>CM045456.1:29418267-30065520 GCA_024666655.1 Dascyllus trimaculatus | reverse complement strand
GAAAATAAGCTGTGGGTTGTGACTGAAGAGTTTCGGATGTTGATGGGTGTTGTGACTTGCTGTGCTTGTGTGTCAGGTTTACAGATCCAGCCCACATCTGTGCCGTGAACTCCAGGATCCAAAACCTGCTCAAACTGAGGGACTCCATGGGAGACGTCAGCTTCCAAGAGGAAGGTGTGGAGTTCAGTCCCCTGAGGCTGAACTGATCAGGTACAGCAGCCAAACCCACACATACACACACATTCATGTACTGCCCTGGAGACCAAACAAAAGAACTTCAGCACCAACAGCAGAAACTCCTCTCAGCCCTTTTTTCCTCACCTGCTGCTGAAGGTTCCTGAACGCTGTGAACAACCTTCAGGTCTGTTCTTTGGCCCAGAGAACCTGTATGTCGGCGTGGTGAGGATGCCGCCATGGAGGACCACCTGGTGTTGCAAAGGACTTGCTTGGAAAGATTAATTTGTCCTATTCAGTAACTTTTATATGACAAAATGGTGTGTAATGGTGGACAAAATGATGAGTAGTAAACAGCAGAGACACAAACAGGAGTGAGTTAGTTTGGCAGCAGTTTGCCAGATAACCCTGTGAGTAGCTGCTTGACAGACTGATGTGACTTTGTGGTGTGACCACATACAGACAAGCTGTGACAAGCTGACGTACCAGATTCACTGTTAAACTAAGTTACACACCACACATGATCACTTTTTTTCAGGGGGTTAGAGGTTTTTCTCAAATATGTGTGAAGTTGTAACAGTTTGTGCATTTAACTCACAATTTGCCCCTGCAGGAAGGAAAGTATCAAAAGCATCTTTGTTTGAAGCCTTTTTTTTTATACAGTAATCACTGGCCCAGCCTATTAATGCTGCCAGTTCACTTTTCAACACCACAGACTGGCCAGTCTTAGACTTGTAACTCGTCCGTCTCTCCCAGCACACACCTATTAAAGCAGACTGCTCCCTTTTGTTGTGCCCTTGTCCTCCACTCCCACGTCCCACAAGGCCACTCACTGGGACTCATAAACACTTGGTAACACATGTAGTTCTTGAATGAAGTGCAAAGTCACTGCCTCTGACTAATAGGTGTTTTTTTTTCTTCTCTGTGGCTGCCTGTAACATTTCGTCAAGTCTTTACTGTGGTTTATTTGCTGTGACTTTTTTTTCCCCCAGCAGAAGGAATTAGGAGAAAGGGTTTGTCATCTTTACATTTTTGCCCGTCTCTGAAACGACTGCATGGGCCGCTCTGATTGTGCAAAATTAGAAAAAAAAATTGCATATGTTTGCTTTGCTGACAGATTTCTAGCAAGTGGTAGCATGTAATAGAACTGTAGAATAGTGTGTAGGCGCAGGAAAGCTCCATCCATTCAACCTTCCATTTTTAGCAGCTTATCCCAGCCAGAGTTGCGGTGGCAACAGGGTGAGAGGACAACAGTAAATATTTAGCTATATGTTATTCAAAGCTCACGATTGGTGGAGTAACGTCAACAGCACCAACTTCTGATTTATATTATTTTACATGTGTAACCATGGGAACCACAGTCCTGTGTATCAGCCTCTACATGTGTTGCTGGTTTTTGTTTTGGTTTCCACTCTGGGCAAATGAGACACATCTCAACAGCTGAGAGCCCCCGCCGCAGAAAGAATGAAGACGTGAGGTTGAGTGAGTAAAGTGCTTAGCAGAGAGGAGACACTAGAATCCCTTAAAGCTCTGCTCACCTTGGGCTGAGACTTTGATGGATCCAAGAAGTGAAGCAGACTCTGTGCCGTCTGCACGCTGACACCGTCTTCCATTAACCTAGAGGCTTTGTCATGTGGCCCCTGCTTGTTCTGCTGTATTTTTTTGGAACTGACATCGGAGTCTTGGAAGCTGCTGAGATTAAAAATGCATGCCCCTGCCTGTCTCATGTAAGAGCAAATGCATGTTAGCAGTGCAACTTCATTTCACTTTAGGTGATCACCATTTTCATATCACGGACACTTAACACATTAATGAGATGTTGGAAGCAAAATTGTGAGATGTAGATGACTGCATGGGTGTTGCACCTCCCCTCAAATCCCTGATGTGGAGCTTGGCGGAGGGCTGGGACAGCGCCTGTCACGTCATTTTGAATGTCTCTGTGTTGGCGGGTGGTCCGCCAGTGTGCGCGGGTCAACAGAGATCTGGATTGTTGTCTCGCCTCTCGCACTGACCCTCCAAACCTACACTGGGAATTCACTGAGCTTTGGTATGGCCTCCAACTCAAAGTGAGGTAACAGTAGAAATATGTTTCTGCCATCCAAAACTTTGTGATTCATGACAAAGATGTAAAGTCATTTTTATTTACCCTCTGAATCAGGAACAACACACTACAATACAGAAAGAGATGCAGACAAGCAGAGAGACAAAGTAACCTCAGTTACACCTAACAGCTTCATGTTTCTTGGGTGGATGCGATTTCTAATATCCAATTGCTCCAACCAGCTTGGGAGCATTTAACAGCCAACAGCTTTAGGTGCTTTACCCCCCCCCGCCAATCTGCACATGAAGGAGGGCCGACCCAGGCAGATCAGAATCGTGATCTTGCTGGATCAAGACACATGTATGTATGTGTCTAAGTCTAATGAGCCCCCAGCAACTGAAGGATACAACGCATGCCACGTATCCATAACATCCACAGTTCATTTCAGGCTGAGACCTGGCTCATATTCCTGTCTCCTCTTGTTCCTTGTCTCCTTCCACACCATCAAGGTAAAAGATAAAAATCTTATCTCCATTTGATTCCAGATATGAGACAACGCAGTAGCAGGTCTAAAAGGCGCTAAACAGACAAGTGTAAAAAAGGCAGGGTGAAGGATTGCTGTACAGAATACCATTAAAGGGTGCCACAGCTAGATGCCTTTCACTGTGAGTACTGGACTCTACGATAAAAAGAGTTGAGAAAGAAACCTAAGCTTGGTATTTTAAAGCAGGGAAGGGTTTGGGTGTTTATCAGGTTGGCACTTCAGTGCAGACAGCACATATCTCCATGTCAGCAGTGGCAGTGTTTGTTTTGGATACTGTTCATATTAAATAGATATGTCCAGCAGCCAGAGTTTCTTGACAATTAGTGACATGTATGAATTTGCTTTGGCAGCACGCCAACTAGTTTTGTTTTTGTAGCCTCAAACGAAAAAACAGACAGATTTCTTTTTAATACCCCCCCAAAAAAAGATAGGTGGGTGTGATAACAGTGTGCAAAGCAGTACAAAGTTTCATCCTGTGTGAGATAATCCTTACACCAGCACAGTTGCTCCGTCTCACTGCTACATTGGTTGTAACTCAACACACCCAATAAAAAAGGGCTCTGCTAATGTTTAAAGGCGCTGTCTGGAGACAATGGTAATATAATACCAGCAGTAACATG
Source organism: Dascyllus trimaculatus (assembly GCA_024666655.1). Taxonomy (NCBI): domain Eukaryota; kingdom Metazoa; phylum Chordata; class Actinopteri; family Pomacentridae; genus Dascyllus; species Dascyllus trimaculatus. The sequence goes on along the minus strand of CM045456.1, from coordinate 30,062,141 downwards.
GACGCTGGCATTGCTGGCAGCAGTGCCAGCACGAATAAACTGCCTCATAACCACTGGGAAGAGTCATTCATCTCAAGGACTGGCAAAAGGATGTTTCTTTTGACCATAGGGCGGAGGGTGGAAACCATGCAGGAATTTAAGTCAGTAAACTGGCAAGATGGACAGCGGTATACTGTTTAAGGGCAGAGCCCCTGAGGAATCCAAGGGTGATGGTCAAGAAAAGAATGCAGAGGTTGTGCCAAGGAGCCTTGGTGGCGGCGAGGTTTCCACAGCACAGTCCTCGCCAGGCATGTATACAGATATGCCTCCTGGGGGTGAGCGTGACCTCTTATCCCTTTGCCTGATCAAATATGAAATGGCCCTGTGAAGTCAAAGACCGATAAGTCCACCGTGATGTGCTGTAAACATTAATGACTGCAGTATGATTACACCACTGCTGCACAGGGATCACAATGGACATCTGAGGCTTTCATATAATCTTGCATGCACAGACACACACTGTGCAAATGTTCCCATGTATTTTTCAGTATTTCAGTATGGGGGAAATGACACTTTGATACTGAGATATCACACACGTAGTTAAATGTCGTCACCAGGGGTGAAGGTTTTTCCTTGAGATTTGAAAGTTATTACTTCCTGGAAATGTATCTTTTCCTGAGAAACTTACGATTCTCACCATAAATTACATTTTATTTTTGGATAATTTTCAACAACCTGCGTTTGATTTTTTATGCTCTCTTGTTAGATTTTATATGTATGTGTTAGATGTGTAAAGTGTCTCCTTCTGTCAGCCATTCAGAATATTACTTTCCTCTGTTTTTCAGCAAATGTTTTATTAGTAGTTTGAATATATCTGACTTCATAGGAGCCTGTTTAGTGAATATTCACCATCGCTGACTAACCAAGAGCCTTGCTGGCAGTTCAGCTGTGATTTACTGGACAGTACAATGCACAGTAAGAAAGTTTTGGGACTGTGCCTGTAAAAATCAAAGAAGGTACTTGATTGTGGTGTTGTTGCCAAAAAAACCCAAGCAGAGTCTCTGTGAATGCCACCACACCACAGTTCTGGTCATTTGCACTGAATGTTCTCCCTCAGACACCTCAGAACGTTACAGTAGAACTCACTGTTGACAGTCTGACCCTTGAGGATGAATCCACCATGTTCTAGTGTGCTCTTCCACTATGATAACTGCTCGATCTTTTCTTGGTTGGAGCTGCAGAACCGCCTCTCACCACCAGTAATGATCCTCCACATGAAGGTAGATCATCCAGTTGCTGACTAACACAGAATGTGATGTTTGCTTTTTGCTCCAGTTTGAGCTCCATGGTATATTCTCAAATACACACCGGCCAGCGGTCACAGAAGCATGTCACAGAGGCTTGCTGCATAACAGCATGCTATCAGCATCCTTCATTGTGACAGTAACTACATGCACATTTAGCACATGTGACTATCACATACTCTGTGTATGCACAACAGAAACTTTTTAATTGCAAATCATGTAGTACAGCGGTCTGCAACCTTTTTTGCACCACAGACAATTTTCTACAGATTGGTCATTGAGCGCGATGAATGGTCTGTAGAAAATTATCTTGCTTAGGGGGGTGTTTGACACCGAAGTGTGACACCGGAGCTGGCCGGTCCACGTACTAGAGCCTCGGCGACACTTAGCAGTGCTCGACGGCGCTCGGCAACGCCTGGCGGCATAGTACAGCCTCAGCAACGCTCGGCAGTGTTCGACGACACTCGGCGGCATACTACAGCCTCAGCAACGCTCGGCACCGTTCGGCGACGTTTGGCAGCGCACGGCGGCAGCACGCATGACTATTCAAATATCCAAATTATTATCCGAATACCACCATAGCCAACGAATATCCAGGTATTCGAATATTTGGGACCAGCCTTAGAAACGAGCACAGAATGAAGATGAGCTAGTCATTTTTCAAAATAAAACACCCTGCACACTCTGCTGGAAATAAAACAAAACATTTTTATTCTTTCTGTGCTGCCCGGCACCAAATGACCCACGGCCACGGTGGTTGGGGACCGCTGATGTTGTACAAGAGTACAGCTCAGTGTATTACTTCCAGGTTCACAAACTCACTGAAAGACTGCAAAAACCCCAGAAACAATCATAATGTGACAAATCTGTGATAAATATAACTGACTAATGAGCCTCTCATGTCATACACAGTGTCTGAGTATGCCTGTTTTGTACAGAACTGAGTGGAACAGTTTGTACTACTTGGACTTACTGGTATACTGTGCTGAAGGCAACGTTACAGCATTACCAACAGTGGTGCCATCAGTCACTCTTGTGTATTTCATGTGTCTGTGATTGGCCGTGTGATTGCTTAGGTTAGGAGAAAATGAACAAAAGTTAAAAACAGTAACCAGCCTTTCAAACAAACCAAACAAAACAGTGATTCATAATTTCTGCCTGTCTTGCTACCTGAGGTTGTTACTGTGTGGTGTTTGGGGACGGAGGCCTGCATCTCTCATTTAGCTACTTGCCACGTTTTTTTTTAAATTTGCAGATTTTCCATTGGTAAGTGTTTTGCCATCCAGCTGCACAGTAAGCTACCATTTTAACATGAAAAGTTAGAAGAAAACTGCGAAGCACATTATAGAAATATATTATGCTAATAATGGCACTTCAAGGTTGGACTTCACTGTCAGAAATTGCAGTTATTTATTTAGGATGTTTAGAGAAGCTCTCTGACAAGGACTTACATGGCTTCCTACAAGTACTTTTCTTGTGAAAAGACAGAACACTACTGGTGAAAATACCAGGGGAAAACTGAAATCTTTCTTCCCAGTATTCAACCCTCATCACCACCAAGCAGATGACCACAGCAACATCATGTTGTCAGTGCACATCTGGACAGACTGCAGGGATCACTGTGAACACACGTGTGTATTATGGGAACCTGTTGGTATCCATTTTATTTTTATCAGGTTACCAAATCTGATCTTGATCTCAGCTGGACTTGAGTCATGAGGAACAGGAATAATATGGTTTTTACTGTCATCCTGTCTCCTCCGAGACCTATTCAGAAACTACGTCACAGGATGGGCCGAGTGAGTGTATCCAAACACACCTCCGCCAACACAGGACATCCCTGGGTGACCTTTAAGTCTTATCAAAATAAGTCAAGCGATGAGTTGTTCTTTCACATGGACTGGATGATATCATTGTTTCTAAAAGTCACAGTATGGATTTGAACCTCTGAGCATTTGACGATCCTACTGGGTTTGCTTCCTTTAACCCTATAAGAGGAAATAATAACACACAAAGTAAAGGGTAACTTAAAGTTGAACTACAGTTTACATTCTTTACTCGGTTTGTGGAAGCAAACAATGAAGTTTGTGTAAAGCTGTAAAAACTGTGTTCTGAGTTCATCACACCACAGAAAATTGTGTCATTTTGTCAGAAAAATGAAGTATCCAAAATTAGGTCACAGAATTATGAGAAAATAAGCAGTTTTGTCTCCTTTGAAACACAGCTGTGTTCACAGAAGACACTGACGGACAGCTTTCACATTAACCTAAATGATGTGCACCTCAGTTAGTTTTAGCCAGACAGATATGTGAAATCACAAACCCTAGATACAGAATGTTTATATCACTTTGGAGAGGGGAGATGGACGTAGCTGGTTTGGCACTATTAACCCGTAACAGGATTATCTGTGAATCCCAGCTGTCTCTGATGAAAGTTTGTAAAACTACCCGGTGTAAAAATGGCCACTGCTGAGCCAGGTGTTCTTTAGCTCTTCATCATTGTGGCTCTTTTCACGAAATCGATCCAATTCTTCTTCATCTCATCACTCTTAGGAACTTTGAATAAGGATGCAGAGCTTTTCTGCAGATTCTGGCATCCAGGGAAGACACATTTGCATAGCTATCTACCAAACTGTAGGCTGGTGTAAGTATATTAAGTTGCGATCAAGCAGAATCACCACTGATGTTACTGCGCTCTAGTAATTTCATTTACACTGACTTTAATTACTGTAGCTATTGTACATATTTTCAGTTTTTCCAAAGAGTTTCTTATTTCTGGACACATTTGCAAAAGCATGTGATGCCTACTGGGGTCAGTGTGCCGTATTTCTTCTGTGGTGGACTTCTTTTCAAGCATTGTTTGTCAGGATGGCCTGTCCAAGCCCAGCTGTGGCTGGTTTGGGAGCCTGCTCCAGAGTCCAGCTGCCTGTCATCTCGGCTGATTAGCCTGGAGCTGAAGACCTGCTCCACAGCACCTGCTCTCCCCGCCTCCTGACCTGGTGATTGGGCCACCACTCGGTTCCCTCCCACAACAACCAATCCACTACAGCCGTGACACACCTGGAGAAGATAAAACCCTCGACCAAACCTTCAGTCGGGGCGGCTGGGCATTAATCTGACCAGTTTAACCACAACATTAACTATCAACCAACTAGTGACTTAGACTTTTTTTTTGCATTTCAGAAGTGGGAGTCAGCTGGCCGATGAGTCCCACTTCCTTTCGTTGTATTTCAGAGTGATTTACGGCCCCCGCACGCTCTGAAGTTTTTGTTCTGCATTATTAAAAAGAAGGGGGGTCTAGTTAGTGTTGGCTGTCTTCTCTCATGGGTCCGACTGTTAAAAGGTGCACACTGGGCCCCATAACCGCAGTTTACCCCGTTGGTTGAGCGACGTCATGGAGTCGGGAACAGAGTTGCCGAATACCCTAAGCATGAAGTAGTGAAAGCCTAATAGCAGGGTAAAGATTCAAAAGACAGAATACAGAGCTTTAATTAGGTGAGCTAGTTAGCTGCTGTTTGGTGCATGGATTTTGCTGATTGCAGTTTTAACCAGATAAACACAGAAGACAAATGAAACAAGGATTCTGTGTATACTGATTTCCTCCCAAAGGTGATTTTTAATTCATTTTGAACTAGAGCCCACTTGCCCCAGTCTCCTTTAATATTCTAACTGTAATGAAGAATTGCTCATTGCAGCCCTCCAGATTACATCCTGATGTTACCATTTTGTTTTCCAGCTCCATCCAACACTGTGGTCTTAACTTGGAGTTTCAAAATGGCATATTGCGTTACTAAACATCCTCAAAAGGTGTAATTACAAGATAATTATATGCATTACATCAAGACAAACCCAGTGTGTAATTGAAGTCAAACCAGAGTACAAACAGCTTACCAAGCTTTCCAGTCCTTATCACAACAGTAATCCTCTAATTAGATTTACTGTAACCCAACACTCGGAGGTATTTTCTTTTCATACGTTACAGTGGTGCGTAACCTTTGCGTGGCCCTCACCCCTCCACCCCCGGTGCTCTCACACACCCACACACACACCTACTCTGCTCATGTGAGACTGCTGCGCCTCAATTAATGAGGTTAGGGTAACAAACTTTTAGTAATGTCAACATCCCATCCGCGCAATCATTTCCTGCTCCTGTCCTGTGACTAAATTAACTGGAGATTTGCCTTTGTGATTTCAGCAGTTTCCCACAGCGGGCGGCAGAAGGACAGCCCTGCAGCACACCTCCATCAGCAGTGCGCCTTAGAACGCTCTCGATGCTTCAGCGAGCCAGTGTCTGGTTCTGCGTTTTAATTCTGAATACATGTTTGGGGGGGGGAAGCAGCGATTATAACTGAATCATGGTTCAGGCAGGACTCCTACTGTGTGATACTGCATGGGCAGCTCCACTTAAGTAATAAACTGAGAAACCTGAAAATACATTATGAAACCCTATTCTCTTTAAATCAATGGGCCAGCTAACCGCAAGAAGCAGAGCAGTGAGGCACACAGTCATGACTCCCTCCAAGATTCTCCTCCTGAACAATCATTTAATACTGATTATTAGATTAATAAAACATGTGGTTGAACTCCAGTTAACCATGGTTACTTATGTTTTGCCTTGAAAGTCCTGGTAAATCAGAAAAAAAAAACATGTGCTCTGAATTTGCGACTCCACAGAAAAGTCTGTTGCAAACCACCCAACTAACTCTGAATGATTAAAGAAGTCACTGAGTATATAAATGTGGAAAAACATAACCAGCATTGTACCTGAGTTTGTTATAACCAGACAGGTGAGATGTTAAATCCCAGTTTGTAGACATGGAATCTTTTGGTCATTTTGTGTCTGTGGACTAATTTACTGACTATAATAAACTAAGCAGACAAGGAAACTTACACTCACTAGTGGGCATGTCCAGCAGATGATGCTACCAGATGCAGGCAGGACGGAAGGCTGGGAACTAGTCACTTCAGCCCATCCTTCAGTAACAGAAGAAAGTTTACAGAACTACCTGCTATGAAATAATCGCTGATGAGGCAGGTGTTGGTTGTGATCCTCAGCACAAATCAGTCCACATCTTCTTCATATCATTAGTTAATAGATTAACTCAATTCAGCACTATAGTACACAGGCTTTTTTACATGTTGCAGCAGGTTTTTCTTTTATTTTTTTTACATCTGTCTAGAAATGTGTTTAAAAGCAAATCTTTGAATATCGTTTACACAGACTTTCAAATTGAGGATTTTAAAATTAAAACTTTCAAGTGAAATAATCACAATCAACTTTATTGGCCAAGTTTAGACACAAACAAGGAATCTGACTCTGGCGTATCTTTGCTCTCTATGTACACTAACTGTATTGCATATGCAGGGTAAGTTTCAAGTTGGTTTTATTTGCAATATCAAAACCCCAAATTTGCCACAAAAGGCAGAACCATCTGTACAACATATGTCATACAGCTCAGTTCAGATTGGCACTTCTGAATATGGAAAACTCATGACGTCCTTTTACTTGAATGCTTTATCAAGTTGGTCAACTCATCATGGTTCAAACAACAACAATGACTACTGGTCAGAAACAATAAACAGCCTTTTTTCCAAGGTCCAATGCTTTGTTGTCCCTTTCTTCTACCCCAACCTCCCCCTACATGGACTTAGTGGATCTATAACTGTCGTACTTACCTCAACTGGTGGAGAGCTTTGTCACTGGAATGTACACATGAGTTTGCTCAGACAACTACTAATACTGCCTTGTGGACGTGTGCATGGATGGTTGTGGACACCACTGACGTGTGGTTCTTGACATTGTACTTCTTTCACATCCAAGTGGATGTGAAAGAAGTACAATGTCAAAGTATAAGCTCTTTGTGGAGTCACATTATTGCTCCACGCAGGAGCTTATACAGAGTCTGGTGGACTTGGTAGACATTACTACGACCCTAGTTGACTCTCACATACTCGTGGATGTGGAAAGTACGCTGCCTTTAGAAGTCACTCAACAGTAAAGTTATATTAGGCTGCTTCCACAAACGCAGTGACACAGTGTCTCACAGTGATACTATGTGGAGAACCCATGATGATGTCACTTTTTCAAGTGTGCACGTTTTTAATAGAGCACTGGCGAAATTGCATTTGCATTAGAGAATCCCCTTTTAACCAGACAGGTCCAGATACTGGAAAATAATGTAATTATAAAGATTTGCTGTTGTTGTGTTCACAGTTTTTCGTATTGATGCTGGTGACACTTCTATATGGTATGTAATATACCATTTTTCATATATGGCTATCTAAAAGAGTGTACGAGCTTGAAGGCGAGCAATATTGTCAACCAGGGATGAGATGATCATTAACAAATCTGCTTTGTTTCATTCATATAATCAGGCAAAGAGAAATGAAAGTTTTTAAATACCTGACAGTTTCGATGGATCACTTCCGTCTTCTTCAGAACGTCATCCAGATGTCGAGGATGATGAGCCTTATCAGCTGATGTTACTGAGGCCTGGTCGACCTGTCAGACTTGACAGGTCAACCAGGCCTCCTGATGTCAGATCGCTCCCCCTCCAAGACGGTACTCCAGGTGTGGGACAGGTTGTAGGCTCTCTCATCCCTGTTCATCATCCTGGGGGCACGTTTTCTAATTTCCACTGCCTCCATTATCCAGCGTCTGAATCGGTTGTCTTCGGCGTGAATGACTCTGGCTTCTTCCCAGTTCATGATATGGTTGACCACGCCTCAGTAACATCAGCTGATAAGGCACGTCATCCCCGACACCTGGATGATGTTCTGAAGAAGACGGAAGTGATCCATCGAAACCGTTTTTAATTCCTCTTTGCCTGGTTATATAAATGAAACAAAGCTAATTTGTCAAATGGAAGGAAAAATGAACTTCTTTACGCCATTAATGAATCCCCTCTTCTAACACACAGGGGAGGAGAGCAGCAGAGTGACTAAAAGTCAGAATTGGAAGACTTTGACTTGCAGGGAAATCAACAACTCAGGCCAAGGAAGAAAGTGTTGGAGAGGCTGAGACAGTGAACGGAATGATGGGTGAATGGTAGAAGAAAGGTTTTGGCCTGGGAACCCCTGCTTCCCTGCAGACCCTGAAGTTTGGCCACTTTGCACCAGATGACTTCACATAACGCACCTGAATACACAGATTTACACACAAGCCTGGCCGGAGCTTCTGAGCCGGAATATTCGACACACTGCCTACTGACATCACTACAGCTGGTGTGAATTTAGCAGAACATAGCCTAGGGCTGCCTCTCAGCAACAACCCCCCCACCCCCCAGCACTCTCCACCCCTCACACACACACAGAAACACCTAGACACACCAGCTCCCAGCGTGGTTCCGCCTCACTCTCACACTCTTTCTCGCCTTTTTCTTTCCTGACCCCTGAAAGTCGATACGATCAGAACTACTCCCAACAGCTCAGCGTGGAGGCTGATCAACTGAGATCTATTTGATGCGAGAGGAGACACTGGTGATCATTCACGCCAGGCAAAACATAGCATTTTGCATATCACACTGTTACCTGAGTAGAGTTTGCTCTTGTAAACTAATAAAGTTGACTGATGCCTTTTAACTGATAAGGTTTCATAATTTGCTACATTAGTCAAGCGTATTTATTTCCACTGTGAAACCCACTAAAACCTAACGTCCCCCTACACATTCGCTTCCTTTTCAATTTTCCAGTTGTTTTACACAGCATCCTGCACTTATCACTACTTGGACATGTAAAATACTGAAATCATTCACTAAAAATATTGGCAGGGCACATGTGCCTCGTTTATAAACAAACTTTATTTTCCCTCCCTCCGTCAGACGTTTTCCACTGCAGGGATGGATGGTTATAATGAGAGTTCCAGCGTCCAGCTATTTTTAAGGTTGGAGACAGGCTGTTATTGCGCTGGAGGTAGCGAGGCCTTTGGGGTGGTGGATAATTCCACAGACCTGCACTCCAGACTTTATGGGTCTGAAAATAACTGTCCTACCTAGCCCTCCCAATGCTCCCCCCACGGTAATCACAAAGTGCAGCCATCCATAAATGAATGTGGTATCTGCTTAAACTGTCATCTCACCAATATTAGGTGAACCCAAGTTCAGATATCTACGTCAAGAGCTGGGAAAACAAATCAGACGTCTGAAGGCATTGTGCCTTTCTCAGAAATCTCTGGATTTGTTCATTCATGCCTCACTGATATGTGCAGAAACAGAACGAAGGTGGAGTTTCCAAGTGTGCTCTGTTGGTTCTTGACCAGAAATCCATTTTACCAGAACAATCCTCCTCTTTCTTTATCTACCGGGATGATCATTTATTACGACTACTTGATGCAGTGCAGCAGCAGAAGTGACAACATGCCGGCTTGTCAAGATGGTTTGGGGATGTCGACAATGAAGATGAAAACAGGGATAAAGGATTGCCTTTTCCTTATCTCCCAGCTGCTCAATCAGAGAGGCCCTGAAGTACAAAAAATCTTGGAAGGGAAGGAGACGCACACTGTAAGACCTTGTTAGGTAGTGAATAGCTCCAAGTCTCTGCCTTCATGTATGATTCACACTTAAAGCCAGGTGCTAGTGAGCCAGTTCAACAACTCAGTCCTGAGGGTATCACAGAGTTGGCTCAGGTGCCTGCAGCTAGAAAAGCAGTAGAGTCATACGAAACCCAAAAAACAAACGGCCACTTTATTGATTTCACTGAATACCATTGAGTAGTGTTTTCTGGGACTCTGAATGGTGTCATTAAGGTTATCTCTGCTTCAGCTTGAAGACTAACAGACGGTGTGGGGTTGATGTGGTGGATGTCCGCCAGGCACAGAGGGTACAGGACACAGCATGGTTCCTAATGTACATGAAGGCTAAAGCAGGGTGAATGGATCACACATGAAGGGTTTAATGGGGGCCCTGCAGGACAAACTTACAGTGGTTTTAACTCAATGTCAGATTTTACCCACTGACAGAACTGACAAAGTTGATAATGTATGTATCATACATGACCACAACCTGTTGCGCTGTTGTGTTTTGTGTGATAGTTTTCACATTCTTTCTTTCACTGTATGAATAAACCTGTAATGTAACTAATCCTAACCCAACTGTATACGTTTCCCTCATTGTGCCAAATCATCTTGGACCTGCTGGACCATGGACACGGCGCTTGTGGGGTGGCCTGTGGTGTCTAGTCTCTTGTAACTGGTGGCAGATTCTTTGGGTCTGGTGGCTTGTGTAGTGGGGCCTCCGTGAATCAAGCTTGTTCTGTCGTATGCCATGGACGCTCAATCACATTGGGATCTGGGGAATCTGAAGGTTTGGTCAACGCCCTTGACTCTGTTTTGAGTTCCTTGAGCTGTTTCTGAGCAGTTTATGAGGTGCACGTCTTTGTTTGAGGAGGTCACTGCTATTGGGAAGTACCATTGCCTACAACACTGTTTCAGTGGGTAGTCCATGTCAAAGTAAAATCCATGCTAGAATCCCAACAGAACATTACACTGAAATGAGATGCGGTTTTAATGACTTTAATGGTGTGTCTGGTTGGTGTATGTTGACCAGTTTTAATGCAGTTTCCCTCACTGTAATATAGAAGAAAGGCGAACAGGAGGTTTGCAGGGGAAAAATCTTTGCCAGTGTTATTGTTATTACTCCCAATGGCTTTTCAGTATCTACCAGCACCAGAACATGAAAGAGAATACAGACAGCCCAAGTCAATTATTCACACTTTTTACAGATACACCTGATGTATTATGTTATATGCATAGGCTATTTAGCAACACTGAACATATAGAAATCAGAATAATGAGACGTATAAAAATGGAGTAGTTTCATACAAGCCCTAGACAGGTGTACATAAATAAGCAAGTAAGACTGAAGGCCAGCAAGTTAAGCAATTAACAAAACGAATAATTAAAGATTAGACCAAAACAAGAACACCTGAACTGAAAACACCTCTCTGTAAACAGGAAAAATGACTTCTGTTGTTAGAAGTTCACCTGATTTACTGCAGGGCAGAATCATGTCTAACTATTGGCAGTTGTCTTTTACGTACATCTGAGCTTATAAATTGCCAAAATACATTATGTCAAGACAGCAACTTGGAGCATAAGGTACTTCTGAAAGCATTTCACTGTACGGGAAAAGATTTACTCTGAGGTGTCAACTAAATAATGAAGATTCATATAAATCAAACAGATCTGAAAGAGAAATTCAGGAAAGCAGTTACAGTATAGCCTCAACAGTCTCTCCAGCAGGCGTGGTGAGAACGTTCACAAAGGATGATGGGAGAACATGAAACCAGCAGGGCTCTGATACAGTCCCTTTGAAATCTGTCCAGCTGCCTTGTTGTGCCGATGGCCATCAGACAGGGTCCAACAAAGGCCTTGCTTCTGTGTTTCCTTTGCGGGAAATAGCACCTGCTGTTTCTCATTTCAGATGTCATTCACTTGTGAGATTGAGAACCGAACCCATCCCATTACTGGAGTTTATTTTGGGAATGCCTCAGGAGTTTGACCCCGAATCGCTTAAGTTAGGTTCTGATTGTTTGACCCTTTTTGTTTAACTGGACAGAAAGGTTGAGTTTAGCCGATGCTGCCGTCTGTCCATCACATCATTAAACTGGGATATCAGTCAAATTAACCCATGTAATGGCATGTCACTGAAGGTCAAAGGTCATGGCCTCTGTTAAGAATTGTTCAAGAGGCTCATTTAAGAGGCTTTTGTGCTGCAGCTGTGTAATGCCTGATTTCTCCTCCCGTCCTTCTGGGATACAAAGGTCTGCCTTAAAATCAAGAAAGGTCCTGTATACAATAGGCAGCAATAGCAACTGAAAAGAAGGAAACGCTAAAAGAGAAAGGGAGTGCGGGCAGAATTAGAAATCATTTCATCCTGTGGTTAATCACAGCAGGTCTACGAGAGAGATTCCGTGAGCTTGTTTGAATTATCCGATAAACAACATAAAGGTACGATTACACATCCGGCTTATTACCTTGAAAACTAATCAACAGGCTGTATTTCCTGCCATCCGTGATGGGGAAAGAGATTCTCCTAGTTTGTATATGGAAGTGGGAATTCAAACAAACAGTGATTGACCAAAGACCCTTTGCCCTTGAGATCTGTTTAGCATTTAAAGTTGCTTTCACTGATATCTTCCACCTGCAAGACCTCAAGACTCAGGCTGCACAGTGTGTGTGCTTCGACAGTTCACCATTACATGAAGTGCACCCAGTTAGGTGAGCAGTATAGCACCTAAATACTGTTAGAACCCGTTTAAAAATGAGTTTGTATTGTTTTTATAGATACAATCACTTTAAAACTAATTATTACAATAAACCTAAGCTTTTTTTGTATACAATTATGAACAGACTGGAGCGGCCCGACAATGAAATTGCCATGTAGCTCACTGGGTTAGGGTGTTACCATGTAGGTGCAGGTCGCCAGCAGCGATCAAGAGTTCAAGTCCGGCTCATGACCCTTTGCTGCATGTATCTCTCTCCCTATACCCACTTTCACTCTGTCTCCCTCCCTGTCATTAAAACGAAAACAACTCCTCCCCAAAATATATCAAAAAAAGAAATTCTAAAGGTTTTAATCCAACCTAAGGAAAGCAGTGTCAGTTTCACGTCTGGACTTTGGAGGCACTGGAGGCAGTGCTTATATGGCCTACAATACTGTACTTTATTGTTGTTTGTGTTTGTTTGTTTTTAATGTTGACTTTTTAATATGGACCTAAGAGTCTGAAATTAAGATTGATTGATTGAAACCCCAAACATTTTGCACCTGCCACATTTTTGCTCACTGTAGGCTCATTCTCAGCTACAATATGAAGTCCTGTGTGTTTGCAGAAATGGCACAACCATGGATAGAAGTAGAGAGAACTTAGAAATGTCTTATAGGCTGTAGATATCAACATTTACATGTTTACATCCTCTGCAAAACAGTTTTTTTTCACTGTACTCTGTACATCAACTCAAGGAAGATATTCACCATTCGGAAGGTTTCTTCCAACAACTTGCTGACAGCCTGGTCCTCTGTAGACTGTTTTTGAACCAAGCTGTATTTGAAGTTTTATTTTCCCCTAAATCATTTCCATACTTCTTTCCTATCTGGTCTGTGTAAAGTTCAGCCAAATATTCTCAGAATTTTTGTCTGTCTTTTGGACTGTTGGTTGCAGCTGAATGAAGCACGGCCTCTCGAATTTGTTGAGTATAGATTTTTTTTTTTTCATAATACAGTACACACAAAAAAAATTCTGCTTGTGATTTTTTAAATGAAAAATGTCAAATAAATCATACATTTTTAAGAAAAATCACAATTTTCAACCTACATCAGTTTTAGTTTTCCCGATAGAGCTGCATGCCACACATGACTCATTCGAGGACTGTCTTAATGTTGAAAATCCAGTGGTTCGCTTTTTAGTTTCAGGCTCTGATAAATGATGTAATTGGTAATCTTGTAACGATAATTGCATTTCAAACCTGTTTTAGACTTTGGGGGTTCAGAGAGTTAATACCTCTATTTTAACAAATCATCCACTTGCATTTGTCATTCTAAATTGTAATTTTTATGACCATATAGAACCGTGGTTCTCTTCCAGTGAAGAAATAAGCCTAAAGACCCACTCATGGTTTCAGCATGGGTCTGCGAGACAAGTTTACATTCTGACCAAGCCTGGAAGGATCCACATGAACCTCTGTGCAGGCGTTGGTGTGCAGTCCAAACTTTTTGACAGCATGGACTGTCTGCAGTCCAAGTGTGCTGAGAACGCACATAGTTGAAAAGTAAACTGGACACTCCTTTGTAGAGTGCAAATATACACTGTATTCCTCTTTTATCCTTGGTCCTATTCTTGTTTAGTGGCCACACATACTATTTTCTCTTTTTTAACTTCTCATGTCATTCAGCAAAAACGGAGATCTTCCTCTTGCTGACAGGAGGATATGAGCATGTTCTTTTGTGCGTAAGTGATCAACGTGGCTGCATATACATATCCCCGACTGCAGTCTACATAAAAGTGTGTGCATGTCTGCTGTCAACACGCAGGTTCACAGCTGCCTGCAACTGTCCTGAACATTTTGATGGGTGATCCATCCAGCAGCTGTCTAAACACTGAAAAAACTAAAATGAAAACCTTATGGAGGCACTAGGGGAAAAGTCACAGGATCATCAGCATCATTAGAATTCATCCTCTGGGCACCCTGAACGTCTGGAACAAAGTGGTGAACACACTAAGCACCTGACTGCCACTGGCCATCCACAGAGCCACGTGGCTAAAAAAGTTCCCCTCTTCTCAGCTGTTGGAATTCAAGCATTCTGGCTGAAGTAAAGAAGCTGTAGCTCAGCTGCACTAAATTTTAAAGACAGAAGCGATCCCATCGGTTACCCCTGTCCTGGCTTCACTGCACTGGGCTCCAATCAAAATTTAGGAGGAGTGAGCTTGAAATCCTTCTCATTACCTAACAGGCTTTACACAGCTTGGCTCTACCTTTTATCTGTGAATAGCTGATCCTTGATAAGTCCATTAAGCCCTCGAGGTACTCGGAGTAAGGTCTCTTAGTTGCGCTGCACTCACAGGTTTGGAATCAAGGTTACCGTGTTTTTGCTGACGTGCAAACCCAACTTAAGACTGGATTTTGTTTGAGACATTTTATTGATTGATCATGTGTTTTCATATGTATAGAAGTGTTTTTCCTCTAGGATGGTTTCAACAATCAGCCACGACATTAAAACCACTGACGGGTGAAGCGAATAACATTGATCACCTTGTCACAGTGCAACGTTCTGCTGGGAAACCTCAGGGCCTGGCAGTCGTGGATGTTACTTTGGGACATACCACTAAACATGTGGCAGATAAAGCACTGCACCCCATGGCAATGGTTCTCCCCAACACCAGAGGCTTTCCCCAGCAGGACAGTCCACCCTGCCACACCACAATAACAGCTCAGTAATGGCTTGAGGAACCCGACCAAGAGCTCAAGGAACTGACACAGCGTCCAAGCCTATCATTTTGAACAAGCATGATCTGTGGATATCGCACCCTACAGGACCCAGATGATCTACTACCAATAGGTCAGAGCTGTTTTGGTGGCATTAGGGGGACCTACACAATATGTTTGCTGATCCATGTGCATCCCCCTCTTATGGACTCTTGTAGCTTATTGCAAAAAGGTCCATGCTCTCTTCCCTCCTAAAAGTTGTTTTAAAATTGCAAACACTATTCTATTAATCACACTCTATTTGTGTATTAGATGATATGTGGTCCAAACAATGTGCTCTCCAAATGCAAAGCGGTTTATTTACCAAAAAAGAACCTCCTCGCTAATTGTCAAGCAGACATGAGTTACATGTTCTGGGAGATACATATGTGCAACAGATCTGCTCTCGTCCTAGTTGGGCAGGAAGCTGGAGGAAATTTGATGAGCAGAGAAGACGGAGGTGCTTACATCACTGGAAAATGAGCAGTGTGAAGCTGTTTAACAATTTCATAATTTCATAAACAGACAAGATAATCCTTTACAGCACAAGGTAATCAGGTCACAGTGGACCGTTGAGCAAGAGGAATGTCAGACAAACACAGGTGGTTTCCATCCCAACTTTCCAGCTGAGCAGAGGAACACAATTATTTCTGTCTTTTCAACAGTAAAACCGCTAAAGACATAAATGCATCTGAGATCACGACACCTAATTACGTTATCAAATGCAAATAGTATCTGGTGTTGTGTTTTTTTGTTGTTGTTGCTTGAAATTTCACTCACAGAAACGACACGAGTGTCAGTAGGTTCAGTTTACGTTCCAATTAAACATAGGGGGGTGTTGAAATAACTGCCTCCCAATACAGCTGGCATTCAAAGTGTTATTTTAAAATATACTGTTCAGGCCACACAAGGTCTCTCGATTAAAATGGGAAACGAAACAATAGAGCCCTGAAACGAGAGATAGCTTTGCTTACTGGTTGCTATAGGAGCAGAGGAAGCAGCCTCCGCTAAGCAGGAGACCCTGGTGGCATGAACCCACATGAAGGAGTTACTGGCTGTTTGTGCTGATAATTGGTTAGCTAATCATAACAAGCTATTAATCTGACATTACAATATGTATTTCCTTTTCCCAGCGTGTGTTTTTTTTAAGGGTTGCTGGGGATATCTGCTCTGCGAAGCCTGTGAATGACTTTTGCAGAAGCTGAAATGTCCTGACAACAACCTGGTTCCTTCCCGTTAAAGCATAAAATGAACAAGTCTCCAAAGAGTCACATAGCAATTGGTTTGACTTTTCTCTGGCAGATGAACACATCGGAATGGGGAGTGGAACTCTGGTTGATTAAAGCCATATCCAGGGCTCTTAAGGTGACAAAGCGAGCAGCTGGGTGATAATACCACGGAAATCAATCTTTGCGATGGACTGGAATTCATGATTTATGAACGGTGCGCTGTGCTCCATGTGCATCTAATGAGAAATACAGTGATATTAAATCGAAACTTAAGAGGATGGATATCATTAAATTTCCCTGTGTGCTGTTCACTGTAGCACGGACCTCAAATTTATATTGCATTGTGTCGATTTTTCAACACTTTGCTGCAACATCATGCTCATTCCATGCTCTTAATGTAAAATTGTGTTAGAGAAATGTGTGTTTAAATAGTGCATTGGTGTATTGGAGAGAGAAGCATGCAACAAAGTGTAATGGAAACAGTTTAGCAAATAAATTATGGTAAAGATGAAGCATGTGACTTTAATGTCCGCCGCTGAAGACACTAGCAATGGGATCTGTGTGGAGTAACAGGAATAAAAGAATCTTCAAAAAATTAGTACATAAAACAAACTCTTAGTTATGTCTTTCTTTTAGAACTGCCAGGTTTTTTGTGCACCCAACTCATGACACTCGCACAGCAGCAGCAGATGGATAATGTAGCAGTTTGCTTTTTCTTCTGATAGTATTCAGGAATTTGTTAAAGAGCCCATATGACGCTTTTTGGTTTTCAGTTTCCTTTAACTTGTAATAGTTTTTTGAAAGATCTTTCTTTTTTTTTAAAGCTTTATTTTTGGCTTTTTATGGATAGGACAGTGGACAGTGTCAGAAATGGGAGAAAGTGGGGAAGGACATGCGGTAAATGCCCGAGGTTGGAATCAAACCAGGGACAGCCGCTATGCCTCGGCACTTGGGTTATGCGACAGAACCATTAGGCTAACACGGTGCCCAGATATTTCAATTTAAAAGCCCTAAGCCACAGCAAAGGGAGTTATTTACTTAGCTGCCTGAAACACCTCATTCGAAGTCGTGGCTTTTCTTCTGTTACCTATCTACATCACATGTCCTCAAACAAAGAATGCTGGGGTTGTGTCTTTCTCCCTGCACTCATAGATCTGGGGTTACAGTGTCTTATCAGTGTTGCCTCGCTCTCATCAGACCAGCTGACCAATCAGAGCAGCCTTAAAGAGACAGGAACAACAATGGAGTGACTGGCACAGGTGGTGAGAAGAGGTGCTGCAGCAACGTACAGTGTCAGAAAAATAAACTGCTTTTTGAACATTAAAGCATATAAATATTCTCTAGAGAACCCCTAGAATAAAATGATAAACTTGTCAGTGTGCATGATATGGGCTCTTTAAAATCCGAATGAGATCTGAGCTATACAATGGGCAATTAAAACGTTTTGTAATTATGCAGATAAAAAAATGAACACAGTGCCTGATTAAAGTTGGGCTGTCAAGTGATCCCTATGGGCGGTCACATCGCTCTCCCAGCACGTTTGCAATGCTTGGAACACTTCCTAGAAGTCATGTTATGTAAACAGAAGCATGGTTTGTCATGAGTGCTGAAACGGTTCATAGTCCTTATATGTGTCAATATGGTGACCTTGAATTTCATTCTGGGGAAAAGAAAGAAGGGACGCATGGAGCCAAATCTAGCAAAAAGGGCAGCAGTTGTGTTTTTGTGGCTGCAAAAGCTTTCTGTAATCACAACACTGCACACACTGGAGTATCCTCTTGCTATACATGCCACAGTTAGGATAGTTTTCAATAGATTTTCTCCCTCAGTTGTTACAGTAGAGCTCGGCCTTCACTGTCTGACCATCTGCATAACTGTGAACATGCACATGCACAACATACAGAACACTTTTTATTGCACCACGTAGTCTTTTTTTTCGCTCATCTGCAACCTACTAATGTATATCAAGATTTGAAAAAGTAAAAGGTCATGAGTTAAGGCATTAACATAGAGACCATTTTGAAACTAAAACATGTGCCGAACCTCACTTGCATAACTGAAGTTCTGATTTTCTCAAACACACTTTCACAAATGCATTTAAAGACTTCGGGGAGTCATATTGATTCTGAACTAATCCCTTCCTAACTTGCTTCCATCCCTCTGTTCAAAAATGCTTTTAACACTTCAGCTGAACCTCCTCTTAGACTTTATAACCGTTCTCACGTCAGAGCCAGCTTCCCCTTTGAATAATGCTTCCCCGTGTGTTTCCCTCGATGCTGAGGTTAGGTCTTAGGTTATCTTAAGGTTACGTGTAGCAAAAGTGACCGGGCAATAGGGGTTAGGGGAAAGGGAAGCACAATCAATGGGGAAACACATTTCAACACAGCACAGATGTTTTGTTTTTTCCGGCAACAAACTTAGAAAGAACATCCAGCTGCGGCTCAGCTGTGGGATCCAGGAAAAATGAAAAGAGGGAATTTCAGGCTAAAAAGATGATAACTCAATAAAGTTGTATGTCAGAGCCAAATAAACTTTTACATGTATTTTGTATTCCAATATAGTACAGTGTAGTGTAGTACATTAGAAGGGGATCACTTCATCGCCAGGATGAACTGGAGGAAGGGTTCCTCTGATAATTCTTTTGTTTTTAATGTACATATGGACATGTGAGTATTCTAATGCTCACTTGAACAAGTTGACAGATGCTGATTAAACTAAAAGCTGCCCTGAACATAGCCTGCTATTTTTCAGTCTAGTAAAAATTATAAACACTTGTGTCCAGTTTAAGTGGGCCTGGAATATATTTCTAATTCAGCAGCACAAATCTTTATCACAACACCAGCAGGCCTGCTTTCAATTACTGCAAAAACCTTCGGAACAAATGTCCCTCTCTGGCCCTGTGAGTGAAGCAAGCACGCTGGGTATACCTCGGTTTGAGTAAGAATCAAAGTTTCACAAATAGACCTAATTAGAAGCTTCTCTTGCCAGAACGATAAGATCTCTTGTAATACACCCCAGATAGATTAATGAACTATTGGAAGGATGTTGAGAGGATCACAGCGCTGCAACTGGCAGTGTTTCACGGCAGTTTAGCAACACAAACCTCTGTTCCCGCTCCAGCTTAATTAGAGGGAGTCAGAATTTTCTGATTAAAACAAAGCCCGTGCCAGGATTGCCAGTCTTACAACATGAAAGTATTATGGAGCGGAGACGTCTTTGGAGGGATTCGACTGGATTTAAAAGTATGGAATCCAAACTTAGTTTCACATCGCTGCCTGACATAGACAATTAGTATGGGCTTCTTTTTTTTTTTTTTGTCTGGTATTGCTGTCTACAGTGAATACAGGCAAGCTGTTCCCATTCCAATCAGGCATCGGCAGCAGCCACAAGCCAAGTAATGAAGCGCAGCTTTTATATAGCTGCTAATGTACCATAGCATTGTAGATTAGCAAAATTAAATGTGTTAAGTAGATTCAATTGTACTGACCTAAATGATGAATGAAAGGGGATCTGCTCTGTTCTTATTAAGCTGCTTACAGTTCATTATGAGAAGTGTAGTAAATTCTTTTAGTCATTTAACAAACTGTTCTTATAGTTCATGCACAAAAATAATTGTATGGTATGTTAAGAAAGTGTGAACATATGTCTTTAGTCTCTCACTTGAACACACACACACACTACATTTAATTTGCATTCTCTATTTGCATACTATAGTATTGCATTTATTAGTTTCATGCACAGCTGGTACCACATTAGCATTTCCCATCATGTTACACACAAGCATCCTTTCAGCGACAGTGACAACAAGCAATACCTCAAGCTGAAGGCAGCCAAGTGAGACTAATACAGGAACACAATAGCACATCATCAGCAGTAACAACTTCATAAAAGGAAGCGCTGTGATTGGCTGCACTGAACAGTAAACCGTGTTCCCCTGTTTTATCTTTGGAAATCCCCCGCTGAGCACCAGAACATGTTCTACCGAGAAGAACAAAACAAATCAAAAATACAAGGAGACAAAAAAGCAAACCCACAAAAACAGTTATTCTTTGGACGCGTTCCCAAAAACTGTTGTCACACTCCCAGTTTTCACACACTTAAGCCCCAGCCGGCCAGGCCCTGTCACTCGCCATCTTGTCCTGAGTGCTGAGAGGCCCGTGCTTCTGGTTTCCAAAATAAGTCATCAACAGGAGCCTCTCTGTGGGACGAGACAAAGGGAGGCTGATAGGAGCCCAGAGCTCTCACATTATGGACCCCAAACAGCTGAAGACAACCGCAACAGGCTGAAGCTCTGCTGGACTGCGGCATTTGAATAGGGATATTGGACTCTTAAAGCGCTTCTAACCATGAAAAAGCCTTTAAGTGCGAAGCATCAGGCCAAAACAAGTACAGTACATTTTGTTCCCAAATTTTCCCCCATTCCCCCCCGACGGCACGCACACACCGTCCTCCTCCTCATGTCACTGGATGTGAAACTGGTATTATTGGCAAAGTACTTCCCATCTGAGATCACTCATTTCAACTATTAAAGCCTACTTTGATCTACATTCTTTTTCCAGACACCTAATATTTGAATTAAATATAGGTCTGCAGCTGAAAATAGGTTTTTGTTGTTGTTTTTTTACCTACAAATACTGCTGTCAGCAGCTCTGAAAGGCCCTTTAAATAGTCATGGTAAACACTTGCACAGTAAATGACCACCTCCACTCATCCTATCACTCTGATAAACCATACAAAGTCATTACACGCCTCATCTGGGATTCACTGAAGATGAGAAGGCAATGTATTGAAGTGTACACCTACCGTACAGGCTTCCTGTAATAGCAGGGAACTGGGAGCATATTGTCACAGAGAGTCTTGCTATCACTGGAGGATATCAAAATACACGAAATGGATCAACACTGAGATCTAATTCAATCAGCTGCGCCCACATCAAAGTCCCAGAGACGGCTGTAATTCAACCCACATGATAACATAACAAAACAATCAAATTTCGCACCCTGCCAGCGCTTTCCTATTAGACACCTCATCACACACCACATCACAGCTGCAACACAGCCATCAGTTTTACAGCACTGTGGTCTCATTAGATTTCGGAGTGAGCTTGTGATCACACCAAAACCTGGAAAGTATCCTCGCTGTGATGATTCCAGGTCACACTGAATCAATATTAACAATCCTTTTTATATTGTTTGAGTGGGGGAAAAAAGAAATCACTTATGTGGGGCTTGAATGTTTTAGTTTTTCTTACTTTGTTCTCACATTTGATACAGTACATTCAAAAAATGAAAGACGCCCTCTGGTGAAAATCAAGTTTCTTGTTGCCTTCTTAAACATGTCCATATGGTGTTTTTTTGACATGGTGGAAGACAGATTATGAACCATAGCTGAACATTCCCACCTTCTAACTGCAGTGGACAGTCTTAGAAACGCAGATTCAGACTTGTTGGGTTTCATATGTAACACACCTCCAGAAACAGTCCTGTCTTCTGGCAGAGTGGGACTTTGTGTATCTTCATTTTTCAGGTTTGGTTTCTGGTTCAGACGTGTGTGGCTGAATTACTCCAGTGCACCTCACTGTGTAGGGTAAAGTAGTTTTAGGGTGTTTGAGCAGAGTTTTAGGTGAGCTGGAGTGCTCGAGCTGCAGCATGTGTACTGGAGAGGAGTGGAAGGGAGTGGAGAGAGTTACATCCAAGTCATTTTAAGACAGGAAGGGAGTCTTTTCATGAAAAAAAACCCACTTATATATAATTTTGATACCTAATATGTTTTAGGTTGGGTTAAATAAATGACTGTAGAGGGACTTGAAGTGATTTGGAACATTAGAGCATTGTGACAATAACTGAGAAAGCAAAGTGCAACATGCTGATAGTAAAGACCTTTGGAAAGTGGCAGAACACGATTCAAAATCCTCCCCATTTATTGTTCCGTGAAACACAAGCAAAGTGCTTTGCTGGACACCATGGGAATCCAGGTGACACAGGATGTAAGTAAATCTTTATTCATATAGCGCTTTTTAAAACACGTGGTTACAAAGTGCTTCACAAGAAAAATACATATGAACCAATAAGTACGGACAACAAGAACAAGGAAACAATTTCAACATGCAGATAGAAAACTTTCTGACACCAGTGGCAAACAAACAACACACTTATATCACAACAAGCCCTTAGACAGACACATAAGCAACACTTCATACACAATATAGACATAAACACACAACCGTACACACACTACACATTCCTGGTTTAGCCAAAGGCTTGTCTGTATTTTTATAAGCTGCTTGAAGCCATCTATAGAATCTGATGATCTGATGGAATAGAGGAGACTGTTCCAGAGGGTTGGAGCCAGGATAGCAAAGACATGGTCACCTGTTGTTGAGAAGTTGGAGCAGACGATGGATAGGAGGTTAAGATTTGATGAACGGAGCGGCCATGAGGTTGAGTATGGAAATAAAGCATGCTGTTAGAGATGAAAATGTTTGCCTGCAGCAGATAAAGGTGGAAGTTTAGTTTAACATGCTGCGAAGAAGATGGAGGAAACCCCTGTCTTCTATGTGCTGGCCTCCAGGGTGACGGATGCACATGAAAGCTGCACTGCTCGGTACAAGGCCACGTAAATTGTGGGGAGAAAATGCATGTTGTTTATTTATCCAGTCTGTGAAAGAGCCGGTGTGACAAGCAAGAAGAGGTCATGTTGCACAGTTTGTTTTCTATGAATTTGAAATAGTTTTATAGTGCTTTAGAACATTTCCACTTTTCATTCAAGTCAGTTGTGATGCAGCACTCTAAGAGCTCCAGTCAAGTCTCACATTTTGAAGTGTGGATAACAAAAAGCTTACAAAGTTTTTGTTTATTGGCCCTCCCGCCCTGGGCACGATAAGATGCCCATTAGAGCCGGATACAGCAAGACGTAGCAAGGAAGACGCGGCACAAGATGATTTCACTGGACAAGAAAGACAAAGTGGAGATTCATGCAAGTGGTTTAAGTTGTCGAGATAAAAGGCATTAGTGATAAAGACTAACTGGCAATTGTATGTCTGGCTGATTTCCTCACTAACATTAAAAAGCAACACACAGCCGCCTCCCAAGGCTTTTCTATCGGAACCAGCCACTGTCTCCCATGCAGCAGATGAAACTGTTTGAAAAAGCATAACTGATGAGTAACATGGAGGTTAATTAACAAATCAATGCATTTCAGTGGCATGTTCTAATGACCTTTCAGCTGTGATTCAGAATACAGGAAAAAATAGGACTGTTTGAGAGAAAAAATTGACTTCTTCCAGTGTCAGTAGATTTAGTTTGGCAGCCAAAAGGAAAGAATCTTGGAGACAAACAAAGAGGAAGGAGCAGTCAAGAGAAGCAGAGAAAAGGCACCTCAGAGAGAAGCCAGAAACAGCCAGATCGAAAGGAAAGAAGGGGATAGATGGTGCATAATGAAGAAAGAGACGAGGAGGGACGGCAAACGCTGAAGGAATCTCAGGACAACTGCTTGGAGAGAAAGAGCAGCTCTTCTCACCGAGCGCCTATTTGCTGTGGTACAAATCACTGCTAGGCCCGGCAGGCCCAGAGGGGAAAGCACTTTTCTTCACCTCATCGTCAGGCCTTGGAATCCCGCTCCACTTTTCCAGATGGCTTCAGCAGCAGCAGCAGCAGCAGCAGCAGACTGAGCTGGTCCTGCTTCCGCTGACCCGCCCAGTCATCCCATCTGTCCAACCCAAGCAACCCCGTCACTACTGGCTGCAACTGTTTGGGACTGGGAACCTAATCCCAGCCCCTCACTGGAGACCAGTTTGTGAGGTCTCTGGCCTGGTTTTACGGTACCTGGCAAATAGCCTAATTGGTCAATGGTTAACCAGAAAGTGTGTGTTTCAGTGTAACACAGCCACTCCCCTGGAGTAAAAGTAAACTACTGTACCACTTAAGTTATTAAAATACAAATTTCTTTTTGCTGTATGTTTATGCACATGTAGTAAAACTTGGGCACATTTATTCCTGGCAGACAGACCGAGGACGCAGGGCTGGAATCTGAAACAAATTTCAAAAGCAGAATGATTTTTACTTTAAGTCGCCAAATAGTCATACAAACACACAGACTCCGTCTATACACACATAGCTGCATGCTCCGAGCTTAGCTAACAATACACAGCTTGTATAATGACTGTTGCTGGCAATTAAACATGGAGTATGATCTGCATCTAAGTTCACCTAAGTGAAGTAAGGCGAAAAAAAAAAGCTCAGTTCCATGTGAATGAGCCTTTAATGCTCTCAGATAGATCTATAGATGTTGGCTGATTCCCTATGCCAACATACACAAATCTCTCCTCAGAACTCCATATGGATTTGGGAACATAGCGTTAGGGGAACAATCAAAACATTATATTTTAGCCAGTTTTTCAGCAGGAAATTTTATCTTCAGGGATATTTTTGTGATCTCACAGGTGGCTGACAGGCCCTCTGCCCAAAATGATAAATGTTTGCTCAGGATAAAACTAAAGTTCAAATCCATCATTTCTGCACACTGTGCTGCTCCGCTCTGCTTTTCTTTTCTGCTGGAATGTATGTTAAATATGGCGCAGAGGCACTGGCTACTGAAGCCTGTGGAAATATTGGAGAAAGATGGATCAGCCACAACATTAAAACCACCTGCCTAATATTGTGTAGGACCCTGGAAAGCCACCATAACGGGACCTCTGGGTGTTATGCCCCTTTGTCATTTGTATATTGGTAGACTGGTAGATTAAAGATGGCGGATGTCTCTCTCCTCCCCTCAGCCTGTGGCTGTGTCCCAATTCAGGGGCTGCATCCTTCTAGGCTGCATTTTTCGGCCGCATACGTCACAGCGGTGCGACTAAGGCTGTCCCATTTCATTAAAACTTCAAGACTCCTTCAAATGCGGCCGACGAATGCGTCCTTCTTTTCCATGAATTTGAAGGATGCATCGATGCATCCTTCGTAGCCCCAAATATCCCAAGATCCATTGCGGGCCGCTGACAGTTCGATCAGCAGGTGAAGTTTTAACTGCTGACGGCTGACGGAGAAGATGGATCCATCAGCGGTGGAGGATTCTAGTTTTAATATTAGTATTGTGTTACAGTTCACTCTGATAGCTACGATACAAATGTTGACAACGTTAAAGTTTGTTCTAAAAAACGATTGAATAACGTTATTGATGTGAGCCGCTGCAGTTTAAAACGTTTACTGTCCAGCTGGACAGCTTCAGTTTTAAGTTATATTTTACTGAGACTGTGGCGAAATTCTTTCTGACCGCGGCCACCACAAAAACGACTTATTCAATCATAAATATTCATATATTTAATCCATATTTAAGTTATTATATGGTGAAGAAGTAAAATGGACGTAAATGCTGCTGGAGCTTCTATTGGTGGTAATTCTCTCTGTAGACCAGTGAAAACATGACTCTCCTCACTGTTCTTAGTTTAGCTCCACCAAGTTATCTGATAACATGTTTAACATACATTATATCTGGTTTCTGTTCAGACAGCAGGTATTTAGTGATCCTCATCAGAAACATTCAGCCCAGAGACTGTGGAGGTTTATAATATCTGAAGTTCATATCAGTGGATGTCAACAGATTTAAACAAGCTGTGGACGCTTCTTGTTTTTCAGACAGTTTAGTCCCGAACCATCGTACAGAACAAGACCCTCAAGTCTTCAAGTATGTAAAACATATTAAAAACAATAATTACAGTTTCGGGATCAAATCCAGTCAAAAATTGGGTAAAATTACAACGTCGTCTTATCCTGATCGTCGGGATGAAAATTTGTTTGTCAGGGTTGCTAGGCAACAGGAGCGGCGCTACGAGACGTCATGATATAAGCAGGAAGTTCATCGTGGGCTAGACCGTCTCATTTAACAAACGCTCATGTAGCCTTCTAATGCAGCCTACCCGTCCTTAGAAGGACCCAGCCTTCGAAGGACGGGTAGGCTGGGTCCTTCGAAGGATGCAGCCCCTGAATTGGGACACAGCTTGTGTGTGTGTCGGCAGGAGATAAGCCGGAACAGGTGGAGTTCTCTGATTGGCGGATGAGGAGGAAGTGCAGCTGCTGGATTGGACAGGAAGACTGAGCAGCCTTTTTAAACCACCTCTTCCAACAAAGAGCTAGCCGGTTGTGTGTGTGTGACGTAGCAGTGCTTGTGTTTTAGATGGGTAAATCGTGTGTTTAAGAAGTGTGACAGTGAGAGACCTGTTTATCATAGTAAAGTTGCACTGGAAGACCTTTACTGTAATTTGCACTTGTACACATGCTACAGCCAGGGTTCCCTAGATATGACCGTAACACAAACTGGGGGCTCGTCCATTCTTTTGATCGCTGTCGTCGTGTCGGGAAAGTTTGAAATTTGTGCTGCTTTGCTTGTATGGCTGGCAGTTTTTTCTTTTGAAGGGGTGGCAAAATGGAGGTCAAGTTGGAAGAATTTGCAACTGATGCAACTTTAGAAAAATCAAATAGATGTAGAAAGGCTGACTTGGTCTTGAATGTGAAGTTTTTTTTTTTATGTGCATGTGCCGCTAAATGCAAAGAAAAGTGAAATTAAAGAGCTCCTCTGTGAAAGGCTGAGTGCAAGGGGTTCAAACTAGTATGACTGCAGAGGATCTGAAGCTGACTCTGGGTATCAAGGAGATGGAGGTGAGAAACCGTGAGTTGGAAGTGGAAGTCATGCATTTAAGGGTGAGAGCCCTGGAGATAGAGTGGGTGAATGCTGTAGCTGCCAGTCCTTCTCCCTCACAGTCACCCTTCCCAAGGACGGAAGGAAGGAAGTCTCCTGCTGGGGGAGACTGCTGCTGTTGGGGAGCACCACTGAGGGGGTGTACAGACCAGGCACAATGCAGGGTAGTGAGAAGATTGGTGTTGTCCACTTCACCTGTCTGTGGTTTCAGTGTTGTGGCTGATCAGTGTAGCTGTTGATTTCAGATTTATCTTCCTGTTTGTTTTGTTAAAATCTATTGTTAGATGATAGCCAGAAACAATAAGAAAACTTATCCCTCAAAGTTTGCATAGAAAATGCAATTCTTCCAATTCAGGTAGCATGTTTGGAGTGCGTCAGTAACAAATCATGCTGTTTGATTCCAGACTTTACATCTGGGTTATCATAATAAATACCAAACCTTCTCTAGGGGACTTTCTTGTGTGTATTAACGGACTAATATGCCCACCAGCAAATTCATATTACCTTGGAATGCTACTCTTTTCTTGTGGTACCAGGTCTTGACAAAAGTAATAACAATCAGAGTGACACACTACATAAGGGAGCCAGTGTGTCACAAATGCTTAATAGAGACATCCCCCACTCTGCATGCAAGGACATTTGAGACTATTTATTGAGGCTTGTGGGGCTCTAGGAGCCCTCTCAGTTTCCACCAGCTGAAAAGGACTTTCTAGCGAGATGGGAGCAGCGTGGAAAGCACAGCCAAGTAAGAGCCAGGTTTTGGACTTCAGGCCAAAAATTTCCCCAGCTGCTTCCACCAAGCAATATGCAGACCCAGGTGTTCAGGCAGGATTTGAAACCCAAACCCAGCAGTTTAACTGTTCCACAACCCCCAATCCCATATTGTCCCTCTGTTTACCCTCTACAATACTGCTCACCCCAAATCCTTTTTTTTCTGTCAAGCATAGACCAAACACTATAGTCCTCCAAGTGTATAGATTTGTTAAGTATGGCAACACAGTGCAGTTAATATTATTTTACTTTGTAGTTTAATAATTAGGACCAGAGAACCTTTGTGTTGCCTTTGTCTGTCATACAGAAAAACAGATGAGGTCCTGGCATCCATGTGTCTGTAAGTGTGTGAGGCATCTTGGAAACTTTACGAGGTACTTTTAACAGTAGTTTTCAAGTAATACAATCTTTACGAAGCTTGACTCATTGGTAATCAAAAGCACTCGAGTTCACTTCAGCGAGAGGTTTTGCTGCTTGACCAGTATGGTGGACAGTTTGTGTAAAACTAGCTCACAATAGCTAGCTGGTTGGGTCTTCTGTGCATTGTGTCAGCTTCCTATCTGGCAGCCATGGCGTTTTAGTGCTTTATCTGGTGAAGAACTGCAGACATTTTGCTTTGATGTCTGCAATCAATTGATGCCTCAAAAGATTTATTCTGTCCTTCAACAAACAAATCACACCACAGTATTTGGACCTGCTCAACACCAGTGTCATCTCGGTTTGTAGACTTTGCAGACGACCACCTAACCATTAAGATGCTACAGACTGTATGACCAGCAGGTAACAACAGGTGCAGCTTGACAACCACTTATCTGCCCCTTTCACCACCAACAGTGTGTTCTTTCTCCATATCTGTAGTCTCTGACTGTACCTCCAGCCATCCCTCCATCAAGCCAGTAAAGTGTGATGATAATACCAGGATCATAGGCCTTATTAAGAACAATGATGAGCTGGTTGACAGAGAAACTGTGTCACATTTGGCAGCATAGAGTGCAGAGAGCAACAAGCTCAATGGGACATTTTCCACTGCAGGAACATTTTAAGGATCATGAACCTTTAGTGCTTCTTCTTACAGTTTGAATAAGCTCAGAGCATCTTAGAGGGCTTTTTTCAGGGGAGAAAAAGGGTATCTACGGTGGGGCTGAGAGGCAAGCAATGGGCGCCCATCAGTGTTCTGCACAATACCAGAGCCTGGATGGTGGCAGACTCATCACGCTCCGTTCACCACCGCATCAGAAAACTTCCATGTGGTCACTGGACCTGCTCCGTTTGGACCGGGAAAACCAGATACAGGAACAGTTTTCCCCTAAAGCCATCACTTTTCTCAACAATCCATCCTAGCTCCAACCTCATTCCCTGAACGCCGACCACACATTAAAGCCAGGGCACACTTTCACACGCACATAAACATTTTCACACACAGTATGGGACGGCTCAGTTCATAGTATGGACACAACTGTTCTTCCAGGATGCTGCATTATGTAGCAAACTGTAGCTTACTGCTGTAACACTTGATAGCAGCCTTGTGTTTTTCTATATCTGCTAGCTGGCCTTTGCATTTCAGTCGGATTAGACCGTTTGGTTATTTTCTTTTACAGTTTATTTCATAAGCTGCACCATTGATAGCCCTCTTTTGATTAGATTGTCTTCACTGATTTAGCAACACCCACTGGTCCTGCTTTCTTTGGCAGTTTTGCCTGGTTTCTGTGTTCATTATTTTACCAAGCATACAGTAAATAACTGCACTAAACCAAAAACAACTTATTTTGTGCTGCTGCCATTTACTAGTGCACCTGGGACAGAGCAGCCACGTCATTCCTTTGTCCATTGTACATTAGCCAAATAAAAAGGATTTGGATTCTTTGCTTGATAATGCTGAGCACAGTCTCTGACTTTATGATACTTCTCTCAAACTACTGATGCTACATTTCAGCTCATTACACATAAATCAATGGTTTTACAATCCAGCAAAAGAAGAAGAAAACACCTGACCGGAATAAATGTTCCTGCTTGCTCACTCCCAGTGAGGCGGACTCACGAGGAGGCATTCAGGGCGAGAAATATAAATAATAAAACCAAAGATGGCTAAATTAGATTTAGCTGTTTCAGTGTCCTGGTATTGTGCCTGCTGACTCATTGTCATCCTGTCATAGCTTACAGGGACACTTGAATAGAGCAGAGCCCTTACTAATGTTGTATACTATATAAAATAACACGTGCTTTACCTGCTATAATAAGTCAATAAGTGAATATGAAACTAAGAAAGCTCTAATGAGTCAGTATTCTGCAATTGTCATTTGTGGCCACAGTGGTGTCAAGTAAAAGTTCTGTTTAGGACTTTTCACGACTTTTCATTTGACTCACTTGCCTATTACTCCTTAAATAGAGTCAATATATTCATCCATTTGTTCTAAAATAAAAGATCTGTTCATGTCATTTTCAGAAATTCAATACCAGCTGCTTCTCTGTGGTCAGTTAGCCACACACACACCCCCCCAAAAAACCCTCTTTAAAGTAACAGCAAGGGAGCTGGATCAGACAAGACAAAGCCGTCGATGCATTTTTAAGAGTGTATCCTCTGGGGTTTGTAGCATGTGATGCTCCAGAAACTGTCAGAGCAAGACAAAAGGACAGCCTGAGAGGAGTACTGCAAACGATGAAGACGCTCAGCTGTCAGACTTCTAGCACAAGTTCAGTATAAGTTCAGTATCTTAATCCAACCAAAACTCCGTGAACAAATGTTCAAAGGTACATCATCACTGAGAAGGAAGCCGAGTGTCAAGGAGACAAGAACAAAGGGAATATAGTTCATTATATCCATCGGGGAATTAAATCAGTAATATGTAGGAATGTCTATACAGAAACACAGGTGCCATTCATGTGCTTGCCCGCCCTCACTGGTTAATGAAAAGAAATGAAACCATTAAGTCTTGCAGACAAATTAGGTGAGTCAAGCGCATTAATTATTAATTCTCATATAATACATTCCATTTGGAATTAGCTGTGGCTCACGCTGGATCAGGGAGGTAATAAAATGTATGTGGGCGCGTGTGCGTGTAATGTATATGAAGGGGGGAACTGGGTTAATGAGAAAAGTTCACTCAAAGTCCAACCTCCCTGATTCCATCTTCAGCTTGTAACACAAAGGCAGGCAGAGTTCACATGCACTTGCAGGGAAGAAAGGCGAGGTGACAGGTTCAAAAGTTCAGGCACTGCTTTAGACTTACTTCGCATGCCACTACCATTCGGCACACCCTGATGCTTTGGAAATGTCAGGGGGAACCTCATTTACTGTGCTGTATTAAGCTCTGGGTGGCAGGGATCTCCACAGGGGAATACCAAAATGGGAGGAAGAGCAGAGGGGAGCTGCCGAGAGAAAGAGCCCCGAGTCTTCCATGTCCCTCTTGATGAATTTGTAAAACAGATCCACGATGTCTCACTGAAGACAAGCTGTGGCATGGCCCCCTTTTCAGATGTGCTAATCTCTGAATGGTTTTTACCATCACATGAGATACCATGAAATCAATTCCTTCACCTGTGACCTCCAAATGCTATGGGATATATAAGTGTCATCCCAGGAGAATAAAACCAAACTCCCTGTAGGGAACACTGTGTCTAGTTTGTATAAAACAAAGACACCTTTAAAATTATGGACTAATAAAAACAAAGTACCTCACAGTTCCATCCATTTACTTTGGGAGAAGCTGTTTGGGTCTTATCAAGTGGTACTTTTGCTGACTGATAAATGCTCGTGTCTTTTAAATTCCACACTCCCAGTTTCTGATGCGGAAAATGTTCTCAAAAAGCCAGAGGAATGTTTGTCAGAAGACGAACCATTTTTCCATCTGAGCAGCACTATCTGTGACTAACAGTAATCCTTTGAGTGTAACCAAGACAGTACGTACTAAACAGGCTTACGTATTTAGACGTGAACCGAATCCAGCTGCAATTGTCTCCTGAAATAAAGTTGTATTGGCTTTCAGTTGAATTGAAATAGCAAAAATCCACAGCAGGGTCAATATGTGCTGCAAATGGTGCATCTGAATCAGAACGTGTACATTTGAAATGATACTGAACTGTACATGTAAGATTAGTGTTACTTAATTCTGAAATTCTAGAAACCCATTGTATGCATGTGAGCAAGTTTTAAACATTTATCCCTTCCTTAAGGGCCAGACTTCATGCCTCAGGTCAATAGAGGCACAAATGAGGGTCTGGACGTGGATGAATATCTACATTTGTCTCTTAATGTGTGTCTTTAAGTGGGAGACAATTAGACGGAGCGATGGAGTGAGGAGGGACAGGGCAGAGACCAGCGTGAGGTTTCCATTATTGTGCACCTCGTAGCACAGAGTGGCTCTGCCACGTCATGGAGCTGCTGCCGTGTGGCAGGTCGGGATCCTTGGCTGGTCTCCATCCGCCTGACAGCCTGTCTCTGTGCCTGCAGTGGCTCCCTGCCCACCAGTTCACTTTTAATTATCTCTTAAGTCAAACTCACTGTGAGGAAGTCCAGGAGCACAGTATCAAAACCTTCTGGAGGATTTATCCTCTAACCCTCCTCTCTGGTTCCCTTGAATGAGCCGCACAAAGCCGCGCTTGTGACTTTTTGCTCTGCGTAAAGTTCAGGATTATGAAATCGTTTTGCATCACACCTTAAAAGCTAATTCTTTCCCGAGGCTCCCACTTTTCAGATTGCGATACAAGATTGTCTCAGCTGCCTCTGCTTGGACGGACATTATGTGGCTCTTAAAGAAGAATGTTGGAGAAAAACCTGCGTGTTGATTTATGATGTGATATGGAACTTGACATTTTTACCACAGTGCTACTGTCAGGGCGCCATGGTCATTAGGCAACAAATTCAGTTCAGTCAGTCAGGCTTGCGACACTCCTCCATATCTGTCTACTATCAAACTACGTGAAACGGACAACTCCATCTGTTGTGTTTTATGTAACCCCACAAGATCCAACTATGTAGAATCTGTCAGTGATTAGAAACACCTTGTATCTGAGCAAACAAGTCTCACTCGGAGCAAAGTCATGCAGATGCTGCTACGTAGGAATGAATCTACGGTACGTGTTTTCATGTGTATGTGGCTCCAATCTAGGAGACAACATAAAGTCTTGAAACAATTTTCTTAAAGATGCCTCTTTTGACGTTAGATTGAAATACTGACAATATGAGACTGAGAGACATGACTGAGGGTAAATCCACAAGATCTCATGTTGACTCAGAATTTTTGGATTATTCCTCACTGAGTCATCAATCCTTTGCCGTGCCATTAGTAAATATTATTTTCCACTCGCTCCCAGTCACAAACAGATGCTCTTCAGCCAATATTTAAAATTCTAAGATTTAAAAACAAGTCCTGACATGCAACATGGAAAAACAATAAAAAAAAAAAAAAAACGCAACGGGAGGCCAAAAGCAAAACATTAACAACCTCCAAGGCAGAGAGCTCGTCTTTATTGTTAGTACATGCTTCCAATCTGGAGAAAAACACATTATTAATAACTCCCCATATTGTTTTGTTGACAGCGTAGAGCCCTGAGAAACGCACACTATTTTAAGTGCTTTGGTATGCGGTCGGAAGGCCAATTGGACTGCATGTTTCGTATGCTGAAATCAAGCAGCTGCAAAATTACAGTAGCGTGCCCTCACCGCAACCGACTGGAGCTGTGCAATTAATCAGAGGTTAACCCCACAACCCCACAAACTTGTGCATAATCTCTAATTTACGTACCTTCTCTCTTTACATGCACAAACACACACACACACACACACACACACACACAGACCGAGACGCTGAAGCCTCAAACGTATTCGCCGACTCCTAAAAAGAATGTGCGTAAACATGTCCTTAAAGTAGATGTCATATGTTCTATAAATAGATGCCAGTACACCATGTCATGCAGAAAGTAATAACTCAAAGATTGCTGTTGTTTTCATATACATCATGTTTACTGAACAGCTCCTACAAAGAACTCCCAGTCCTGCGCCAGATTCACAAACTCCCAGTATCGAGCGTTTCCTCCTTCCGAGCTGCTGCGTGTGTGTTTACACCTCCTCACACAGGCATCCCACAATTAATCATCACCTACTCTCGACTAATAGCTTTGTTATCTTAGTCTCACCTTCCTGAATTCTTAGCCCTCTGACTCGGAGGCAGGAAACTCCTGGACAATACCACCACCGCCGAATACAAGGCATCTGAAATGAACATTAATACTTGTCAAGCACCGTGTGAGGAGGAAGTCGAGCAGCGCGGCTGGGTTTCTGTTCTGGACGCAGCCAGAAGCAGCACTGAGTAAGATAAGATAAGTGCGCATGCAGCTATGCCTTCTCTATTAACTGCATCATCTTTTTCTCCCTTTAATAAGTGTTTTATTTGCTTGGTTATACCTCTACTGTTGCTGGTATTAATCCAGTCCCTCCAGGATTTCGCGGGCGTTTTTCAAGATTGTTGCTCCTAAAATGCCTGAATTCGTGGCAGCTTTTCTAAAAAGTTGCGATGTAGGTTGCGATGTTTTAAGCGTATTTGTTGCGATGAAATTGCGGGAGACAGTAAAAAATTGTCAAAAAGTTGCATTTTTTTCTTTGTTTTGTATAATTCATTAAAAATTTTAAAAAGTTAATTTCACATCCTGCCACACACGTGTTCACACACACGCTCACAGCTTGTCACGTCATTAATTAATCTAACTGACCTTCATTGTTTCAGTGCTGCCACAGATCTGGATGCTACAGCTTCATCACGGTGGTTTGTCTGGTCTGTGGTCCGCTGGTTTCACCCATTCTCCTGATATGTCTCGCGGTAGAAAAATGTTTGTCGATCAGTGATTTTGGTTTGTGTTCCACCTCAATATTCCACGGGGTGCAAAACAGTTTACCTCCGCTTTGGTGAAGAACATCAGGGAATTGTTTTGCAGTAGTTTTTGTTGCATATGTATCTGTACCTTCAAACCATAAACAAGGAAGTGAATTCGGTGACGTAGGTGCATTACTGGGGACTGCTGTGATTGGTGGAACTCACGGGAGGCGGGACAAAATTGCGGAAAAGTGGCGGTGATTGGAAAAAATTGCAAGGTCGCGCAGAATCAATGGAGACTGGTTGAATTTGCGTTAATTGTTGCGATCGCAACATCACGAATTCCTGGAGGGACTGATAATCATGATCTGTCCTCTGTGCAGATGTTAAAACAGCATTACAACAGGGCCTAAGTGGCTCTGTGAAGCTACTTAGGTGCAACGATAAAGCTAACATGTTGATGTTCAGCAGGTGTAATGCTAATCATGTCTAATCTAGCATGTTAGCATGATAAAAATGACACGAAACACAAAGTACTGATGATACTTTTGGCACTAGATTAAAGGCGAAGGGATCAGTCATGTTATTTCTGTCTTATCCTAAGGGGACATGAATGTCAAGCAAATCTGGCACCAATCCACTGAATAGTTGTGAGGCAATATCATTAAAAAAAAAAGTCTACTCAGTGGTAGTGCTGGAGAAAAAAGTTGTTCATAAGGATTCATCCTCAGGTATTTAAAAAGGTGAGAACTCATTTTAAAAGATTGTTGAGCCTGGACCAAAGCAGTAGATAGACTGACACCGTGATTTCTAAACACAAAAAACATTGGTACTGAACATAAATCATAGCTGCCTAATCATCCAATATTAACCTACCCAGGAATTGGGCCACTGTATAGCTCACTGAGTTAAGGTGCTACCATGTGGGTGTAGGTCACCAGCAACGGTCGTGTGTTCGAGTCCAGCTCACGACCCTTTGCTGCATGTCCTTCTCTCTCCTCTGTACCCCCTTTCACCTTGTCTCTCTCCTGCTATCAATAAAATGGAAAAAAACTCCCCAAAAAATATTTTTAAAAAAAGTTCCTGGGACTGGAAAATCAGGTGTGAGTGAAAAATGAGATCTACTGCTGACACTGACATTCTGACCAGGTCGTATCCTGCAGGAATGTCAAAAAGTTTCAATACTTCATTCCTTGTATTTTCCCTGTTCTTCCATAAAAAACAAATCCTCTTTGCCAGACTGGATAAGGCCTTCCTACTCAGTTTAAATTATGACCTCACATTTTCACCTCTAAAAATTCTGTCGTTATTTGGAAGGACTCCTGCCCATCAGCATGTGAAATACTTTGCTGGCTACTGCTGCTCAGCATTAATCTGGAATTGTTTGAACACACTTTGAGCGAGGTGACATGGTGGTGTTTGCAGCAGCACATGGAATGCAGTCCTTACTTGTC
Source organism: Dascyllus trimaculatus (assembly GCA_024666655.1). Lineage (NCBI taxonomy): Eukaryota > Metazoa > Chordata > Actinopteri > Pomacentridae > Dascyllus > Dascyllus trimaculatus. The sequence continues at coordinate 30,025,953 of CM045456.1, read as the reverse complement.
CTTGGAAGTACCCCTGTTTGAGTCAGGGATTCTCAAAGCGGTTCATTTAAGTTCATCCTGTTCGGAAGAAAAACTTAATCTCTCCTTTTGGTTTCAGTGATGGCCCTTGTTCGTTTTATTCTACTGCAAAGGAAGGAGGAGGGGAAGATCCTTCAACATCCTGGTCATGGATTAGGCTCTTAGTGGATGACATCACTCTTTGGGGCTTTGCCCTGCTATGTAGCATTGTGCTGCCACTTGATAGAGGGGAGCTCGAGGAGGGATGCATGCAGTTCACTAACAATATGAGTCTGGAAAAGAAAGTAGCACCTCTCAAAATGTGAAAAACGTTGTCCCCACATTATAGGGAGACTGGCCAGCTAGTTGTAAAACTGTATTCATTTATTTGCCCCAGATGATTTTTTTCTGTTCTGAAACCAAAGAGTGTTCCCTGACATATTTGTGCATGTCTCCTTACTGCATCACTTCTCATGGTAGAGTTTTATTTGTCAAAAATTAGCCACAATATTCAGCTTAAAGCTAATAATAGAGAGCCTATAAATGTATGTAGCTGTGTGAACCTAACTATGTGTGAGCTGAACAGAGTAATCACTGATAGACAGTTAAAATTAGCAGGTTCAAATATTTGTTAAATATACAATCATAAAGAAAAATTGGAGACAGAAGTCGTTCATTGACATTCCATATAATTCAGTGTCTTTTTTCATGTTCACTCGTGTGAACTGCCCTGTGCAAATGCATCACTTTGCTAAACAGCTAACAGACGCAGGCGTCCACTGACTTCTGGTTTCCCACTTTAGGGAGCTTGCGGATTTCACCAGAGGAAGTGCAAAATCAGGCAATCTGCAATTGCAGGATTAGCAGTAAGCCGTTTGTGAAATCCAGTTGTGCAGAGCTTTGTGTGCTCACCGCTGGTGTAGCAAGAAGTAGCTAATGAGATAACGCTCCCCTGTGAAATGAACTTCCAACCTGCAGATGGGACGGAGTCAAGAGTTAGACTTAAGCTGGAGCCCTTGAAAGATGATGTCATCGACGAAGTGTCATTATTTTACACATGAATCCTTCCACATGCGCTAATGTGTCAAGGAAATATAACGTATATTCCTCGAGCTGAAAACTGGAACAGGGATCTAAAAACTGTGATAGATGCTGAATTAGAGCTGGAATGAAGGAACTTCAGAAGGCTTTCTTACTGCACTGTGCTCTAGCTTTTCTAAAGCACTTCATATTCAGTAACTTTTTCACTTATTTTACATGTTTGCTTAACATTTCTCTTCACTGCTCTGTTGGGACAAATGCAGTCTGCAGTGCAAACATAAAGCCGTGGTGTAAATACTGATACTGTCGCAAGATTAACTATTAGTCTTGGAAGCAGCAGAGCTACCATCAGGTGAAATCACCAACAGTTCATGACAATGGTCACACTTAAAAAGAAAAAGAATATAAGAAAATGGAAGATATTCTGTCAGAGTTAAAAACAAACAATCAAACAATCTATAACAATACAGCAAACACTGGACCTACATTGGACAAGTGGAAACAAAGGGAATACCTGTATTGATCTGTTTCTACTAAATATGATTACAGCTGGAAACCTAATAGGCTTCGGTGTCAGTGTCCCTCTCTAGTTGACTGAACTGATAAAAATGTGTCTTAAAGTTTCACATTTGAAGTTTTAGAAAACAATCTCCTCCTGCCTTAGGTTTGTTACATATGAAACTCTGGAAGTCTGAATCTGTGCTTTTGAGACACTGCAGCTTTAAGGTGGAAATGCTCAGCCATGACTGCTTATGTTGCTGTGATATGTCCTCCAGCATATAAGAAACACCACATGGACACGATGACGAGATCAAAAACTCGATTGTCACTGGAGAGGCTCTTTGAGACTGACCATGTAATCACAATTGTTCCTGCTATGAGTCATCCCAGTCTCCACTAACCCAAACATTATCTTAAGAGTAATTTCATCGCATTAATGCAGAAAACACTTTCCGTGTGGGGAAATCGTCCTGGGCCCCCGTCTAGCACATTCCACCAAACTGTGACATGCCTCTGTTATATGAGATGACAGATATGGCTGGGCTTTGCTGGGGCTGAGAAATGCTAACCTTGACTATGTATGTACTGGTTTTTGCAAAGAGGAGAGTAGATAGGAAATCCTTTGAGTCTGGCTGATGATGTGTCATCAGGAGGGGAGGCAGGGGCAGTGGGAAGACACTGTCCATTTCCCTACTGGAGATCCATGCAGTGTTTTGTGGCTCTTCAACAGATCACATTCGCCTTCATGCACTCAGTGACCAGCTTTGTCTGAAACAGTTCTTCAGTGTTAGTTAAGTACTGTGTGCTCCGGTGATCATCCTCCTCAGCCTGAGTCTCCATGAGGAAGCTCATGCCATCATGTTTGCTTCTGCCTCAGACTGTATGCTGAAAATCTGTTCTGCCTTGTTCTGTATATTGAAGGGGGCATTAAATGCTTTCCCCTCCAGTGTACATGCACATTGTGGACGTGGTGATGCCCCCGAGGTGTTTCTTTGTCACTTATTCTGTGTGGAATTCTTCAGGACAAAATTTCAATGAGTGGGCCTTTAGTTTTGCATCTCCTTTTTTTCCACAGGTTGTGTTGCTTTACTGGGCTCCACTGTGCTGCGTTCAACGATTGGCTGCAGTTTGCTCTGCAGCTGCTCTGGTACATGGTGTTGTGATTCAATCAGCATCCAAGATTTGACATTTGGCACATTATCTGCAATTAGGAGCCAAACTCAGCTGATTTTTGATTGTCCTCCAATACTTATTGTTTATTTTTTGGTTAGATTTGTGTCGAGAACTGATTAGTTATCAGCTTGAAGTCCAAAACGAAATTATTAGTTGCATTTTTATGCAGATCTCAGTAAGCTCAGGATTTCCAGCATTGGTTGTAATTATTTATGAATGTGGCATATGTGAAAAGAATGAAAGCATTTTTACTGAAGTTACTATCTAAATCTAACAGTACTATCTAATGACAGTACCGTGAAAACAGTCAGGAACCTAAAAGAGAGAGAGTAGCATGATGCCATGCAGCACATGGTCCAATCGGTCGGGAGTCAAACCGACCATCCACTGCTTAGTGTGTCCATGTGGTATGTGCCCCAGCCACTTGGCTCCCAGGTCGCACTGAGGTCTGCTGTTTTCATGCACCTGATGGGTCCCTAATTAAAGTGAAACCTCTGTATACTGAAACATGAATTTTCAGGGAGCCAAGTCCAAACATCTGCATTTGTTTGCATACGGGTGCTATTTATAACAATTTATTTGATATGCTCCAGTATATTTAAGGATTTATATTTGGTCAATTCTGGATTAATCTCTGTTGTGGAAAACACATTGTGGCTATGAACCTCTTCCAAACAAGGGAGGGGACTTCTGGAATTGTAATTGCATGTATGCTGTGCCTGACCAAACACATGAGAGCTCACATAAATTCAGACTTGAAGCTTAACACATGGCAGATGATGAACTTCGCTTCCAAATCTAACTTCATTAACAAATGATCATCTTATTTAATTCCTGGCAGGATCGGGACTTGAGTCGACTTCCACATGGTCGCCACTGCAACTGGAAAAGGGCTTTCGAGCTGGAACGCTGCCTCTGTGACACATATGTAACAGGTTCAAGTTAAAACCACAGAGTGGTAGAATGGGGGCAGGGAAGACCAGGGTTTTGAGGTTGAGGAGAAAAGTGTACGTGTGTGTGTGTGTGTGTGTGTGTGTGTGTTTGTGTGTGTGCATGAGGCACAGCCAGTGCTGAAAGAAGTGTGTGTCTGCATGTGTGTGCATGTTTATGTCTGAGTGCCTGTGTGTGTTTGAGATGGAGATAGAGGGAGCAGACTGTGTTCACTGAGACACAAGAGGTCACAGATGTGAGGAGAGAAAGTGCACATTCAGCATTTCCCAGGGAGGGAGATGAGCGGTTCGACAGTTGAAGAGTCAGAAGATGCAGGTGGTGCTGCTGAACGTGATGGTAAGCAGCAAACATAACAAGTCTAATCAGGTCTTATCTGGCTCTGCTACAATTTCATGGCTGTTTGAAGCAAGTGGGCCATGTTCCTCAGATCTCTGGTGGAGGATTTTATCTAGGAAAAAAGTTTCCATAAAGCATTTTAAAGCTATGAAGACTAAAAGGGTAGTGTGTGTGTGTGTGTGTGTGTGTGTGTGTGTGCAAGAGATATCGTTTCTACAATCATGACTGAAGGTCTTCTGAGTACACAATAGTGAGTTAAAATAAAGTCCACACATGAGGGGCAAAGCAGTAACCCAGTAACACCACATGATAAACTGGCCTTTTAAAAAATAATTCAAAAATCATCTGATGTCAGACGGCAGCAGTGGGCTCATTATTTTACATTTTGAAAAGCTATTTTATTACTTATTTTGAGTTTTAAGAAGGGTAATGTATGAATGAATATTTCAATATATACAGAAGTCTTTGTGTCAAACATTATTTACTAAATGGAACACCCATTTTCTGTGCTGCATTTACAACCAGGATACCGTTTGAAGTGTGAGCAGTGTTTACAGCAGGAATCAGACCGACTATTGAAATAAAAATCTGTGTAAACTGATCTTCATTACAAAAAATGAGCCTCACGCTGTGGCCAGTATTTTAGATATATTATGTATGTCAAGGATGGTTCCTTTTTTAACATTCCCAGCCTGTGGTTAAAAAAAGATTATTGACAGGAAGTTTATATGTGTCTATCTATTAGGCCACCAGATAATTATGTAAAAATAGAGTGCTTGTTTGGGTTAATGCTGAACAAGGCCAGCCATCTGCATGCTGCGTTATCATGAAGCATTTACACCCAGGTTAAAGCAGCATTAACAGATTTTTTCAGCCAGATAACTGAATATCAGTACTTTATAAAGCTCTTACCATGTCCATATGGTGTCTTTTATATGCTAGAAGACAAATCATGAACATAATGAGCAGTCAGTGAGACGACTGAGCATTTCCAACTTGAAACTGCAGTGTACCAGTGACAGTATCTAGACCATGGATGCAGTCTTCTAGAGTTTCACAGGTAACAAACCAAAGAAATCAATCCTGTCAGCTTGCAGGGTGGAACTTTCTGTGTCATTATTACCTCTGCCAAGGAGGTTATGTGATAGCCGGCGTTGGTTTGTTTGTTAGTTAGTTTGTGTTCAAAATACTCAAAAAGTAATAGATGGATTTGGATGAAATATACAGGAAATGTGTGAAATGGGACAAGGAAGAAATGATGAAATTTTGGGACTGATCCGGATCACCGTCTGGATCCAGGATTTTTTTTTTAAATGTAAGTGTAACCAAGTGGACAATTAAATGTGGTTTACTCTAAAAGCCACCAGAGGGCACTCTTGCTTTTGGGGTAACCCCCTCTGACCACATGAGATTTTGGGTCTCCACGCGACAGACAGCAACAATGACAGAGTTCTCTTTCCTTCCTGAGCGACATACGCACGCTTGGGCCGGCATTCTTATCTCCGGTTGTCTAAGAAGCTGGGAGGCTGTTAGGAGCTGCCGCGCTAGAGGCCGCGCCTGTTCATTAGGTCGGATGGGGTGAAGGCCGCATTGTGGGTAGGAAATTTGAACTGTATGCAATTACATTTGTATCTGTAACGTTCCATACAAAATATGTGAATTGGGACATTGTGTTGGGGGTGGACTGAATATCCTTGGCGGAGGTATGCGCTCTCTGAGGGCTTTTCTAGTTCTTTTTCAGAAGGAGTTTGAACATGTATTGCTGAATTGACTTTCAACTTTTGCTGCCTCTTGCCCAGGACTGTCTTGAAAAAGTGTTTTTTAATCTCAATGGACTTTCCTGGTTAAATAAATGTTAAAAAAAATGCTCTGATATAACAAATGGTCACTATATAGGCCAACACAGTTTTACAGTGTTTGAAAAGAGTTGTAGGTGAGCTGGTGTACTAGAGTTGCAGTGAGTGGCAGAGGGGTGGGTGGAGAGTTAAGGACTTCATAGGTCTGCACCTTCTAGAGGAGGAATCTGTGTAGTTACATCATTACAAAGTTAAACATTTTAGAGAGGAAAGAGATTATTTTCATGGAGAACAAAACTAACTTCTAAATATATAACTTTGATACAAAACAATGAGTTTTTAGAGGTTTAATCAGTGACCGCAAAGAGACTTCAACCCCCAAGCCTGTTGGATCACCCAGTGTAATCATATTTAGCTGTAACAGATCAACACAGGCATCCCTGGAGAGTTCTTAGAGGTTTAATCAATCACCAGAGAAGGATTCGGTGGTGGTGATGGCTAGTTCACTTTTTTTTTTAAAAATGCTGAAAGATATGTGTTTATTTATGCACCAAACACCCCCAGCAAACAGTTGGTTTGAAAACAGATTCTTTGGAGTTGTGTTTTTGGCTACCTGACCAATGTAAGTCCAGTATTCACTTGTTTTATTAAAGCTTTCTGTCTGGTCTCCCCCAGATTTTGAGGATTAGCCGATAATTGTTACACTATGTTAATCAGCAAGTAGTTAACCATGTCTGTGTGCTATTTGGTGCTGGCCAGGTATTGTACATTGTTTGGTTTATTCAAGCTTTTTGCCAATGAAGGGGAAATGAGAAAAGAGAGAGTGAACCACAACAGTACCAATGTGGATTGTAAAACTAAAACAACAGCTGATTAACTCAAATGGTGATCTGGGGGTGACCAGGAACAGCTGTGTAACATTTCACATAATCATTTGACACAATGTCATTATTAAAATATTGACTAGTGAAGGAAATGAATGATTTTTATATTGGTCTCTACCAGGCCGCTGGTTATTTCTGTAAAGATTTTGTGCCCGCTTGTATTTACATTGGACTTACATGTTACCTTACAATGCATGTAAAACCAGAACACTGGCACTCGATGAAGGCACACCCAAAGAGATTACAGCAAAAGTAGAACCACATTCTGAATTTGTACCAATTCACCAAAGCAAAACAGAGAAGATGGCAGAACTGGCTGCACCATCAAGATCAGGGTTACAGTGTTCCAAATGCCTGCTAGCAAAGGCCAGAGCTCACTTGAAGTTTTTTCCCACAAGTCTTGTTTGCCCGCATGATCGACAGCTAGGCTACCAGTCGACGTAAATCAAAACCAGGCTCCTGAAGGCTGCGCTCAGCCATCATCTTCAGCTCTGTAACACCAGTAAAAATCCCCTTAAAAACCACTGATGAAATAACAGTCTGAGTTGCTTCAGCTTATACCATTTCTTACCGCTGCAAGAAACACTCACAGCACAATGTGCGACTGTTGCGTTTGTTTTTTTCTTACCAGTTAGAACCTCCAAATGCCAATTTCTTGGAACTCTCTATGTAAAGCCTGATTCCTGGTATAGTATGGTCACTAAAGGGTCATTGCAAAACCTAAGTCACCATCTGCATTGTGTGCTCAACAGAGTACTGAAAAGATTTGAATGATGTGCTCTGCCTGTTTGCTTTTTTAACTTGAACTGACCGCTGCTTTGCACTGGATTATTGTTGAGGTTTGCTTAGTCATTTTTCAAGTTAAGTGTGCACATAAACTAACCCCAACAACGTGAACTGGTTGACTTCAACTGTTCAAGGGCCTTTTGCTTTGTCTGACAAACCACACTCATATTTGGAGGTCAGCTCAATAAATATTCCGCACATTCACATACTCCTCGAACTTTAACAAAGCAGACGGGGAATTAATAGTCTGCTTGTGCAACACCAGCCTTGCAATAAAGTATTCTGTGTCTCTGATGAGTGCATAAGTGAGTCCATAAGTCCTGTCCTCATGTGTTTGCACTAAAATTTCATGACCTTGCTTCCCCCGTGTAATCTTCCGACAACCTTCTGACATCCTCGATAAAAAAGCTCATGTGGGAATGCGTGAATGTGAACCCCAAGGCCTATTTCCATTGCTCCCTGCTCCAAGTGGGACTCGCAACCACACCCAAATCTATAACGCTGTAAATACAAGGTTCCTGGAAACCGAGAGGAATAGAGGTGTAAGCAACAGGTGCTTCTCAAGAGCAGCATTCTGCTCTTTCTTGGGAGCACATTTGAGAAATCGAGCAATATTTCAATATATGTTAAATAATGACGTGCACAGAATGTGGCTAAGAGCTCTCACGAGGGCCATAGAAGAGGTGCACTCTGTTCTTGGGAAAATCCTGATTTCAAAAACAAATACCTTTCTGTCTGTGGATAATCTGCCAAAGAAAGGCTGGCTCTAACATCACAAAATTGGGTTGAGGGATAACACTAAAAACATGATCATATTAGATGTTGGTGAAGTTCCATCAACTTTAATGGTGAGAATGGACCTATCTAAGTGATCTAAATAAATCTTGTTGGATTAAAATGAGGACAGGAAAGCCTGACATACTTTGCACTTTAGGGAAACTGTAACAGGTTGGACATTTCTTACTTGCAGTAGCGGTCACAACAGGAACTGCAGGTCACATGATGCCCACCGGCCCAGGGGGAATTTCACTTTCTCTCGGACATCCTGACAAACGAAATAGTTGTATAAGGCTGGAAACATTTATCTGGGAGTCATAAGATCCCAAAATGACAGTTTTTTTCAAACCATATACATGTTCGGGGAGTCAGCAGGAAGTCAGCCAGCTCAGTCAAAGAGTGATTTGCTTTATGGGCCCAAAGATGTGAATGACCAAGGAAGCCCGGAAAACTTTATTGGTGTACGATCTAGCGAGCAGCTCTCATTGGAATAAAAGAGCAGCATCTTGGAACTAGCTTAATGTGTCCATGAAAGACAAAAATGATCTGGTTCAGCACTTCGAAGTCACTGCCCACGTCTTTGTTGAGTCGGCAAACATGTGCAGCGTTCGGCCCCACTGGCAGCTCTGTCTCCTGTTGGACAGAACAACAGACTACTCAGGGTGTTAGTCACAATATGCAGAATTAATAAGAGGGGAGCTGTCTTCCCAGTGCTAACTAGTTACACCTAAATAACAACAGCTGTACATGTGGTAATTATTAGGGTTGTAGAAATAATGGGCATGTTTTCAAGAAAAATGGATCCTATGAGTAGTTTTGACACTGGACATGCTGAAAATGTTTACTCATTCACATAAGATGGACATCAGCCCTATGATTATGACCCTCAAGTTTGCTAGGACATATTGGGATATAACAAAACTAGTATTGGCCATTTAATACTTGCGTGGGTGGCACTTGTTTAGCATAAACTAAGTGGTGCCACATGAGAAAAAGGATGAGATATGGGAGAGAGTTGATTAATTTAGACTTTTGCACACATGAAAGAAGACTTAAAGTGCACAGTTTGTATTTTGCTGAACCTCTGATGGATCTGTCACCATTGGTTCCACCGGCGCCATCACCTGAAGCAGCTGTGTGCACTAAGAGACCACAGCAGCGATCAGCCTCACATCCCATCCTCATTACTGCTTTTCTCCTACTCTGTAATTCTGTATAATGAGATAAGATATATTTCATAACAGCGCTCTAATTCCCTCCATCTTGTGCTCATGACTACAATTAACCAACACAAAAAAAATCTGTTATGGGAGACTAACAATATATAATACACTATGTTGGAGGTCTTTTTTAAATAAAAGTTTGTGCGATCTATTCTTTCTCCAACCTCCAACCATCAACACTGTTTATGAAGGTGACATCATTATATAACAAGCCAAAGGAAGTAACTCATTAATGCCAGCAAAACCACATGATATTCTGAAAAGGACAGGACACGGTTTACAAGGCAGCGAAGGGAGGGCTGAAACGCCTGTTAAAATGTGACTCGTCCAGATAAGTAATTGGTGCTCATTTTGCCAAAGACATAACATCATAAAAACAGCATCTATTTAAAACTGACTTGGCCTACAAATACTACCTCCCTAATGTGAACAGTATGAGGACGTTAAATCTAGGTTTGCAGCACTCAAATAGTTTTACCAGGTGGTCTCTTTAAAATCAGAGTGAGAATAATTAATGGGATGTACTGTGTATTTGATGCATATGGCACGAAGGCAAAAAGAAATCACACAATTCATTTTCACCCCCTTGGCCATGACTCTGCAGGTTTGGGTAAATTATCATTACAATTTATCATAAAGGAAGGGCTAGAAATGTCTGAAGACCCTTGCATCTACTACTATGACTGAATAGGATGATTTTTTAAAATCTAAATTAGATTCAGAAGGCGAATCTACATACATTTTCAGACATCAAGTGTCCAAAAATGAATACTATTTTAACAATTTATACATTCACATTATCAGACCTTTATGTCTACCTCAAAATGTTTTCAATACAACCTACTAGAAAGTCAGAGTCAAAGTGTTGTCCTTTCCCTACATTTTAAGATAGTTTATTGACTTTAAAGCAGTAGTTTGACCTTTCAAGAAAGATCCTTGTTTGTTTTCTTCATGAAAGTTAGATGAGAGAACTGACAGAACTCACACCTGGCTACTTATTTGGAGGCTTCTGATAGCAGTTGGTTAGTTTGACTTAGGACACCAGCATCTTGCTTTATAGCAAAGACTAGATCAATCATGCAAAACAGGCCCCTGTCTCAGGTGCACAAATATCTTGTTTTTCCCTGTTAGATCTTTTTTGGAAATATGTTTTGTTATTGTCGAAACACAGGCGAAAAATATGGTCATTGCAGTTTGAACTGCATCGGCCCGTTCTTATTCAGATTGGCTAAACTATACATCAACTGAAAGCAAAGATCCTTTAAACAAACAATGTAAATCAATTTAAGATGAACAAACTATAGTTTCTTACCTATTCTGTCATCTACAGGAGCACAGAACACCAATCAGCCTCCACAAGTGAAGTGAACACCACTGATCATCTTGTTACAATACAATGTTCTGCTGGGAAACCTTGGCTCTTGGCATTCATGTGCATGCTATCTGACATGTACCAAGCAAACCCCCCATGGCAACAGTACTCCCCAACACCAGCAGCCTCACCCCAGCAGGACAATGTGCCTCCCCAAAATAACAAAAGCTTCCCAGGAGCAAAACAACGAGCCCAAGGCATTGGCATGGCCTCTAAATCCTTCAGATCCCATTCTGATCAAGCATCCGCTGGATGAGCTGGAATAATCCTGATACATAAAAACCCCACCCTGCAACCCACAGGACCCAAAGGATCTGCTGCCAACGTCCCGATGCCAGACACCACAAGACACGCCCAGACGTCCAGAGATGGGTCAGAGCTGTTTTAGTGGCATGAGGGTGACCTACACAGTATTAGGTGTGTGGTTTAAATGTTGTGTGCTTGTTAAATCACTCTGCTCTGCACACCGTTTTTCACTGCAAGAGTCCAACAAAGTGTCTCCAACCTTACAGCCTAAAGGGATTGGATGTTAAGGGATTAAGGCATAATATCACCTGACATGACCTGATGTGGCTTTGTGTCAAAACCTAGTTCCTTCTTCACCGTTTCAGCTGACACTGTGTTTAAATTGCGCCCAACCCCCAAACTGTGTGTTTATCAAGTTAAACTGTCACCCAGCAAACTTGGGTTCATGTAACATCCCAGAGTAGAAACATTTCACACATCACAAAGACAAGGAACAGAATAGGTGCTAGTGCAAGTGAATTCATCATAGTTTTACAACACAAAACACAACTTGGAGCATACCATTATCACCTCTGCCAAATTAAACCCCTCACACATAATATTTTGCTCAACCTCAGATGCCAGAGGTAAAATACCAGTTCTTGCTTGTGCAGCTTTGCTCATAATATAAGCAAGATGTAAGATAGCATTTGGAGTAAAATGCAAATAGGTGTGTGAAGTAATTTGGGTCATTAAGGATCTCAAACTGGCTGAAATGTGTTCGAAACTCACCCTGAAGAGCACATTATTTGTTTCATTGTATCTTTGGAAGCATGCCCTCTGTTTTTTAGTTTAGTGTTTCGGAATTTAGTTTTAAGGGTTTAAATGTGTTCTATGACTCCTAACAAGCACATCCGCACATTTAATCGAACTTGCAGATGACTGCAAAGGCACTGCTCTAATGGCAAAGCTCAGATGTTTCTAGTGAATGTCAGAAGTAACAGCTCCAACCTCCACCATGGACACAATGTGTTTAATAGAGCGACACGTTTCAGTTATTTTTCATTGCTGCTGTTTTATCGAAAAAGGAATCTTTAGCTCTAGAGAGATTAGAAGAGATAGATTCACTGTTTAATTTGTTTTGATTTGCTCTCTTTTCTCACATACTTAGGGCATGGCTTTTACACACCAACAATCATCCCTTATCATTCTCTGCCAGTAAACTGTCAGTTGCGCTCTTCATGTTCTGTCACATTCAGCAGGCCTTTCTCAAAGATCCAGTGATGGATGGGAGCAAACAGCAGAGAGGGATGGAACGCCTCATGCTACAATCTGTTTCCAGTAAAAGTTTTATGAGCGTGTCCTCTCCCTCATTGATGTTACGTCCAGTGACTCAACACGCAGGAAAACCAGCGATCAATCATGTGACACCTATCTAAAGCAGGTTGACACATTTGCAGAAATGGGAAGAATCACAGTGGAGATTGATGCTACGCAGATTACTTTTTACGAGTGGTTTGGGAAATGTCCTTTTGGGTTCTCATGTGTTACAAGAGCAGCTGGAGAAAAAGGAAAAACAAACTAGAAGCTCTGAGATAGAAAGAAATTGCCTTTTTCAAGGATAAACATTTCAGCTTCTGGAAAATTTGACCTCAGTAATCGTGCGCGGACTGACCAATTATATAACAACCGTATGAAAACACAGGATTTTGTTAGTAGGGATTATAAACTATAGTGGCGGCAATCATTGTTTCCTGGTTGGTTTGTGCCAGACAGGAATGCCTTATTGGAGGAATGCAAGAAACTTCTCCTGCTTTTCTCGACTTGGCAGTGTTAAAAAAACTTCCCATGTCTGTCTAAATCCAAATGAGTGGGAAGCTCTATATTAACACAGAAGGGTGGATCAGAAGGCCTACATAGCCATGCTGTCACCACACAGCAATTCAGACTATAAGTGCAAGAGCACAACAACTTCAATGTTTCACTGAAGTCTAATGGGGGAGTGAGAGTCCAGTGAGTCTGAACATGGTTTCCAGTTAATATGCAGAATATCTGACTTGGTCGCTCCCCTGCTGGCCCTGAGCTTTGTGTCCTCCAACCCCTCCCTCACAGAGAGCTTGTTAATTCTTGCAGGCTGGTTCCACATTGCCACACCATCAATCCAACACAAAAACAGCGAGGCATCGGTCAGTGTGAGGGACATTTTGAAGGTCTGTGTGTGGGCTGGTTGGTTAGTTCACTGCAATACTCTACCTTTTACACATTTGCAAATTACCAGCCTCGTTGTGTTCATTACTCTTTTGTATTGCAGTTCCTAAAGAAAAGCAACGCTATGACGTTAATGACCAAACTGTAGCCATGGCATTTGCCATGTGCTTTGTCAGGCTCCATCACCGCATTGTGGTGAGCATAAATGTCAAACAATAGCCCTTTTTGAGGCACATCCCCAGAACTGTAAACCTATGAATCACTGTGGCTTTTTCTTGTCCTTCGAGGCGTCGTTTGGGTACAAGGAATTCAGGCCTTGGCAGCTCTTTTTTGAACAAAAGCCGTTTAAGAGTAGGTTCTGCGTTACAGTTTGTGCTCATCACAATGCTCGTCTCCCACTGCACACCCAAACCTTCGTCACTGCTAGATAATGGCAATCCTGTCTCCACCTGTTTATCTCTGCTCCATCACTTGATTTGCTTTCTGTCTGGTATGCACAGTGCGTCGCTGTGCACACAGCGAGCCAAGCAATCAGGAAGCTGCCTGTATCCAGCAGATGCCAAGTCTAATTCACACTCAGAGATGTCAGCTCCAAATCTGATTTACTGCTTGTTATTCTAATGACACATAGCCATGCCTTCTGAGCTACTTTTCAAGAGCTTGCACTAAAGGAATTCGTTGTACATATACGTATTAGTTTGTGCTTCACATGTTTGGCTCAACTGAAGTTGCATCTTAGCAAAACCACACTGATACTACTACAACTACACAAAAGCCACCCTTTAGATGTCATACTGTGCATGGAGTCCCTCACACTGACTCCAACGGACTACAAAGTAGTATAATGACTAGAGGTTCACCAAAGAGATGACTGTAGATTTTAGGACAGTCTTCTCTCATGTTGTCATCAATGACCAGGCTGTTGAGGTGGTTCAGCAGTATAAATATCTTGGAACGGTGCGGGACCACAAGCTAACATTCAAGTCTCAGGTGGATGCTCTATGTAAAAAAGCTCACCAGAGGACGTATTTTTACCACAAGCTTTGCAGTTTCAAAGTGGTAACACTTTTATGAAAATGTTTTATTCTTGTTTTATTGAGTCTGTGCTGACCGTTTTTTAATCAGCTGGCATGGGCTGCTTTACCCTTAAAAATAGGAAGAGGTTGCAGGGCATCACTAAAGTGTGCAGCAAAATTGCTGGCACCACATTCAATGACCTGACTGTGTTGTACCAGAGGCGGACTCTGAAGAAGGCCCAGTCAGTCCTTGACGATCCCAGTCATCCCTTGCATGATGAGTTCAGTCTGCTTCCATCAGGTCGCCGATACAGTGTTCCTAAATTTAGGACCGATAGGATGAGGAATTTCTTTGGTATTCTGCTGAATAACTCTCTGTAATGTTGGTGCTGTTGTCTTTAATGGACTATTTATTGTTGGTTGTTGTCCGTGTGATACTGCTGGCTGTAGAACAAATTGCCCCTCGGGGATAATAAAGTTTACCTTGACCTTGACCTTGGTGTCTGCAGCTGTCCACGTGTGCATCTGCAAAGGAATACAATCAAGACTTAACACAGAGACACAAAGGAGAATGCTCACATTGACACCTACAGGCAGTTTAGAGGCTCCACTTCACCATACCTGCCCTTGAATGGGACAGTGGTAAAGTTAAATGTCCACAAATTAATCTCGGGACCAGATGTTCGAGACAAGAAAAATACTCAAAACCATGATCAAAGTGGAGTAAAGCAAGGCGCTACACCCTCAACCACAGTAGGAGACTATAGCTGAAATGTTGGCTCTCATGGTCCATGTTGTGGTCTGGAATCACAACAAGCACAACGGAGGAAGCTTCTTTCACGTGCAACGCCCTCGTTTAACGTCGTATAGCTATGCAGATATTTCAGAAGTATTGATTCAAGCGAGTGCTCTGTGATCCTCATCAAATCCACTCACAAATCTTCATATTTATGCTTGTGCACAGCCCGCTCTGCATGAGTTCAAGCACAGACCTACGCATACAATAAAACTATTTCAAGTGCCTGCCAGCGTTTGAGAAGTAATGACTAAAATGGTATTGTATGACAGGTCTTCTCGTCTTTATTGCCAGGATTTATTCATCTTCCACTTGTGTACCCCTGTTTTTTATGAAATCTGATTGCTGCAGAATGAACTAAAGCACATTTGATAAATTCCAAAAGGGAAACGACGGCCCTTGGCTGTATTTCTTTGAGGCAGTTTCCCCCAGGGAGGAGATGTGAGAACGCCCAACTTGACTTCAAGAAAAGACAACATGGTTTCTCGCCCCGCTTCGGCGGGATGCAGACGCATGCTCTCCTAAAACAATACCGAGGAGCAGTCAGCTTCATTTACCGTGATAAAGAAAAACACAGCTTTTTCTCTTAAGCTCTGGTGGGTGAGCACTCTTCAGAGAATGCTGTAGTAGATATTTCCACTCAATGTTTCCATTACTAGTTCTAATGACTAACAGTGCTTCAAGGGTGTCAGTGTTGTCATCTGCTTGGCATTGACGAAGACGAGGCCTTATCGCCATGCTAATTTGTCTCCACATTGTCCAAATATCCATTCCAGTCGGCCTACATCTTTATTGTTTTTCTCTCTATCATAATGTTTTCTTGTCAGCCCCCTCTGCTCATCTATACAGTGTCCATGCTCGTCATCGTTCGCGTGGGGAGTATCAGGCTTCTAACCTCATTGAGTTGTAACTCCTCTCTGAGCCAAGAGGATCCTGCTTCTGTCGGGAAACAAAAGTGTTAGGGTCATAAACAAACGGGCCATTAGGAGAGCTGTTGTTGTGTAATCCCTTAGATCATGGCAGATTCAGTTAACTGCGCTGTTTTCTTTGCATTCCTACGACCCAAAGCCCCGAAATTGTAACCATCCTCAGGGTTTTGAATTCTCTTTATTTGATTTAGAAACCGCTCATCTGTCTCTCACAAGTTATAGTCTCATCATTCATGTCTGCCTTAACAAGCTCTTTAACCCTATTCCAAAGGCAGATTTTGTGGACATAACGGCACTTCGAGAAATGAAAACTCCAGAAGAGTTCTGTTAACAGAACTACTCATATCGCTTTGTACTCCAGAGTAATAGCTTGTTTCTCATAATGAGTTAAACCAAACCTCTGTAATTTAGAACTCTCTATCTTGTTCTCTGTGGTAGCTGCAGCTGCTGTCAAAATCAGATGTTTTTTATTCTTAACAAACCCAATAAGACAGAAACCATTGCCTGCAATTCCTAATGTGGCACATTGCTCTGTCCCAGCGAGAATACTGTTAAAGACCAACCAACTAATATATTCAATAGGATGGCTTGTCACCTTGGTAACGCAGAAAATGGAAGAGAAGCTTCATGGTCTGAAATAAGACACTAAATCCAGCATCCTGGGTGAAAATCCAATGTCAAACTAATGTCATCACCTTCTTCAACTTCGTTATGCAGACTTAATAATAATCTAATAATCTAAACTTTATTGATCTCCTTGGGTAAAATCCTTCTTCTGCATTTGACCCATCTTTTTCATAGTTAACCTGAACTATACATACTAGGAGCAGTGGGCTGCCGAAGCACAGTGCCCAAGGAGCAGTCAGGGGTTAAGGGCCTTGTTAGAGCCCGATATGTAACAACGGCCTGAAATGTAACAATGACCCAAATAGTTGTAAAACAAAATGTTATAAAACCCAAAATGTAATAACTGGTCAATAATGTAACAAAAGTTACATTTCAGGCCGTTGTTACATATCGAGCTCTGACACTGCCGCGTTTGTGGGATGGCCGCTGGCGAGGGGTTAGTTTACTGGATAAATGATTGGCGCCAATGATATGATGTTAAAAAAAGGAAACAACAACAATAGTCTTTTTTTAAAGATTTATTTTTGGCCTTTATGCCTTTAGAGAGCGGGGAAAGACATGTGATAAATGGCTGAGGTCAGACTCGAACCCAACACAGCCGTTATGCCTCTGCATGTGGGTCATGCGACATAACCACTAGGCTATCGGGGCGCCCACAACAACAATATTCTTACAAATACAGCAAGAAAACACTCCTTTTGTGATCAAATTAATACATTTCATTTATGAGTTTATCATACTTATCTACAGTATTTACAGTCTATTCTGACAGATTCCAACACTATGTGGGTGGCACTTTGTTGAACATGGTAGTCCAGCTTTTCTTGCATCCCTAACCCTCACCCTAATCCTAACCATAATTAAAAGACTTCTGTCTTTAAGATTTACATTGTATTATATAGTTTTTATTGTTTTTTGTTATTGTCTTGGTAGAATCGTCGTGTGTCCTAGGACAGTTTGCGATTGGGAACTATCCTAGGACAATCAGCAATTATCCTGGATTGCAATTTCTACTGTGACATGTATGTATGTATATATATATATATATATATATATATATATATATATATATATATGATAGGGGCATTTGTGTATGATACTGCACTCTACATTGAAGCAATAGGCCCTTTTATTCATAAATTATTGACTCACTCTATGATGTAATAAAATTATTACACTATTACAGGAAAAATATTTTTCCTGTAATAGTGTTTTTTTATGTTTTGGGCTCATCATCTTGTTACATTATTGACCAGTTATTACACTTCGGGTTTTATTATATTTTTTTTTATAACAATTTGGGTCACTGTTACATTTCGGGTCATTGTTACATATTGGGCTCTAACAGGCCTTGCTCAACGGCCCACAGTGGTGGTGACTGGGACAAGTGGTCACTCTTACTTTCCCAACTCAACCTCTTGCCAGTCCTCATGGCTCTTTAAAGATTGAGACATTATAATAAAGTACATTCCTTTCAAAACATAATTGAAAATGCAGTTTGCAGGAGCGTAATTCTTGGGAGGCGGAGTTGTAAAAGCAAATCACTAAGCCTCAGTATTGGATCATGATATGTACCATCATTACAATAAAGCTTATTTAGAATCGTCCTACCCTTCTCACTAGAACACCAAAAGCTGGAGCCAGCAACACAGCAAACGCCTTAGTCCTGTTTGAGTAATGTTTGCTTAAGGAAAAACGAAGCTACAGCACCCAGCTGTTTTAGGAAATTACAGAGCAATTATACACCTTTCAGAGCAGATTTTAAGGAGCAGAAGCCAGCGAGTTGAGGGGGGAGTGCCACAGACAGAGCAGGGACGTCGAGAACCAGACTAATGCATTTTGTTTGGAGTCTTTTAAACATAGTGTTGGTCTTCCCATGGGATTTGTTGACAGCAACAAAAGTCGAGAACAGCGCCAGTCTTATTGTTTAAGGTTAGCGGGACAGCAAGGCCGTGGACCGTGATGATCTTTTGTGTGCTGTGTGTCACTTGTGTGTGGTCTGACGCAGCAAAATGTGTCCCTAAACAGACTGGAACCAGGAGTGATACAAATGCAAAAACCAGCTTAGGTCACATAGCACAGAACAGTTCTTTTTACATAGATTTAACTGCAATTTAACTATGTTGCACTATTTATCAAAGTCTAATCCTTTAAGTGAGCAACACATACATTACGCAATTGGAATAATTTAGCTGTACATGTTTGAACTGGACACCGATTTGGATAAAATAATAAAATTATGATTTTTTAGACTGTCATGTGCAGCGTCAAGGTAGAAATGCTCAGCCATGGCACTGACTTCTTATTTCATTCATGCAATGTCCTTCAGCAGATTAAAAATACCTTATATTAACAAGGGTGAGTCAGAGAGGGGAATTCAAATGCAGAAGTAATTTCACACATATTTTTACTGTAACATCTTGTAAGTCATGTGTTCATACACCATACACCAAGCATTGTATGTAAATGGAATTAAATATGACTAAATACGAAAGAAGAATTCAAAGCAATCATCATATAAGTCTATCAGTTAAAACCCTTCCTTAACTATTGCATTAGGGAGCTTTATTGTTAAATCACAATATAGCAGCAGTTTCATCGACTTCAGTGAATTATAATAATTATGACACGGTAGCAGACTTATTTGTAAAAATCAGTCACATGCAACTGCAGGCCAGTTGCAGTGTTTCTGACTTTGCTCAATCAAACATATTAGTGTTGTGTGGTGGAAAGCCAGTGAGGGATTGTGAGCTTTTCACTCAAGTTTGACTGACATTTTGTTTGATATTTATTTTCATTTTTAAGCATCCAAGATGTTCCTCCTTGGCAGGGTTTTTGTAAGATAACTCTTAAGCGTTAAGAGTTGAGGCGTTACCATGTGGGCGCAGCTCACCAGCAGCGGTCGTGAGTTCGAGTCCGGCTCATGACCCTTTGCTGCATGTCTCTCCTCCTCTCTATACCCCCTTTCACACTGTCTCTCCCCCTGTCATTAAAAAATGGGAAAACTCCCCCAAAGAAATACTTTTAAAAAAAAGTTTGGTCTGCATTTTTAATATTATTGTCATTTGTAAGTGCCTTCATCATTTCAAGGGTTAATGGTAAAAAAAAGTAATCATTTGGCTCCCTGCTACATACAAACTAAATTAGACTCAGTAGACATTTGAGAACAACTTATTGTCCATAAAACAGCTTTTAATGCATGGCTGTGCTGATGGCATACAAGAATTGAAATAGCTCAGATTGAATGCTAAAAGGTGCGGGGAGGTCTATTGCTGTAGGCATTGCCTAATGTCTTTGACTTCTCCATACCTTGAGGTGATTTTATTATCACACATGGTGCCATTGTGCGTAAAGTACTGAATCAGTTTTCATCAATCTGTCAATGTATCTGACAGTCAGTACATTGAAAACTACATTTAATGAGGGAACAAAACAAAAAAGACACAGAGGAAACCATTGTCTTACATTTTGTCAGATTATGTTCCTACTATCTGTATACAATGTGTATCATGTTCTCTTTTATTGCATTTCGCTCCACACAATGAAAGACTGGTTTGCACAGACATATTTGCCCTCAGACACAGAAACACAATCCTGGAATGTCTGACCCGATGAAAAGAACAAAAGACACAGGACGGACCAAAAATGTGCTGCAGATAATAAAGTTGTTTTCCCCAAACCTGCAGCACAAGATCCTAACAGGCTCGTCTGTATATACCTAATATATGTATGCTAATATACATGGTTTCCTTTTCTGGGTGTGTTCCTGTGTATTATTCATGTATAACTGTCCTGTGCATCTCGGTGAAGCAGACATTGTAAGGGAAAGCAATGAAAGCCAGATACGGAAAAAGGGAGTGGGGTCTGTGGTACCATGTTTTACATTTCCATGCTCAGTTGCACGGGACATGAGCATTATCAGATTGAGATTACCATCCATTCCCAGCTGTTCCCTTTCACACTGGCCCCCGTATCCCCCCTACTATCACCTTTACTGCCACCAACCATCCCATTCCTTTCTGTGCTTTCCCTTAACTGAAAATCAGAGACGCTGCAAGGGCCGATGTTTTCAGCAACGTGTTGCCTTATCACCACGGTTCAATCGCTCTCTCCTCACAACACGGCGAAAAGATTGTATGCAAAGCATGTTTTAGCCTGTTCTTTACATTTTACCAGACCTGGGAGGAGAATGCTCATCAACTGTCCATCCTGTCCTACAAATGTGCTTCAGTGTGACTCTTCATGATTATTTATTTTCATCTACTCCACAATGCCCACATGATCAAATAGTGCGCCACAGTTGTCAAACAAAGGCAACACCAAATGTTATACTTTCGTCAGGTGTTCAGGAAGAAGCCCTTATTTTCTCTCCTTAAATAATCTTTACATGTGGAATATAATTGCAGGTGGGGGTGTGGAGAATGTTCAGCTTCATGACCTGATGACTGCATCAACTGTTTTGCAGATGATGTAGACCTGTTAGCCAGTGTATGATGCAGATTTAAGTTTTGGTTCTTGTCAGCATAAAACTTTGCATGTTTAGTGTAGCACATGTAACAGCTGGAGCACAAGTAAGCAGCTAGTTTTCTAAGAAATGTGTTTAAAGTTAAGTTTATTAGAGCTATACTGAATGACAAAGCTTTTCCTCTGTTTCTTTGAAGTATTTTGATTTAGAGAAGTTATAATAGAAAAAGATTGCATTCATTTCTCAATGGGATCTAATCAAATGAGAATAGCTGCGATCGGAACCTCACTCCAAAGACATTTGCATGATGTTATTCCCTAGTTCATAGTGCTAAGTCTTCAGCTGCAGTGAACAAAGCGTGCATATTGGTAGAGATTCCACTGACAACTGATGACATCCTGTTACACCTCTACTGTCTGAGCCTGTATATGTAAATGTGGTGGTGGTGATAGTTGGGATTGGGTTAGCGTTAACTCTGACACTATGTAACTTCGCCAGAAAACACTGGATTGTCCTGCTTTGGCTTCACATTCAGGGGCTATTAAAGGCTGATTAAGGCTCACTCAACTCATTCTCATTTACAGTTGCTAGCATCTTAGAGATAAGCACAAAGTGTCCTTTGGTGTTGGTGCCATCTTCATCAATAATCAACGCAGATAGACGTATAAAGGTTTTTCCTCATTGGAGATAAGAGGGGTGGAGACGGTGTAAGGCACAGACTTTCACCCAGGAGACTAAGGTTTGTGTCCTGGGTTGTACCATTATGTTTCCACTTTGTCATGTTGGAATGGATCATAGTTCGGGTTGAAATACGAGTACCCAAACTGTGACACCAAGGGACCCTGACAATACGGCACAGTGTAATGAGCTGAGAGTAATACCCGGCCAGTTTACTATACACCCACTTTTGCAAGTATATGTTGCCTCAGTGCTGACCTTGAGAAACCTACATTAAATATTTTACTGCTTGGCTTTCCATCCTTTCCGATCACACGCACACACTGATGCTCACTGGGGGCTCCAGCCATATGGACAGAAATAAGGAACCAATATAGGAATTTAAAAAAAACACAGAGAAAGTCTGTTGACAGTGAGGCAAATGCACTACACTCTGAGCTCTTTAATAACTTCGGCTTAAGGTTTGTTAAATGGTCTTTAATCTCCAGATGCAGCATTTCATCTGCTCAGTGTGAAGTTTCTGTCAGTTTTACTGCTTAACTCCCAGGTGTGAACGCAAATCATTACACCGATGTGAGTAAAGCAACATGATGTCCGAAAGCAGCGTGCGTGCTCAGAGCGGCCTCTGTGAATACAGTCCGATATATTTTTTTTTCCTTTTATTCAACAAAATAAATTTTGGATCAAGCTTGTAAAACTTTTACTGCGTACATAACATCATCCAAAAACGACCCAGTAAGAATGTTGAGTATATCCAGAAAGCCAGGAAGGTTTTAGTTAATGTGAAAAGCGAAAGAGAAACAAGCCACACACCCCTCCCTTTATACGCTTCGTGGAATTATTGTTTATCAAAACTTGATCTCAGCCAGGGGGAAAACCAATCAGATTATTCATGAGGCAATCTCTGTAAGTATCATTAGCACGTCATCGCAATCCATCTCCCCTCTTGGTGCTATCATTGCCTCTAATCAGATTAGCATCATTGTGTCATTACATCAGGGTACCTGTGCATCATTTCACTTGATGAAATAGTGTATGAAACTCCCAACACATGGAACATCTTACCATGCAAACGCCCACAGCGAAGACACTGGAAATATGCTTATACTTAGCAGGCATGCAACACTGGTATTACCTCATGCTATTTATCATTGGTTTGAGTTGTTTTCATTTATTGTCGTAATATATTGCGATCCTTTTTCATAGGGCTACTAAAAGACATAATGAAACTGAATGCAACACGCGAATGCACAGCAGTTCTGAAGTTTGAGGAGAAGCTCTGTGCTCAGAATCATATGTGACAGTTGGGGAGGCTCCATGTGGCTTGATTTGCCATGGTCCCGAATGCACGGAGAGAGACGAAGTAAAACTAGTCGAAGCTTTTCTTGTTGTTTCTACTGTAATTACTGGAGAGAAATACATTTATCGCCATTTTTCACGGAGCTTGCATCAGTGGGGCAGCCAGCTCCTCAGCCGTTCCTGGACGGCTTTAAAAAGAAGAAATCCTCCCCACTAGAAATCCAACTGTTTTGTCTCGACTGACAAAGGCAGAGAGAAGCAAGCGTGTCAGCAGTTTTTGGTTAGAGTGGCTCATCACTTCTTGTTGCGGCTTGCCAACATCGCAGCGCCTGAGGTGCTCTGAGCCTGTCACGGGAGGAGGAGACAGTGGCTCGCATGTGTAACTGGATCTGCATGGTACATGATCTGCACAGTGCTGTTGCTGGGTAAAATCCTGCATCTGCAACAGCATGTTTGATGAGACTGTAAAAAAAAACAAATAGCTTTTTTTTCCCCGTTTCATTTTAAAATTCTTGTTCACAGGTTCAACAGGTCATACAATTCAGTGAATGTGTATGTCAGAGGTGCAGTATGTAACTTCTGTCACGCATACCGGTCTGCATCATCTATTAAATACTAGTACATGTCAATATCTGCTGGAATCTTCTGACAAGATCGAAGATTTGTAGACTAGAAGTCTGTATCTACTTAAGCATAGTACGTAGGAACATCTGGATCGTATAAAAAATGCAGTAAACCTTCATTTGTTTATTTGACTGGTTTACAGAATGCATGGAGTGCAAATTCATAAATGCCATTTCTTAAGTAAATTTACAGCAAAGAAGAAAAATACCTCACTGCACTCAGCCACACTCCCAGCCATCTTCTGCGACTCTGCGGGGCACAGCTGCTGTACATCTCACGAGATATACAGCAAAACCAGACAATGTCTTAACGGCGCGTCCAGGGGCAGTCCTCATCGGCTCATAAAGTTGGGAAAACATCATATGACAATGCTCGGCAGGTGTGCGTTTAGGTGGTCATCGGTCACTGGCAAACACATCACATTAACTGCGCCAATGAAAATGCCACTGCGAGAGATAAATAACGGGAGACAGGCCTGCCTGCACCAGCAGCCTGGATATGCTGTTAAACGCTGAACAGAATACAAGTTACAGACACAAACAGTGACAGCTGCAAATCATGCGCTGAAATGAAATGTGAAAACTAGAAATGTAAGCTGGAGCATCACAGAATTTTTCTCAGTTCAACCGCTGGTAGTTAACACTTTTCCCAGCTGTTTTTGGGCACACTCCCAGAAAGCTGGAAATGTCGGATTTTACAAGTTGACAAAGAACTTTTAAACGGACTATTAGTTTTTGCCTCAGTGTGGCTCAATTCAGGCTCTCGGGATGACGCCGGGGTGAAGCCTCTCATTAAAGAGCGACAGGCATGCTCAGCCCACAAGCCTGGATTCCTTCAGCGTCACCTTTGTACACTACAAAAAAGGCTGCCTTCAGAATAAAAGAAAACAGAACAGTTCAAAACATGGACTGTACATAAAGATGGACGAACCTTCCGTTACTGGCTACAGCCATCACCATCTTGGCAGTGCCTGACGGTGGAAGCTGAGGAAGACCATTCAAACATCTCAGGACTCACCTGTTACTCATACTTGATTTTGCATAAGTATAGGCCTTAATGCAATTTGAATGGCTGCGTTATAGAAAAATTCACCCTGCATAGTGGCCATTAAGGAGGAAATTAACTAGAGACCAAGACAGTTTTTTGTACCAGACTGTAGACTTGTCTTTGGGTATTGACTCGACTTTATAACCAGCCTCAAGTGGACATGTGTCTTCACATTTTAGCCTTGAAGGTTGCTGCTTCGGTGACGTACGTGCGTTACGTTTGCGCTGGGGACTGCTATGATTGGTGGGACTCACAGGAGGCTGGCCAAAATTGCGGAAAAGTCTCAATGATTGGACAAAATTGCAAGGTTGCGCAGAATTCATGGAGATTGGTTGAATTTGCGTTAACTGTTGCGATCGCAGCATCGCGAATTCCTGGAGGGACTGCTTAGGCTACGTTCAGACTGCAGGCTAAAGTGACCAAACATCAGATTTTGTTGCCCCTATACAACCTGTATCTGATCTTTTCATGACAGTCTGAACAACACAGATCTGATTTTTTTCAAATGCGACCCAGGCCACTTGGATATGTGGTCCTAAACCTGATAGGTATCTGATCTTCTGCCATGTGACTTCAGTCTGAACGGCCAGGTCGCATTTATCCAACCCACGTGTCTTTGATACACTACAAACGTCCCCATTCTGTGTTCAAGTAGGCTCAAGCAGGTTCAAATATTAGGTTCAAATGCTAAAATCGCTCTTTCAGGTTGAGTTTAAATTAATTAATAAATGAGACTGACACGTCCCTTAGGCGTCCCTTTAGAGTCTGAGGCTCCATGGCAGTTGGCTAATTTAAGATTTTAATTTTGATATACATATTTATTTGTCCTGGGCTGCACTGCGATCACTATTGAAGCTTGTAAGATTTGGTGTATACCAATTCATATATTTTGCCAAAATATCCAGACTTATGCTACCACTGCAAGATAGAAGCACTGAATTGTCATTCAGAAAAAACAAATCTTGTCTTCACAGAGACTTTTTCTAGTTTTTACAAGACTGTCTGTAAATGATCACATGCCACTTTACCTAATTATAAAAACAAACGTTTTCTGATGATGTGATAAGACATTTTCCCCCACATGATTTCATCATAATTTCCGTTCATGCCATACGATGGGTTTTTCTATTACTGAACACAAAGGAAGAAGATTAGTCCTTGGATTCATTAAATCTTGCAAGACTTATCTTAAATTCTTTTTTAAATTGCTGAAGATTTATAAAGTCCTGTGTGCACGGTGTCAGACATTTGAGTATTTCTTCACTCCCACCCAAAAGCCTGCTGGTCATTTTCTGACAGCCCTCTGAGGAAAAGGTAAATGTTTCTGATAAAGCTGAATCTACAGTCGACTCCTTTCCTTACTGCTGCTCTGCTCTGCTCGGCTCCTGACCACAGAAACAGATGTTCTACAGGTTGCTCTGCTCTGAAAGACTCCTATTGTTGGGGATTAAAACGGAGCAAGTGTCCACGGCGGGTCAGGGGTCGGGTTGGGCAAAAGGCACCAGGTTCAACAAGTCCTGACCTTTTAAATGAGTGCAATGTGATACAATGCATGGGTCAGCAGTCAAATGCTGAAAGCAGGCCCACATGTTGACGAACACCCCCCAGACCCCCGCCGCCTCGGACCAGCCCCCTCCCCGGCCATGACGTGTGGTGACAGACTCTGCTGGGATAACAACCCCCTGAGGCTTCTGGGTAATTAGGGGACCCAATCAAGCCAGCCTGGGGTCTGTGGTTCTTGGACATTATTGTCATTTGATTTATAATGGAAACAGAGAAGATTTGGTTTTACTTCTGAGCTAGTAATGGAGGGTAAAGACTTTAGCAGCTCTGAACACCAATCAATAACTCATTTCATTGATATAATTTGACAAGCAAAGGAGTAGTTCAGCTCTGCAACACAGTCCTGCAAGCAAAGAAACATGTGGATTTGCACATGGATCTGGTCTAGCTTTTGACAACACCTAATAATTTTTGATTAAAGACGTCTCTTTGGCTTTCATCCTATTAAATGTTGCAGTTTTTGCTTTATTTTTTTTTTCCAAATTACAATTCCTATGGCTGAGAGTCCAAAACTCCCATTCTATGCGTTCATTAAGGTGGAATGATATTCACCACTAATTAGGGACTCCAAGATGACGTATGATGAATGCTTTGTGACAAAACTATTGCGTTGGTTTAGAGCTGAAGCAGAGCAGATGCTCTGTGGAGAGTCCAAAATAGCCCCACCACACTGGAGGTTTTTCTGACTTAATAATGTCAACACCAGAGCCCTCGCAAAACCAGATGGAGCCACTTTATTTGTTGGACTGATTGCATCTACTCAAGTTTATCTCCAGCAGTTCACATGGCCGACAGAGTACGAAGGGAGAGATGTCTGGTCCAGTCAATGCTGTAATTTATGAAGTGCTTTTAAAGGCCAGGGTTGCCACAGTGTAACAAAGCACATAAATGCATGATAACAACATCAGAGAACACTGCATAAATTTAACACGTGAGTCCAGATTGTCTTCTTTCTTCCTCGTCTCTTTTTCTGAGTGGAAACATGTGAAAGAATAAAAACTAAGTTAACAAAGAGCAGGGAGGGACTGTTTGAACAAGATGAGAGCTGGGACCACTGGAACCTACACCATTGTTCTTTTTCACTTTCTTAATTTTCAAAATATTTGTATTTTTTTCCAGTTTTAATTACAATTATAAATACTGTGTATGTTTATTAGGAATGTAGTGTCCGGGCTGACTGGTTGATTTGGCTAGTCTCATCTTTGGCCAGATTTGATCACTGGTGTTACTTTCATGAGAAGGAAAACACTGCAAATACAAGCTTCAAGAATTAATCCTTTATTTCTGACAACAGCAGGAACAGACCTCCTGTAAACACCTTCGAGTTTTCACAACTTTGAACTCATCCAACCCAATAGAGACTGCTGGGTCTAACTAACTGAACACTTCTTTGACGGGAGGTGAAATATCTGCAAGAACTAAAAAGAAAGTCCAGTTGCATTTTACTGAAGTCCTTAAGATTACCATGATCTGGACGACTTCAAATCTACACAGACATATCTACTAGATTATGTTTATGATCCTTAATATTAAGAAAATACCTTATTTTTTCATTCTGTACATTAACATTGTCTCACCCTCTGTCTGACACACTCCATTTTAGTTCCAGACCCCTTTTCCCCAAAGTCCTGGTCTGCTCTGATTGGTCAGCTGGACTAAGGTATCACTGGTGGAATATATACAGAATAAGGTGTTCATTGTATGGGTGTTTTAGGTTCTTTCTTCAGACATATGGTGCAAGTAAAGATGTTGATTTTTTTTTTTTTTTTTTTTACCTGACAGTTTTAGCGACGAGCTCTCGCCTTCTGAGCGTCTCACTGACAGCTTGTGATGTGTCCAGCAGATTTTGACAGCCGGCACCTGCGGCATGCACCGTAATGGTATGTCGTGGCGAGCCCGACAGACCCAACACCCCCGCCACGACCCTGCCGCTCTATTTTCCCTGGAGTATGCTGTCCCAGGTGTGGAAGAGCATAAAGCCCCCGTCATCCCTGTTCATGGCCCTCTAGGCGCGCTTCCGGATCTACATGGCCTCCTTTACCCATCGTTTTTGTTTGTTTTCTTCAGTTCCGATTATTCTTGCCCCGTCCCAGTCCATCACGTGGTTGTTTCTTTTACAGTGGTCAGATCTTGCCGATTTGAGGTTTTCCCGTAGCGCTGCTTCTTTCTGAGATCTTGTGAGACGTGTTGCTGTTTCCTTTTTGCATTCCTTCTGATGTTCTTTTTTTCTTGTGTGAAATGTTCGACCTGTCTCCCCGATGTAAGTGTTATTGCAAGAGTTGCATGGTATTTCGTAGGTGACACTGCACTTTTCGTCCCTCTCGATTTGACCTGTTCATTGTATGTTTGAGGGCGTGCCAAGCTTGCTGCTTCGACCAAATGTGGTACATAATGATGCAGGTGAGTAATGGATGAAGCCTAGACCTAAAACAAGGTGATTCAGGCAGGTAAGGAACAATGTTGTTTTCTGTGGGACAGAATAAATGCATCTGGCGTGGACTATGGGCTTCGTGCATTTACAGACATTTGATATGTACATAAAGCAAGGATATAACACACTGAAGGTAAAGGAATCATCGTAAAACAGGCATCATTTTCAGTCCATGAAACCATTCCCACTTTTCTTCTCTTCGTCTTCAGTCTCATGTGCTGAATATTGATGAACCCCTTCTGTCCAGACTTCAGGTAAAGATGGGACGACTACTTGGGCAGGGGTTGTTTATTCCGCCTCCTGCTGTAGAGTGAATTGGTTGTTTCCGTGAGTGTCTGTGTGAGGAGACCACAAGCTCACAGTTCCATCAGTTCGGTTTGCAGCTGAGTTCATCTAAAGTAATCAGCCTGGAACACCTGGATTACTGTCCAAACCTTCAGGAAACCTCATAGTATATACATCTACAGCTAAGACATACACTGCTCTTATGATAAACCTAAACTACTGTCTTATCATCGTCATTATCCAGAATAAATGATAGCCAGCAAGCCTAGATAATAATGCATGGAGGCAAACTGAAGTGAGCAGCACAGGTCGTGAGGTCAGTAGCAGCATAATCTCAGACTCAGAAGTCTAAAACATGATATGAAGAGTTTATTTTGCTGACTCGGAGCAGTATTCTGGGTCATGTGTTATTTTTTGGCAGCCCGTCCTCAAAGCCAGTAACTTGCCTGTGTTATTGTGCGAGGAAGAGGATGTTCCAGTGAGGAGGAATGCTGAACTCTTCACTGAAGTCAACTGTGCTTCGTATTAAGTTTTTAAGAAACAGGATCCATCGGATAGTTTCTGCCTAAACAAACACTCTGGTTGGATCCGCTTACATGGAATCAAAGCCATGGCCAAGCCCATCAGGCTCACATAATATATCTTCCTCTTTCTCTCTCCTTCTGTCATCGCCGACTTTCTGCTGTCACTTTTATGGTATGCATGTCGCTGCGTGAAGCACAATTTTACACCCACATTTTGATTCTGAAGCCAAGATACAACTCACTGGTTTAGTTCATATTTACTGATGACATTTCACTGTGGCCACATGAGAAAAGAAATGCTTCTTTACAAAAACAATAAACCACTTCCAGGTACATGGTCCTGGCATACGTCGAAGGTCTGTTTTTTTAAAGCGTGTGGCTCTGTGCTGCCAGAGCCTTCCTTGTAAGCTGGTTTTGAAAATGAATGCCTTTATGTTTTGGTTTGGACCCACTGAATAATTTACTATGTAATTACATACTCTGCAAAAGCCTCTGTGTCCACTCGGGCCCGTTTGGGATTCTCTGTAGCATTGCAGTCACAACCGGAGCCTTGACCAAATCAAAATTCAAACCCACTCTCTAATCAAAAAACTGGAAAACTCACATCCAGAGGCAAAGTTTTATGTCTGCAGTTTGCTAAATACCCTTACACCAACAATTGGGGTGTAATTTCTGATTTGCAGCTCAGCCAGACTTTTTTTTTCCCCCCCTTTTCATTCGAGCCACTGCAAAACAGCACTCGGTTGAAAAGCGGCAGTTTGTGCAGTGCAAAACATGTCCCGTCATTACAGTTGGCAGCGGTTTGCGAAGAAAAATGACAATACACTTCAGCGAAGACACCGCTGTGACTGATGGAAAGCCCCGATTAGTTAGAAAACCCACGAAAAAACTGAAAAATATGATCATTGTCACGCGAGAGTATGCCTGACTGTTCAAGTTGGAGGATATAAAAAAATAACAGACTACGGGTCAGGACAGCAAAGATCTTTCAGAGTGATGCTTTTTTGTGTGTTCTCAAATATGGAAAAAGCAAGAGAGATGTCAAACAGATCATGAGGATCAGTTTCGTGGCCGGAGGCGCATTTTGATGGATCAGCGTTGGGTAAAATAAAGATGACCTGGGTCTAACTTTTTCCTAACTGCCTGCAAATGCTGCAGCACAGCTCTCATTATTGCTAGCCTGGCTCTACACTGCAAGCATTTAAGTCGATATTTGTGACAGTAATACTTAAAACATAAGCTAAATTGATTGGTCTGACATCAGGGTTTCAAAATACACTGATTTGCTAACAGCTATACACCGATCAGGCATAACATTATGACCACCTGCCTAATAATGTGTTGGTCCCCCTTATGTGGTCAAAAAATCTCTGAACCATTGGGCATGGACAAGAGGACCTCTCAGGGTGTCCTATGGGGTCTGGAACCAGGATGTTGACACTGGATCCTTTGGGTACTCTGGCTTGTGCAGTGGGGCCTCTGTCACTCAAACTTGTTCCACTGCATCCTGCTGATGCTTGATCAGAATGGGCTGTTGTAAGTTTGGAGGTCAAATCAACATGTTGGACCATTGTCATGTTCCTCAACATGTTCCTGATTGGTTGATGTTGTTTCCATGTGGTGGGGTGCATTTTCCTGCAGGGGTAGGCCAGTGATATTTTGGATTTCCATTTGCATGAGGGAGTGTGCTTGTTGTGGGACAATGTTTATTTGGGTGTCTAAGTCTGATCAACATGAATGTTAAAATCCAAGGTTTTCCATCAGAACACCACATAGTACCAATATGATCACTGTTATTCACTTCACCTGTCAGTGGTCATGATGTTGTGGCTAATTGGTGTATCATCTCTGATCTTAAATATCTGCAATAAAGCTGCACAGCTCAACATGTTTAGCTGGCGTCAACATCATTTGCAAAGATGCCTCTCTGTGTAACATCACTCCACAACTGTATAGTGAAGTAACAACAAAGTCACAAGATCCCAGTCAAACTTTATGTCATATAAATGATCTAATCTCATGTACAAAGCTTGTGAAAAATGAAGTGAGTGAGAGAGAAGAATCTCCTCAATAGTCAGACTAAACCCAAAGCACAGTTATACACAGATACAGCCCATCTCAGCCAACAGCGGTGGCAAGCTCTCGCCAAAGCGTCATCTTTCCTCGATCGTTCCTGTGCCCAGATGTGTAATACTTAATGAAAATGCAGCTGATGCATGTGCATTTTTCAATTACAGCCATACCAGTGTGTTACTGCTGCTGATTAACCCGTTTGGACTGCTGTTTTTTAAATATAACCGGCTGTGGGGTGGTCTGGGTTTTGCTCACTCAGCCACTTGCCTTTTAACAGTTGGGCTTGTGGTTACTTTGTCAGTAAACTGTGTGAAAGTTGCCTAAAGTATCAGTAGAACCAAATTTTGCAGTATTGCCCCGCCTAATGTTTACTTGTATGCTGGTGTGAGCATGTCTCCAGCACATGCCCTTAGTTCTGTATCTTTTGTGTATATGACTGTACATCCCACAAGATACATATCAGCTAGTAATCACTTCCAAACTTGAACTGGTGATGTTAACTCTAACAAAACAGAGAAAACACCAAGAACAAGGTAATCCAGGATAGCAATTTGTAAGGCAAATTCCTAAAAGATGATTTCAAGATGGCAAAAGAACAGGAACATTTGATTGAAAGAGGACAGCTATTCCAAAGCTTTGGATGTGCTACTGCAAAAGTATGATCGCCCTTTACCCGCCAACCTCGATGGTGCAACAGTTACAGCAGCTGGTCTGAGGATCTAACAGGCCAAGAGGTAGAGAAGGAGCAGAGAAGTTCAGAAATGTAGCTCAGTGTTCGTATACGAATTAACCAAGACTCCATTCATCCCTATGAGAACCTCCGGCTCTCCAATGTGTTTAATAAACTCCTGTATTTTTCCGGCCTGGAGTTTGCCTTGGGTAACGGACTGTGCAGCAGGGAGTTGGAAAAATGAATCAGCTAACTGGCTGTTCAGTTGTTTGACTATGTTGGTAGTCAAATGGCGCAAATTGGCAATTACTAAGAAACTAGTTTAGCTAGCTTTAGCACATGCCAGCTGTGTAACATACAGAGAACACACATACATCCATACATCCTGTTACAAATATTTCACTAAACTGGCTCCATATGTGGCAGAATAACCTCCTCACTTATTCCTCTCCATGTATTATTACCCAGGCCGATGGAGTTGGCTGTAGATAGGGTGGTCATGGCCGTCTGTCTGTCTGTATGTATGTATGTGGGTGGCTATGTCTGCACCATAACTCAAGAACAAATAGAGATAGAATAATCAAGCTCAGCACAGATGTTGATCTTGACCTACCCTGGTCACCCATTAATTTTGAGGTAAAAAGGTCAAAGGTCAAGGTTGCAGGGCTACTTAGTGCAAAATCCCCTTATAATCTACTATATAAGCTTGCAATGTTGAACTTTGGTATATCTAAGGGTAGGACTACCACATTGCACCTCTTGGCCTTGAACTTCACCTTTGCCCTTGAAATTCCTGCCGTCTGTCTGTATGTATGTGGGTGTGTATGTCCATGCTCGATAACAAAGACAGATAAGACAATCAAACTCAGCACAGATGTTGATCTTGACCTACCCTGGTCACCCATTAATTTTGGGGTCAAAAGGTCAAAGGTCAAGGTCGCAGGGCTACCTGCCATGTTTGGGAAGGCATCTGGCATAAGTCTGCATCTCGTTTGAGTGCATTCTAGTTTTAAATTCTAGTCAGGATCCAAATAATTCCAAAGATTCCCAGCAGATTAGGGTGAATAGTATTGAAATGTGCATAACATGTATGAAATTAAATAGGAACATTGTCATCTCAAGAACTGATGCAGCCATTATAATGAGTTTGAATATTTCAGTGAATATAAACAGAGCTTCAATGAAGAATTAGAGAGAACACTAAGACTGACTTTTTTAGTGATGTGTTTGTTTTACCATATCTCAAGTAAATTGTTACAGTGACTGGTGCAAACGAATAAAATAACATGCAGGCCTTAAAGTAAAAGGTAATGATGCTCAGTAAAACAGAATGCTGCTCCCACAGTGAAATGAGTCAAATGTGTCTCTGGTGTCGCTGCAGGGCAAGAAGCTGGATTTATATTCTAATTTATGTCTAAGTGTCTGTTCAAGACAACTTGTTGTGAGTGCCAGCGGTCTGGTTGTTTGAATGCAATAAAGTTCATGGGGTTCTTCTGTGTCCATGTCATTTTTTTTCTTTAAGTGATACCCTCACCGTTGTTTAACACAGAAAGAAAAGAATAATATGTCAGTCCTGAATGTTTAATTTTGACCACCTTTTTCGATTATTACAGTTTCATTTCGGAGAAAACACTGCTTCATGTGTCATTTTTGTAATTGGCTCTACATACTATTGTATTCAGTGTCAGCTAAGCATTGAAGCCAACCCATCCATTATCTATACACCGCTTAATCCTCAATCCTCTGTAGGATCATGGGGGGCTGGAGTCTATCCCAGCCGACTCGGGCGAAGCCAGGGGACACCCTGGACAGGTCACCAGCGTATTGCAGGGCTACATATAGACACAGACAACCAAGCACACTCTCATTCACACCTAAAGACAATTTAGAGTCATCAGTTAACCTCAGCATGTTTTTGGACTGTGGGAGGAAGCTGGAGTACCCGGTGAGAACCCACGCTGCACAGGGAGAACATGCAAACTCCACACAGGAAGATCCTAACCGGGGCACGAAGTGGGGATCTTCTAGCTGTGAGGTGACGCTGCTAACCACCGAGCCACTGTGCAGCCCTGCTATGAATCTTGCTAAACTAAAATATTACACATATTAAACATCCTACCTAATGAGGCTTTCAGATTCCACACAACATGCGCTGGGTTTGCTGCCACTGTTCAGAAGTGCAGAGTTTTAAAACTTCTAGCAAGACTATATAATTACATTAATAACATGTTCTGTATTAAAATTCTACCTCTTTACTTTATCACCTCAGCATACCTCAATATTAAACTTTATTAGGTCTGTGGAGAACACAGACACATATTTACACATTATGCCTCCCTACAAAAAGCTACGTGACTGTTAAAATAGACCGAACATGAAACCAGTTTCTAAGATCGACTTTGTTTCCTTCAGGGTTCGTTGCAAACACAAACTTGTGTTACTAAGCTATAACACATCAGCGTTTCCTCTGTTTGGCCTTAGCCACCCTCTGGATGCCTCAGTCCTGTAGGCCACACAGGTATTCATCATGCAGCAGTCAAAGCTCAGACTGGTTCAACTCTGACCGCTGTGCAGGAGTTTTAACCACCACAGTGACAAGCCGTTGTGATGCAGTAAAAGCCACTGGGGAAAAATAGGTTTCAGAACACAACAGCGCCATCAGAGCCTACCAGTGTGAGCATATTACCACGACGTTAAGCTTAATGCACCACAGTCTTCACAACCTTACAGCCCCACTGATGTGGCTGTACACTCTGGTTTTGCCTGCATTGTCGTTGTCTAATGTTGTTTGTATTTGCTTTGTTCCCACCATGCTGTCTACATGTGCCTGGCTTCAACTCAGCACACATCACAATCAGAACTCATCTCGCGCACACTGAGCCTGGCATCACACGCTGCTATGTTAATGTGCTTGATGTGCTCTCCAGCGGGATCCTGCCAGCTCGTCTCCTACCGTCCAAACTGCCATTCATACCCAAAGGCTGGCACATACCTGAGCTGTCCATTATCAGGTCTTTTGCCCAGAGCTGTTACCCAACCACACAGCATCTGGCTCTGAACGCAGCATGTTGGCATGGCCTGGATAAAAGTAGTAGGCATTCACTGCAGTCCCAAAGAGGGATGACAGGCACCTAGTTCGCTTGGGAAAGTTTTCTTTTTCCCTGGACTGTTGATTTAAAATTTATTAGAGTGACATTTTAATATAAATGCAATTGACTACTTGTACTCTATTTCCACTCTGACATTTGCTGTTAGCTGCTCTAATAAAACATTCCCGTGTTACATAGAATGAACCAGAAGGTCGGTCTGTGACTTTACTTTTTTTTTCTTCAGCTCTTCGTTGGAGCTTAGCGCTGTTCAAATACTGATGATGAATGTATTTTTTTGTTTTACCGTGGCTGTTGTTGCTCTTCATGCTTTTTCTTGAACCCTTGCCAGCAGAGGAATTTAGTTTAATTTATAGCTGAGGAATTTTAATGTTGATCTTAGTGTAGGACATTCTGGATGAGAGCGTTCGCTAAATACCTAAACTGACAAACCGAAGACATTGTTTGGAAGTGTTTAAAGAATACTTGAGGAGTACTTGATGTAAAAATTCAAATATTTGTACATATGAGTCGTCACTTTTGACCCGGCCTGCCGCCTACACACACACACACACACACACACTTGTGGGCTTTTCTACATACACGCATTAATAAAGGCGAACTTCTTTTGTTAGGTTGATTGCATAAGATTGCTCGTCAATTACAAGGGTGAAGAATCAGATTGGGAAATGTGCAGGTGGCACGGAGAAAACGTAGCCATGAGTAAATTATCTTTGAGGTTGAAGGAATGAAACAGCGGGGTGGATAAACCACAAATACATTACCTTTTAACAAAACCCGGCGTTAGCTATTTCAAGTTAAAGGTTTGGCCGGGAACCAGGCCACAAAACAAAACCATCCCGTGCTGCTCGTGCACTCCTCATCTCAGGCCCTCTTTGACATCTCTCACACATGTTTGAATGGGCTTTGTTTTGGAAATGCTTTAGGCCAACCATACATTAATAGACTATAAAAAGACTGCCACTTGTGTAAGGTTTTGCGCCGCCAGCTTATCTCGATCTGCAGAGTTTCCATCACAGCGCTCAGATAAGCCTTCACACCGACTCACGTTACAAGACCATGCAGGTCTTCTCATGGTCACATCGAGGCGGTTCGCCGTTAATGGAAACCCGCAGGGCGCTCATCACCAGAAAGTTCACCGCGCTGTTGACAATGCCTCTATAGCAACACTGTCAACTGGAGGGAGACGCAATCCAAGGGGGAGCGAGCCGAATATTTCTCGCTATTCGGTGAATGAAACGCCTCACGTCCAGGGAACGGATGTTTTAGAAAAATATATCGCATTTGTAAGATTTATTTTGTCTTCTAGAGGTGACCTGTGTATTGCTTTCATTGAGCCAATGCACATACACAGACGTAACCACCAACTTTCCTTCCCAGTCATTTACTAAATGAGATTTAGTCGAGTAATGTGGATTTCAAGTGCTTGCGAGGCTGATACTGATATCAGTGTTTTTGTATTGGAGCTGTCAATAGCTCATATTTTGCGCTGCTATTCAATACGGTTCATTAAAACTTGACCATAGTCAATGCCCCAAAACGTCAATATTTTTACTGTTAGCAGCGAAGGAAAGTCTCTGAAGCAGCATTTAGACTGTAATAAGATATTAAAGCACTCCAGACAATTGAAGCCCAGACAAAAAAGAAACTATTTAAGTGCAGCAGAGAGATCCACTGCTTTCACAGTGTTTAAAACCAAGCTTCTCCTTCCTTTCTGTAAATCAAAGTTGCTTATAAGCTCAGTGGATTCATCAAATGTCTTACTTCCACCCTGTCTTTCTCTATCTCTATCATACGCACATCTTCATGTCATGTCATGTTATCTCCCGCAGCCTTCCGAGTCTTATTCTGCAATTGAAATGACACAGAGCAGACGGGGCTTTGAAATGCTGACAATGCTAACAGGTTCATTCCTGGAGCCGTGCTGTCTGGTCTCAGCAGCGATACACAACAACACCTTTCTGCATGTCCTTGGAAATGGGACTGTTTGTGTGCCGCCGAGTGTTTGTGTATCACGCACTCCTCGTGTGTATATGTAAAGTGACGACTTGATGAAGTGGAACAAGAAAAATTGCGAGCTGCGTTCTCTGGTGTTCATTATTTTCCATCTATGGGGAATGCAAGGACGTAAAACACAAATACACCTGCCCACGCACACACACACAAACACACACACACAGCATTTACAGCGCATTTAAACACATAAACATGAAAGTTGCTCACAAATACATGAGTATGCAATTAAACGTACACATATAAAACAGAGCGTACCGTGCATCACACACAGTTTGTTCTCTGAGCTGTGCAGTACGAGAGCGTAGCATGTTTGGCAGATATTGCTGCCATAATGAAATCAGTAGTTTATGTGTTCAGTAAGCAACATGCAAAACCACGTCTGTTGGTATTTACTTAAATAAAAAGCAGACAGTGCCGAACCACACTGACTGTGTGTTTTATGTACTGTAGCTTACAAAGTAACAAACTATGAAAGCACAGATAAAATGTTGAGTAGCCAATCACATGTATGCTGAAAAACCATGCGTAAAACCAATATAGAGACAATGTTCACTGCATTTCATGCAGCTAACGCATCTTGCTTATGATACTGCTACATCGCAAGCGCACAGCTTATCTCACAGAATATGCTCTTTTCAGAATACTGTGGCCGACATGTCATAAACTTCAGTATAGTTCAGCTGCTTTGGTCAAAAAATACTTAAAAGCGAACCTCACAGATTTTACCTACCAGTCTGATCGGAGGTCTTTGGGGATCCCACTGCATATGTGATTAAAGTCTGTAGCCCCAGGATGAGATGTGATAAACTGAGGATGCCACCTGCTAAAAAGTGGCACTTGGGTCAGTTGGTGCTGACAAACAGGGGTGTAGAATGTCTACCTACTTCTCTTGACATGTGCTCAAGTCACTATTAGCATAGTATAGCTGAGGCTCCAATTAAGCTGTCAGCGGTCAAGTAGCATTGTGAGTCATGCAGGCATCAGGTTTTGACAAGAACATTGGCATAAAAACAACAATAGGCAGCTTTCCACTGCAGGGAGTCGGCGGCAGGTGGAATGCGGCTTTCAGAATCTCTGTTTTCATTCTGGTACAGGATCGGACAGCTTCAGCCGTGACTTTCACTGCAAGTGCACCAAAACTACAATAAATAGTAGGTGCTGGACTACAAGCATGTAGGAAAGACTATACAGTGAAGTTTACGTCTTTGATTTCGGTGTTGGAGTGGAGAAGATTGCTTATTTGACAAGGACATCAAGAGCATTCACTCAACCAGTGAGCATTCATCTTCCCCAAGTTTAACCAATCAGTATCAAGGCCTGCACGTTAGTTTTCCAGGGCCACTCAGAAGTACCTTCCCCGGAGTAGGTAGGTACACCCTGGAAGAGGTTCTACTGAGACTATAGTCAGAACACACACTGCGTTAGTGTTCCTTCAGAGTCTTCGGTTGTGCTGCATCGATTTTGGTTATTTTTCAAGAATGTCCACTGTGAGTGCTACGCTACACTGGTGGGGTGTTTCTTAAAGCAGCCCCACCCATGAAAATGCAAATGAAAAACATTTGGTGAACATCGGAGAACAGTCCATGGCAGCCAACTCACTTGGAATAGAAGAAGTACGTTTAGAATACTGTTTGGCATCTAGGGTCTGATCTTGACACTCCCTGCTTGTGAGCCCAAGAAGTAATTACTAGTTTTCCCTCTATGGAGAGGACACACTCATTGCCTACAGGTGGATGCTGGGGTGGAGGAGGGGCTTTTGAACTGCTGACATAATACGAGATTCAATGATCCTGTATTAGTCAAATCAAGTTGCCACCTTCCAAAGTTATAATCCTTCTATGACTTATGTTGCCTACAGACCTTGTGTCTTTGCTGAGCCCTGACAGAGCAACAACAAACTATTCTGGCAAACATATTTTAATCACCTACATGTGGATAATCACTCTATGTAAAGGATACATAATGAAGTTGTTGAAATGTTTGCAGGCAGTAATTAGTCCAATAAAAAAAGC
Organism: Dascyllus trimaculatus; assembly: GCA_024666655.1. NCBI lineage: Eukaryota > Metazoa > Chordata > Actinopteri > Pomacentridae > Dascyllus > Dascyllus trimaculatus. The sequence continues at coordinate 29,986,521 of CM045456.1, read as the reverse complement.
CCTACATGTTTGTTTGACCGACTCCTTGGGTTTGAAGTTGGTGCACTTGCTGCCACGCCCATCAGTGATGTGTTACTGAACCATAGTACCAGACCACTACATCCCAATTATGGTGTGAAAAATTCAACCACTAGATGGCAACACATGCAGGATTATCAGACCAACTTTAATAGCTCCAATGATTTGATGGACCTCTGCTTGTGTCTCGGAAAAAATACAACACTGACTGAAATGATCTTATCGAAACAAATATACAGGCATAGTCTTCACTTATTCATCTTTTTGCCACATGGTCATGGAGGAGATGCAATAGAAATGTCTGCTAATAAAGGCTTTAACCAGTGCTGCTCAGTTTCTTCCTTCTCAGTGAGAGCAGAGCTTTAAGCCTCTTGCTGAGTTGCCGTGTGATGCTGGCTGCTCTCTTGGACTGAACTTCCACTGCTGAGCAGCACAAAATGCCAGTAGTTAAGCATTGCAGACCTACTCTGGGAAATTGCAGTGCTCTGTGATGAGTCCTCTGGCATTCGAATCACAACACCACCCAAAGAAGATATTCAGTCACGAGTTTGCACTTCTGCAGAGCATAAAAGTTTGCTATTGTTCCTTTAAGTCAGACCGATGCATGGATAGAAGGAGAGCAGGACAGAGGGAGGAACAGATGGATTGATGCATGAACAGATCTTTGGGGAATCTGCATTTGCACTGAGCAAAGAATGAGAGCAGAGAAAAAAGAACAAGAACACTGCGTCCCCTCATTTACGATAACATGAACAATGTACATTCTTAGCTGGAGTTGTATTGGGAACAGATTTTCCTTCTAATTTGTCATCCTCTCTTCCTCCATCGCCTCATGCCCAGCTCAGATTTGGTGGATGCATCATTAATCCACGCTGCTCTACTGTCTTAATCCCGTTCATTATCGCTGCTCTGGTTTGGCCAAAGTAGCTCAGATTTATGTCTAGGAGGGTTTTGCCGCTCTTGTTGGTTTTGGAGGGAACACTGACTCACCACAGCCCTCCGTTCAGGAGCTGGCTGCTGAGACGTTTAACCATCACAGGTCACCCTGTGCACTTTCTGCGGCTGCTGCACTCTTTTGTGGCCACGTTTCGTTTCGGAATCTCTCCCTTTGTGTCGAACTCTGACAAAATGATGTTTAAAAAAAAAAAAAAAAAAACCTCCGCTTCAGATGTTTACAGTTGAAAGCAAAAGATGGGAAGTGATAGCACCGATGGAGGCGTGTAGGAGAAACCAGAGGAAAAGCCATGGGGCAAAAAAATCACTCTAGATATGTAAACGGTGGTTATGGAAGCATTCAACATCTACTGTAAACCAAGTTTTAAACAATCATGGCTGAATTGATGCGAAGAAAACACTAAACATGTGCCACACTGATGTTTCGGTGAAAACAAATCATATTCATCAAAGCTACTCCAAAGAAAATTAGAAATGCACATGGGAATACAGTTTCACAAGTGAGATTATGTAATTATACAGTCACTAATTCCAAGGAGAATTAGCGTCGGAATGAATAAATACTTGAAATCCCTGTTTTTTAAGAGTCATATGTACTTATCCCATATTGTGTGGCTCTACCACACAGAATGAAGCCCAGCTGACTCTCAGTTTAGAGCTACTGCTGTGGCAATTTCTGTGATTTCAAAGGTATAAAAGCCCACTGTGCACAGGACATGTGAGTGAGCTCCTCCACAGGGTTTATCATTGTTAACAGTGCCTTCTAGTGGTCAGCAGCTAAACCAACGTGAGTAAATCACTCCTCTATGCATCCCCAGCCTACAAGTACAGGATTAGATAGAATGATGGCCACGTTTAGGAAACGGCTGTGACTCTTTATCAAGCTGTGAGTGGACATGGGAAAGACAACCAATACAGCTTCCTGACACTCCGCTGGTACCGGAGGAAGAAATATCTGCAAGAGATGGATATAACAGCCCCGGCTGGGCTGATTTAGAGTGCATATGTGGTGCAAGTAGAGCACACGCTGAAACAATCAGGCGTTATTCTGCATACAGGCTATAAAATAATAGAGCCCAGTTGCACTTAAGTTGTCAGGCTGTTGCCTCAAATCTCAGTGTGCGTGACATCCTTCCCCCTCTCTGCTTCCCTTTTTCTTCTCTGCACATGACTGTCTCTCTCTCTCTGTGTGTGTGTGTGTGTGTGTGTGAGAGAGAGAGAGAGAGAGAGAGAGAGAGAGCTTGTTGGTGGATTTCCCTTCTGGCTACATTTGTAACGCAAATGGTGTCCAATGGAAGCAACAGGTGCAGGGTCTGAGGACAGGAGCAGGTATCCGTGGAAGTGTTATCTAAACAAAGTGGGAAAAAAAAGCTGTAAATTAGACCAAAAATGGCAAATCCATTTCCCTGTTCCAAGCCTTACATAAGTGAGTGATCCGCTAATGATACCACACACCTTTTTCCTGCTGCACTTGAGGTTTGCACCTCCTTTTCCTTCTCCAGGATGTTCCATCCAACCCGTGACCATGAGGCACTTATGACTCAAGTAGGGGGTTACCGATGAGTTCGTGCTTCATGACCACAGAAGAATCATGATGTCATTAAAAAAAAAACGGGTTTTTCCTCGAATAAAGGTCTCGGGAATAAAATGCACACACCCTCCAAATCAATTTTACGCACGTAATTTTTCTTGTAAAAAGTCATTTTTACGCAATCATCCAATTCAAAGTAACAGGAGACACACACGTTTGGCTGAGGGGCTTTTATTGATCATGGTGCCATGTGTTTTGTTTCTGTGAATCTGCAGCTGAATTATCTCATCCACTGTTAAAGATCATCTCCAGGAAGATGTTGAACCCACCAAAATCCACGCGCAGCAGAAGCCTCGCAGGTTCTGACGAGCGCTCAGCTGAAAATGTTTGGATTTTTGGGGGGGGCTGCGCTGCTTTCTGCTCCTGCCTCTTGCGCCTCGGCATCAGTTCAGCCTTCAGGGTGAAAGAGCGATCCTCCTGCTGCTGAAAAAAAAATGTTTGGCCGCCTGCCAAGCCGTGGAACAAGTGCGCCTCCCTTCCCTGCTGTTTAGCGTATTCATAGTTAGGGGTTTGGGCTCGGCTGTTTTTAAAAAGGCAAGGCAGCTCTCAAGTTGATCAGTCTGCTCAGGAAACTTCTGCTGGAGAAAGTACTGGAGTCCAAACTGAAGGGAGGAGAAGAAGTTGAGATTTTGTGCAAAGAACTGCTTTGCTCCTGCAGAGGACAACACATCGGGAGAAAAAAAAATAGCACATATATTTGAAATTGCTCATTTGAAGTCATTTTGCAGCGTGCACAGCGAAAAGCAAGTCATTCATGTTTTTTTATAGATAGCAGCACTCTTGGATAAAGACTCTTGGCTTTAACTGTAAAAATCGGATTATCTGACTGAGGCATTGTGTTCATTAGACCAGGCTACTTTTTCCCCTCCTCTCCGCATTTGAGGTTTTATGCTATAACTGAAGAGAACGCCAACAATGTTTCTGAGTTTTTGCCTCTTGGTGACATTTATCTTGGGGCTGTCCGGCTGTTTGGGCTCATACGTTCCGTGCGAGCCTTGTGACCAGAAGGCGCTGTCCATGTGCCCTCCGGTCCCGGTCGGCTGCCAGCTGGTCAAGGAGCCGGGCTGCGGCTGCTGCCTAACGTGCGCCCTGTCCGAGGGGCAGGCGTGCGGCGTTTACACCGGGACGTGCACCCAGGGCCTCCGCTGCCTGCCGAGGAGCGGGGAGGAGAAACCCCTGCACGCCCTTCTCCACGGCAGGGGAGTGTGCACCAACGAGAAAGGATACAAACCTGCCCACCCGCCCATAGGTAAGACGCGCACCGGCTGACTGAGTGCATGCTTTTTGGGAGTAAATGATGGCATGAGAGTGAGTTCTAAACGCGTAAAAACGCGCCATGGAGACAGGGCGCGGGGGTCTCCTCTGTCTTGATGACAGCTTGGTGGATCCAGGAGTCTTTATGTGCTGCTGTGTGGAGAGCAGCGTCCTGAGGGAGGACATGGAAACGCAAAATGTTCTATTTTATTCCAGCCTGAGCTTCATAAATGAGCCAACATCACTGATCAGCCGTTTTAATTCTTGCTTTCTTATTTCTGGGACCTGAGCTGGTTCCCTTTCCTCACCCTCAGACCCACAGTTGTAGAACCCGAGCAGCTCTGCCCTGTGACAGACCGTTTGTTTGACAGATGGTTTGAGGTGCCATCTGATTAACTTTTATCCACTGGCCGCTCTGCAGGAGCTTATTCCGGCTCTGTGCAGACACACACATGCACCTCGGTGGAAACAGGCTCCGCGTCCAGCTGGAAGAACTGCGATAAGTTTGTGCTGAGCCGCTCGTGATGAATGTTCGGAGTAATAACAAGGCGTGAACACAAAGCTCCGGTCGTGCGCCCTGTGCCGGTTCATCTGCTTGCGGGCGCCTCGACGCTCCGCTGCGGTAAAACGCACATGGTGTGTCCCGGCTGAACTGCGCCTTTAGTGCGGGACAGTGGCTGTCAGAGTGCGGTTTAGCGAGCGCCAAGAGTGGCTGACAAGCATCCAGGCAGTCCCCATGTGAAAATATTGACATTTTAAGGCAGTTACAGGACGCATTTCTACTCAGAGCGTCCCCCGTCTCTGCTGTTATCTTGAATATTTGTTCAGCGGGTGAAAAACTTTATGAAAAGTGGTCTGTGGACTGAATTTATTTGTGTAAGGGATATTAAGAGGGAAATGTGGTAGCCCCTAAAGTGGCGCTTAGACTGCAAATAGCCGCCTTTAACATCAGCTTTGTAACAAGTGTCTGTCACAGCCCTCGATTTTCCATCCTCATGCCAGAGCGCATGAGTCTTTCATTTTTCTCCGTTTTGCGCCTTTCCAGTGTCACCAGACTGCCTGGGATGCGAACCCAATCCAGGCAAGGCAGAAGGAAAACGCATCGACTGTATAGGGAGGAATGAAGTGGCACTCCATAAAGTTTGAGTCTTGTTAAAGCAGAATAGAGATAGATTGAGGTCTGCAGGCTACCCCCGGGGTGGTGTTTAGAGTCGGATTACCACTAAATCTGTATGCGTGAGAGAAAAGAGAGAAAGACAGAGATAGTCAGACAGATAGAGGCAGGCAGAGGGAGAAGGAGAGTTGAGCCAGTAGTCTTGAATGATTTAAGACATTTCTTGGTGTGGCAGACAGGTCCACTGTCACTCAGAGTTTTAGCAGCTTGTCAACAACTAGATAAGTAGGTGGTAACCACAAAGGTTTTGGCTACAAGCCTCATTCTGTGAAATAGGCTGCCCCTGGGCTCATTCTGACTGTTGACGGAGTCCTCGGGCTCAGTGAGCAGCCCTCCTCTCTTCTGGTGACACCACAGCAGAGTGTGTGTGCTCTCTCTGTGATTGTTCTAAAAATACCCTGCAAAACCTTAAGCCTGGCAAAGCATCGATCACTCTCTGAAATGATGTAAATGAAGGTTTCGGTATCAGGACTGTGTGTGTGCTGAAAGTTTGTGTGTGTTTGCTCTCACGTATACTTGGGCGCGGCTGTGTGGGTGTCTGGGTGTGCATTGTGTGTGTGATTGTTGTTAGTGATGACACCTCGGGCAGTTTTGTCTCACTGTGGCTTTCCAACCAACCACACACACACACACACACACACACACACATACACACACACGGAACCTGACTTCTTTGTTGGCCCACAGAGGTAATCGGAGCATCTTTTCCTGCCTCTGGCAGTGCATTCACTGCATGGGCGCTCAGTCACAACGCAGTGATTCAGCAGAATGCCTCCGGCTCTCTCTTTCCTCTGAAGGGCCTTCTGTCAAACAGCTCCGCAGATGGGAACTGGTGAGGTGAGCCTCTGGTTTCCTGTCGTGTGGGGTTGCAGCTGTCTGTGTGCTGTACCAGCTGAGCAAGGCAAACACAAGGAGGAGGAGCTCAAGTGTCTGTAACACTCGTGAGACCATGAGAGCTGCAGCCTACTAAATATTGACTGGGACAGTCAAACAATGGCAGAGAGGAATCCTTGCTATCCTCCAGCCCCTGCTCCCCCGTCCCTCAGCACGAAAAAGAATCCTGGCCATCACTCTGCGTCTGGGTTCATGTCCCAGCAGTGCATTAATTCATGTTTTGCTCTTGCACTGTGATCCCAGGAGTTGCTTGGACTGTAAGGCACAGGAGGTGGTATGTGCTTTGGGGGCACTCAGACTTTGTTAGCCCCCTACGAGTGAATCAGACCCTGGAAAGCTTGCCAACAGATATGACTTCATGGCAGCAGGCCCCTCGTCCTTCAAGCCTCTGAAAGGGCCTTATGTTTTAACAGATTGCTCTTTGCCAAGAAACAAAAGATGATTAGGGAGTGGTTCCAAATCCAGAATACTCCGCTCACACATGGACAGAAATACTATGCTTCATATTAGAGTAGCAACAGGAAACCTGCGGCCTTTACTGACAACTTTAATACTTTACATTTGTCTCAGCTCCTTGCATGTGTGTAGCTGCAGTTTTAACCTGCTGCCAGACATGTTCAACCACAGTGACATTCTGAAAAGTTAGTGGTTTTTCACATGTCACACGTCTTTGTCATTAATATTTACAGTCATCAGTAAGTCAAGGAACTGCAGACTTCTGATGTTTAATATTTGCCAGAGAGCTTCACATATGTAACATGGTACCGCTGCTGCCCTCTCATTTCTAAGTACCATACAGAATCACTTGTCATCACATACTTTTAGAAAGCTATTCAACTTTGAGCATTACCATCTGCTTTTTCCATGTTCACGACGTCACTGGCACAGCTGGCTGTTGGGTCGTAGCTGAGAAACTGGAGCAAGCGAGAAAACGCTGATTCTCCCCGACTGTACACACTAATGACAACCAGCCACCACGGTCTGTCTGCCGTGTACGTTGCGTGCTCATGCAGACATGCCACGTTAGATATAGCTCCGGTCACGTGTGGCCCCAGCTGCCTGACGGCTTCATGATGGGCTCATGCGAAAGGAAAGACTGTATGTGGCTTTCCGTCCGTCTCACCTTGAACATCTGAGACAGTGCAGTGAAAGCTTAGCATGCTGCAACTGATCTGTTGCAGGTGCTAGGGAGAATTATTGGAAAGGTCATTTTGTCAAGATATCACATAAGGACTTCAAGAAAATGCTTGCAATTCTTGGAGAATGACGCTGATGGAAGGTAGAGACCCCGTTTCTTGGATGTGGCGTTGAAACTATTGATGATATCTACGTTTTGTAACACATTTTCAGGTACAGTATCATCATATCGACAGTCGACGGCACTGGAGCTGCTGCTGGCAAGCAAATAACTCCTTTGGCACACTTGCTTGATTTCTCCCTATAAAACTTTACAGTGGTATTTGTACAGCTTACTGGTCACTGACACCTAGCCTGCTGGTGGCAACAGCTGCGAAAGAAATCAACACTCAGTGTTAGTGCAGGGTTTTAAAATGATGTCACATGTGTTTAGACCTGACCTGTACTGTAATCTCACCCCCAGCACCTGGTTACATGCTAGCCTGGTGCAAGAAAGGGCAAAAAAAAATCATTGTCTCTATGGTGGAGGTTTTTTTTTTTTAATTTCTGGCAGGACAAAAAGAAAATCTCTGAAGTTTCTCAGGATTTGGGAAACAATAGAGGCTCCAGTGACTTCTCTGAAATGTTAGTACTTCTTAGAAAGCAAGACAGGTCGTTGCTCCCTGACCCACTTGGTAAGCCCGTTATAGTCGCTGAATAGTGCTTCCTCCTACATGCTTCTTAACAACTGAAAATGCACCATTGTTGATTCTTAGTTTTGATCAGAGGAAACAGAAAAGACTTCTTTCATATTAGAAGGTACTTCAAATGGTGAATGTTACATAAACAGCCCCGAGTCACGTCCTTCTCATCCCCTACAGCCTCACCGAGAAAAGAGTTCACCATGGATTCGTCTTGAAGCGAGCTCTTCCCCCACTGGGATAACTTTTCTTTTTTAAATTCTGCTTCGAGATAATCTTTATACACTCCATCCAGGAGCGCTCCACTCTCGCCAAAATAGCTGCTTCTGCCACTGGGGAGTTAGAACATCGTCACACCCAGTAATTGTGCTGTGGTGATGGTGACCCAAAAAGAGGTTGCGTCCGTCCATGTGGCTTGTTGAAAACCCAAACTCAGATATGGGATGAGACCTCAGACCAAAATTAGCAATGTACAGTAGAGCAGCCGTGCACCTTCTCGCATGGCTCGCAACACAGAACGGGGCATTTCTTTGCATTGTGGAAGCTGTGAAAGGGTCAGAAAGTTTGCTTACCTATAGCAGCATTTCCCTCTTGGAAAGACTTTGCGTCCTCTCATAAGTCCTGTTTTGTAATTTATAATCCTTGAATTGTTCTTGTTGCTATTTATACCATGCATTCAGAAAAGCAGGAAACTTTTTGATTGCAATGAACATATTCTGCGTGCACAATACCATGGGAAGAGTTATTTCCTGCATATTCAGAAAGCTGATTGAGAGCATGCACAACAGAAATTCCGCTGAAACAACAGGACATACGGGCGAAAACATAATTCCTTTACGCTTGTGGTTCAACAAAATCTTGGACAGAGCATTTGATAAAGTCCGTGTTTCCCTACTGTTCCAGCTGGTGTGGAAGTGGTCCCTTTTCACTCGTCAGCCTCTTAATCCTTCTCATGTAACCGCTGCACTGCTGTCATGTCATGTGCAGCGGATGTATCTTATGGGTTTTTGGATCTATTCATGAAAACACAACTGGCTACTCTCGCCATTGTTTCAATCCACTTTTTCTTTACTCTGCTGTTGCTGACATTGTTGCTTTATCTGCATTTTTCTTTTGCCACTGAACAGCTCTAGTGTTGGGAACTTTGCCACAGTTTTAAAAAGCCTTTGGGACCCGTTTCTTTTGGTTACCAGGACCTAACTTTTGTGCTGCTGCACACACACACACACACACACACACACACACATCCTCGGTGACTTGCATAACTCCACTGGTTTGTTCACACCTCCCTTTCTGCTCCAGAAACTGCAGGGTTATCAGGCCGTGGCCTTGCTTTCAAATATTAAGTAGCGGAGGCAGTGTGACGCTGAAGGATGGTTTACTAAGGCTGTGCTTTATATGACACAGGCCCTCAGGCTCATTTATCCCCACAATTATCTTGTCCTACCCCCAGATGAGATTAAACAGCAGCTCTATTCACCGCTCTCTTACATCTTGTAAAGATGTAATTTCAGATGCAGTGCAGAGACTGACTAAATCAAAGGCAGGACGTAGCAAACGTGGTGTAATGCTGGGAAATCCAATGAAGGTGGGAGAATCCATTGTCCTGGCTTCTTTTTTTTGCTGTCTAAATGCTATTATTATAGTCTTAAAGATCCAGTGGAGAGAAAAATCCAAAGAAGGGTAGCTTATCTTTCATGCTTGGACTGCTGCCCGTAAGAAACTTGGGATATTCATGAAGCATAATTGTGTGCAGATGTTAATTTTTAAACAGAGAAGTATCAGGTACACCTCCTTTGGCTACTCTGCTCCTCTCGTCCTAATGAAATCTTTAGCTCGGGCAGAGGGAGAGAGATAGCAGCACAGCTTTGGGCTCAGCTGAATGGAAGAGCTGCACATGACTTGGCTCACTTGGCTCCTGTCCAGCATCTTGGCTGAGTTTCAGGAGTTAAACACAGACCCTCTAAGCCTCCTTTACAAGCTGGGTACCCTTAGCATGGAAAAACTGAGTTTTTGTGGCCGAACTGAAGAGCCCACATCAGAAAAGATGAATTTAGTGATTTCGTGAGTGGAGGAGAGAAGGAGTCAGACACCATTGTCTTTTTAAAAGCTACATGAATTTAAAGAAAAAAAAACCTGCCTTTCTAACTCTGCTCTCTAAAGACAGACGCTTTCTCAAAGTGCCTGACTTGTGAGGTGAGTATAATTGATGTGCCATGGCTTAAAACCCTTTTTTGGTCAGGCCATTTATATGCCTAAATGAAATTACACATGAAACAAGAATGCACGTTAAAAAAACAGTCTTTATTTTCAACGGCATATTTCGTAGCCAAATATGTGGCATTTTAATCAAGCGTCCTGAGAAATTATTGGACTCCACAGCAGAAATAAAGAGTTTTTCCACAGTGGACACATGCATGGTGTACATAGGAATGCTTGTTTGACGTATTTATTTATAGCGAGCAATAGCCTCGTAGTCTGAGCGGGGAGACACAAGGACATATCTAAACACAAACCAAGGCCTGCCAAGTCATGAGTTGTGAGATTAATTTCAAAGAGACGGCAGAGCAGCGCAGAAGCCAAAGACCCAATTCTGGTAATCACCCTGCCCCCAGCGCCCCCCCTCCGCCCACTCCGCCTCCCCTCCCAAAGACTCCCAGACGCTCATGCTGTGTCAGGCTCTTTGAACATCAGTTTCTCGGAGCTCGTGTCCTTGTTACGTCTCGGTGCCTTCCTCCACGGTGGCTGTGTACTAACAGGCCCGTCAGCAAGGTTATGGCAACTTGTTAAATCATATTTTCCAACGTATTCTCTATATATGGAAGTTGATTTGTCTTTCAGCAGCAGTTGGCATATAATCCGCAGCCAACATTCCTCTCTGGTTCAGTGCGTCTGGCCCTGTGCACCACGGCGGGTTTCCTTGTCAGATAAATATAACCAGGGTCATCCACTGGCACCATCGCTTCTGCCAGTTGGGGCCTGGCAAAGTCCCCACAATAACTCTGTACTTATGGTACAGCTAAGCCAAGGGGGGGAATGAAGGGCTTCTTTTTGTGGCCTCAAAGAACCTCTGGCTGGGGGTCCAGGCTTAAGAGGCTGAGCCCCAAAGATAGGAAAAGGGGGGAGGGGAGGGGCCACGTGAAGGATAAAGGACCTCAACCTGTAAATATCCTATCAGCAGGGACTGTCAGATCCCTGAGACTATAGTGCCCCCTGGGGGAGCTGAAATTACACCTAAGAAGTGCATAAAATGTGACACAAATGTACAAGCATTTATATGAGTCCACAGAGCAACTGGATTTTCCTCAGCTTGACATTTGAATCAGTTTAATGTGGGACACGTCGCTATAAAGTTACTACACTCAGGGGCCTCAGTCCTGCTTGCACTTTAGCAGCCCAGATAACGTGTTTGCAGATTTTCCAGGCACAGTCTAGGCGCGCATGCAACATGTGATGCAGTTTTCCCAAGTTGCGGAGGCCTGTATGCTCGCAAATAAGCGCTGCTTTGTGTCCGTAGTGATGTGTGAACTTTAAAAACCAGATTGTCTCACTTAAAAGCATGAAAAGCCGTGGGAAGATGTGTTGTTGGTGGACTACAGAATAAGTATCAAAATGTTTGGTGTCTGTCCTGCTCTCACTGATGCACAGCAGTTCAAACCTGTCTGACATGAATGAACGTTTGAGTATTTTTTTTTCTGTTACTGTTATAAATAGAGAAACGTGAGGTTCACCAGCGGGGCTCGGTGAGAAAAGATGAGTTTAAGCTATTGTCTTAGCTGTGAGAGTTCATCAGCTGTTGTCAGAGCTCCAGACTCCCCTCCTCGGTAAACAAATGTTAAACAACAGTTGGCACACACCCTGGAAGCAGCACCCACCTGTTAGTGGAGTTATGTACGAAGGACTGACAAGGAGCAGCCTTTTATCAGTCATGTAGATACATATAATATGTTTATAACATACTGATACTGAACTTTCATTTTTGTCGGTGTCTGTAAGGTATCACAAACATAAATACATTCTTAGATCTCTTTATTGTTGATTATTGAATGTTATTAGATGAGATATCACCTTCCACAGAGATATTTTGCATTTCTGAATTTTAAATTCGATTCAAATGCTAAAAGAGTAAAAATCTTGATTAATGTCAGATGAACACCACAAGTGAAAGAAATACTTCATAGGCTTCAATATTCATACAAGTGTAGGACCTATAACAGTAAAGTTCCACATTGCACAAAAGCAACAGTTAAATGCTTTGATGAGCCCCCTGATTGCTACCTGCCCATAACCAAACAGCAAAAAGACAGTTACTAACAAGTTGGTTAAACTAAAGGAGCATTTGGCAGCTAAATAGTTAGATATTTCTCCCGAAGTTGGTGGAGACCAAAGCCGAGCTAAAAGCCAGTTGGACTGGACACATCTCGAAATGAAGGCCATCGTCTGCAGGATGATGTGCCAGCATTGGGTTGACTAATTGTTCTGACTTTGATCTTCAGTGAAGCACTTCCATTCAGTCCACTCACTTATTGCATTTTAAAATGTCTTCACATTAATGTGAATCTGTGGCTTTTGTCTTTGTTTAGAAATGTGACATTAATGACCCATATGCTTTTTTTTTGTTTGTTTCCGGTGCAGATCGTGAGTCTCGAGAACATGAGGACACCATAACCACAGAGATTACAGAAGAGCTGCAGCCGGCTAAAGTGCCACTCCTCGCTAAAGACATTGTAAACAGTAAAAAAGTCCATGCAATGCGCAAAGAGCACAAGAGGAAGCAGGGCAAGCAGCGCTCCATGGGTTCCACCATGGATTACTCCCCTCTGCCTATTGACAAGCATGAGCCTGAATTTGTAAGTATTGGATGTCCAAAGCTTTACTGTGTATATTTTCTAACATTCGTGAATTTGGCAACTCTTAGTGGTCAGGAGATACCAGCAAACAAGCTCAGACCCTCCTAATTTAAAGAGGAACTTAACTTTAAAGGCTAAAAATCAAGAATGTTTGACCTCTGACCACAACGAACATCACTGCTTTTAGGTTAATCAATTCCATCGTCGTTGAACATCTTAAATGAGTTGCTCACTTTCTCAGGCTAGAATAACCTCTGAAGAACCATGTTGCTTGGTTGTAACCTTGTTCTGTATTTCTCTGAAGGGTCCATGCAGGAGAAAACTGGACGGGATCATTCAGGGGATGAAGGACACTTCTCGTGTAATGGCTTTGTCTTTGTACCTTCCCAACTGTGACAGAAAAGGATTCTTCAAGCGCAAGCAGGTGAGTGTTTGAGAGTCTTTGTACCTAATATTTTACCTAATACAGATCTTGTATTTAAACTCGTTGTTTCCTCACCACTCCAAGGACTTTAAGGCTTCTTTTCAATCCAGTTGCAAAATTTTCAGCACAGTCTGCTAATTTCAGTGGAATTGCAGTGATGTGTGGATTTGGTCACTGTCCCAACTGGGTAGGGTATTAGACATTAGCTTGGCAGCTGCTAGCTTTACCTATTTGCCTGCACCCAAGGATGTGTAAATGAACTTTCTCGCTCTGCGGTGAAAAGGCCTTTACTCTCCACCACCTTTTGCAGTGTATTTACCTGCCTCCACTGACACCATGTCCCGTTTTCCTGTCCACAGTGCAAGCCATCTCGTGGCCGCAAACGAGGCATCTGCTGGTGTGTGGACAAGTACGGCGTTCAGCTCCCCGGCACAGACTACAGCGGAGGGGACATTCAGTGTAAAGACCTGGAGAGCAGCAACAACAACGAGTGAAACGGGGAGGACCACCCTTGACCCCCCCATCCCCCACCCCAACCACCACATGACCCAGGGCCCACGCCTCCTCTCTGAATCACACCTGTATGCTCCGCCCTCCGTTCACTTCAAGATTGTTTTTTTTTCAAATTGAAAAAGAAGAAGAAGAAAAAAAAATCCAAACGAAACGAACAGGCTGAACAAATGACACCTGTAATTTTTTTTCTTTTCTTTTCTCTTGTTGACCAAGCACTCTTCTCCAAATGAGGGGAAAAGTCCCAGAAGATTTACTCGATCCCTTGACTATCGCTCATGGGACCCCTTGTATGAGCCGGGTCCCCTGGCTGCAGATCCATGAAAATATATGCACGCAATGGATATATTTTTATAGAAGCTGGGGGTTTCAGTACAACACTTTTTATGATGTAAAATTAACACAAAAAAATAAGCATCAGGCACATCGTTTGAAAGCAAATCAGTTTTAGGCTGTGGAACATGAAGCAACATGTGGAACTGACGATTGGCAGAGTAATTTGGGCTTTTTTTTGTCTGTTTTCCAAAAGAAAAAAAGAAACAAGAGATAGGGATATGCTGTAACAGTTGACTCTATCTGGGTATGTGGTTCTGTCAGAGCACTTATGAATAGGGGAACCTGCTTAGATATGTGTAACTTCACAAAATGATGCGTGCATGGGTGCGTGCATGTGTACAGCGCGAATGTGTGGTATGTATGAGCCTATGTTGGTGTATGACGGAGTGAGCCTATTACAAAAAAGAATGTCCTTTTTTTTTCTTTCTCTTTTGTTTGATTTTGTCACAACAAGTATTGCTAGCGCTTGAGGTGGTCTTGGGGCTGGCCTTCTTTATTATGTAAAGTGTGTCTTGGGACATGGAGCGTTCAGAAACAAAAGAGTTAAGTAGATCGTCACAGATGAACCTATGTAAGTGGCTCTTCGACAATGTAGCTAGCCTGATATGCCAACTGTGCCTATTTGAACAGACACTGCCATGCAGGGCGACACAGAGCTTAGAGAGCGCTGACTCTACTGGTGAAATAAAGATTTTCAGCTTAAGTGATGGGACTCAAGTTTGACTTCGATCTTTCGAGTTGAGTGCGTAATCAAACTTGCCAGTCGGGCCGGTTGCTTCTCTGATTCATTTGTGTGAAGTGTAGTTTTGTATGGTTTTGTTTGTGCTGTTTTCTTTGCCTTCAGTGAAGTAAAGACCGCCCACTTTTGAGCCATGTTCCTTTATCAAGTGGTTTCCCCTCAGTACTGCTACTACAGTGTAACCATGGTGTATTACATTACTTTTGAATATAGTTATTGAATGTTGTTTTTCCTGTAGAAACAAAGTATGACAATAATGTAATTGTGCTTGGAAAAAAAAGATTTTAGCCTGTAAAGAATTTGAGTAAGTCCTTGTAGCCTGTCAGGAGAATGACCGACAGTCATTTGACTACAGGGCAGTCAAAGAAGCTAACCCTCTGGAATCCTTCTGCTCACGTCTCCATACAGAGGTTCTCTGCCTACATCTACATGGGGCATGATCAAAACACAAAGGTTACAGGTTATAACAGGGTCTTTAATAGAGTTGTTCTCTCTCTGTGTGCAAGTCACAGTGCCTTCCGACATGCAAATACATTTAAATACTGACGTGAAAGTGACATGGACATCATACGGGGCAATTTTCAGACAGCCCCCCCCACTGGGGCTGATACTTGATACGACGATAAAGAGGTTCAGTTCTGAATAGGAGAAGAACAGTGAATGTGGTAGGTCCTTTTAAATGGTGTCAGCAATGCATTGCAAATCCATTTGTAATCTCCGCCTGTACCTCGGGGTAATTCTGGACAAGAATGATGTGTGAGGAACCGCTGTGTAACCGCAGTCAGTTGAACCTCCTTCTTCTCTTTCTTTGACAACCAATAAGCTAAGATTCTTGCTTTTTCATGTGAATGCCAATGTATATGTTTGCCAGAGAGGGGAAGCCAAAGGATGTTTGGAGGTTAATCAACCATTTTGTTTTTTTCTGCAACAAAAAAAAAAGAAAAAGGAAAAAAAAAGAGTGAGAAATGATATGTGCATCCTAAATGGCTTCTGGTTGTGAATACATTATCAAGGCTCCTTGCCCCACTTCCAACACCAAATCCCCACTACCACTTTCGAAAAAAAAAAGCAGCTTGCACTTATTTCAGTTACTCACTATTGATATTGACACACAACGACGTCCTAAGATGTGGTATCATGAAGTTAGTGGAACAACAAAAAAAAAAAGCTAAATGTTGTGTTATCTTGTGCTTACCTTTCAAAGGTGGTGCTTTGAGGTAATATTTGTTGACAGGGGCTGTGAAGCCCATGCCTGGGACCTCCAATACAGCAACATCTTTTAGGGAAAACTAGATCAAAAGTAACACGCAGCTAGAGATGTTCTCATGGCCTATTGCACAGAGATGACAGCTGAGACAGAGAGACGGAGGAGAGAGGGAAGAGGAAGAGCGAGCGCCATGGGCAGTGGTCATAATCAGGGCCTAGCCACTTCCCCGATGTGGGGTCACCAATTGCATGACATTAGATACAGTTAGCAAGACAGTTACCAGGAGTCATGGAAATCTGGGGAACGCAACACCGCAACCAGGAGCACAGTAACAAGTTCAGCTTTGGTTTGAATGCTCAAAAGTTGGGAAAAAAACAGTGAAATATCTAATACCTGGAACTATTTAATGTCTGAAACAGTCAAAGAACTTAAAAGTTCCAGGTATTTGTTTCTTTTCTTTGAATCAAAAGTTGACGCTCAGAATTTTTCAAACAGTCACTCCTTCATCGTGTCAGTGACTTTGTGTCTCCTACGCCTGTTTGCGAGTCGTGGCTTCCTCAGGTTTCTCATCTCCTACTTGGTTTGAACTCATATTCACATTTCATACTTCAGTAGGACAGTAACTACAGTACAGCTTTTTTCTGAATACATAACACTTTTTGGATGTAACGAAACAATACAATTGGTTTTCATAATTTGGTGTTCACTGGCTTGTGAAATAAACCCATCGGTGGCAGGAGGATAGCGGGAAATAAAATGGTCAGTATTTGGAGCTACATAAGACAAATAAGAAAAAAAGACAAAAAATCTCAAATTATTAAAGTGAATATCACTGTGTAATATTTATTCAACTTGTAATTTATGTACTCTTTTAACCTTTGTCTTTTTTTTTGTTATGACAAAGCATTTATTTAAATAAAGTTATGTATTCATTTAAGCATTCGGGTGAGGTTTTCATTCCTGGTTGTGGTTGCATTTTCAACAGGAGTTGGTAGCTGCTAAATTGGCTTGAAATGTGCAGTTTGAAGTGGAATCATCCTGATAGTAAGCACTGACTAATCTCCGAGGCACGAGCTGATAAACCTCTTAGACATAAGTCTGAGACACCCAGGCTAGCCCACAGGATCTCATGCAGCATGCAGGATGTGACTTTATAAAGCCTCGCCCGAAGGCAAGTCACCTGGTTTTCAACACCGTAGTCAAAAAGATTGCACAGGAACAAGGAAGTCATTTAACATGATTTTGAACTTCAAGGGGGGATAACATCTAGAGGGACCAGCTCTCCATTCAAATGACTGGGAAGAGGAGATTTGTAGCCTGAAGGAGGCTTCATCATGTTATGGAAAACCTGCCTTTATTACCACTTAAAGGCAGAATGGACTCCCCTGAGACACACCCGTTTACACAGACATACACATGCAGCTAAGTGCATACACAGATGTATTCACAAGATGGAGAGGGAATATGAGGAGAAAGGGCCTTGTAATCTGAACAAGAATTATCTATTGATTCATCGCAGGAGACACAGTTTCACCACCCACATGCTTGTCACAATACTCTCCTGAAAAACATGAAACACATCAGGATTCCATGGAAGGTTAAATATAAAGGGCAATGATGCCAGGTTTGACTGGCTATTAGCTTTGAATTTCTGCAGCATGTACAGACACCCATAAAGATAAAATGCTGAAGGGATCTAAGGATCTGGGCATTCATCTCGGCAGATGGGTGTCTGGTCATTTTTATTCCCTAGTGGATTTCAGGAAGTGACAGAATGGGACTTTTCTTTTTGGGGGGCCACCAAAATCTCTCCCTGGGGACCTCAAGACTTTGACCAACTCCAGATGTGGGTGACTGAGACAGGGCATGAAAGGGTGGAGGGCCCAGCAGTTCCTGTATAGCTAGCAGATCAAGGCTGCCGTAAAGGTTGTTGTGGTATGTTTCCGTGTGTGTGTGTGTGCGTGTGTGTGTGTGTGTGTGTGTGTGTGTGCATGCGGCAGGGACAGCACAGACTTTGACTTCGGGGAGGAGAAAACATGTGTAGAAGATTTGATTTGTGAGGCAGTGAACATGACAATTACTATTTGCCTTCAAAGAAACTGACAACTGCACTTAGGACTTCAAAGCATTTATGCCCCTTTTATTACATAATTAGGCCAACAACGTTGGACGTCTACATCTAACATCAACTCACGCACCTCACTCCATCCCAAAGCCAGTCAGACTGCTGTGCTGAGTGTCCCTGTGCTGCACAGACCTTAAAGTCCTGCAGCAAGGTTGGATTATCTTCCTCTCTGCATTTCTGTGTACGCAGTAATGCAATTAAAGCCATGATCAGTGCTGTAAAATCACAAGCAATAGCTTAGGAGATGCTCTCAGTTGCATGTGCGTCGATTTGCCCGTGGCTCATATCATTAAATGTGACTTTTAGAAACGATGATGGGACATTTAAAGACATAAGCTTACAAATGGCATGCAGATGTTTACACTGCATAATTGCAATCTTTGCAAATCACTGCTTGTGCTCTTGTATAATACTATCTCTTAAAGAGGTAATGGCGGTTCTTGTCATCACTGAGATGGAGATGAAAGGAGATTTGAAAGAATGTTCAGCGGTTGGGAGTAAATCACATGACTTAGCAGTGGAATCCTCCGATGCCGGTGGTAGAAGACGGCAGACAAGTGTCTGCTAGTTTTCATCCAAGCCCTTTCATCACAGATTGACTTAGACCTGCAATCCTAAATGGAGGGTTCTTCAGAGTGGATCGGATGTGACTGTGAGAACCACAACTGCGTGTTAAGTAAACTAACTCTGAGATTAAGATTTGTCATCGTACAAGCCATAAAAGGAGCATAAAGGTAAAAAGTACAGTTGGGTCGCTGCTTCTGTGGCTGCAAAGCATCGCAAAGGCTCTGCTGGTAGTCCTGTATTTTAGTGGTCTATGGAAAATAATGTGTTTTGTAATGACAACAAACAACGTCTAAAAAAATATCCAACCTGACATTTGGAACTTTTTTTGTTTGTAATTTTTAACCATTAATTCTACTAAGTTTGTGCTCACTGGAGAAACTGCTTAGAACTCAGCCACATCTCTAAATTAGGACTGACAGGGCAAGGAACACAAGTGGGCAGACACATTGTAAACAAACCCCATTTTATAGCAATTATTTGGAAGAGAAAACAAAGGCAAACTGTAAAATTACGACCCAAACAGTTTACAGACCCACTTCCTGGTTCAGCTTTGAGCTACCATTCTTGCTCGCACTCAAGGTTTTCCTTCATTTTGAGGGATTATTAACATTTCAGATGTGCGCTCTTACACTTTTCATCCCAAATTAAGTGGAAGTTAACTGTCAGCCAGTTTGCTCCTTGTGTGAGGCTGACTGACTGCTTTTCTTGCCCCATTGAACCGATTGGATTCAATGTTAGGGTTTTCTAGGATCCAAGCTACTGCTTTGATGAGTTTAATGAATGATGGGAATCAAACACATTGTTTTCCCATGAGATTTAAGTGTTTAGCTTTAAACAAAGGCTCAATAAACACAATACTTTAAAGACATTCACTTATTCAGTTGTTTTCTCTTCACATGCTTCTTTTGCTCAGTATAAATAACCTACATAACCACATCTGCACAGATTCCCAGCACTGTCATGAAGAGGTGAAGGTTTCCCCTAACCTGATGTGCTGAAGTATAATAATTGGCTTTTTTGTCCATATTCAAAGATAAATATCTGTACTTCCTGGTAACATCGGAGCACCTTGTCATTTTCAACAAAGATAAAACAACAATTATTTTGTTAACATTCAACAAGTACAGCTTCCGGGAGTCTTAGAAACAGTCTTAGAAACCCACCATCAACATATCAAGGGAAGTTGTTGAATGCTAACAAAAGAAATAGTAGCCTGAAAGTAGGGCGGATCTTACACTATCTATGCCAGTACACACACACACATGCGCGCACACACACACATACACACGTGTGCTTTTGCACATACACACACACATTATCACGCAAGCACAGATACTCACCCCCACTCTCACTGCTAAACTACCCTCCTTAGCCCATTGTGCCTGATCTATTAAACCCAAAACAAAAGACACTTGTTTTGATTTGTTTGCAGGAAAAGGCCAGCCTCAGACTACCATTAAATGTGCGAGGACGCCCAAGATCCATGTGCAGCACCAAGCCGAGCTGCCAAATATTTATAGCAAAGTCCCTGCCAAAAACCAGGCATTAATAAAACAAAATAAAAAAAGAAATCAGAAAAACAACATGTCACAAAAACTGAACAAAGCTGTGAAGCTTTGGCTATAAAAGCGCTCATATTGTGCACGGCCTGATTAATCGCAGCCTTGGACTGGTGCTCAGATAACTGGCACACTGGCACATGTATAAGGTTACAAGGCCAAAACCTGTCAGGAGTGGTCTCATATGATACATTTTTGGCCACAACTTCAAAGAAGTCTCTCTTTACACCAGAGCCTTGAATCATTTTGATCGCAAATCATTGGTGACTTTTGTTGGAGGCATTTGCCAGTGTTTGCAATTTTATCTTACGCTGCTGAACATATTTAAACTTTACATATATCCTAGCTGTTACCTGCATAATAGGAAATCTCAAACAGTGAACACAGCATTAAGTGTTTTTGCACTGACTGATACTTAACAAAGGAGATTGAATAGACTTTTTCAAGTCGGCCAAGATACAATAGTCATGTACCTCTGCTTACATTCAAAGTATCATGGGTCGCTGTAATCCTTCTGCCTCTCTAGACTGTATGTGAGGTGATACCTTCCACTGTAAAAGATGGGGGCACTCCTTTTCTACTACAAAAGTGCGTTCAGCTGGAGCTAATACAGTAGTTCTGAAACTCGGGGGCAGGTCCCCCCCTCCCCCCGTGGGGCATGGTGCCACTGCAAGGAGGGCGTGGCTGAGCAGGGAAAATATGGAATGAAAAAGTTGAATGAATGCGATTGTAAGTGGCGATAAAAGGCGCCTGTTGATGCTATCAGCAGGAAAACCCTGCCCACAGAGACACAAAGATGACAGAAAATGATCATATTCCCTCATTCCAAGACGACAGATTGAATTACTGGTTTTGTCCATGCAGAAGTCCCAAACCCCCAAATATTGCATGTGTTTTGTCTCTTAAGTAGCTAAAAATGCACCCAGAAAATGTACTTAAAGACTTTTACTCAAAAACGACTCAAAGTTTAATCCTTTTTTTAAGTCCTGACCCATCAAGAATCTGTGGGCTGTGTCTGTGTCAGAGAGTCAACAAATTTAGTTTATCTGCGCCAATTCTGTCAAGAGGAGTGGCCAAAGACACAACAAGAAGCTACCAAAAACACCTGACTGAGGTGAAAATGGCCAAAGGACATTTAGCCAAATTTTGGTATTGCTGTATGTATATTTTTGACCCAGCAGATTCTGACATATTTCCAGAAGACCTTTAATAAATCTATGAAAGAACCAAAATGCATGACTGCTTTTTGTGACTGAGAGTCATGTGTTTCAATCTGTCATGGTAAATTTAACTGGAAGACTCACTGGAAACTCAAAATTGCTGTAACATACTTGGTCTTGAAACTCTTGTTCGTGTTTGTTTCACTCCTGTTATGTGCTTTAATGTTTGCTCTGTGATCGTATCCTATTGTGCTTTTAAAGCTCTAGCTGTGTTCAGGCTTCTGTCAGTCATGTTTGACATATTTGAGAGGTTTACAGCAAAATGCGGAATCTTCATCACTGGGATTCAGGATGATCAGAAAGACGTGAAACCCCTATCCCCAGTCAATTTGACGTTTAATGTAAGCCAGACCCACGCTTTTGTGACTTTAGCAGAAATCAACACGTATGCTGCAACTATATGATTATGCTGCATCTGCTGAATGAATGTAATACACGGGCTGCAATGCATCACAGATTGGAATCCATGGATGACATATTTGAGAAATGATAAAACATTCCATGTCATCCATCTCTCACCATGATGAGAAACTGCTTGGCTGTGTAAGAGACAATAACAATGAATTGCTTGCAGCTCTTGGAAGGGAGAATGGTTCCAGCCCAGCCTGTAAAAGGGAGACAATACTGTATGAAGCTACACTTCACTGCAGTGACCCCAATATCCTGTTTTGTTAGAGGCATTCAGGATCATTAAAGGCAGCCCTGCATCCCTCTGTTAGGACTTTATGTCGGTTTCCTCTCTCTCTGCCGTGATCTGCACCACAAATATGTGAGTGTGTGTGTGTGTGCTCTAGTTGGTTTATTCATAGACACCTTTACCCACTTAGTATCACATTTGTCAATGTCAGCCCCCCCCCATCCTAATCCCTCCTCATGTCAACACTTCATTAGTAACCCCAGCAACACATGGATATATACACACACCATGCACACACATGCATGTCAGCACACACAGCAGCGATAGGAATAGTGGTGCCACACAGCAGTTTCCAGCATTATTACTGTAAGTGCAGTTTTTCCTGAGTGACACATATTTGGAGTTGTTGTAGGTGTTGATAGGAAAACTGCTGACACACAACAACTCTATGCAGTTTATCATTTTGATGGGCGCAGATTCTTAGAAATACTTGGATGGTGTCAGATGTTATCTTTCCGGTAATTTAACAGGATATTTTTTACTCTGAAACGAAGATAGCAATTTTAAAAAAAAAACAAAAAACAGCAAACAACTCATTTTCGGTCAATGTCAGAGCGTTTAATTCATTTGGAACTAATAATAAAGGAAGCAAAGTTGGTGCATTACCAAGAAATCTGTCAAGATATGATCAGTGAAAGGATGAGGGTGATAAAACCCTGAAAAAAAAGCCCTGAAAACAAGGCTACACCCAGAATTGCTACTAAAATAGGTTGTAGATTGTGCAAATTTATCACAGAGGCCTGTGTGCATTAATGTAAGTATAAACCCCACTGCGACCAGTAAACCATCATTAGCATAGCATCAAATGTGGCACCTGATGGTTGGTACTGATCCAGAGATGCTGTGTGATGTGAGCATTCGAGTGTCCAAAGTCATCAACCTACTCAAATTGATGCAGTTTCAAACAGCATGTAAAATGTCTTTATTTCTTGGTTTGTGTAACAGCGACAGTGTAGATTTAATAAACAGAAATGCAGACTAAGCCAAAGGCTGTTTGTCATCGCTAGCACCAGGACAAATGTTACATTGTCACTACTAAACAGAAAAACACAGTCATTACTTATTATGTCACTCATAAAGCATCTAAATGTAGATAAAAGAGATAAAAGAGAACTTTAGCCTTAAAGCTGACCAGACAGCTCAAACGAACATGGGTAAAGTGAAGGTGGTTGCTCAAACTGACAAACTTCGGAAAAGGATCGCTCAACCCTGCAGCTCCCTTCGGCTCTACGGAGCATTCTTGTGTCTTTAAGCTCAGTGTTTTGGTTTTCTAGCCCTTGGTTTTTACAGCTCTCATTAACTTCCAGCCACAGCAGGTCTTAGACAAACAGTTCTGATGAACCATTTTTGTACGTGAGCGGTACAGCACCAAATGGCAGACTAGCTGATGGAAATGGTGATATATTCATCAGCTAAAGAGCCCCCGGTATTTTTCCAAGGAGCTGGCAGAGATCAAAAGATAGTTAAAGAGAGTGAATACTGGAGTTTTTTCGAGGGCATCTCCAAATTAAAGCCAGTTTTGCTGGGCTCTTTGTGTTTGTTTGAGTAGGTGATTGTTTGCCATAATGTAGTAATAAGTCAATAATATGTTTGTGTTTACACTTTGTGCTGCTGCCCCCAGGTGGCAAAAAAATCAACTAATACGGCTTGAAACTAACGGAACACAACAATGAGTCAATCCAACGGACAAATCTTGTCATTGCAGTCTGTAAATAATTACATACTGTCTAGGAGTCATCAATGAGAGATGCTCGCATAACTACGTGAACCGTTCTGTTGCACAATGTGTAATAATCCTAAAAATACCTCTCTACCCTAGTCAGATTAAAATGTACTAAAAACTACAATTTCCAACTGTGTAATTTTAAAAATGTACATATTTAGTCAGAATATATAAGTTTGGTTCTGATGGAGCAGGAGATACTAACACATAGTTGCTTATGGTTCTTTCATAGGATTTGCTGACAAAAGTCACTTTACTGTTACTTAATATAGTTTATATTTTACCTTAAGCCTAGTGTCAATTAAAAAAATAGAGCAACCTCTTTACATTTGGATAGAATAGACCTACTACTGGAAAAATCCTCCAGTACTCTGAATTTCAAAGAAACCCTGTTGTGATGGTTGCGGAGGTGTTAGCGAGACGCTGCTGCGGTGGGCATGGCTCTGAGCTCCTCCTGAAACTGGTTACAGTTGGGATCCCCTCTGACTTTAGGCGTCGCTGGTATCTGGACCCCTGTTAAGGGGTTAACACACCAACACTCGCCCCGCTGGCCGTGGGTGGACATGTTGCACTGGAAAGAGAGAAGAAAAACACAAACTAGACAAGTTGGAAAACAGTGGAAAGAACAGGAGGGGGGGTGAGGATGCACAGTGGGAAGCAGGGTACGCGTTAATGAAGCATGGCGTACGGTGGCTTGAGATGTGTGTGTATCTTCTGGTGGCGGGGGGCCATTGGATGAGAGTGAGGGCTATGGCTCGGGTGGGACGGCACTCACCCAATAACAGCCCGTCCTCGGGTCATGCCCCCTACACACAACCCACAACCCATCCGCAGACACACATGTCATCACAAACACTCTCTCACACACACACAGAGGCATGCCAGCAGACCAGCCCCCCCGCAGAGCCCCCCTCTACTCAGAAATGAGGTCGTAATTGAAGTGGACACAGTTTACGCCGCGCACACGGGGCGGCCGAGTAGGGGACGGCGAAAAGAATGAAGAGCTGGGGGGAAAGAAAAGACTTTCCATTTTCTTCCTTCGATGAGAAAGAACAAAAAAAGTGACAGTTACAGTAATTACCGCGCGACAAGGAGGGACAACTCCAAAAGGGAGCCGAGTGTTGAGGAGGTACAGTGTTCCTCCCTGGGAACCGAGGACTCCAGTCCGAAACAATGCTGTTGTTTGTGACCAGTGATGAAAATTGGCTGAGTGGTTGAGAGCCCTGCTTTAGGAAACTGTGGCGCCTATTCAAATCTTCTTTTCTGCTCTACTATCCTCGTAAGAAAACACTGGATATGTGACCTTGTTTGTCCTCCTCTGTCTGATTTCTATGGATGAGCAGAATTCAAATTCCCCCCAGTCGGAAGCACAGTTCGTTCCTCGGCTTAACAAAAGTCTTCCCATGAAGTACGCCAAACAGTTTTATTGCCTTGTAACCTTGAGCTCAGAAGCTTGTTGCCTCATTCATGATGACAACATCTCCCCACGCATTTGTGTGTGTGTGAGTGTGTGTGTGTGTGTGTGTGTGTGTGTGTATTTAAGAACACAGCACTAAAGGAAGAGGAGGAGGGTGTGTGTGAGTTTATAAAAAAGGGGGGTTATATTTTTGCCAGGGTGATTTTGCCAGGCTGATACAAGAGAACTGTGTGTGTGTGTGTGTGTGTGTGTGTGTGTGTGAGTCAGACTATGAAAGAAAAGAGAGGGGAAATCCAAGGGAGAACTACTCAAAATAATATGTTTGTCTCTGTGGGTGAGAGGCCGATTCAAGAGAAAGGGCGAGAAATGAAAAAGAAAAAGGTGAAAAGCAAAGGAGAAAAAAATTAAAGGTCAAGCTGCTTCAGACCTAAATGCGTTACACGTGCAGGCGCAGCACCGCAGTTGATACCGATCACCACAGTAGCTTTTTTCCATCATCAAAGTCAGTGGTCAGTACTTAGAACATCAACCAGCAGAGCTAAAAACCTGATGACATCTGCAACCACTGGAGTCTCTCTGTGCTCTTGTGCTACCGAGCACCATGAAACAGTAAGTCGCCAGTGAATCCCACGGAGCCGTGCCGCTCTCTACGAGCTGAATCTTTCAAACATGTCACAACCACGGCCAGAACCTAATGAGTGATGTCACAGCAGGTGTTTTTGCCTTTTGACAGTGGATGGAAAACACCTGCTGTGACACCACAGATTGGGGTGTATTGTGACATTCGTGAAAGTTTCCACCCGCAGAGAGCAGCCGTTTTCTGCTGCGTCCAATTTTATTTTACCAACGTGACAAATGAGTTTACAGTAGATGTGATATGAATTATCCATCATACGAATAATGGAATTTGAATGAATGAGTGTTATGAAGAGCAATATTTTTCCAGTGGCACAAAATACACTAGCCAGTGCCAAATTCACTCAAACAACACTCTATTACTGAAACACTGTTTATAAATTTTTAGATGTGCGTCATTTTATAAACAGTTTCCTAAAATTATGGCTGACACACTGCATTTGGATATCTCTGGAAACTCTGGGAAGTGTGGGTCTGAACAATTGATTTTGATCTGGGGTTTATTTCCCACTCCTTCCAAAAGTTGTAGTGCTTTCTAACTTGTTTGATACCACTGTTGGTCCTGGAAATCAGATCTGGTTTAGTCTAAGGGCTCATCACTGTTTTGCACCGAACATAGAATACTGTGTTTAGTTTAAGCAGTGGTCAGCCATGGCGGAATCAGTGAAGAAAAGAATAAATACACACAGAGTTGTACTCTTTTAAACTTAGCAAAACTAAAGATATCCTCCTGGGGCATACCCAGTTAAACAAATTCAAACTGAGTTGTTCTTCCTCTATTACATCCTGCCCAGAACAACCTGAAGCACTATACAGCAAGGAATTTTGGGTACTCCTGGAGTTCCAGGGCAACAGAGAAGTCGCATGCCACACAGGGCAATGACCTTCCATTGGATGAATCTTTGGCAGATAGAGGGGGTGGCTGACATAAAGATATCAGTGGCTGGAGGATAGTGCACTTCTCTGGTTATGACAGCACAAGAACAGGCTCTGAGTACCAACACCTCAGAGGCAGGGTTCTACCACAGCAGACAGGATTGAAGGTGCAGGCTGTGCAAAGATGACCTGAGACAGTCCAGCACATATCAGCAGGGTGTAAGCTGGGACAGAACACACTGAGAGGACCAACCAAGTGACTGGGACAGTGTACAGAAGCATCTGTGCTGAGAATGGGCAAGAAGTCCCCATTTCCCGGCGGGTTTCAGTGGTGGAGAACCACAGAGATAAGATTCTGTGGGACTACATGTTCTAGTCTGACAAAAAGATGCTGATTAACCAAACTGACACAGCAGTGGTCCACGAGGAACAGAAGAGGGCAGATATGATAAATGTGGTAATCCCAGCTGACAGTAACATCAGGAAGAAGGAGCATGAGAAAACCAGGGACTGAAGGAACAACTGGAACAAAAGTGGAAGGTCAAGTCCCCAGTGGTCCTAGTGGTAACAGAAGCATTAGAGGCTGTGGCCCCCGAACTGAGAGAGTGGCTCCAGCAGATTCCAGGTACAACATCTGAGGTCTCTGTCCAGAAGAGTGCAGTCCTGCAGTACAGCTAAGACACTGTGCTGGACCCTGAAACTCCCAGGCCTCTAGCAGAGGATCTTATTAAGGTGTTGTGCCACCACATATTGCCAGAACATCTTCGTCCATGTTGGAGCACAGTTCTTTCAAAAGATATTCCCTCAACTGGTGCTTTGTTGATGGTGGTAGTGAGCGCTAAGACATCAGTCTAGAATCAGCTGCTGAATTGGGCTGAGATCTGGTGACTCTAAAGGCCACAGCATGTGATTCACATCATTTTCATTAAGCTATTTAGTGACCCATCATGCTACTTACTGTAGATGAGGGCATGTCATCCTTGAAGAGACTTCAATCAGGATAGAAATGTTTCAGGTAGAAAGGTGATCACTCAGAACAACTTTGTATTGATTGCAGTGACTCTTCCCTCTGACCCAAAGCATGCCAGCAAAACGCTGCCCAGGAATTGGATCTTCTCACTGTAAGGGTCGAGGGTTTTGCCACATATGTATACTGGGGAGGGTTTTTCTTCTCTTTATGACTACCCTCTGCTCAGTTGGATGTGTTTTTGTAGTATTGTATAATTGTTGTACAGTATTGGTGCATTATGCTGTAAATCCCCTTTTCTAACAACATAACAGCAACTTCAAATGTGAAATAACTTACTATAGGTGTGTCATGTATGGGGTTCTCTGTGAATTCACCTAACCACAATGTTCTCACTCATGCAGAAGATGAGATTTGACGTGTACTCTGCCCACAGCTCACCTGTTTGAGGTTGTACAGTCCATGTTTGTCACAGTTTGGAAATTTGAGCCCGTACAGATTCTCCAGGGGGCCTCTGTTATCCTCTGAAGTAATTTTGGAGATCTCCTCTAAGACTTTGTCCAGCTCCTGCTGACAGGCGCTCTGAAATGATGAGTGAGAAAGCTATTAATACCAACACTAACAATTACAATAACTATTTAGCAGATGTTCCATGCAAGAGAAAAAAAATACTTGAAGCCACTTAGATAAAATCATGAGGAGTTAGGTTGAGTTAAAGCTGGAGGCTGAGCACTGCGTTCTGTCCAAGAAAAAGAATGGTGAAATAAAATACTTCTGTGTGTCTTGTAAAAATGTCACAAATATACACATTTATAGCTAACATTTTTATGAGGTGCAGTTAGGCAAGCAGCAAGTTCAGCCAATATTATTGATGTGAGTCTGGTGGAGTGGAACATGAGTGGCCAGACTACTTAACTCAGCTGGTGGCCGTGGCCACACACACACACACACACACACACGCACACACATACACAAACCTGTGCAGACACATGTTCATGCATATATATCAAGCATATTCCTATATACCCTATGGAACACACACTTAACATGTATTCAAGTGTGCGCTGTAATGCACACACAGAGTGTATCAGTCTGCCAGTGGGATCAAAGGAGTCCGGTCTTATGATTAGTTGGCTGAGGATGAGAGAGAGGGGCAGGAGGAGGCACAGTCTGCCTCGAACCTTATCAGACATCTGAACATATGGATGAAAAGTACTCTTTCTCTCTCTCTGGGTCTCTCTTTCACACTCTCTCCTGCAGTCTTTGACTCCCTCTCTCACACTAAAGACACACATAAATCCACATGTCAGTACATGCACCCTCCAGTTCCAGAGCTGCCTGTTGCTGCCACACAATAAAGGACACTTTCTGATTCTTTCAAGGCCATTTTGTGTCATATAATACTTACATGCCATATGTGTTACTAAAGAGTTGTGCTGTAGACATTAACCATAGAAGCTAACGTCTTAAGCAGGCTGAGAACAGCAGTCCATAGTTTAACATTTATGCAGCATCTTAGCAGAATGTTCGTTTCAACTATTGCCTTTGACTGTTTTACTAGCACTCATTGCAGCCAATCACCACCATTCTGTGGCATGTCATGAATGGACACAAACTTTGCTCTTATGTAGTTTTTTTTAATCTTCTCAGTTTGCTATTTTTGCCTTCCATTCAACCATTCACACACATTCACAGAAGACGGAGGAGCGTCTTTGCAAAGTGCTCGCCTGCCACCAGAAGCAACTCCTGGCCACATGTTGAGCAAGGAATTCAACTGTCAACTATGTGATTACTGGACAACCTGCTCTCCCACCTGAGCCACAGCTGCCCCAGGTAGGGCCTCCCTTTACTCTCAGAATGGCCTCAATTCTTCATGTCATGGATTCCACATTCCTCGTAGATTCTGACGTTACTCAACACATCGCTTTTGCAGAATTGTCAGCTGCACATTCATTCTGGGAACCTCCTCTTCTGCCACATCCCTAAGGTGCTCCAGTAGCTTACACTGCTGTTAAACTGCACTTCTTTCAAATTTGTATTGACAAAGAAATGTAATTTTGCTCTGAAACAAAAGTGTTTTTGCACCTGTGACATAGTAGGAATGGCTTTCAGTTTGAAAGAACCACAAAATCTATATAAGGAGGCAAAAAGGATGGAGGTGTAAATCAGTCACTGGCCCTTCACCCAGGAGACCAATGCTAGCATCCCGTGTGGGACCATTATTCTTAGGTTTCATTCACTCACACACTTCAAATTCCACTGTTTGGTTAGCTTTATTTTACAATATATTTTACTATACAGTTAAGTTTAGGAACATGTCATGCTTTGGATAACACCTCATTGTGTTAACTGCTTTAAAACTTTAGCTAGGTTTAGGAGCATTGCACAGTTTTCCATCATGTTTTAAGCTTCTACTCTATTTTTTTGGGTTACCAGGGTGACGAGTCCCACCCCATCTAATGTCTGAAATGGAGCAACAGTAAAGCTATAAAACATAAAGCTATAAAACAAAGCCAAGATATGTTGATTATAAACATACTTGTAATACATCACAAACAAATGCAATCTGGCAGAAAATATGTTCCGCTCAAAACATAATTGCGGATGCAGTTTTGCTATGTATGAATGCAATATTTGAGAGACAAGGTTGCATCATGGTTAGCAGCAATACTGTGGCATTGTTGCTATTTAGGGGCCCAAAGTGGTGCAAGAAAATATTCCCCACAGCATTACAGCAGCCTGGACTGTTGATACAAAGCAGTATGGGCTCATGGATTCACGCTGATGATTCTGACCTTTCATCTGTAGCCTCAGCAGAAATAGAGATTTATCGGACGATGCTACATTTTCCTGTCTTGAGCTTTGCAGTGTTGGTGTCCAAAGCGGTCCTGAATACCTGCTCTTGACTAACAGAAGTGGAACCCATCGTTGTCCTCTGCTGTTGTAGCCCATCCATTCACCTATCCATCCATTATCTATACACCTCTTCATCCTCTGTAGGGTCATGGGGGGGGGCTGAAGTCTATCCCAGTCGACTCAGGGCGAAGGCAGGGGACACCTTAGACAAGTCGCCAGCCTGTCGCAAGGCTACACATAGAGACAGACAACTAAGCACACTCTCATTCACACCTATGGACAATTTAGAATCATCCTGTTGTAGCCCATCATTCTGTAATAAGGAACCGCTCTGCACAGTCGTAAAGAGCGGTCATCTGACTTACTGTAGCCTTTCTGTCAGCTCCAACCAGTCTGGCCGTTGCTTTCAAACCTCTCATCAACAAACTATTCCAGTCTGCAGAAATACTACTCGTTGTATGTCTTTTACACCATCCTGAGCAAACTCTAGAGACTGTTATGTGTGAAAATACAGGAAATGAGCAGCTTGAGGAATACTCAAACCAGCTGGTGTGACACCAACAAGGTCAACAAAGTCACTGACATCTCATTTTTTCTCTAGTTTGATGTTTGATGTGAACATCAACTGCAGCTTCTGACCTTTACCTGTGAGAGTTGTTGCCAGATGAGTGGCTCATTGGATAAATGCAGGTTTACAGGTGTTCCTCTTAAAGAATTGACTGAGTGTATATACTATATGTATGGTACCAAGTCTGGAATGACCCCAGCTCTGACAACACAGTCTACATTTCGCACGCAGTTCTATGACCTCACATGACCACCCGCAACGAAGTGCATCCATGCTTGACACCATCCGTCCCTCCCCCTGTCCAGCTGCACAACTCCCTTTACTGCGTTCTCCCTTTTGTTGGTTTTAATGGTCTTGACAATTGTATTGTACCTCACCACCTATTATTTTTGCTTTTTTTCTGTTTTGTTTTGCTGAAATTGAGTGAGTTAAGTGAGGGAGAAAATGAGCAAAAGCGTATCATTGTTTGCCTTATTGAGACATATATGGGCCTCCACATGCGTAGCCCCCCGGGCCCAAGCTCATTTGCATGAAACAGAATATCTGTGCTTGTGTGTCACCCCACGGAGGATTTTCCAGGAATTGTTTTTATTTTTCATGGAGCTGCGTCCGAGACTGTGAAATGTTGAGTGAGTGCTGAAGAATAGAGGGAGCTGGGGTTTGTCATCTATGGGTTGCCTTAAATTGCAAACACACATTCCATTGTGGAGGGCAAAACAATATCACTCTCCATAATAAAGATGCTCATTATAGGCTGTTGTTGAACCTAAGACAATTCTGTCTGAATGCAAATTATGAAAAATAATGCTGCGTCTACACCTTTGCATATAACTGAAAAACACATGAATAAATGGACAAAGGGAGTACTGAAAATACTTTGAAGGGTAATGACATCATCATACTGATTTAGCGCCACTCAGGAGGTGTTTTGCAAAAGGTGATGCACAGTGTCTATCTTTAAACTGATTACCACAGATTTTCAGACACCTATGTACATTCAGTGTCAAATTTAAACAGTCATTGAATTCCAATCAAGAGATCTGTGAAATTTTATTAAAAATGTTGTTGAGCCATAAAGGTTTGGGGTAAAGTTAGGGTAGGAGCTGGCTGTGGGGCTGCAGAATGAAGGCAAGTGCACTAAATGTTGATGATTTTAAAGCATTTGTCTGTGTGTGTATTTAGTGTGTGCCTGTGCACGTGCACTGTTTGTTTGAGTGATAGAGCGCCCAGAGGAGGGCACCACTGTACCAGACATCATCACTGCACACAGCACATTAGTGACCTTGTGTCACTGCTGGGCAGACTGGACATTATATTACAAGCTGATACGCGACACTACTGTAAGACAGCACAGAAGATATAAGATGGGTGCTGCTGTAGGATGAAAATGTGGTAGAAAGGCTACAAATAGGACCCTATGTTGTACAGTACTGAGATTCTGTTTTGCTGGAATTGTTACATTTTAACTTTCCTCTGTTGTGTCTCTATAGCAGGTGAGTAAAGCTGCAGGGAAGGTTGCAGCATAGCAGCTTTGCATGTAAGATGTATAGTAACCTTCAACTAGATCCAGCAGCCCCTGACATAGAGCTAACACATGCTATCAGCTGGTCCCTAAATGTAAATCCCGGTACAAGGCTGTGGATAGTTCATGGTTCAAAGGTTTCGTGCTGACCTGAGGTGTTTTCTGGGTTCGTTGGTCTTCGATCTTCTTCATCTTGGCTTTGAGCTCATTCTGGTGGTTTTTCCTGGCAGACTCTTGCCAAAACCAAGCGTCTATGGCAGGCCTCTTGGTGAGAGGATTCTCAGTCCCATGCACCTCTGCAACAAATAAACACACAAACCAACTTAGACATGCAGCATAATCCGGAGCATGTGTCCAAAAAATATTTCTCAGCCGTCTTGAAAGCAGACTTCATGTGCGGATCCAAGAAAGTCATTCAAAGCTCATTCAGCTTTTTTGTTTTTGCTCCTTGGGTAACATTCAGTACTTGGTAGGTTCCTAGAAATCCTTCGATGAGTCAGTTCTTTGAGCCTGACAGTAATATCTGTTTCTCCTTTTTGGTATGTAGTAAACAAACAGACAGATGTTACACACACATGCATGCAAAACGGCCTCGCAATCTCTGCTGTCTGAAATACTCACACTCACATTCATCTGCATTTATCCATTCTGTGGTCACAAGCTTCTATGATAAGCAACCTTGCTTCTAATAACAGGCCCCTTTACAAGTTGTCTTAATCCTGGAATTAGAAGACAAAGTCGCTCTGTGTCCTCAAGGCATCCTGTGTCCCTCATACCTCATGTGACTAATTCTATGCTGGACAGTCAGGCGTTGCAATGGCTGTAATTACTATGGCGACAGTGTGGACAGACCGCGCTAAGATCCTTCTTGTGCATCCAGCCCATTGAGGTTTATAACTTTTTGCTTGCAGTCAGGTCACCGTGAGAGTGTTTGGGTGCCTGTTATGACAAAGTATGTGCATCACTTGGTGGAAACAGGAGAGACACAAACAACAAGCTAACAAGGTAATTCAGAACAGACACAACTGAAACTGAGACGTGCGCGGTGCCACGGATGACTGCACGAGTCGAACACAAATACGTGCTGAGGGTTAAACCGCGCAGACATTTATCAGCAGAGGAGTCGGCACAGTCATGACAAAGGCAGTGAATTAAAGAGCTGCAAGACACTGGAGGTGAGTCCAGACTCGTGAGGACGCACATCTGATGGAGGCTTTTCGTGCTGACTAAGGATTTTTTTTGGGTGCCTACCCTACCTGCCAGAGGCTCAGTGTGTGTGTGTGTGTGTGTGTGTGTTTGTGTGCGTCTGTAATTAGCGCTGAAGCAGAACTCTGAGGTTGTAAATCACGCCTGAGAGGGAAAGGCCCCCCAGTCTCCTTACACAAGCTATGGCACTGTCTGAATGTTTCTGTGCGTGTGCATGTGTGTCTGTGCACGTGTGTAATGTGCACACTCTGCCAGGTGTGAACACTAAGTATGTGTGGCTTCTATAGTGCAAGAAACCTTTGTCTTACAAGTCACGTGTGGCCTTTTGTCTGCTTCTATCAACTTTGCTGATGTGTTACCAAAACTTGATTTGCTCCGTTTCAGATTGTTTCAGGAAATCTGAAGGTGGACGAGGAAAATTTAGCACCGGAACACATATACCAAATTATACTATTATTGCTGTCCATACACTGCACGGTGCATTGAAAATGTACACAGTTGTTTGCAGTCTATCAAAATTCTTATAAGACAAGCAAATTGTTCTCTACAAATACCAGTATGATTTATTTTTTTATTGTAGCAGTGGATCTGTCACGGTAGGGGCTTTCAGCAGGCAACAACTTGTAGACATCTAGTAAAGCACCCCACATCCCTGTGATTGGCAGTGTGATGATATTTCATTCAGTGACTCAGATGTACAGAATTACCTGGCTATTAATTATTTTAAAACTGGCTTTCAATCTAGCAATCAGATCTCACTAATACTATCTGAATGAAGCTTGAAAGGAGAGATGATCTTCTGAAGCTGAGGTTGTCAATCCAGGGTAAATAAGGCATGCACAGACATGGCCAAAAGTGTTGGTATCCTTACACCAAGTGAGGAAATTTAAAGTTCTTTTGACATGCATGCCTACATGCATATAGTTTGCCGTGGAATAAAACAAAGATGCTGTGTTTTTTTCCATAGAGATCCTCGTGGTTTCAGTCGTAGCATCGGAACTTGCTTGAGTTTCTCGAAGACGGCTTCATCAGTTCTAAGCCACAAGGTTGGGACTTCTAGATTTTTATACTCTTCAGGAGCCACTAACACATGCCATGCACTCTTTCTATAGATGGAAAGTATTGGCACCCCTTGAGCCTTGATTACACTCCTGCAGACTCCTGTTTGCATACAGAATTGTACTTGTTAATTACCTCCGCCAAGGAGGTTATGTGATGGCCGGCGTTGGTTTGTTTCTTTGTTTGTCTGCGTGCAAAATAACTCAAAAACTCAAGGATGGATTTGGATAACCGGGTGGACAATTAAATGTGGTTTACTCTAAAAGCCACCAGAAGGCACTCTTGTTTTTTTGGGGGGGGGGTTTTGTCTTCATTTATACTCATCGTTTAACACCACAGAAGGGGGTCAACTTTAATTAGATCAATGCATATTTCAGTCTTGCAGCAAAATGTATTAATAATTAGTGCATGTGCGTGACCATCACCGGCCCCCCCTGGGAGCTAAGCTATCATTCTTTATTGAATTTTTCTATCATGAGCCAGAGGGGGCAATGCAGCACCTCAGTGAATTGAGGGGGAAACAAATGAAGGACAGGGCAAGACAAGACGAATAGGGAGGGTACAGACAGGCAGTGCTATTTGAATCCTATAAGAGTGCTGTAAAATGCTGTGTCATTCCCAACAACCGATCCCACATCTGAAAATTGGGAACAAATAATCAACACAAACGAATTGGAGACCAGAAGTCCTGACAGTATACAGAGTTAGGACGCCAGAGGACACGAGTGAGAGAGAAATGTATAAAGGGCGTGAGTTTAGTGCAAAGTCTAAAGAGTGACTCCGCACAATCAGGCGGGTCCCATCAGCTCTCAGAAAGGGGACTTGACAGGAGTCAACAGGCACTCTTGTTTTTGGAGTAACCCCCTGTGACCGCATGAGATTTTGGGGTCCCACACGACAAACAGCGACGATGACAGAGTTCCTTTCCTTCCTGAGCGACATACGCACGCTTGGGCCGGCATTCTTATCTCCGGTTGTCTAAGAAGCTGGGAGGCTGTTAGGAGCTGCCGCGCTAGAGGCCGCGCCTGTTCATTAGGTCGGATGGGTTGAAGGCCGCATTGTCGGTAGGAAATTTGAACTGTATGTAATTACATTTGTATCTGTAATGTTCCATACAACATATGTGAATTGGGAGATTGTGTTGGGGTGGACTGAAGCTCCTTGGCAGAGGTATGCACTCTCTGAGTGCTTTTATAGTTTTATACTACTTTCTCGTCCTTAAAATTCACTGGAAGGACTCCGTTGCCACGTGTGCAGTAGGTCGTATCTACGCATTTCGTACACACACACTGACGGCAAGCATGTGCACCACTGCCCTTGTGGTGTAGTTGACATGCAGACACAAGGTTGGACTGGATGTCGATGTCTGCAGAGGGAGCCACGTATACTCCTGCAAACATAAGGAGATGATGAAATATCGTCACGTGGACCCTGGCAAATCGTCAAGGACATAGAAAGAAAACTGGCCTTAGAAGTCACGATAAACAAATGTGTTGTCATAATATTTCAAGCAGACGATTGTCTTTAATTAATGTCACAGTCAAATTCAATAAGTACTTCTGTCCATTTCAGTGGAGACAAGATCTTGCTGAGCTGTTATCATTGTGTGCAGCACACTGATGGACACATTGACAATGGAAAGAAAAGCAGTTGTCTGCAGAGATGTCTGAGGCAGAAAGTAATTGCCATGCATGGTCAGGATAAAGGCTGCAAGACCATCTGCAAGCAGTCTGATGTTCCTGTGATCACAGCTGCTAATATTATTAGGACGTTTAAGGTCCATGGGACAGTATCCAACCTCCCTGGATGTGGCCACAATAGGAAAACTGACCCCAGATTGAATAGAAGACTAATTTGAATGGTGGAAAAAGAATCAGCGAAAACTTCAAAACACATACAAGCAGATCTCCAAGATGTTATGTCCCTTACTGAATAAAAGCAGGCTCCATTGGAGACAACCCTACTTTGGAAAGAAAACTATTAAAAAAACAGTCTGACTGGAGATGCATGTTGACATGTTTTTGGTAAGGCACATCAACCCCATGGTCACAGAGGAATGATGAAGAACACCACCCCCACTGTGAGACATGGAGGAGGGTCTGTTGTGTTTTCGGAGCTGCTTTGCTGCATCTGGTGCCTTGAATGTATGCAAAGAACAATGAAATCAGACAACACAGTCCAGTGTCAGTGAACTCTGGGTCAGTCGCAGGTCATGCCTTTGCTCTTTGGAAGGAGACAACACTCACCAAACCTGAAGTAACAGAAGCAGTTTGAACAACCATCTCTGAAGTGTTTAAGTCTCATTAAGAGCTACAAAAAGCCACTGTTTGCGGTGATAAAATCAAGTTTTTACCTTGTCAACATGTTCATAGTGTTTTCTATATGCTAAAAGACACATCATGAGTGACATAAGCAGACAATGCCATGGCTTCCACCTTGAAGAGAGGCAGAGGCAACAACTATGTAGATGTGGGCATTCTAAAGGAAGAAGAGGACTATTTTCATGGGAAAAAAAACTTTTATATATGTGACTTTGATACAGACTTTGATAGGACTTAAATTGGCAACTGTAGTGGGACATTAAAGTGGCAACAGGCAAGTTTTCAACTGCAGATTCCAAGATTCTGGTATTGTTACTCTACAGTCATTACATTGTGCAATCAACATTTGATGATGGACAATGAAATAAAAGCATAAACCTTGTCTATTAAAGTGGCACCAGTATTTGTGGTCATTTATGAAGTTCATGTGTGTGTGTACTGGATTTCCAGGGTGAAATGCTTAAGGAGATGTTTCTCTTGGGGATGGAGTTGTGGACAGAATAATTGGCCAACATTACTGTCACTCAACCCCAAATTAAAGTCACTTGAAGACTATAATATCCTTGCCACACAGGGAAATCTTTCCAATCTGATGAAGTACTTCATCAGACTAAAAGATAAAGTACTTCATCAGGGGCAGACAGTGTGGCCACAAATAAGACCTAAAATGTCAAGGATACAAATTACACTCACTACAGTGTGTCAGCGTTGGCTGAACATCATAAATTCCAACCTCCAGCTGAGCACACAAGCTTAAGATTATGTTCCAAGTTGTGTTACAATATTCACAAACAGTGGAAGGATCTCTCACATGGGAAACTTTTGCAGATCAAGAAAGAGCCCGGAATTATTAATTTATGTCTGCTGTCAGATATGTATAAAACCGGTTTGAAGAAAACTTTGAGAAAACTGATATAGTTTCATGTCCCCTCCGAAATGTTGAATACTGTTGCTATGCGTGCATCAAAAGTGAAAGAAGCAGGAATGCTGTTTTGCGGTTAAGCAAACTGTCTAAATATAGACACGTTGTAAAGGTTTTCTATAGACACTTATAGAAACTCATGACAGCATTTTCCAAGGAGAAAAAACATGTCTTTAGCCAACAGCTGTCATGTAAATACTGTGTTGTTGATTCTGTCTCAATGCCATAGAAACTACCTGTCCCGAGCTGTTGGGAGTGTTGGCTTTGGGTATTGCCTTTAAGCAATGCTTTCACAGTTCTCTCATAGCAAAGAATGAGTAATGTCTTTCCAGAGTTGCTTAGCATTAATGTATTTGCCCTGTTATCGTATACAGTGGAGCTGTGTCTCAAATACTGACGGCCAAGAAAGTGACCTAACAGTACTTCAAACCATTGTCTGTGTAAATGGCTCCTCTTAAGGCTCGACCACTTCAAACACTTTACAGCTGGTTAAAGAAACAGAATAATGAAGGTCCCCTTCAGACCTTTTACGGTTAGCTAGCTCTTTCAACTCTTGATGTTGATCTGCTTCTATGTGGCTTTGTGTGTCATCTTAACCAGTGAAGCCGCCTTTGTAGTTGTTAAAAGGAAACTTTTGGTGCTTCTACAGTGTTTGTCAGACTGAAAAGGCCAAATAGTCAAAGTGATATATTTTTTCAAAATGTACACTATTGACATACGAGCAACTATACAATATATGCAGTGTAAAATGGCTTCGATGATGTAGTGCAGAAAACCAATCTCCATATATATAAATTAACTTCCGTATCTTTAGATATTTTTTCTGTATGCAGTTCTTGAAGGAGTATTCTCATTTCCTTCTTGCCATATCCTATTCAGAGTTTAATGGCCATGCCTATTGTTCTTCCACCTGTTGTCAATAGCAAGTTATTCAGATTGATTCAATTTAAAGGTGCACACATTGATGTTTTTTTAACAATTTCACATGAAAAGATTTCACTTGAATTAATGTTTCAGTGTGTTTTTAGCCCATAGATTTGGTTTTACAACCCACACTTCACTGTTTGGGTTCACTTTAAAGGCAGCCATCTTCAGCAAAAGTCTGACAATCTGGGCTGCCGTGTAGCTCGCTGAGTTAAGGCGTTACCATGTGGGCACAGGTTGCCAGCAGCGGTCATGAGTTCAAGTCCGGCTCACGACCCATTGCTGCATGTCTCTCTGTCATCTGTACCCCCTTTCACCCTGTCTCTGCCTATATCAGTAAAAATTGTCCTTCACATATACATGCCTGCCCAGCACCAAACAGCTGACACACAATGTTAGCTACTGGCTGGTGAACGTAGGAGAGCCATTAGCAGCTAAAGACACCAATATTTTGTAGAAGTTGTTGGAGATAAGAGGTGCAGTGATGCGTATGTGCAGGTTTACAATGTGTACCCACCTATAAGCAGGGTGATCTCTTATATGTAGTTACCTTAAATATGCACAGATATGTATCATTACACCCCTTTGTACCTTCCTTAGCTGTCAAGGCAGCGCCTCTTTCCAGGAAACATGAGCAAACTGGTAAAACTGCACAATGTCTTGGAAGAAGAAGAGCTGCCTTAAGGACAAATTCAGGGTGCAAGTGTCACCTCGCATGTTGTTTCATAACCTGTGAGCTTCATAGCTATGCAGTTTTTAAACACAGGCAGAAGCAACAGCTGTGGTTGGTTAATGTGGTTGGCAAATTTTCATAATTTTACATCCATAAAATCTCTAAGTGCATTGTATTTACTTTTGTGAGTAAAATCACAATCTAGGAAGAAGATAACAACTCAAGCTGTCAATTAAATGTAGTTGAACGAACATGTAGTAGATATTACCCCCTGAACTGCTGAGATTGTTAGTATGAAGCTACAGTATAATGACCTATCAGCTGGTGGAGACCAAAACAGAGCTGAAAGAGGGATTCCTCGCAAATCAATGCAAGGCGCAAAAAACAAATGCTAGTCTGATTTAATGTGACTGGCAGCAACTATCTGAGAGGACATTTACACCATCTACTTTAACTTGATTCAAAGCACAGTGTTATCTTATATTGTTATCTTAATAGTGTCACTATGCATTGTGCACTTGATGCAGAATTTCACTGTTTTAGTAATTGTGATCAAGCAGGAACTGTTCTCATTTAAAAATTGCATGATGTTTTATATTAATCTTACTCTGAAAAGCTCCTTTACAATACAATATAGTTCTTAAAGTGAAAAGTACTGCAGAAACGTACATCAGCACATGACTTGAACGAATGTGCTTGGCTTGTTGTGACAGTAAATTCTGACCCAATAACGCTACAGTGATGTTATGCAAGATGAAACGTCTCAGCATGAGGTGTTTTAAGATTAGAAGGAGAAGGAGGAGAAGGAGGGAGGGCTATTTACACCTCGGGGGGAGTTTTCTCAGAATTGCAGGCACCCACATGCAACTCCCACCCAAAGTGATCTCTTATAGCTTCACCTTTTCACACGTACTGTGCGCGGCGCAAATCTACATAGAATAATTAAAGACCTGAGAGTGTGAGTGAAGGAGAAAGAGCAAGTCTCAGCAGAGGAACACCTCCAGGGCAACAAGGGCAGTCTTAGACCACCAACAACACAAGAGAAGAGTGAAGGAGAGAGAAAACGAAAGAGAGACACATGGGGAAAGTGCAAAAAAGGACTATACCAGGCAGGGATTTCCTGAAAGCTAGAGAAGGGGATTTCTCACAAGAGGACTGACGGCCTGCATAGTTTATGAGCATGAACCCCACCTCTATGTCAAATGACAACGTTCTTGCCTCTTACAATATCTGTACGTGGCTGCTAACGTATGGTTAAGGTTAGATGGTTACAGCAAAGAAACAATGCTAAATTTATGGTTGAGGTTGGGGAAAGATTGTGGTTACAGTAACAGAAAGGTCAACGTTGATTGCAGGTCTATGAAGGGACGTTAACTCTTGTCTCCTGCATGATAATCTGACTTGCTATACACCCATCCAGCACCCAGACCACCACGCCCTGAGCAGTGCTGCAGAAATCACACACTACTTCCTGCATCAGTAGTTAAAGTTGGCTTCAGATTTAAACTGTTCAGAAGTTGAGAAAAGTCCAGTGATTCTTAGATACCTACGTAGTTACTGAGCTGAGACAAACATATCTGCAAAAAGTGTCATACCCCTTTTCCTTTAAGCTTTTCCAGTGCTAGTTTGGAGCTAGTGCCTGACTTAGCACCAGTTCTTTGTGTTTCCACCACCTAGGCACCGGCTCCAGGTGCTAAAAACAGGTGCTTAGCAAGCACCAACTCTTTGCTGGGCCAGAGCTAAGAACTGAGTGCGTCAGGAGATGGGGGCGGGTGATCAACAGTGGAAACACAAAACCTCCTTTAAAAAAAAAAAAGAGTCGAGCAACTTGTGTTTAATTTTTTTTTTTTTTTGAAACAGTTGAAAATGGACATTGAACTCAAACAGCAGTGGTCAGAGGAGGAGACCCAGTGCTTCCTGGCACTGTGGCACGAGCATTGTCGGGCAAACGGCTACGTATGCAGTGATGTACTGACATATTACGGCAACGCAATTGCGTGACTCCAACTTGGCGTCGTGCCAATGGAAAGGCAAACTGGTTCTTAGGAGGAACAAGATTTGAACCAACTATGCACCGGCACTAGCACCAGCACCGAACTAGCACCTGGTTCTTCTTGTTGGAAAAGGGGTATTAGAGTGGCCGTGGATTCTGTACTCTGTGCATGTGAACCCGAGGATATGTGAGGCAGGAGGTGTTCTGAGCATCTCCAGGTCAGAGTGAAATGAAAAGTGGCATCGAATGGCAAGGCATCTACAGTGTGGAGCACTTCTTTCCTCTAGAATCTGCTGAAGAAGACATTAGTGCGGTGGTCATATGGTGCTATCAGTTCAAGCAGGAGCTCTAAAAGTCGAGGCAATGCAAGTGCAACCTCAGCATAGATGAGTTTCATCAGAGTACAATCACACAGTCATATACTTCAGTTTACAGCTAATAAAACAGAACCTCTTTCAGTGCAGAACCTCTTTAATGTTGTAGAGAGTACAGACAGTGATTGGATCAAAAATAAAAAACAAATAAGTGAACATAAATATCTGTTAGAGAAGACTGTTATCTGTGTTTCTTTTTTTTTGAGAGAGTTCAGTCAGTAAGATCAACTAGACACCAAAATCAGAGTCTGTCTATTATTCAGACTGTTGAATGTATCAGAGCAACATCATTTTTAGCTTGTTTTCAAGTTTCAGCTGGATTTGATGCAGTCTAATTAGGTTAAGCCCAATCACTGACTGACTGGATGATTATTTAAGCCTCCAGAGAAACTGTCCACCTTGCAAATGCCCAAACTGTTGGCAGCAGTGGACCAAAGCTATTGTTGTGGAGTCCAAGCACTGGGTTTGAGCTCATCAAGTAAGCCAAATGGACACAGAGTCGTGCTGAACAAAGAGCACTGCTCAACGGACCTTCCCTGCAGAAGGTAAAGTACATGCTGAAATACTGATGACTGGTACGAATATGGTGGTATAATGGTGCATCCATGTCACTGACAGACGCATCACACCGGCCATGGACTCCAGCACCTAATAGCAGACAGTGAATTAATTTATTTTGTTTAGAATTTAAAGGAAAATAATGCTTAGTTTCATTTGGAGACATACACTATGGTCACAATAACCAAAATAAAACCGTTATGGTCCATGTTTGGGAGAACAGTTCTACTTCTAGTAAAAAAGTTGAGGAAAATGACGGAGCCAAAGGCGCTGACCTCCAAATTGTCTAGATTCCAATTTGATTGAGCATCTGAAGGATGCACTGGAACAAGCCCAATCCCTGGAAACTACACCCCACAACCTACAGGACCCAAAAGATCTGCTTCCAGTGCCAGAAACCACAGGACACCCCCATGGCCCAACAGAGCGGAGCTGTTTTGGAGACATTTGAGGGACCTATGCAACATTAGCGAAGGGGTCTTATTGTTGTGGCTCATTGGTGTTCTGTAATCGTTCCAATATAGAAACTGTACTGTAGCTCCAAGTGTGGAGGACCAAAGGCAGTAAACAACATCAAGATATCAACAGGACAATAAACAAAAATTATGTCAAAATTGTGAGGGAGTATAAAATGCATTCCTATGGGACAAAGCTAAAGTGGTTTATTTGAACTCTGGACTGTTTACTCAGGCTGACATGCTGTTTACTTCAGTTTAGTGAGAATATGTCCATTGGAGCTCAGTATCGCACCACATAACCACAACAGAACGCCTAAAAATGCAAGTCTCTGTTCAATTTGAAATGAGCAGCACGATGCTTATTCAAAAGTGAGAATGTAATCTCAACCAAGTGCAGGAAAAGACTCCAAAATGTGCATTCTGATGGGTACACAGGAGACAGATGTGGACATCTGATAACAGTTACTCATGCTTGAAAAGTCAAACTTAACAATGTGAACTGAGGGCAAACCACAGTCTCAAACGATGCACATTTTCAGCTTTTCCTTTATGTGTTCTAACTGGTTTGAGCACCAAAGATGGTAAATCACATCAGAGAGCCCGGCCCATCATGCTTAGCTAAAGTTACAGTGACTGGAACTGGGTTTGTTTTTATTACCGTCTCCCATCAAAACCTCTAAGTCTGTGGTTTTGAAGAGTCAAAAAGACAAAAGAAGACTCCTGGGGGGGAACATCACCTCTGCTGTCTTATATTGTCAGAAAAAAGACCTAAGTATGTAAGCATAAACAAAACAGACCAGTCTGAGTAATTGGGTTGCACCTGTTGCCATGGAGATCTTTCCAAAAAAAACAAGTGTCTGTAGTGCTCATCTTTCATATTTACTGTCTGTTCAAGTTTCAAAATTGAATCTGCTCCCAAGTTTTTAATTGTTAAATGGGTATCAAATTGCCTTCCTCAAGCACCATAAACAAAAGCCTCCATCATAATCAGACACTCCCAGTATGAGAGCTCTGAGGATATGTGGGTTACAGACATGTTACGGGTTCATCGGAGGGATACTGCCTGTTTGCGCTCACAGATGTGGGTCTGCCACTGCCTGCCAAACGCATTGCATATGTCAACATTCATTTTCAAGAATCAATAGTGACCCTTTGTCCCTAATAACTGTAATGTGGGAGAGCAAAGCTTGACATTTCTTTGTCCCTGCAGGATTTTTGGCTTATTTATCTTGGGTAGTTACTGTGACCGAATACGTTTGATGTAGATGGTGGTTTTTCTCGCATAAAAAGAGTCCCGCAGTGAAAATATAGCGTTGACTCAGTGCAACTTCTTATGAAACTTCTCATCTTGCTGTGTTTTAATCATGCCCAGGTATGATGACGAGGACAACGCTGCCTGGCTGGCTGGATGATGCTGGCACATTTGCAAAAATTAATTAACATGCCCCCTGATGTAAACTGGAAAGGTCTGTATTAAATTACAGTATGGAAGGTACTTGGCAGAGCACTTGTCTACAAAACAAGTTTATACAGAGCCAACATTTACAGTGCTCTGACAGTTTTAGGCCGTGGAAACATTATCACAGTCAATAAATTACCACTAAAGTAACATACGCCAGACACAGAGGTTGCATTCTGACTCAGCATCAGCTGCCTCTACTCTCAAACAAAGATACTAGATGTTGTGTAGTTGTTTTTGAAGTGGCCCTTTGGTGTTTATCCTTCCATCAAAGTTACAGGCTTACAGCATTATAGAAAAACAGCACCAATGGCTCTGATACAGTCAAGAAACTGTTCTTTGGCCTTACAAA
Source organism: Dascyllus trimaculatus (assembly GCA_024666655.1). Classification (NCBI taxonomy): domain Eukaryota; kingdom Metazoa; phylum Chordata; class Actinopteri; family Pomacentridae; genus Dascyllus; species Dascyllus trimaculatus. The sequence continues at coordinate 29,941,721 of CM045456.1, read as the reverse complement.
ACCTGCAAATCATTACCTACCCCTGTGTGGTAATTGGATTTATCTCTGTGCAGCATCTCAGCTTATTGCTCGTATGATATTTCCCCTCAAAACAAAAGATCCTTTGAAAAACCACAATGTTGCATTTGCATTAAAACCCAGTGGGCGAGGAGATTTTGTCACAGGGATCTGAGGAATAGATTATTTGGAGAAGGTTGATTAGGAGGGCAAAACTGTTACTGTAGATTAAATGACAGACGCAGGACTTAAATAAACACTGTAAAGCACAGAGGCCTTTAGCTGAACCAGCTTGTCTTTTTAAGTTTGTTTAATGTCAGTATTTACAATTCAGTTTGTGGTTAATGTCATTAATATAATTAGTTCAACTTAAATGTCTAATTTTGAATTTTTGATCACTTTGGGGGAAAAAAACAAGTTCTTGTAACTTGAGCAGCTTTGACTTGAAATGAGCAGCTGAGTGAATGAACCGCTCAGAGTTCACTCAACTCACCGAATTAAGTCTGTAAGAGACTAAACGGCTCTTCAGCAGACCTCCCAGGATGCAGTGTTAGAAAGTCAAAATTCCCAAGACGCTCTTCTTTTTTTTTGTAGTTTGAAGAAGTCAGACGTGAAGGACTTAATCACGAAGTCACAGCTGTTTCTTTCACAATGAAAACAGTTGTAACCATGGTGAAGGCTGGTATTGAATTTGCTGACTGGTACAAAGTGGCCTCAAGAGCTGCTACGGTTTGTTAACTGAAGAACCAACTCTTTAAGCTGAGAAGATGTAACATGAAAGCATGTTTGTCCATATCGAGGGTCAATGCGACAAGTTAGTCAAGTCTGCTTAATATCTGAAGTCTACTGAACTTGTCTCTCAAGTTCGGTTAAACTGACTTTCACAGTTTTACAACTCATAGGACGATCTGAACTGACTGATCAGCATTAGTCATCGTTTTAGAAGAAATGGCAAAACCACTGCATTCCCTCTGTGTGATTCGCTTTACAAACAGTAAGAGCAACAGTAAGAACATTCCCTGAGAGTGAGACTCAACAGACGCGCATTTACCTTTCAATCAACATTACAACTACTATACAGACTTGAAGCTGCATGAATGTATTTCAACTTGGAAGGTGCCCGCCCAAGAAAAGTCTGAATGGTGACGTTGGTTTTCAGTCACTTATTTGCTCATCACGTCAATAATATCATGTGCCAACGTGGGTCAGGTAACCTTGTCAGAGTGATCCTGAGTCTAGTTTGTGAATGAGATGTGCTGGTGCCTGCGAAGATGTCCTACTCAGAAGTCTGGGATTTGGAGAGAGGATCTATGAAATAGTGCATCTCTAAATTTGTGCAATACTGATGCAGTTAATAGCCCAAATTTGCTGCCTGCCGCAAGTTTAACTCAGTGCAACTCAAAGATATCAGTGAAGTTGTGCGACATGCAACCAAAACAGTGAAGTGGAAGCAGCTGAAATGCATGTCAATCCTTTGGTGGAGCCAGTGAAAGTGCTTATATCACCCGCTGTCAACGCAGCTCAGATGCTTCTCTTTTAGGAGTTTTCTTCCAAAACCTACCATTTGTTGCTTGTTGGTCCACACCAGCTGTGACATCCATGTCCACCTTTTGTCCACATCGCCCTAAACCCTGGATGAGCTGCTGCAAGGGAAATTCAGCATCCATGTTGGGGTAGCACCTGAGGCCGGTGGAGCACCTCGGTGTGTAGACCCCACACAGCTCCCCCTCCATCCTGGCGCACACGGGACAGCAGCCGCAGCCCGGCTCCCTCACTATCTCCATGCATTCTGCAGTGACTGTGGGACACGCAGCCAAACGCTCCGCCGTGCAGCTTGGACATCGGAAAGCTAAGTCCCCAAGTATGATTCCAGGTAAAGCACAGCATGCAAACAGCAACCCGTACATAAAATATATGACCATTATAACGCTCCCCTGGTCTATTAGTGACTACTGAAGGTAAAAATGACCCTTAGAAGATAACAGCATGAACCTCAGGATCCTGTCACAGTCACCTGTGTTTGGGTAAACATTCCTGGTGCCACTGACAGGGTCCACTCTGCTCTCATATTACTGGCTGACTCTAAAGCAGCAGAGCCTCAAACCAACAAAGTGCACTCCTGAAATCATTGACTTTGGTTAACTTTTAAGTGCAATGAACATATTTGCTGTGGCGACCCCCTAAAAAGCCCTCAGAGGGTCAGATATCGATGGATATTAAAAGATATTCTCATCCGTGCTCAGTCAGATTTATTACACCTGTAGATGATTCTATTTCCAATGTTCTCATTCATATAACATTGGCAGAGGTGGACTACATTCGTTGTTCTTCGAAGTTCATTGCAGTGCACGTAATGACAAATACGAATGCAACAGATTCCAGTTGCACCATCTCAACACCCAAACAAAACAAAGTTCAACTCAAAGCAAACCATGGAAAACCAGACCTTTCCTGGGGAATGTGAGAGTCAGTGCTGAGAGTGTGTGATGTGGGCCCTTCTATGTTGCACTCAGTTCAAGGTGAGACCGGGGAGCCAAAGCTTCCTTCGCTTTTCAGCTCAACCATTTTGCCTAATGGTAGTGATGAATACAATATGCGGTGTTACCTGTGAACTTGGAAATCCTGTGTGAGTAGAGTCTGCCTGCCCCTTAGCCTCTAAATAAGTGAGCACTGACTTACTCCATGTAGAGACAGGACATGTTGGACGTGTTTCTTTTCTCTGTTTCATTTGATCTGCTCATCTGGTGTTCTTGGACTTTCACGCCACAACTGGAAAGCATTCACTGGGGTCCAAAAGTCTGAGACCACAGGGAAAATCTGTTCTATTTTCATGTAAACCTGGAAATAATTTGAACATTTGAGGAAATTTGAAATGTTTGAAAACCCATCAAGCTGTGACATAACCATGGTAGCTACTTTGTACGGAAAAGATCCCCTCCATTGAAGCATTCTCTGATGAGCCATTGTTTATTGTTCTACTTTTCTCACTAAGGAGCACTGCGACCGACGGAAACACGACATCAGATCCAGGTACAAGTGTCAGAAGTCACGGTGTTATTCTGAGTAAAGGATGAAATCATGGCTGGGCTGAAGGTGCCACTGCTCTTCACACTGAAACACTTTGTGGAAGCGGGATCGAAAACAGGATCAGGCAAACCAGAAGTTAGCATACCATCAGAAGATCAATATATCAAGTTTAGTTAGCTGAGAGATAGAAAAGTAACTATATCAAAGATGCAGAGTGCACTAAATGCAGAACACAAGACTCCAATCAGGAAAGTCCTGTCAAAAGAAAGTTGTCTCCTAGAGTCTCAGAGGACTAGTAGAAGCTGTGTAACTCATATTGGGAGGTAAAACAAGGACAAACACTTGGACTGAGCTAAGACGTAGCAGCATTTCACAGTGGGCGATGGAAAAAAAGTCTTATTTACTGATGAATCCCAGTTAGAGACCTGTGGCAGGAGACCAGCAGGAGAGAGAGCAATATCACAGTGGATCAGACCCACAGTGAAACCTGCTGCTGAGAATATTCAGCCTGGGGTGTTTTGGACACCTGCAGTGACTCAACTCCACCCTGGCCAAGGAGAAGCAGCTCTTCAGAGACCTGCTCCATCTTCTGGTTTGCACCTTAGTGGAGAAGGATTCATACTGCAGCAGGATAATGAGCCAAACACACCTCAGAGTTTTGACCTGAAGACCAAGGAGAGCAGACTGTCATGGACTCTACTCCACAGTCACCTGATCTGAACCCCACCGAACATTTATGGGACACTTGTCCTGTATTTACTACACTTTGCAATGAAACTTGCTGCATTCAATTCGAAACCAATGCAAAATAGAAGTAACTTTACTGGAGACAAGACTTTTGGACACCAAAGAACTAGAACCTAACCCTCCTTGCCAGCAAACCCCCTTAAGTGCATCGCAGTTGCTGCAGAGTGACAGACATTACCCAGATGCAAATGTGTGCAACAGCTAAGGGATCACAGCTGACTGCGTTAAACTTTAATAAAGTGCTTTGTAAAGGAAGAGCCTTGCTCCAGACCCCTGAATGTGTTCCGCAATTCCAAAACATCTGGTGCTCTGCTCTTTGACACTTGTTTCTGTTGGTTGATAAAACAAATAACCATTCAGAGTTTTGAGGGACAGTAGGGACACATTTGGGGGAAAAAATCTAAGTGGTGGTAAAAAAAATTTGTCAGCTCAGGGTTTTTTTAAACAGCTGCTAAGAAAGTTGCTGTGTGCACAATTCAACATTAAATAAAGTCAGAGTTGTAAACTTGTAACATTCTTTAAAGTCTCGGTTGTGTGCAATAAATTACGTACAATAGTAAAGTTGCTTTTGCCAACACAAGAGAAAGAATGAATTTGCACAACCCCAACTGTGGTGTCACTTGTTAGCGGAGAGTCCTCAGGGAACGCTGTAACTTGTGTGTTTGCAGAGGAGGGCATCTGTGAGTGATATCAGTGTGACAGGTGAAACAGCACATAAGGTAAGTGACCACAGAACACTTGTGCATGTGGGAGGACTGGAGTCGTTAAAGACTTCATCATGCTGCGCTTCACCTCAAAATGGAGACTGCACTCAAAGTGCATATAAGGTAACATTTACCACCCACTGCCTTCTGACTCATTGTACGTGTTCGGTAATGCTTGTCCTGATCTGATCCGATCTTCTGGAAACTTTATGCACTACCTGGTGTCCTCAAGGCACCCAGCACGAAAAGTAAACTTTCAAAGCGGGTACACAGCTATTGCTGTAAACAGCTATTGGAGGTGAGAGAGTAAACAAGGATCCAGATGAACAGGTGGAGCTGCTGAAAATTTATCGCAGTGCAAAGCGACACACTGCCTGTCATGAGGAAAAGATTCATGAGCTCTCTATCAGATAAATGTAAAAATTCAATTCAATTTTATTTATATAGCGCATATTTACAATATATGTCGTCACATAGCGCTAAACCCTGTAAGGAATAGAAAACAGGAAACAGAAAACCCAACAATCCAAAGTTGCTTTTGGATTCCCTCTGAGCAGTAATCAGCAACGGTGGGAAGGAACCGAAAACCCCCTATGGTAGGGAAGGGGGAAAAAACTCAGACAGAACCAGGTTCAGGGAGGGCGGCCATCTGCCTCGACCGGTTGGGGTGGGAGTGGGGAAGAGGAGGGAGGGAGGGATAGCAGGAGAGGTTGGGGTGGGGATGGGAGGACAGCAGGTGGTGAGGCCAGCGGCTGCAGATCATAGATGTGGAGCTGCAGATCCAGAGACATCCAGAGAACAAGCAGGACACAGAACCTCGGGGGGGAAACATAGGTTAGTCATATGTAATGGTGATATATGACAGTACAGAGAGTAGAGGAGAGGAGCCCAGTGCATCATGTGAGTCCCCCAGCAGTCTAAACCTATGGCAGCTTAACTGAGGGACAGCTCGGGTGATCCTGAGCAGCCCTAGCTATAAGCTTTATCAAATAGGAAAGTTATAAGCTTAATCTTAAAAGTAGAGAGGGTGTCTGCCTCCTGAACCCAAACTGGGAGCTGATTCCATAAAGAGGAGCCTGATAACTGAAGGCTCTGCCTCCCTTTCTACTTCTGGAAAACTCTGTGAACCACAAGTAAACCTGCATTCTGAGAGCGAAGGGTTTTGTTGGGAAAATGACTTTGCGGAAACAGGTGGAGTATTTAATCAACCACTAAGCAATTTTCTTTTAATCCCTAAATGATTCATAGTCATAGTTAATTACAGTGTAGTGTAGAAATGCATAAATGGCATGAAGGTATTTTTATATGTAAAATTGGGTGTAATGGGGTAATAACCTTGATGAACCTGTGTCATATGTAATTTTTTAAAAAGGCAATTCAAACTATTGTAGTTTCCCAGCAGAACACTGCATTATAACAAGATGATTAATGTTAAACACTTCACCAAACTGGCTTTTATTTGAGCTGTAATTCGTCTTGTCACAGGTTGAAACAACAGCTTCCAACCTTGTATTTTCTGTTCTATCTTCGCTGTGATAAGTGCTTTTTTAATACTCCTCTGCTCTAAGGTGAACAAAATAAATGGTGTTATAGCATTCAGAACAGCCAACTATGTGTGTAGGAAACTCACAGCCGCTATGAGAAGAAGCTTTATCATCAGTCTTTCATCCCAACACATGAACTTGCCCTCACAGAGAACTCACAAATCACTCTGCAATTTTACCACAATCAAAATCCCAAAATCATATACCTTAAGCATAAACAAGTGTGAACATTTGTTCTATAGTAATGCATTAGTTATGTTGAACAACTTCCACGTCTCCAGGACATGGTTTTAGTACCACACTGAAAAATAACTGACTCCAGTGAGTTCCTGGATTGCATAAAAAAAAACTCATTTAAAATAATGGCACCACTTGTATTGCTGTATTGTCAGCAATGTAAGTTGTAAGCACACAGGACTGCATTAAGTTTATGGTGCCTAGCAACAGCGTACCACAACAGGTCGTACACAGGCTGAAGGTAATATTGGCAGGACAGGTACGACACCCGCTACTGAGTGTTTTGGGTTAAACTAATACACCCCTCCCAAACACAACAAGTCATAAAGTACAGAGATTCTGCTCTCTTTCTGTTCCCTTTTGTACAGAGTGAATGTCTCATGGAGTTTGTAGGGAAAGAGAATATAATTAAAAGCGATATTATTACTTAATATTTAACTTTGCTCCATTAAGTGAAAGAGAAAAGTGAGGATTATACGATTTTACTGTCAGTACTAATGAGCAGCACAAGAGCATGAAGGATGGTTACGTAGTGACACATGATGTAATGAAGGATTAACACACAGTCATATGATGAAGCGTGTGCTTCACCTCTTGGAGACCGTGCACTAACAGGAAACTTCTCGCCTATTACATGAGGAAGATATTTCCTCTTCTTTGATTGACCTTAGGATGCACGCTAGGGTTTCCAGCCCTGCAGTGCAGCTCCAGTGTGATGTCAGTGTAGCTCACTGTGTAACGTGCTTTAACTTAGCTGGTCTGGGTGCATGAAGTAATGTCTGCCAGGCCCATCTCTCCTCACTCTGCTTGATTCTGCCACTTGCATAAGGTTTCTGGCCTGGAAAAAAAAAAAGGTTTATTGCCGGACCAGTGGGGGAGAATGAAACGTGACTTACATGTTAACAGGCCTCAGTGTTAAGGGTCAAATGCAAGAGATAAGATCTGGTTGAGTGAAAGTGAAGTCTCTTAATGCTGAGCTTGAAACACATTAATGCCACTGCATTATTAGCTGCTTAAGAGTAAAGCACATTAAGAGATTCACATTAACATTGTGAGCAAACATTGGTTATGAAATAGTTTCAGCCACTATGTGAAGACTTTTAGTTTCTTTTTTTTTTTACTTTGGCACCCCTCACAGGTCGTGTAAAAAGGTTTTGTGGCAAACATAATGCATGTGATTACTTTGAAACCATTAGTTTGCATGGTGATGAAACTTCCAACCTTGTGGTCTAAACTCCAGTGTGGACTGGAAGAAATCCACCTCACTGGCATTTTAAGGCACTTGCAATTTCCTCCCCACCCACATATGCAGCTGCATGGTGGTGTGGAAGACACTTATTCCACTGAAACACTGGCATATCACAAAACTTTTCTTTCTCAGGCTCTAGGAGGCTGGTCGGGCAGGCTTTCCATTGGACATACACCGTGTAGAGGATCTCTTTTGTATGTAATTTGAATGTTTTATCACTGTGTAGTGTGGTAGAGGGTGACCAAAATCAGACAGTATGTTGCACGATGCTCTGGTTTGCAAACTTGCTTCGTTTTACATCTTGTTTAATAGAAGTCCCCAAATTTGCTAACTAATTAGCCATTGATCAGTTACAATAATGCAGTACCTTCATCCTTTACACTCAGTTTCTATAGCTGCTGTAGAAGTTGCAACACTCTGCCTAGAGGCCACTATCCAGTGCAAACTAAAAGGTCTGCACTTATATAGCACTTTTCTCTACCTTAGTGGTATCCAAAGCACTTTACAATGTGTTTCTCATTCACCCATTCACACTCGAATGGCGACAGAGCTGCCATGCAAGGCGCTAATCTGCCATTTGGGAGGAACTTGGGGTTCAGTGTCTTGCCCAAGGACACTTTGGCATGTGGAGGGTCCGGGGATCGAACTGCCAGCCTTGTGATCAGTGGACAACCCGCTCTACCACCTGAGCCACAGACGCCCACTACTTACCTTGTGCAGTGATACACCACTCACAGTGCTCCTGCCATATTTTGAATGTTAAAAAATCCTGGGAGTTGCACTCTGTGAGCACATCAAGTATCATCTGTGACTTGCGTTTTGATTTCCTCCACTGCGTCAGGACAGCAACCCTTCACCTTTACTGTTGAGGAAGAGGAAGAACTTACAGGGAGTCGAATCTGGTGAGTAGAGCAGTTAGAGTTAAGATAATGTTTGTATCACCAATAAACGTATGCGCTTTCAGTGTGCTATGAGTGGGCATGCGCTGGCACAATGACACGTGCAACACATGGACCGTTTGTGGTGAAGGTTCTCCCACAGATGCTGCAGGACATGACAGCAGAAGTCAGTGCTGACAGCCTGTCTCTAAGGGATGAATCCCGGTGCTCAACCCTGTAAATATCAGGTCATGTTATTACCTGATGTGCATTTCTTCAGTCTTGGAGACCAGGGGGGTTTTCACTTAAGACTATTGTTTAGTCCTGTGGGTTGTAACTGTAGACCCATGCTGAAACAGCTAATGCACATCTCTAAGTGGTCAAAGAGCGTTTCAAATGTGGCAGGAGCACTGGGAGCAGTACATCACTGCACGAGGAGACGACTTCAAAAGGGATGGCAACCAAATTTGAAACAGGTAAGGCCTTTGCTTTTTAATGGCACCGTCTGTGAAACCTTTTGATCTTGCATCGTATTTGATTTGGGATCCACGAGTTAGGGATTCCCCTCACCACAACTGGGTGTGGCGGATGGCGGCCCACGCTGAGTCTGGTTCAACTGGAGGTCTGTTCCTGTTAAAACAAAGTTCTTCTTTCTCTCTGTCATCAAGAGTTCGCTCGATAACAAATTGAAATTAGGATATGGTCTCCTATTATGTAAAGCACTGTGACGCATGACATATGTTGTGATTTGGTGCTATATAAATAAAATTAAGTTGAGTCCGTATAGATAATTTTAAATCGAATAGATGAACAGATGAAGTGGGAAGGCCAGTTTAGGTTTACTCTGAGGCACAGTAACGTTATCATAACCAGTTGTTCTATAGGTGCATTTACTTCCCAACAACGGAACCCTTCACTGTGGGCCAACAACTCTCAGACTTACCTGTTAAAGACAGAGAGACGGAGAACAACAGCCAGATGAAGTGACTCTAGGGGGTCATGTCAGTGTGATTTTTTGACCTAAATATAATAAGAACTTGTTACCACAACATGGTGTTGGCAGATCTGTTTTTCAATCATTCAGTTTTCATGCAAACCAAAGTTAATCACCTTTCAACTCAACAAGCAAAAGCATGGGATGTAATTTTTAATGTGTTCTACAGTCTGGTCAACTTCATTAGACAAGACTTACAGATATATTTAAAGTTTAATATTCACCCATAACTGTGCAGTGAAGTGATATCAGCATAGTTCAATTGTTAAATTGGTCTTTATTGCTGCATTTTATGGTGTGTTTCTCTCTCTCTACACCTACAGTCTGGATGATCATATCATGTCACCCATACTGTCTGAATCGTCACATTGGCTTAATCCAACTTTGAAAGCAAGTCACGCAAACACCAGTTGATCACAAAACTTTACAAACAGATCCATGGCTGGTGGGGATTCATGCAACAAACGTGTGGAAAATGAGTTAAGATGACTTAAAAAGGAATTATGCTCCTCATCCCCGTCTTCATTCTACTCATGTTTCTACCTGTGAGAACATTTTCCACCAGTGCAGATGAGGGGCTTCGTCCAGACAGCACGTGCATCGTCTTTCACAGCAACACAGCATCTAGCGAACCGTGTCTATCGGCTGTGTGCTCTGTTTGCTCTGTAGCTTCCACCATAATACCTTCACTTTAGGGAAATGGAAATGTTTTCTTATGACCACTCCTCAGCATTTCTCCGCTCACGAACGCATTATGATGATATTGTGTGTACACGCTGCCTAGCAACCGCGAATGAATGGCTGAACAATGCTGGAACGTTTGATTTTACACTGCACAGCGGAACAACCTGATAGTGCCGTGCTGAGAGATATTTTAACTGGGCTCCTGAAAGATCCGTCTCTCAAAGAGGCATTTAGTCGAGACAAATGGAATGCCACGGAAAGGTGGTCACATTTTCCACAGTCAGTCATTTTCCTCAGTCACGGGTGGAATTCAAAAGAGGGGAATAAAAAGGAGGTCTATATTTAGGAAGATGCTGATATAAAGCAATCCACAGGAGACTGATGAGATTGCAGCATTAGAAAGAGTTCAGAGTAACTTAAAACAACAGAATGGTTGCTTTTTCATGTTATTTCTGTATTTTTCTGTGGTAATATTCACCAAAAACATCTAATGAAACGTTTAAGGTTTTACAGAAAGAACTATCTGCAGTGTTCTCTGTGTGTTTGGGGAAGCAAGCACAGTGGCAGATCTGTGGAGCAGATTATCAAGTAATTACTCTAGAGAACCCCAAAGAGCCCTGGAGCAAGAACCAGGACTCTGTCCAACCTTAATTTTTATCAGACAGTGGCTGTGCATGGAGAGCTGGGGCTGAGTTTGAATCCAGTATCCAGCGGTCACCTTAATGTAATGAGAGGTTTGGCGCCACAGTCCTCTCTCATGGCGCTGCAATCACAGCATCCTTCAACTTCTAATAACAGAGGATTCATATTTGTTACCCACACGGCTAAAAAAAAAAAAAAAAAGTCCTGTAAATCCTGTGAATCCCATAATACCAATAAAAGATTGAAATTTAGTTTAAAATTCCACTCATCAACATTTTCATGTAAACAGTGGATCACATCGCTGTGTACTGTAAATGTCAAGGTGTCCAAAACCCACAGAGGATTCCCACGTGAATCTGCACTTCCTTTTACTTCTGTGGAGCCTTTCAGCATCTTTCAGCAGATTGTATTGGTTTTTACGACTTCACCATTTGCCTGACTTTCACCGCTCACATCGACGTCATTTTCCAGACAAGGAGGCAGCTGCTGTCAGTGGAAGAGCTTTACAGTCTCTCTTATTGCGTTAACCCTTAAAAACTCACCTCTGTGTATCAAAGTTGCATACTTAGAGGGTTTTTCTGTGAAAATAATCCTCCCGACCCTGCCTTTAAATGTCATAAATGTAATCCTCTAGAATGTGCAGATCTTTTTTTTTATTTAATAGGGACGATGCAATTACCATAGTTTCAGTCCAAGGCATGAATCTGATGTGTTGCATATAGAGCAGGGGTGTCCAGTCCTGGTCCTCGAGGGCCACCATCCAGCATGTTTTAGATGTTTCCCTCTTCCGACACATCTGATTCAATGATCAAGATTGTTATCAGGCTTCTGCAGAGCTTGATGATGAGCTGATCATTTGCATCAGGAGTGTTAGAAGAGGGAAACATCTAAAACTTGCAGGACAGTGGCCCTCGAGGACCAGGACTGGACACCCCTGATACAGAGTTTTAGCTCAACTCCTGTCCCTAGTTGGGCTTTTAAACAAATAAAAATAGACAAGATCACAATCTGTAAAATCCCTGCCTCTTTCTCCACCCACCCCTCACCACTCACTGCAGCTCGAGCACACCAGCTCATCTATGACTCTGCTCAGACACTGTAAAACTACTTTACAGTCCACAATAGCGTATAGTTGTAATACTGGAGTCATTCAGTCATTCATGTTTGACCTGGAACCTGATCCCGAAGAGGAATAATGATACAGAAAGTCTCACCCTGCAGGCTGACAGGATTGGTTCCTTTGGTTTGTTACATATGAAAGCTGGATATGTGAATCTGTGTTTTTAAGGCCGTCATTGGTAGACTGCATTTTTACGGTGGAAATGCTCAGCCATGGTGTGGACTGCTTACTTTGATCATATGTCCTCTAGCAAATGAAAAAAACACCATATGGACATGCTAACAAGGTAAAAAACTTTACTGGAGGGGTTTTGAAATCCACTGTATGCTACCTCCTCTGCCATCTGCTGAATGGGTGAACCGGCAGACATGAGGTGGCACAACACCAGTGTTTTGTTGTACAGCTTCTTCTGCTGCCCCCAGGTGATCAAGGAAAAAAATGATGCTGCTTGAATATGGAAGCACAACAGAAAAAACAACTATGGACCTTGTAGGAAAAGAAAAGATCTTGCCTGAGAAACAGTCAGGGTGGTTGTTAGGACATCGGTGGTGATGCCGTCTGATTAAATATCAATAGAGGTGTATTTTTTTGCATAGTATTTTGAAATAGACCATTGAAAGAGAATGAAAAAAAGTCTTCATTTTGTGCAAACTGATGTGAACAACTACACCAAAAAAAAACAGAATGTAGTCATAGACACAGGGTTTGATTATATTTGTTTACATTTTGGTAATGCAGTACGCTGAACTAGCAGTGGACACTTTCTCTTTGCTATCAATTGGATTTACTGACAACTTTCACTGATGCTTTAATAGTGAAGCAATCCTTAAATTGTTTTCCACTTCCTGTCTCATTACTCTAGTGTACATTACCTTGCAATTATGAGATCATTTCCCCATTATTACAAATGAAGAGATATTTCTCATAGTTACAAAAGCTGGAGATTATAATTAATTAAACTTTCCTTGTAATTAAGAGATCAGACTTCAGATTTATGAGATAAGGTCTCCATTTTTTTCCTGTCGTGAATGTAATTGGCTTCCTTAGACGCAAAAAGTCTTGATTTTAAGTTAATACATCCTCATGGCAGGTTTAGTTGTTCCCAGTAATCATGCATTTAGGTGAGGTTTAGACTGTAGCACACAATTAGACATGATCACTGACTGCTGTTTACAGCAAGATCCCAGATGATGAGTTAATGTGCTGCCCTTCTTACTGTAATAATAATAACTAGAAAAGTACTCAGAGAGCACATACCTCCACCAAACAGCTTCAATCCACCACCAACACAATCTCTCAATTCACATATTTTGTATGGAACGTTACAGATACAAATGTAATTACATACAGTTCAAATGTCCTACCGAAAATGCGGCGTTCACCCCATTTGACCTAATGAACAGGCACGGCCTCTAGTGTGGCAGCTCCTAACAGCCTCCCAGCTTCTTAGACAACTGGAAATAAGAATGCCGGTCCAACCGTGTGTATGTCGCTCAGGAAGGAAAGAGAACTCCGTCATTGTCGCCGTCTGTCGCGTGGAGCCCCAAAATGTCATGTGGTCAGAGGGGGTTACCTCAAAAACAAGAGTGCCCTCTGGTGGCTTTTAGAGTAAACTGCATTTAATTGTCTACCCGGTTACACTTACATTAAAAAAAATCCTGGATCCAGATGGGGACTTGGATCAGTCCCAAAATTTCGTAATTTCTTTCTTGTCCCATTTCACACATTTCCTGAAAATTTCATCCAAAACCGTCCATGGGTTTTTGAGTTTTTTTTGCACACAAACAAACAAACAAACAAACCAACACTGGCCATCACATCACCACACTAGTTTCATATCAGCTGCTTTCATTATTGTTCCTCACCTAATAGGTTTGGGGTGACAGATCTCCAAACTGTAAATAAAACAGTTTTTTAAAATGCAGGTTAAACCAATTCTGTGTGCAAATGTTCACACATGTACACCTGTAACAGTGAAAGCATTGACAGTGCATGTTTCTGCTCACGGTACTTAAGGTGAGTTAGAAACTGTAAATTGTATCTGATTGTCTATCTGTCTGTGCATCTGCTGACACTATAGAGTGCAACAGAGTCAATCCCCTGATCTCCAAGGCGCCCCCACTCCCTCCCAACCCATCACCTCTGACCATGAATGGGAATGAAATTCTCCACAAAACATAAACACTGACTTTAAATATATATTTATGGGATACCACCGAGCTGCCTTGTTGACACCGAGGCTTTCCGTTCAAGTGTCTCTGGGGGGTTGTGAGTGGAACATGCCTTTGGGCAGCATGGGAACAGCCAGGCTCAGTCTGGGAAAGGAAGCAGCCTGTCCATTGCAGTTGCACAATCCAATTAGCGCCGAGCTGCGACTGATAAGAAACTGGACTCAGATCACCACAGCGGCTTTGTTTGACCAGTTGTGCATCTAATAGCTGGCTGGTAAACAGTTGGAAGCATCTTCAGCACTGGTCCTGTATTCACTGGGAATCTAAAGAGGAATAAATGAAGAGCAACACGAGATCTGAGGTATGTGCTTATAGAATGTTTAACCTTTGTTTGGGGCTTCATAACTTTAAATTGGACTTACATAGCGGATGCATGTTGCTGCTGCATGCTGGGTGGATGGTTATGAAGTGCTTATAACCAGCTGGATGTTGAACTAACTTTGATCATTTACATTACTAATGATATATATGTTTCATACAAGCACAGACATTACATGCGCTCAGATTACGAAAATGACTAAGAAAAGCCAATGCCTCCTCTCACTGCATTCCCTGGTAACATCTGTTTTCAGCGTCTGCCTCCCACGAGATAAATTCATTTGTGGGAACGTCCAGGAAGCAGATGGACATCATGTCTGTTTCATACACATGTATAGTTTTTTTTTTGTTTTTAGTAAAGTTTGTGGCTGGGCTTGAGGTGAAAGTGAAAAAATCTTTTCAACACAGAACTTGGTAAATGTAAAGGTGCATTTTATATTTAAAGACTAGCAGATCAATTACCAGTCACAAACAGGGGTTTTTTTGTCTCTCGATCTGTACTTGTGAGCCCCCTTTACCCCAAAGAAAGCTGGGATACAGAGATCATGCATTGCCTTTGTCATTTCTCATGCATTTAATTATAGCCCTGCTGTCCACTTTATCACTCCGGTGTCGTGGAGGAAGCAGAGAAAATCTGCGGATTGTCCAGCTGGACAAAGTGTCAGCCTGGACATGACCGATATCACGAACTGAGACAGCAAACACTAGGAGAATTAGGTTTAGTACGGAGGAAGCAGAGCGCTCATCTGGCCATTAGTGAAAACACTCATATGGAGAATGCATGTAAAATCAGTCCATTGCTTAATGTGCATTCTTGCTGCAACAGCTGGTCTGAATTGAGTGATGTAGAGAAAACCCGTCCTGTGACACATTAATAAAAGCTATGATATGAAATAATTTCTCTTTCAATAGATGGTGTCGACTGTCCACCTGCTCACACTTACCTTCACCTGGTCAGGTAAGCCAGAATTTACATACAGTCATTACAAACCAAAAAAAGCGAAAGAGAGTGAGTTTGGAATTTAAATGACCCTTATCCAAGACAAGTTTTAAAGCAAAACGTATCGAGATCTCAAGGTTGCTGCATTAGTCATACAATAGGAACATGTTAGGATTGGAGTGTTTTCACAGCGATCTTCAGATAATCCCTTCCTGCCTTAAAAAGGGTTAGACGTACCCCTACACAATTGCTTCCTCTAGAACATGCAGATCTATAAAGCCCCAGCCTCTCTCTCCACCCACCCCTCCCCTCTCCCTGCAGCTAAAGCACACCAGCTCACCTACAACTCTGCTCAAACACTGTAAAACTACTTCACACTACTCAATGGAAGCTGTAATATTGGAATAATAAGCCATACATGTTTGGTAAAGAAATCGATTGTGAAGAAGAAGAATGATACATAAAGTCCCACCTGCAAGTTGACTGGATTGGTTTGTTCACTTTGTTCAGTACAAATCTCTGGCTGTGTAAATCTGTGTTTTTCAGACTGCCATCAGTGCCCTACAGCCTCAAGGTGGAAATGCTCAGCCATGGTGTTGAGCTGAAACAATCAATAAGTTGTCGACTATTACATTCTTTGCCAACTATTTTTACAGTTGTATTAATTGGTTTTAGTATTTTTTAAGGAGCAAAAACAGAAATAAAATTCTCTGATTCCATCTTAGATCAAATCAAACGTCTCCTTTTCTGGACAAATCAAGATATTTTTGGACATCTTTTCTCATGTTATTTGCAGTTTTCTGACATTTTATAGACCAAACAGTTCATCAAGTAATGGAGAAAATAATCTACAATAAAGATAATCAGTTGCAGCCCTACACATGATATCCATCCATCCATCCATCATCTATACACCGCTTCATCCTCTGCAGGGTTGTGGGGGGGGGGGGCTGGAGCCTATCCCAACTGACTCAGGGGACACCCTGGACAGGTCGCCAGCCTATTGCAGGGCTTACACATGATATGTTGTCCAAAATATAAAAAAACACACAACATATAAACACGTTAACAACTTAAAAAGAGAAAGAAAGAAAAACAGATAAACGTGTGATGTACTATTGAAAATCGTCTGATATTAAGCTGCCGTATAGCTCACCGAGTTAAGGCGTTACCATGTGGGCGCATGTTGCCACATGGTAACACCTTGGTCGTGAGTTCGAGTCCCCCTCACGACCCTTTCCTGCATGTCTCTCCCCCCTTACACTCTGTCAATAAAAACTTAAAAAATCTCTCCCCCCTGAAAAAAATATTTTAAAAAAGTCTGATAAAGGAAATGGTGTTTCTGAGGAGGTGTCAAATGCGGTTATAAGACACATCAGGCTCCCTTGATATTGTTGCGTATTAGGATATTATATATCAGTTGGACTATGTGGATGGAGATCTCGCAGAGCTGAAAATGACAGTGTGGACATGTCATTTTTCCCCTTTCCATTTTAGCCACTAAGCATGGACTCTGATTAAATCAGTCAGGAGTAGTCTGCTGGGCTGCACAGTGTCTGTGGTCCTGCAAATGTAGCTAATGTGAAACACGATTATAGCTTTCTAATCAGTGCTGTATCAATCAAAAACCTGAAACTCTGATGAAAGTGACTTTAATGTTTTTCAGTTAGTGTTTCTGAAAGCATATCAAATGGAGGTAAACGATGCTGGTGTCTATGATAGTAAATCTTGTTTAATTGGCTTGATTTTGGTTAAGGCTGCTGACTCGCTCTTATCCTGTCCAGTGTCCTTTTCTCTAGGAATGGCGGATAAATTTGTTGTTCCAGCGTGTGACCAGAACATGTTCGATAGTAACGTTGAAAACTGCATGTCAGACTTCAACAAGAGCATGGAGACAAGTGGCTACCAGGACACGTGCCCATGGCCGGCTGTAAAAGGGTACGTTTGTTTTTTTCTTCTAATGTAGTCGTATGTATATGGACACAAATTAACTAAACTGCAGGGGGCAAGTAGGTCACATGAGATACAGGACTTGAATAAGTTGTGAGTGATTAATCAAACGTTAATGCATCCATGAGTCTGTGTTAATGGTTGCTGTTTGAGCCTTGGTATGCATGTGAGCTCAACCTTGTAGAGCACAGCGAGTGAAGCACAGGAAGGCTGGATAAGTGGAACATTACACACTTTTTTATTGCCTTTTCAGTAAAGATATATAACCTTTAGTCATGGGAAAGTCAGATACTTTCCTGTCTCCTGGCTACACTCGGTGCTGGTCAAAGTTTCAGCTAATTAGTCATATTTTAATGAAAACGTGCTAGACTGTTGCTCCTGGGCTCATATTTCCAGACAGCAGTTGTTTGTGGAGACTTTAGTTTTTGCCATGCTACCTACAGTGGACTGCAGTAGACTTTAATTATGGCTGTAATAATCCATATTTTACAGTTAACATGGTTTGGGGCTGAGGTTCCATACAGCTCAAATGGTGTGTTAGGGTGGAGCATCCATCATCACAAGCAGCCCAGCTTGTTGATCAGGCTTCCAGCTGTCAGGCTCAATTGAATCTCAGTGGATGTTTTCCACACTAAAAATACTGCAGTGACAACTGGTTGTGTGATTTATGCAGGTTTACTGAGGCTTTGGTAACTCCTCCATCCTGAGGACATGACAATTTAATACTTAAGCGTGAAACGTAAGCTGCCTCCTAAACATCAGAGGCTGATTTCAGTCACTGAGGCGAGATGTTTTTGGCTGATGCTGCTCTACAGTATCTCAAAAAAAATGATTTGGAACATTAAGGGTGCAGTGCCAACCTTTTTAAAACTGTCAGGTAATTATAAATCATATCTACAATACACTGGTGATGACATTCCAAATTCATGTCTTAGTACAGCTCACTTTCTTAAACCAAGGCACTCCTTCTTAATGCTTTTTTGTTTTCACAGAAAAGAACCTTACACTTTATCCTACTTTATGCTTTAGACTTGTTTATTCTTTTGGCTGGTTCAGACTCAGTTATTTCTGAGTGCTGGGTGCCCTAATGTTCTATTTATAGTGACAAATAAATACATTTGACAAAATCTATTTCTGACTTCTGAAACATAGAAAAGAGTGTTGCACAACCATGACAGCCTGAGATGTAGTGAATATTCCTTTTGTTGAAACATGATTAACGGCAAGAAGGAAACTCTAGGGCTGAAAAAATGACGGCAATGCCAGAGTGCCAAAAACTGCACTTCTTTGAAAGACCACTTGAGGCTGGTGTCAAGAGTGAGTCAATCCCAGTAGACCCCTATGATAAATATTCCAACTTTACAGCAGAAATAAACATGTTTAGAGTCTAGTAAGAACACTGGACCAGCTCTACACTCTCCATCGGGTGCTCGAGGGCTAATGGGAGTTTGCCCAACCAGTCCACATGTGCTTTGTGGATTTGGAGAAGGCATTCGACCGTGTCCCTCGTGGCGTCCTGTGGGGAGCACGGGGTCCGGGGCCCTTTGCTAAGGGCAGTCCGGTCCCTGTACGACCGGAGCAGGAGCCTGGTTCGCATTTCCAGCAGTAAGTTGGACGTGTTCCTGGTGCACGTTGGAGTCCGACAGGGCTGCCCTTTGTCACCAGTTCTGTTCATAACTTTTATGGACAGAACTTCTAGGCGCAGCCAGGGGCCGGAGGGGTTCCAGTTTGGGGACCACAGGATCTCGTCTCTGCTTTTTGCGGATGATGTGGTCCTGTTGGCTTCATCAGGCTTGGACCTTCAGCGTGCACTGGGGCAGTTTGCAGCCGAGTGTGAAGCGACTGGGATGAGTATTAGCACCTCGAAATCTGAGGCCATGGTTCTCGACCGGAAAAAGGTGGCTTGCCCTCTCCGGGTTGGTGGAGAGACCCTGCCCAAGTGGAGGAGTTTAAGTATCTTGGGGTCTTGTTCACGAGTGAAGGATGGAGCGTGAGGTTGACAGGTGGATTGGTGCAGCGTCTGTAGTCATGCTGTCACTGTACCGGTCTGTCATGGTGAAGAAGGAGCTAAGCCATAAGGCGAGGCTCTGTATTTACCCGTCAGTCTACGTTCCGACTCTCACCTATGGTCATGAGCTTTGGGTCATGACCAAAAGAATGAGATCCCGGATAAAAGCGGCTGAAATGAGTTTCCTCCGCAGCGTGGCTGGGCGCACCCTTCGAGATTGGGTGAGGAGCTCGGTCACCAGGGAGGAGCTCGGAGTAGAGCAGCTACTCCTCCACATCGAGAGGAGTCAGTTGAGGTGACTTGGACATCTGTTCCGGATGCCTTTGGGACGCCTCCCTGGGGAGGTGTTCCGGGCTTGTCCCACGGGGAGGAGGCCTCGGGGTAGACCTAGGACACGTTGAAGGGACTATGTTTCTCAGCTGGCCTGGGAACGCCTCGGGGTCCCACCGGAAGAGCTGGAGGAAGTGTCTGGGGCGAGGGAAGTCTGGGCCTCTTTGCTTAGACTGCTGGCATGTTAGCACCGATGCTACCAGTGGTGTGGGAGTGTGTGTGAATAGGTGAATGGGAAACACTGTAGTGAGCTTGCAAGAGCTGCTAAGGTTAAAGGTGCTATATGCAGTAAATCAGTGAGATCTGATTCTCAGTCTACAACAATTTGAATTCCCAAAGCCTCATAATGTTATGAGTCATATTCTTGGGACTGTTGAATGATCTTCATGTTCTTCTGCCTTGCTCTCTTCCTCCACAGCATCTACTACATACTGAAGCAGTGCGTGGACCACTGGGCCAATATATCTTGGTGTAAGGGTACCAAGTTTCTGGTTGATGAGGTCTTCTTGGAGGTTCACCAGACGTACTTTTCATTCTGCGGACAGGTCCACGACCCCTCACTGTCCACTCTCATCATGTTAATAGCACCTTCAATCGTTGCCACACTGTTGCTGCCCCTTCTGTGCGTTCACCTCACTACATGGAACACAGAGAGGCCCGGTTCTCTGGGGCTCTGATGCACTGAACTGATAAAGGTGAATAGCAGCACCGTTTTCAGCTGTACTTGTGTAATAGTGGCCATTCTGACAGTGGGTCTTGCAAACTGCAGTTGGTACCTCTGGTGTGGAGATTCAGGAAATTCAAACTCCAGCTCCTCCCAAAGCCAAACCACGTTAATTTTACATAAATCACATATAAAATATAAAACACCTCAGCTCCTCATCTACTCTCACTGCAATGTGTTTGTAGTAATATGTGTGTGTACCTCTGTTGAAATACTGTATGTACAGTATGAAACCATTATATAATCAGACCAGTGACAGTGACCCAGTTTAAGAAGTCCCACTACTGCTCTTTAAATATCATCTACATGAACACACACCAACATACCCAACTCCCCTAGACCAGTTACAGTGAACTGTTGCACAATATTTTCCAGTGATCTAAAATCTATACATTGAAATTTCTAAACATTGCATTCCGTTAAATCAGAGGTGCACCACACGACTGGCTCATATTTCTTTGCAAGAACCTGTCAAGCCATTTATTGTTGTAGTAATTTCTCTCCTCACATGTATAGAAGAATGTTCTATATTCCTCCATGGCTCAGTGTGCTGTGAGGTTTTAGCATATCATACATTCTGTAGACATAAAAATTATACTTGACTGTCTGAATGCTGTTCTGTGAATGACTTTGACTTTCTGGAACTCATTATTTTGTCATATATGTTCAACCCCACCCACCTATGGTAAGTAGACAAAAACAAAGCCTTAACAATGATTTACTGCTCTGGTTCAGTCCAACTCCACTCCAGTAGTCTTTCACAACTACTGATGTCTTGTATCATCTGTTTTGTGTCCTCATTTTTCTAACCAGACAAAGAATGGAATGATTCTGTTTGTATTTGAAACACATAATAAATATTTATTTCAGACAAAAAAAATAATGTTTTACAGGAGTTTGAAAACCTCTTCACAGCCACAGCAAGCTGGACCTGCTATTTCAGTATTCACACAATCTAAATGCCAGTCAGGTACGAACGCAAACATGTTGCATTTCATTCATTTAGAATCCGATTAGTAAAGTATATGTAGAAAGACTGTTGTGCAGACCTCAAGACGAGCTGTGCGTCGACAAAACATCGCAAAGCTCCATTAGGCAATGCTTCGAGTTTCAACACTGATTCTAATGACTCCCTGTAACGTGAAATGGATGCAGATCTCACTGAGTGGTCGACCTGCCCCGCATGGCACAGAGCTGCAGTAAACAGGAAGGCCTTAAGGAGAGCCCAGTGTCTGTCCAATCCAAAGAGCAGTCCACCAGTTTGCTGAAGAACTTGTGGACTCCAAGGCGTTTGTATGCATGCCAGATTGAGCACTATATCATGTGCATAGATCTATAATTACCTGCTAACACATTAGAACCTGACTGAACTTGTTGCTCCGTCTAAAGCTTTTAAAAGTTGCTTAATGCAGCTTTGACAACGCTTTGACAAAAAAAATCTCAGGTTTTTTAAATGGAAATCAGTGACATTGCTGTAAAAACAACAGCCGCTTCTGACTGAACACACCTGTCACAATACCCAAATAAGAGCTGTTCACTGAATAAAAAAGAACTATCCACAAAATAGGAAAATTAAAAGGGATAGTAATAAATTTACAACACTGGAGATCAGCAAAATGTGACACTTGAAGACCAACATTGGGACACCAATCCTGCTAAGGAACTAATCCTTTGGTATGCAGTGCAATTATAAGAAAAATGAAGGGCTTTTCCATAGTATCCAAACGATACTGTCCACCATAATTCTTTTGCTCTTGAGAAAATATCAGCCCGAGCAACCTTCCCTACAGTAGTTTATCACATTTCACACATATCTGATTTATAGTTCAGACGGTTGAACTCAATACATTATTCCATATGCTAAAGCTCCAAGATCGCCAGACGTCTTGACTCAAAGCGATGATGTTCAATTAGAGTAGGTTCAAAAATAACAGAGCCCGGTCTTAGATTTGAGTGGGTGGTCTGCCCGGCTACCATGGAGGTATAAGGCGACGAAATGTGGTAAACTCAGAACATTGACATGGCAGAACTTTTTTAGGGTGAAAAAAGAAACTATTTTCCTTTTCATCTCGCGTGTTTCAACATCTAACAGCCAGACAGTACCGAGTGGTAGCACTGCACCTTTTATTATCTTAAATAATACCCGCAATTCCACTTTTTCTCTTGTGTAAATACTGGAAGGATGTTTTGCTAAGAATATGTTCACCAGTTCTGTCTTGGCGAACTCAGACACACCAATTCTTGTCATAACAAAAGCACGTGGACGTGTTGAATGGTCTAACAGACTTGTATTCTCAGACAACAAAGGGCATAAATCCTTGTGACTCCTTTACCACTGCAGGTCAACCAGCACAGCAAACACATACAGATGGGAGACAAATTAAAGGAAAAACCCGCTTAAAGTGTTTTACTAACGTGTTGAGAGGCCATGTGCCACCAGAACGTTCCTTTAGCACCTTGGCATTGATTCTCCAAGTCGCTGGAACTCTACTGGAGGAACTGAACACCATTCTTTCAAAAGATATTCCCTCATTTGGTGTTTGGATGATGGTGGTGGAGAGTGCTGTCTAACATGCAGCTCCAACTGTTGGGACTGTGAAGGCCAAACTATATGATTGCCATCATTTTGATCAAACCACTCAGTGACCGCTCAATCCCTATGGATGGGGGTATTGTCATCCAGACAGAGACACCACTCCCATCAGGATAGAAATCTCTCAGCATAGGATAAAGTAATCCTTTTGGTCATCTGCAGTAACCCCATAAGAGAGTCACTAGATTGGCAGGGGTCAAGGGTTCATGTTTTTCCTTTAATTTGTCACTCCACTGCATTCAGATGGCAGAAGCTTACTAACAACACCTTTGGCTAAAGAGTGAACCGTTAAAGTTGAAAAGTTAACTTAGCATTAGTTCCATTAAAAAATGAACACAGTTAATAATCTTTGTTCCCAGTTTGATCCTTCAGGTTTTAGCCAGACATTCACAGTTGGTGTCTGTCTAGTCTTTGTTTCTCATTGCATTGTACTGAAGTGTTGTGAATATCATTAACCCTTAGCCTGTACGGAAGTCTAATTACGACTAAATGATTTATCAAACGCAAAATGAATTGAAGTTAAAATCAAGATTAAAATTTGGAAAAAAAAAGCATTCTCAATTTTTCAACTTGCTTGAGTTGGCTTATACATTTCTTAAGTTCTGACATAGCGAACATTAAACTCACATCGATGATAAACTCATAGTAGCCTGTATGCTACTTTCTGATGACACAATACAGCCTAGTCGATTTGCTATGAAGAACTTCACGGAAAGGAGTTTAATTTGCGAGTTCTTTACTTTTTTAAACATTTTTTTTGCGACTTTTCAAAGTTTGCTTCACATTTTCTTAACAGTTTGATTGGAAACACAGCTATTGACAGCTCAGGTAATTTCTAAAGGATTGCTCAGCCCCGAGTCGAACTTCACATAAGAGGAATATAAACAGCCAAACACACCGTGTGGCTTCGAAGACACAGGAGCAGAACTGCTCACTTAGAGAGAAAGCACTTCTTTTGATTTAGTTTTCTGGAAATCTGGGCATCTAAAGTGTACTCGTCTTTAAAGTCAACTATTTTCAGACCAGAAAAAAATAATAATAATAATAATAGCCATTTTAGAAACATTTCTTCAAAGCTTTCATGGGGATCGGATGCTGCTGATGTTCAGTATTTTAAAATCCTGTCTAAAACTGAGTCACTCACTAGCTTTGTCATGAATGACCTTCCATATAAAAATCATGCCCTTGCAAACCCAGTCAGCGAAACACATACATTCAGTAATGTCACCAATACAGCAGGGCGAGTATAATGGAGAAAACATCCTCGTGTCTTTGCCCTTACTTTGCCATTCCATTCTTTAAACCCTGAAACATAAACAAATGGTTGAAAAGGTCCATTAATAACGCAGCCCATTCTGAATGAAGCCGCTACGGAGGGCTAATGTAAAGCACATTCTGTGACTCATTAACTTGGGGAGCTGCAGAATTAAACACAGACTGCAGCAGGTGTGTGCTTCACATCAAAGTGGAGCTTCAAGTGCACGTCTACGGAGAACAATCAGGGACCAAAAGATTCATTTACAGTTAAACTTCTACATCACTTCACTGCAGTAAACACATTAATTCTCGTTCCTTGGCCTTTTTTTTTCTCCATTGTGTAACATAAAAGCCTGGACTGTAAGTCATATATTTTTACATTGCAAGTGTTGGATTGCCTTGACCGCTTTATGTACACAAAAGGAACAACAAACTAAAGGCTGGGAAGCAATATTTACAGATCAAAGGTCAGTTTCCCCTGAGACAGAATTGTTGCATGGCTCATAATGTAGGACATGGTTATGTGAAATGAGATGTGTGTTTCGTACACGGAAAATCTAGTACGCTGCTGATTCTTACAGGTATGTTTTTAATGAGGTTCGGGTGTATTTCAAGGGATGCTTGAAAGATCATGGCAACAGTTTTTTTGAGGACTACTTTTGCTAAACCTCGCAGCAGGATTTACATTCCTTCTGATCCATGTACAGTTGGTGTGTTGGTCCAGTGCCAGTGAAGGGCTCTGCAGGAGAGGGGGGATGGCGTGACACCTTACATGATGCATTTAGTGCTCATTACTCATTTTAAAAGGCCGATCTCTGTGAGCACAGCCGCTCTGCCTGCCTGTGATGGTGAAACTGTGGCTGGTTGTATGCTTTTTGGTTAGACTTGCTGCTTCTGTGGTTAAGTCTAAGGAACTACAGATATGTCCAGCTGTACTACTGTTTGACCCAGTGGTGCTTCTATGACACATGGTATAGATATCCAGGAATACTGTAACTTCAACACAACGCTCAGCCAGCCCAATGATCACCAAGGCATAGCCATGGCTACAGCTGTAGTGACAGCTGTGTCATCCCAAGTCTGCATAATCAAGTTATCTTTCTAAATGCAATGATACAGACTAGTCCCTGACAGTCACAGCTGAGGGTACACCAACCCTCACTCAGACACATTATAATCACAGACTGGATATCAAAAATGGACATAGCAACCATGATTCACTCATTGGTTGATGGACTACATTCTAAAGGGGGTTGTCCACTGATCGCAAGGTTGGCGGTTCGATCCCCGGCCCCTCCACATGCCGAAGTGTCCTTGGGCAAGATACTGAACCTGAGGTTGCTCCCAATGGCAGGCTAGTGCCTTACATGGCAGCTCTGTCACCATTGGTGTGTGAATGGGAGAATGTAAAACACATTGTAAAGCACTTTGGATACCACTAAGGTAGAGAAAAAGCGCTTTATAAGTGGAGACCATTTTACCATTTAAAGTCTAAAGCCTGGAACTTGGCCGTCACCTTCTTGGTCTTTTGAAACCATTCGAAAGAAGTGAGGGTTGAGAACTTGAGGACACGCCGATATGTTAGCCACCTGTCAATCACAAGGTAGCCCCGCCCTAAAACATATTTTGTGTTATTGTTGATTTCACACTGAATGGGGGCATGATTTATAAAATGAACATGGTGCTGTACTGAAGGAGGCTTGGCATTTGCGATTGAGAGCACAAACTCATTCTGAAGACGTTTGCTGAGGTAACAAATCAAGTGAGAAACAAGTTTTGTTTTCTCACAGACTTCAGTACAATAAATTTCTTTGTGCAACCACAGAAGTCGCCCCCAGGTGGCTGTTAGAAAGAATGCAGGTTTAAGGCACTTCTGGGTTGGCTTTAATTTTCAGATTCGGAGACTACACCCATTTTTTTATGTGGTTATAAGACATGATATTGATTCTTAATACAGCTCAGCCTTTCTCCATGGATCAACGGTGACACATACTTATTATGAAGTAACACAAAACCAATGCGAGGTAAAGCAAAAGGAATGCTTAAGTTCTGAGACTTAATGCAAAAGTAGTCCTACAAATATTCCCACCATGACCTTCCAGGGTCTCTGTAGTATTTGGTAGTGATTTACAGAAACTTCCTCAGCTGCCACACAGTCTCTCTCTCTGCTGGCTTTTCTACCCACCCTTTTTGAATATGTTACATGTATTGATTCAACATTGAACTAATTATCTCAGAACAGCTTCAGAGAGCAGACGCCTCCTTCCATTCTGAGCCGGTTAACTGTTTTTGGCTAGCTACCAGAGTTGGAAGTTTCAGGGTTGGAAGGCGCATCATCTATGCTGTCCTTGAACGTGATCAGTTATCAGGTCTTTTCGCACCACAGGGATACTGCCAGAAGGACAGTGTACTAAGGACTATGGACTGTGTTTCAAAAAAAAGGATTATCAATGACTTTTCAGGAAACAGAGCAAATAAGGTTTCCCAAGCGAATCAGTGATAATAAAAAAAAAGAAGGAGGCAAATAAATGCAAAAAAGAGATCAAATGTAGGTGCTCACTTTTATGCTACTTCCTCTTTGTGTTTTGGACAGCAGTTACTGAACATCCAACAAACATCTGAATGTTTCAGTTAAGGCTGTTTCTTCTTGATTCTCCATCCCTGGCTAACATCAGTCAACACTGATGGAGTATCATTCCAATATGAAGTATGTAGGTGCTGGGACCATTTGACTGACCATAGGCTAACACACAGTCCTCAGTGAAATCCCATCAAACTCTGACGCTCATTACAAAATAATGACCTCTCTTATTAAATCTTGTGTCGTTCTGTGGTACGAAAGATGCTTCTGTGCGGCAGGAGGAAAGTTTCTGAGAAGTGTTCTATAGTGGGCTCGCAATATAGAAGCGAAAATCTCTTGGTATTTTAAAACAACTCTGAACACAGATGGTACATTATAATTCCACGCTCACAGTCTTTCTGTACAATGCATCATTCATACATCCTGCCAACAGTCGGCTGCTCCCCATCGTTTTCACTACTTGTGTGTTTGCTTAGTTTCTATGCGTTTCCCAGTCAAGTGTGTCATTATATTATTCATGACATCTGCTGAAAAATGCTCCACGCTATGGAAATCTCGCGGAGAAGATGAAAGAACGGATGACTAATGACATATATTCTGCTTTGCATGTGTCAACCCTAACACAATGTTCTTTTTTTTTATTTTACACTAACTCTTATAGTAGTCGAAGCTATCTGGAGTATAAACACCACTGAGAATCTGGCATTAAGTCCAACAGGTCACAAAATAAATAGATACAACAAAGTAGAAAAATAAGGTTGAGACCATGTTAGCTATTTACTTATACATCCAAGGTCACGATAATGGGATCAGTGGACTGGTATGTAGGGCATTAAACACCTAACAAAGTACAGTAACAACCCTTGAAGAGGCTTGCACAGCCTCCAGGGATTTTGGCTTCAAGAGGAGACTACATTTAGAGGGAGGGCTTCGTGCCAGGGAGCTCGGTTGGCAGCGACAAGAGTGAACTTTTGCCCAGTCAAAGTGCTCATTTCTAAAAGTCTGTACAGAAAGGAAAAGGACTATTTAACTCCTTGTTTGCACATCATTGCAACCTATAGGCAAGGGCAGGGGTATGAAGGAGAAAGGCAGCTAAACTACAGAGGCAGTGAAATTCATTCAGGGCTCTGAGATTGAGAGTCACTTCATCGGAACAATTCTGAATTTTGATGAATATCCACTTTCCGAATGAAAAAAAAAAATACAGCTAATTGAACCTTTTTCACCGTTCAGTGCCGAAATTTGCCTAAATGTTTCATCCTGCTGTAGTCCTAGAGGTCACGTCATCATTGCACTTATGCCCAGAACCTGCAGAGTAATTAAAGGGATAAAAAGTGTTCATGTAAGTTTTGTGTTTAACTAGATTTGCATCGTCCAGAATTACATCTTCAGGGAGGTTTAACACAACACCACCACCACCACAGAGATCTAACATTAGGTGTGCCGTTTTTTTTTTTTTTTTAATGGAATTACCAAAGGTTACGAAGTGCTTATCCAGCTATAGCTTTTGTATATTTTACAAACACCATTAAAGGAGCTCCTCTCGCTTTGTCACTGCTACCCAGAGACACTGAGGTTTCCAAAGAGGGCTTGCTTGCTCTGATTGGTCAGAGCTGGAGGATGAAGGAGGTCCTATTGGCCGGGTCCAATTTATACAAGCATGTGGATCTCGTTGTACTCGTCTCGTCCATCTTCGTCAAAGTTTGGAGAATCCTCATCGCAATCCAGCTGTGAAAAGACAAATTATCTTCGATCAGTTTCATCCCAGTTGAACTCCTGTGTGAACCAAAATATTAGCCTAAGATAAAGTGAAGAGGTGTTTCATGATACTGGATATGTGACTTCAGCATGACTTAAACAGCTTGATTACTGTCACTTCAATCAATTCTGAAAATAATTTCTTGTAACATTCTGGAAAATGATTTGCTTACTAGCCCAGCAAGCTGAATTGATTATTATCAGTTACATGTCCAGCTTAACTTGTTGGCTAACTTATCTAAGGCTGGAAGCAGGCAGGCACCGCTAGTTTAATTCTGAGGTAAACTAATTCAAGCTACCAACTGGACTGCCGTTATGCTAAGCTAAGTTAGCATGCTTAGCATATTTAGCATATAAACTAAGTGTTAAACTATTTCTCTAGAGCATAATCTCACAAGTGACGTATGAAGAATTGTCCTTTAGAATTATCCGGTATAGTTTATATTTCATTGTTTGATCAATAATGGCAAGCCATACTTGACCCAAGTCAAGCGATAGAGGCCCAAACCATAATACTACCACCACCGTGCTTAGGAGATGTGTTTTCCTTTCTCCATACGTAATGCTTTTTCATTTAAACCAAAGAGGTCTGCTTTGTTCTCATCCATCCACAAAACATTTTTCTAATAGGCCTCTGACTTGCCCATGCGATCTTTAGCAAACCACAGACAGGCAGCAGTGTTCTTTTTGAAGATCAGTGGCTTTTCTCTTTGCACACCGCTGCTCTTTAGTGCTCTTGTCATGGTGGACTCAGGAACATTAACATTAGCCAAAGTAAGAGGGGCGTTTAGCTTGCTAGAAGTTAGCCTGGTTTCTTTATGACCTGACAGGTTATTACATGACTTGCTCTTGGAGTGACAATGGTCTGTCTGACTATGTGTCAGCAGAGTCCAAACTCCTTAGAGATGTTTTCTAACTTTTTCCAGCCTGATGATGAACAACAAACTCTTTTTCTGAGGTTTTTAAAACTCTCCTTTGTTGGTGCCATGATATACTTCTTTAATAAGTTACTGTTCTTTCAATGAAATAGTTCACGTACTTATTAATATAGGACAATTTATGCTCAGTAAATAAATGTACAAGTTTGTCTCATTTGTTTGTTTGGGTTCTCTGTATCTACTTTTAGCACTTTAGGCCACACTTATGCAGAAACAGAGAATAATCTTAACTAGCAGTGGTTCAAATCAGTTATTTCCACACTGTAAACAAACATATAAAGCTCCATAAAGTGCAACATTACTTTCTGCAACTCACTGGAATTTGATTCTTCCATGTGAGCCCTGTAGATCATCCAAATGATCCCATAAATGAGTCTTCTGTAAGTTCATATGTTGTTATGCTTAACAGCACCAGTGTGAAAACAAGACAAACCAGAACTAAAAGACCACAATTTATGATTTTTCCCTCTTGCTCTTTCATTGCTCTTCTTCCATCTACCAATCAGCTGCGGTAGAGCAAAAGTAAAGCAAAGACATAAAAACTGTGAAAAGATACATTTATTATCTGGTTCATACAAGGTTAAGGTTAGAAGGGGTTAGGGCTCCGACATCATGGACTCAATTTTGGTCGCTTCTACTTAATTTTAAGGTGGTTTGGGGGAAGATCTATAGTGCCAAAGGTCCGCGAGACCTTTGGATGAACACAACATGAACAGCGGTCAGGTTAAGCGCAAAGCTGTTTATCCTCGCTCTTAAAAAAAGGTTGACATTTTGGAAAGGGAAGGTTTTAATCTTACAGTGATGACATGCATGGGTTTAGCGAATCTATCCAAGAAAACCTAAAACCCAGCTTCTGGAAGGACTACGGATCTTTGTCTGGTTAGAACCCAGAGCAAAAAGAAATATTTGCCTATCATTTGAAAATATTTGCATGGGAAAGTCCTCCATGATCACAGAGCAGAAAATCATCAGGAATGTCAGGGGTGAAGTTCCTGTGTAGCGTTTCTTTAAGAGATGTTAGCGCTAGACAGGCATAAAAACACGGCAACTTCCATCTAATGTTAAATTTGCTGTAAAATAAGTATCCTGAGGCGATGTGGGACTAGACGATGGTGGCAAGGTTTCAAGCATTCCTGGAATCTCTCTCTGCTACCCAAACCTACCGCCTGGAGCTCACGTTCCTCGAAGATCCTGGAGAGGATGAGGCGGCGCAGCGGCACCGTCATGATGAGGACGAAGGGGAACGCCAGGGAGGCCTCGGTGGACTTGACTACCCACAGAGCCACGATGCATGCCAGCTGGATGATGGTGAACATGTTCATCCGCCACGTCTTCACCTGAAACAACACACATGTGGTGGCGACCGGGTTCAAAAGCATTAAACCGTAGGCCACAGTGCAGACACACAGAGACACTCACAAGATGCACATAAAGACACATTAAACACACTCACTCCCCAGCAGTTCTCCTCCATAAAGAAAATCTCACATGTTTTGGCTCCATCTAGTGGAAAACCTTGCATTCATCATTTGTGGAAAATGAGCAGCGGGGACTGGATTTACTGTCATTCTTTCTAGGAATCAACTCTAAATGCGAATCCACTCCTATCTTGGGCTGTACTGTGGGTTATGATGATCTGTGATGACGCTGTGAATGATGGATGGCTTCCTGAAGCACCACAGGAGAGCTGGTGATCAATCTGCTGTACAATAAATTCAGAAAGAATCTTGGCTGCAGTTTCTCAAGCAACAGTTTCATACTTTTGTAGGGTTCTTGTTTTATAGCCTTTCATAACAACATGTAGGTTCTTCTAAGTGGGCATGTAGTCTGAAAACTGCCCTGTGTTGTAAAAAACATTAAAAGGCCGCTGGGGGCATGCTGTTTCAGGTACACACAGGGGGTAGGTCCATGTGTAAAGTGTGAATGCTTATCAATCCGCAAAACACTGGAGGAATATTTATAATATTGTGACACATACCTTAAAAGTTATCACAGTCTTTTGTTACTATGACTAAGAGGTAAGCAGGAGAAAGTTCCACCCTGCACCAGCTTTCACTACACCCTAATTATGACTGGCTTTCTGACATATCCTCATAATTAGCTGCAAATGAACACAGCATTTTTTCAGAACGACAGCGAGGCCTGTGTTTTTAAAGACATAGTCATGATGGCTGAAGTACGCCTGCACAAAGACGGATACCACAGTATGGAAACACCTTGTCCAGGTTTCTTCTAGTCTGACTCACCAGATGTGGGCTGCGGGTCTTCCATTGGCCCCTCATCTCAGGTGGATTTTTCCTGAGCTTCTGCTATCTGTGTGTTTTACCATTCCCTTTGCTATGGGAAACAACAACAGTAAAATGTGGATGGTGCGGTAAGGCAGCCCTGCTGGTTTCTTCAGTGGATTATCCATTTCAGTGACAGCGCCCAACTCCTTATGTGTAAAATGTTCCACCAAAACAATTCCACCTGTCACTGTTTTGAGGGAGCACTGAAGCCGCACGCTTCGTTTAGTTTCGTCCAAGACAATTATAATTTGTTTAAAGAAGCAAGGTGGAGCGTTTTTTTTTCCCTATAGCAGAGTGAGAATGAAATGCAGCCAGACTGTTCTCTAGTTCAAAATGGGATAAAGGTTAAGTGAGAGCAGGGTTCTACTGACGGTGCGCAGGTACGTCATCACCTCAAGTTATGGAGCAGTTAGTCAGTACTTCAAGACAATACTTAAATGAAGAACCATGAAACTCATTGTAAAGTCTGACCCTGGCGATGCAGAGGATGCATGAACTGTATTATATTTTAAAGATGAGATGTAAAATCCAGAAGTGTGATGACTGCAGTAGAGACCAGAGGCAAGCAAGTTCAAAACCCCCAGGACATGTTTCTGAACAAGTTGTCAACTTGTTCAGTCAACCCCGGGTTTGTGAATCCATCTCTGAGCGTGTTGACATAGGAGGGGCAGACAGGTCTGTAATGACATATTTCTTACATAACGAACAAACTGTAATCCTGAACCAATATGAGGCATAAAAATATAATACAGGCTAAAAACAACACAGCTGCTGCAGCCAAAGCGCAAAGACAGCTGGCAAAAAAACAGACAACCATGTGAATGTGTAATGTCATCATTAAGGCATTAGTAGATCTGAAAGTTAATACAAATGTGCACTCTATTAGTTGTTGTTAGATATAACCTATTTTTATGGCATGTAAGACAATTTTAACCTTATGTTCTTTCAGCTGCAACCCTTGCGGTAAAGAACAAATTTAAAGCCATAATATAACAGTAAGCAGGCATACTTGTAAATCTTATGAGGTCAACAAGTACAAGGCTTTAGTGCTTTATTAGTCCCTGTTTTAGGATATATTGCAATGCAAAGGCCTACAGATAAAGAAGCTGCTTGCAGTCACGAAGAAAAATGATAAAGCAGGGAGGACTCCACTGAGAATCTGTATTTCTCATGTCTATGCTTATCAAAGGGCTGCTCAGTGGCTCAGTGGTCAGCAGCGTCGCCTCACAGCTAGAAGTTCCCCGGTTCGTGTCCCGGTTAGGACGCCTGGGATCCTTCTGGAGTTTGCATGTTCTCCCTGTGCATGTGTGGGTTCTCACCGGGTACTCCGGCTTCCTCCCACAGTCCAAAAACATGCTGATTATTCTAAACTGCCCGTAGGTGTGAATGAGAGTGTGCTTATTTGTCTCTATATGTAGCCCTGTGATAGGCTGGTTCAGGGTGTCCCCTGCCGTCGCCTGGGATAGGCTCCAGTCCCCCCGCGACCCTACAGAGGATTAAGTGGTGTATAGATAATGGATGGATCGATGAATGGTTGCTTATCAAAGGTATGGGGCAGTGGTGGCGCAACGGTTAAATCCCTGGGCAACTAATCAGAAGGTCAGAGGATTGAACCTCAATGCGGTCATTATTGGACCCTTGAGCAAGGCCCTTAACCCTTCCTGCACCAGGGGCACTGCATCATGGCTGGCCCTGCGCTCTGACCTCAACTGAGATATGCAAAGACAACATTTCACAGTGCTGTAAAAAATGTATTCGTGACAATAAAGCTGTAGATGGACTTCTAATGGGATATTTTAGGAATGTTCATGCCAGGTTCCAAGAGAACTGATTCGTCAGTGGCTAGTCCTTTCATATTTGCTGAACTGTTATCTGGAACATAACTTGCTCTGAAGCAGGTTAGGTCTTCAGCATAAGTTATCATGGTGATGCATCCAGGTAAAAAGTGGAACAGCATCATAGCCCTGAAAACCCAGACCTGAAGTTCCCTCGCTACCCCCAGGTCCTGCTCCATAATACAGGCAGCCAGAAACTAAACTGTTTATCCTCAGCTGTTGACGTAACTGTCAGCTTGGGGTCCAAGCTTCTGCAACTCTCATAATAACGCTGAATGATGAGGCTACGCTTTCAAAACTAAGCTAAAAACCAAGACTCCAAACCAGAACAGCGGTGTTTGGTAATGTTTTTTACAGCAGCGTGTCCTTATTCTGAGATGTTCTGTTATGTCTCTCATCCTTCAACACCCCAGCCTCTCTGTTATTTCTGCTCTGACTGAGTTCACTCAAAAGTTGAGGATGGATGAAGCTTGAGGTCTGGCTGCAGCTGCCATTGTTAGGTTTAGTGTCTCCATCCTCCCACTGATACCAGAGACCAGGGCGTGTAAACATTGCTGTTGTTACCTTGGTGACGTAGATGTGGTCAGGGTGGTGCTTGGCAGGCGTCACCATAAGCGTAATACGTTCATAGAGCTGGATGCCCGTCAGAGAGGTGACCCCCATGTACAGGAAGATACCAAAGAGAACAGCCAGAGGGATGAGGCGGAGCACATCTGTCATCACTATGGACATACCTGATGGGCAAAGAGGGGTTAAAAGGGAAGTTCTTATACGGTATTTCTATTTCATTTATAACACTGCACACATGCATAATAATTTTCAACTGTGGAGAAAATTATTCATTCAACAAGGGAGCAGCCCTGAAAAACAAACACACTGTCAGTGCCGTTTATTTGAAACACATTCCCTGTTCAGATGCCCTGGTCGAAACCCTCTCTGGGATAATCCAGAAAGTCTCGCTCCTAATCCAAACAGCACTTCAATCAAACAAAAGCTCAACCATCACGATGACTCATTATGGCTGTATACAAAACTGGATCAAACCATACTTAAGGCTGCTTTGGGAGCCCTACCTTAATCGAAACAAGACACTGAGCTGGCAAGCGGCGCGAGGGACGAGGATGAAAACAACCTCGCAGTGTCCCGACGCCGCGTTTTGAATCTGGAAAAGCGGCGGCTTCGGTTCATTTCGAAGACAATTTGTAAACAGAATGTAAAATCGTTTTAAGCTGCAGCACAGGCTGAGTCATACTTCATGAATGTCTAGACATGCAGGAGCTGCAGAAGTGCCACTCTGTACCTTCCAGCTCATGTTTGCCTCTCATAACAACTACTTGCCAGGAAATTCCAACACTGTAATTAATGTTGTGTAAAAAAAAAAAAAAAAAGAAAATATAACCCCTGCAGCCCCAAAACAAAATACTGTAACTATTCTGGAATTGGCCAGTAGTTAAGACTCCGCTTTATCTCTTCCAGGTGTGCTGTTGTGATTTGCTCCGATTTATCCGTCGTGAATTTTAATGAAAGTACCACCAAGTTTTGTGGAACTTGAGCTGCTCTTGATTAATTATAGATACATTTGCGGTTACGGAAAGTAATAGTAATTACATAATGGGACTAGAAGGAGCATTCCAAAAACCAATTAACTGTTCCCTGAGCAATGTTACTGCCTTAGTTACTGTTGCTTCACCTGTCAAGCTTTCTGCTCTTGTGCAACACATGGTGCAGCTTGCGGTGACAGAAGTGGCCGAATAACCTCTCAACATTAAATCACTGTCACTGTTGGATCGGCAGGTCTGGAGTTTCACATAGGAGTTAGCCAAAGCGAAGCAGGATTCTTGGTCTGTAACTGAGGTTTTTTGCCCGTGCTGGTTGAAATCTTCCCCTCGTTGACTGCTTGATGCTTCCAGCTTACTTGTTTTGAAATACGAACCCTGTAAAATAGCCTGAAGTATGTATGCGATGGCTGCATACATGATGTTGTGTTTAAAGAGGCGAAACCAACATGTTCCAGGCAAAACATCAGCAGCCTCACCAGTTAATGATCCACATATGAGACACTGAAATAAAGGAAGAGCCTTGTTTGTGTTTCACAGGGTAGAGCTACTAGTGTTCAAAGAAAGTACATCACTCCTTACAATTGTGACCTTGTGACTAGCCTGAATATATGGGAATATTTCTTATACATTGCATCAGATAGCATTTTTAGGTGTAGGTGATGATGTAATATTGCATCAGCTGCTACTTTCAGCCATATAAGCACGCCGCTCTGCAAGAGTTGCAGTCATCTCTTGCTTGTGTCAGGATGGCGCCTGCTGAACGTTTTTCATTTCATTTTCCATTTAAAGCAACCTTGGGAGAGGGGTGGTATCACTGGCGCCACGACCGAGCTCTGCAGACAGCAGCGGACGCCATCTGCCTCCGCATCGGCTACAGCAAGCAACAACACCCAAGAAAGTGCAGAGCAGACTCAGGCACAGTCGAAGGCCCAGGGTGGGCTGCACACAACAGGTAGAGACCGGAAGCTTCTGCTCAACTCAGGGAGACAACATAGATCCTTGGACATCGTTGTAGCTACCACACTCAAGCCAGACATGGGATTATAACCCAGTCTTATATCCTTGTTCTTAAAGAAGCACAAGGGAGGAAGACTGCCAGGTATCCAGATGTGGTATCTGAGTGACAGTGGAATGGATGGTTGGGATTTGTGGGCTGCAAAGAAGAAGTACCGCAAAGTAATCAAAGAACTGAAGCAAGTTGAGAGCTTCTGATGACACTGCAGCCTTTGGTGTAACAAACCATTACCTGTCAAGTATTAGTTAGCTCTGCCTTAACCAATAATATAATCTTTTGTTTCTTTTCCATTAATTTCCTTAATGTGGCGCTAGTCGTTGATGCAACCTACCAGCACCAGTAAAGGGTTAGAGTTGTAAAGCTCTGAGGCGAAAGACCTTCTTTGAACAGCAGTGTAGTTCTGTGAGTACTAGAAATAAAAATGTAACTCCATTAGACAGGTAAGATTTAGCTTAATGTGAGGAATTCCAAACAGAATGCTTTACTTTCATATAAGAAACTAGCATCTTGGTTCACTTCAGATGGAATATCCCAACATAATTTAGCTTTCATTGGTCTGGAGGCTGAAGCTACAGTAAGAGACTATACATTTGGTAGTGAGCTTGTTTGCCAGGAATGCTAAACATACCATTTAATACATTTCTGACTAATAATTTATTATTCACTTGGTTTTGTAAAGGCCACCATCCAACTTTGACTCAGACTTTGGATGTCACTCTTAAAAAAACCTCTTGCACACTTAATTTCCACGTGCAGAACAACAAAGCTTGCAAGGCCTGTGTGCCTAAGTACAGTTGCTAAGCTATGATTTAACAGTAGCTGTTCAGGGCTGGAGTCTGATAACGTTTCATTCCTTTCCTTTCCTCTTACCAACGAGCACAGCCACCAGAAGCCCCGTGAGCCTCTGCTCCTTCACCTCCTGGATCATGGGTTTTTCGCCAGGAGCCGTGGCCTTGCTCATGACCGTGAGCGCGTTGACGTGAGTGACAGAGCGCACGGTGGCAGCAGTGAGCCAGGGCAGGCCGAACAGGGGGCAGATAGCACCGAGGATGACAATGAGCAGGAGGTCCAGGTGGAAGCCCGAGCCTTTAACCAGACGCCGCTCCTTCTTACTGACTATCAATCTGAGGGATCGGAGAAACAACAGGAACACTATTAAAATTCTAACTTTAAGTAATACAATTTGGAAAGTGCACACTTTACTATTACACACACAGGTTCTACACTAGTGCATTAATGCCATAGACAATCAAAGTTTACACACGAGGTGATCTGAGTTTCCATGAAAATGAGAATGAAGACAAGAAGTGCAGGGACAACAGATGCTCCCATCATCCAGGTTGGAAAGGGCTGCTTGTCACCAAAGGGACTGATGAACCAGCCTCTCTTGTTAGGGGAGGTGACTGAAAATCCTGACGGCACATTGAGTTTCTAAAAGTAAGAACAGTCATGTTCAAGAAGTGGGAAAAGGTACTGATTTATTAGAACTCTAATAAAATGCACTTGAACTGTCGCTGTGACTACGGTGATTCCCAGTGAAGTTACCTGTGTGTAAGTGTCAGTAATACTGTAATCCAACAGAACCGAAACTAAGATTGAGATGGGGATGCCGAAGTCACCGATAATTCTTCTGGCCTGAGGAAATTGAGAAAACAAATGATAGATAAAGTAGAAATACATCACAATTTCCAATGAGACAGTTCAGTTCAGTATGACAAAGAGATTAAGCTAACATTTACTGCTGCTGACATAAACTGTTTAAACTGCAATCTTTAGGCTTTGGTGTGAAAAAATTAAACTACATTATGGCATGTCTGTTTACCTTAAAACTGTCTTTGCTGTTTAGAATATCTGAACTTGTAAATTGACAGTTTTGAGACACCCAGCAAGGGAATTAGTGGTGGCTTAAATGAAAGCTTGAGGCAGTATTTGAATTTACACAGTTAGAGGAATTCTTGTCTCAAGCTTCTTTGTAGCTATGGCATCATATGATCATCTGAATTTAAACAATCGACTACCTTTGGGAGGAAAAAACTCAACACATAAAGGAAACTATTTGTGAAATGTTTTGAGACCACTAGAAGTGCTAAAGAGCAATGTTTCATGGAGGGGTCCCTGTTCTGTTTGTACAGCATGTCACATGTATGAGCAAGACATGACGCACATCCTTGCAGAATGTTTTACACTTTCCTACAGCAGTTAGTGGCAGCAGTTTACAAAGAGGCAGACGTGGTTGGAGAATAAACGAAATGTACTGCACACGTTTGTTCAGTTTCTCAAGGTGCATTTTTGAGAATCACTGAATATAAACAGTGTTTTTCATAAGAAATATCCATAAAGTGCTTTTTAATTTCCCAGAGAAGCTTAATAACAACTGTTCTAAATGGAGCAGTAAAGAGATTACCTTGCCACCTAAAAACCGGCTGTTTCGAAACTTCCTAAGAAAAAATGCCACGAAGAAAGTTCCCATCATGAGCACAAAAGACAAAAGAGCAGTGTTGGGCTGGTTGAAGACAGGTTGACCAAAATCACGCATCTCGCCAGTTGGAGTGGAGTCCGAGGGGTACATTGCCATCAGTGGATGTTCTCTAAACACCTGGAAACAACAGGAGAGTCTCAATTTATTCACATTAACTGGATGTACTGGCTTCTTACAGATATGACAGGGGGTAGAATTAAACCCATATTTCTGATTGATTCTAATTGTACAAATATTATTAAGAACTACAGGAAGCTTCATTTGAAACTTAAGACTACCATGAAATACATGGTCTTTTCAAGTGTATGTCAACTGTTTTCCACAACTGTATCAGGACTGAACAAATAACTTAATTATAATAAATGAGAAAAACAAAGATTAAAAAAGATATTAAGAAAATATTCTGGTATCCTCTAGTGGGGAAGAATGCCTATAAAGTGTTTTTTAATTGTTTAATTTCTAATATAGTCCAGTGTGTTGTGAGGCTTCTGCGGTAGTTACCTTGATGAGCTTAGAGAAAGTCTCATAAATGAAGATGAGGGAGATAAGGAAAGCAAAAATCTCCTGGGTAAAGGGTGAGATGTAGCGGACAAGGAAACTGCCCTCTGCTGCCACAATCACCAGGACAATGAAGATGAGCCAGAAACCAATCCACACTCGACCAGTCAGGTACTCAAAGTTGTGGGCCTGACAGAACTGAGTGACAAGACATGTTAGTTGCCTCACCAACTATAGTATGTAAAGTATACATCGATCAGGCATAACATCATGACCACCTGCCTAATATTGTGTTGGTTCCACTTAAGTGGTCCAAAATGCTCTGAACCATTGGGCATGGACAAGAGGACCTCTCAGGGTGTCCTATGGGGTCTGGAACCAGGATGTTGGCACTGGATCCTTTGGGTACTCTGGCTTGTGCAGTGGGGCCTCTGTCAATCCAACTTGTTCCACTGTATCCTGTTAATGCCTGATCACAATGGGCTGTAGGAAGTTTGGAGGTCAGATCAACATGTTGGGCCATTGTCATGTTCCTCTACATGTTCCTGATTGGTTGATGTTGTTGCCATGTGGTGGGGTGAATTTTCCTGCGGGGGTAGGTCAGTGACATTTGAGATTTCCATTTGCGTTAAGGAGTGTGCTTGTTGTGGGACAGTGTTTATTTGAGTGTCTAAGTCTGATCAACGCGGATGTTAAAATCCAAGGTTTTCCATCAGAACACCACATAGTACCAATATGATCAATGTTATTCTCTTCACCTGTCAGTGGTCATGATGTTGTGGCTGATCGGTGTATGTTTACTATGTGTTCAGTTAAAGTACCTTGTAGAAGGCTTCTTCAAACACCAGTAAAGGTCCTGAGAAGCCTATGATGAGAAGTGGCTGACCAGCAAGCAGCGAGAATATAATTCCAAGAGTTGCAGTTGAAACAATGAGCTCAGTCACTCCCATCATGCCTTCTGTTTTCTCTCCTGCATGTGAAAATAGTCACAAAGACATAGGTAACTCAGACTGGATATAAACATGACACGCAACCCAGTTTGTTTCATGGTGTTTGTAGTTTTAGTTTACCCAGCAGGCCTCCGAAGGTAATAGTGGGTGACAGTGCGGCAAAATAGATGAAGATGACGGCCGCGATGCACTGCATGTCCAGGGAGTCTTTCAGGTCGCTGACATAGTGTGGGTAGCGCCGGCGGATGTCGTGGATCAGGCCTCCAAACGGGATCCCTGAGCGCTTTAACGGATCCATCTCCTGGTCTCCCTCTTCTTCCTCCTCTGGACTCACCTCTGGGGGAGTTAAAACAGGTTTAGTTACATAAAGAAACTAGTACTGAGCATGGTAATATGAAACAGTAAAACAAACAACTAACTATTGACATTAAAGGCACAATCTGTGATGCAAGTCTAAACACTACAGACGAAACCTAGATTGCAACTCACAATTACTGTACACCATAGATTCTAAACAAAGTCCATGAAAAGACCATGACTACCTAAAGCGACTTGACATGTTTCTTCAATACCTGATGACTGATTTGATCCCTCACACACTGTCTACAAACTAATACACCAAGTGTGTATTAATACGCTGAATTAGTTTCCAGCAATTAC
Source organism: Dascyllus trimaculatus (assembly GCA_024666655.1). Lineage (NCBI taxonomy): Eukaryota > Metazoa > Chordata > Actinopteri > Pomacentridae > Dascyllus > Dascyllus trimaculatus. The sequence goes on along the minus strand of CM045456.1, from coordinate 29,900,986 downwards.
TCTTGTTTTAGAGAAGTTTGTTTAAAATTACAGTGCACACCTGTTTTTTTTTAAAAGAGTCTTTCTGTTTGTGACAAGTTTCCAAAGATTTATGCCCTTAGAGGAACCCAGTGGGCTCTGGCCTGAGTACCACAGATGAGGAGGAAAATGAGAGTGTCAAATATTTAAATGGACTACTGCAATGTCTGGTTTGGTTTAAAAGATCTCTTCTCCCACATATACGCTATAAGTGCCTATACCTTCCTTTCTGTACGTGTGATGGTTCCATGTAATGTGTAAATCTACTCCAGGTGCAACAGTAAATCTCTTTTTGTTTTCTACCTGTAAAAACTCTCCACAGCTATATTTTAGAAACCCAAATGCAAGGAATGAGCTGCACAGGATTTAAAACCATCTGTGTGGGTGCATAACCCTAAAAAGGTTGATTTGCAGAATCAGAAACGCCTCCTTCAAACATAGTAAATTCATTTTTTTTCCTGGAAAAAAATGACTTGACAGAGTACCTTTGTTGTCCTGCTCCAGTCCAAATGTGGAGTGCTGCTTCTTGAGCTCTCTCTCCTTTCTCTTGCGCAGCATCTGCTTCTGGAAATCAGCCACTGTCTTCAGGAGGTCTTTGCCCTCCACGTTGGAGGGTGGAATGACAATGCTGCAGTCCAAGAATTCATTGATACCATTCAGGAGGTCCTGCCTGTCGTCAGCAAAGTAGGCCACCTCGTGGAAGTTCTACAGCGAAACACAACTGAATGTCAGCACCAGGATGCCAGCTACAGGCAAGTCAAGCTAAAATGTGGGCTTATTTTCATTATTTTTCTAATTTTAGACTCCACTTCATAACACAAGAACAGAGTTAATAAATCTTGCTGTAAAATGCGCAACCGGGAGCCAAGAAGCTATTTTTGACCTGTACAGATGTCACAGAGCCATTAGGCAATATAGGCAAATAAGAGTGCCGTGGCCTCCAGGGGGCGCCACAAAATTGGGAAAAAATTCACCTTCAATATATTAAACTAGTTATTACTATTAACTCTTAAAAAGGAAAAGCTCACATTGATTCAAATGTAAAGCAATGCTATTTGATTTCGTTGTAAGCGTATGTAAATGGCCAATGGAGGGGGGCACCATATAAAATCTCACCTAGGACGCCACATTGGGTAGGGCTCTGCGCAGAGTCATCCTAATATCAGAATATAAGGTTGAAATGACCAAGTTATTGGCATCATTTATAGCATTTCATTCAATGTCTACCTTGTCAGACATGAGAGTGGAGAAGGAACGTCCAATCTCATGGTAGTCCACACTGGACTGACTGGGGCCAATCAGGACGAAAAGAAATCGAACAGGGACAGGGACCTCAAGCACCGACTCCAGAAGGACGGCATCATTGAGCCTGACAAAGGCCATCGCTGGCTGCTCCAGAAACTCAACACACCCTTGCAGAGAAAGAAAACCACAACACATGTTTAGTAATTTGCAATTTCTCACACGCAAAGCTCAAAGTCGATCACAATACACAGAAGTCGGTACTGTTCGTGGTTCTTCTCATGTAATTTAATCATTTTCCACTGAGGGCCTGCCTAATGGAGAATTTACGATGAGCAGATTAAGCCCCCGGCGGTTTATAAAAACAGAGAAGAAAAGAAAACACATAATTCCTCTAACTGATCTACTTTGTCCCCCGAGCTTACCAACTAAAACAATGACAGCTTCGGCATCTTTGGGAATCTTGGCGAGGAGTTTCATAGATCTGGCGCAAGCTGGATGGCTCTCAGGAGGCAGAGGGTGGAGAGATTTCTTGGAGGAAGAACAGTACAAAGATTACCCACATTATTGTCCCAACCAACGTGATGTGACACCATAACAGTGCATGGGACCAATAATGCGAAATGACTGTGGGAATGTATGCATCAACAGTCATATCCTGGTGTCCCTATGCAGTTCACTTTAAACCGCACAGCTGCTTAACTGGTTCTTTATGTTTGAGGAGAATTTTTTTAATAGGCTGCTTTAAATTTGCCAACATTTGAAGCCGTGGGGAACATTAAGTTTTCACAGTTAACATATCAAGAAGCTTTAACTGGAAGCACCTGTAGGCTGACTAAGAACATAATTCAACACATGTGGCACAGGGAGACTCGGTTTCTCCGACTTCAAGAACTACCTACATGACTTCTGACCTCATGGAGTGGTGTTTCAAAGAACAATGTGAGAGCCACGGGCCTCACATCAGGAATTTAGCGTAATCATGTTTAAATCTATGCTTACTGGTGATTCTTAGAACTTAATGCAAACCATAGACTAGAACAAGACAGCTCTGCGTCGCTTTTATCTCTGTCCATTTAGATAGCTGAGTTCAATTATCCTGGTGGATTCTTGTCAAAACTACTTAATCACTTACTTTGGCTTTGGTAAAACATATTTAGCGTGCTGTCTGCCTGCACTGTTTCAACTGCATCACAGTCTTTCATCGCCCAGATCCCTTATTCCTCTGATCTCTGTCAGGAGCCTCTCGCATGATCAAACGAGGTGTGTAAAATGAAGTGACCTTGAGAGCAAGTGACAAACACGTTCCGAATAAAGAAGAGAAAGGAAGCTCACAAACAGGCTGACGAACACATCTTGCTTGGGGTCGTACACCGCCCCTTTGTTTTCTGTGTGCTCATCGTGCTCTTCGGTCACCAGTGGCAGATTGGAGTCCTGGACGTGGTTGTGATTGAAGGGGCCGTGAAGACTGCTGGTTGAGTGGTGGCGGTGAAAGCGGTGTTTCAGATCACTCGGATGGCTATGGAAAAGAAAAAAAAAACAGAACATAATAAAAAGAGTCTCCCACCATGAGCTGAAAAAGTGAAGGTTCAGTGGCGCTTTCAGCTAAATGCTAACATTTTCAAAAGTGTATGTACAAAAGTACAGCTGATGTTGATGGGAATGCCCTTAGTATTGCAGTTTATGTAGCAAAGTAGTGTCAGTACAAATTAAACTTTTGAACCTGATGAAAGATCCAGCACCTAGTGATTGTTATTTCACCTCATTTCATTTCTTTTTGGTGATCGCCATAGTAGGTACAAAGACTTTACAATGGATTACTGCAAACTTCTTGTAGTGGTTCTAGATGAAAAGTCGATAAAAAGGACACATAATAAGCAAGATTTTTAACATTAGTATAGCGTTAACACAAGAATATGGACCTACTTCCTCTGTCTATGCTGTAATCTGAACTTCTCTGTTCTCTATTTTGGCGACAGCTCAGGTCATGAATGTAAGTGTATGATAGTGCATGTATGTCCCTCCCTTTGAAACTGTTGGCTATCCACAAGCTTATTAACAGACTGAGAGTGACCCCACACTGCACTGGAAAAGCCAAAATGCAGAGTACAGCCGGTGTAACACCAATCCAAATCATTTAGGAACATATTTCATTTCCCTCCTCTATATGCACTATTTCAGCTGTCTGTGCTGCAGGCGCTCCTCTGCTTCTGCTTCTCCTCTTGTGTTTGATTTGCTCCGTTTTTTGTGTGTCTGTTTCCACATGTGCTCCAACAGACCGTGGAAACAGACACACACAGAGCAGAACAGAGACGAGTGGAAAGAAGGAGAGAAGGTGAAGAGAGGATAATGTCACTTGAGTTGACAACAACCAATGTTTTGCAGCTGGATTATTTTTTGCTGTCTCTCGTGCACACAGCCTCTCCAACTGTGAATGAAGCTTTGGTCTGGGATGCTGGTGCTGTAGTGACATCCAGTGTCCAGTAGTTAAGAGATGCTGTCTGGACCATAGTGGTGGACTAATCAACGCTGCCATCCAGAGGGACGCACTACTAGAGACTGAAAACCAGATAGTACAGTAAGGATCTTCCTCTGTTTATCACTAATAACTCCTTATATTTCACTTCACTTTATTTGGGAAACATTGATAAACATATTTAAAACCTCACAGACTACAGCTTGAAAGAATCAAAGAAAAACACAGCAGCAATTCAGAGATGCCAATACTTTAGGAGAGACATTTTCAAAGCTTTATTCTGCGAATGAGCAGTTAGTTCAGTACAGACGATTTCATCAACTGTAAAGGTCAAAAATATACATTAAGTGTTTTTTTCACAAATATTAGAAAGTGTGAGAGGAAGTGTGTCTAAATGTTAGCTTTAGAGCTTGAATATGCTGGAATTGAAATTGATAGGATTGCAGTTTAGATATTCAAAAACATGAGTAATTGGGTAATTAGGCTGAAGTAGGCTGCAGAATAATTTGGACTGAAGAAATGCCCAGCACGGCTGTGATTCTTATTCACCTAATCCACCTTTTGTTCACTCAACATGTTGAAGAGCTTTACCTCATGCAGCTGAAATGTAGCTCATAAATTCTAAAAAGTCGTCCACGAAATCCTCCCCACTTAACCCACTTTTCAGGTCAAGCTAATTAGAAAGCTGTTTCAAGAAAATTAACTTTTCAAAGTGTGATATTTGCACTAAAACATCAGTAACAGAGCCAGAGACTAATCTGTGTGGCCTCATTTTCTGTGCTGTTGTGCATGTGATGGTGAGCACATTTCACCCCCTCTTAAAGAGAAGTATTTAGTGTCTAACACGAGCCAAGTTTTTCAACACAGTTTCATTACATCACTGTTCAGTCCACTGGTGACATCACCTCACTCATTAGGCCCACATGGTCCAATAAGACTGCACTCAAATTGGACGTGACAGCGCCTCGAGACAAAGGAACGAGGTGTGACACTGAACTGAATTGTGCTCAAGACGTTTCCAAAGGATCCTTAAAGTGGTCTGAGTAAGCTATGAGCTAAATTTTTTTAGCAGCACCTCGATGTGTTTCTTTCCACGTCGTAAATCCGATATCTCAGGCTGGTGATGACTCTAATGACAGAGTGTTTTTGTCCCTGTGGAAGCAGCCAGTGACATGCTGGGAATTTATGTGGAAAGGCAGCGAAAGATGGAACGAAGGCATGATGGCCTGCTGCTAAGAATGTCCGCTGGCCTGCTTCTTTCGCCTGCATCTGTTGTGTCACTTGGTGAGAATGTGTGCAGAATCCATCCCGTGCAAATTACGTTTTGCACAAAAACACAGCAAATTTAGCCACAAAATAGCTTAGAATATATCCTGATTTGCATTCACAGGTCTAATCTGAATTCATGATGTTTCACCCCGCTGCAATATCGTCTGCTTTATTGTACCACACAATAAAAGAAAAGCACTATATGGAAAGTGCCTTAGGTGGTGTCTGTAATGCCATGACAACTGGGCATCTGCTGAGGGAGAACATGTGATTCAATCTAAAGCTCAGAAACTATGACTACTGGACCTATTTTGAGCAGGTGTATAATTATATGTTATATGCAGGTGTACTTTCCAAGTGTACCTTGCACACTTGTAGCACCCGTGTAAGAGCCACAGTAAATGTAAATGCCAATTACAGCATATTAACATATTTGCAATGCTATCAAGCTGATATTTAGCAGAGAATACCTATTTCGGTGGTGGAATATAACTAAATACATATACTCGAGTACTGTACCTAAGTACAAATTTGAGGTGTTTGTACTTTACTGGAATGTTTTCATTTTATGCTACTTTATGCTTCCAACTCCACTCCTCTTTACTACACATTTGTCTGACAGCTGTAGGTGCTAGTTACCTTTCTACAGGCTTTCATACACTTTCAAAACAGTGAAACCTGCTTATCTCCAAATTTGGGTTGGAATGTTTGTAATAAACTGACAGATTATTCTCACACTAAAGAAACTATCATCTGACTTTTTATAGGTATGTGGTTTTCACAGGGCAGCGCTATAAACCTATAATGATCTCATAGAACACAGTGCTGTAGATTTAACTATCCTACATATATGTATACCGTAGTAAAAAATAATATATACAGGAGTAAAATTCAGCACACACAATTATACAGCAGTGACATTAATCCAAAAGCATTATATAGTGGCACTAGGAGAATATCATATATGGGTTAATTTTACTATATTTGCTACTTTTCCCTGCAATTCATTTACCATCTGGTGAGACATTTCACCAAAAAAAGTCACCAAATGGTGGCATAAGAGGAAAAGTCAGGAGAGCACTTCAGTTAAGAGGCTGTATTAAGGGATTTTATAAAGTTATTAGGTGCAGAATATTGAATCTGAAATCATCAATGACAGGAAATAATAGACAGAGAGTTAGTGAGCACAATGGCTACATCTTCTGTAGTTCTGACTTTCATGTCTTGTCTTTCCATTGGTGATTCAGTGTGACAGCCCACATTTAGTTCACTTGTTTTTCTTCTGTTACGCAACTGAAAAATCTATGCTGTAGCGCAGTATTCCATTGGCCATGTGTGTCAGGTCAGTTTAGCTGGCATGTCAATGGAAGCGCCAGTCGATAAGCGGCGACCACTGGAGAGAGCTCCAGCTTGGATGACATCCGCATGCTCGTGTTTATCTGACTTTACATCTAAAACCGCACAGGATCTGACGTAACGATCCCCTCTGGTGTTTTGTGAACTCAAATCATGGTTGCTAATGCCTCTTTGAATCGGGATTGCGGCATGTTGTGGAGTCCGGCAACGACCACCCCCTTCCCAAATCTACTCATGAACACTTTCCCTGGTCTAACCCGATAATTTCCAGCGACACCATCAACCTTGATACCAGCGGCGGTCGACTTGTCTGGCCGTAAAGAATCTGCTCGTACAGAAATGACAAAGCATCAAAACCTTAGAGCTAACCCTGTTGGCAGGAAACAGTAAATCTTTCAAATGAAGACACCCAGACACCTTGATCTTTAGCCGTTTTCTATTTATCTCAAGGCCTGTCTCATCTCAAACCAAACACCTTAGACATGAAATAAGCTTGGATTTATGAAGCCGATTTTTTGGGGTCTTAAGCTAGCCAGGTCATTTATTTATTTAAACTGTCCTTTTCATTCTCACTGTGTAGTAATTAGACTGAAACACCCACTCTTGTCGCCAAAATAGAAGCAAGTTTGACACAAAACCAGATTAAAAGGGCAAGCCAAGACTCAACTACTGCAACTTTACATGATTCACAGATCAAAATTCATCTCATCCTGCCTTTGATGCAGTTCATCAGTTTATCATCTGCCTGAATCAAGCTGTTAAAAAAGCACACTTCCAGGAAGCCTTAGCTTACGAGCACCACCTCATGCTGCTGCTGGTATAGAAGTTCTGAAAGCAGATTGTAAACCTACCAACTACCACAATTTCATGTTTTTGATTTCAAATGGCAGCTTCTCAAATCCATTTGTTAGATGCTCACGCCCAAACCTAATCCGGACAATGAGGATGGATGGTACAAACATTTGCAGAGAGATTATACCAGGACGACTCTGTCTGGTAAATATTGTTATCATTACCTGCTTATTGTGTGACAGAAGTGGATTTAGTCTTTCAATCACAGGCCATAAATAATTTTCTACATACAGACAGGTGACAAATTACAGGAAAAACCTGAACCCTTGACTTCTACAGAGACTAGATCTGGTGGCTCTGTTATGCTGTAGGAGGTAATTTGCTGCCATAGTTTAGGTCCATTTGTCTCTTTAGAGCAGGGGTGTCCAATCCTGGTCCTCGAGGGCCACTATCCTGCATGTTTTAGATGTTTCCCTCTTTTGACACACCCGATTAAAATGATCAGGATCGTTATCAGGCTTCTGCAGAGCTTGATGATGAGGTGATCATTTGAATCAAGTGTGTTGGAAGAAGGAAACATCTAAACCATGAAAAACAGTGGCCCTCGAGGACCGGAGTTTGAGACCTCTGCTTTAGAGGAAGAGTCACTGAACACGAGTACAAAGTTTCTCTGACTGATCACCTTCATTCTGTGAAGAAATATTTCTCTCCTGATGATAGTGGTCTCTTCCAGGACAATTCCCATCCATAAGGCCCAAAGGTCACTGAATGGTTTGATGAGTATTTATATGACGTGAATCATATGCTACAGCCTTCACAGTCACTAGATCTCAACTCAGCTGAACACCTATGGGAGATTTCAACTACAGTGCTAGACAGCACAGCACTCTCCATCGCCATCATTAAAACACCAAATGAGGGAATATATATGGAAAAATGGTGTTCATCCCTCCAGTAGAGTTCAGAGAATTGGAAAGTCTGATGTGACGTGGTGCCCCAACACTATAAGACACCTTCATTTATCAGTGTCCTGTATGTCCCTGGTGTTCGTGTGAGAATGGAAGTACCAATGGCATGCCAATGTTATTTTGCTCTTGACAAATGGCTGCAAAGTATCTCCCAGCACCATCAGTTATTTGTATGCTGGAGTACATTAAAGGACTACAATGCAAAAGAATGCTTTGTGGGGCTGCGTGCATACATTTACTACAAAGGCCAGCGTTTGTCTTTGTCGTCACGCTAATGTCCGTATAAAGAAATCCCTGATGGCCTGCGATCAGCTCGTCGCCAAAGTAGAAAAAACATTGGAAACTTAGTATTTAGAGGAGTTTGAAGCCTGAGCTTTTTCCCCACAAGCATCTCTTCTATATACATTTAGCTCACTCTTTAAAACTTCGACCATGTTTAATGTAAGCATCTGATATTGTAACATAATCACTGACAGAAAAAAGGGAAAGCCTAATATTTACCCTTTAACAAAGATAGACATCAGGTCCACCATGACCACCACAAAGAAGAATCTAACTCTTAATCTAACAGTGTTAGCTTTAAGACTCAGCTACAGCACAGTCTTGACATTTGCAGTTTAGTCAACCTCGGGGAAGTCCACCGGTTGATGAGCCAAGTCTTGCTAAATGTCACTTTTTGGAAATTCCCAGCTCAGCTCCCAGAGTTATTTGTTTTTTTTGTTTTTTTTTATAACAACCTCCACTGTAGGATAATGATTAATGAGTAGGAAGGCTTGGATTTAATTCTTCATACTCCCAAACTTACAATCCAGAAACAAAATGCAAACAAAGCTGCATCCCCGCCACCCGTAACTGACAGGGCAGTTAATACATGGATAAAGAAACAACCAGATCTGGTCTCACAAGGAATGGCCACATGTTGTCATGGCAACTAACATCCCAGACCAAAACTATGAGCAGGAGTTTTTTTTCTGGCATAAATAAACACAAAATAAGCAGGGAGTCATCAATCAACTGTAAGTCAACGCTGGTAAAGAACAAAAACTTGAGTCAACTTAAAATGGTTGACAGAAAGTTCATCAGCAACATACTGACAAGAAAACAATAGTTTGTAAAGAAATAAAGCTGAAACTTTATGGGACTTAACAAATACAGTCAACATATTTTTACATTTTATTGATATATTCTTATAATCCAGATGATTACTTCACAAAATGATATGTCAGTCAAACACTTGCTATTGTCACTACTTTAAATCAGTGGTGGTAAAGTTCCTTCACAGAATTCCAATGGATGGTTATGGATGGTTCAATGTAGACTCTTAACCCACTTGTATTATACTTGTTGTGTAGTACTGCAGAAGAAACACATACATCTGCATCTTATGTGCTTGAAGATTTTGTACTTGTACAGATTATGCTCCAGCACTTCTTAAATGGGCTGCTCTTGATGTCTGGCTTCAGAAGCACATCAGAACTGCTAATGTCAGTCTCACTAAAGCCAAGTTTCAGTCAAAAAGAGTCGGAGGAAGTTGAACTTGATAAGACAGCGTCAGGCATCTGTAAAATATTTGCCTAAAGTCATAATGTCATGAGCCAGGAGCTTCAGAGAGGCATTCATATTACACCTGTTCCTACTAATGTCAGCGATTTGTCCTTGAAACGCCCTGACAACCTCAGAGGACCCCTCTTGCACTGAAGCCAGATGATCAAACTGTTCTCTCTGAGCAAAGTACATCAGATAAGAGGTCTTCTAAATATGAATGCGAGTGTGAGCGTGGTTCCCGACCTGTGTTTGAGAAGCAGAGCCCGAAGAACGCTGGCTCGGTCCTCTGCTCTGATCTGATCAGAGATGATCATCGTCTCCACCACCAGATGGGCGATGCCGGGCAGAGAGTTCTGCTCCAGGTCCAAAAGGATGGCACCTAGAGAGGGGAGTACGGAGAAAAAGGGGAGCTAATATGACTGCTAGGACAGGATGATCTAAGAGGAATTTCAGTACAGGCAGTCAACTGTTTGGTTCAGTGGTAATAGAGAGATTTTGCTTCAAGCCTGCGTATTTCTATGTGAGGACTTGAAGCCATAAACACACTGCACTGATGTGAAACTAGTAAACTAGTTCAGCTGCTTCTGTGTGTCATGTTTATCCTTGTGGATTTTATTTCGGCCGCACATGGAAACAGTTAAACCATAGGAGTGAAGCTGAGGATCTGCTCGGCTGCTGTATGCATGCAGGAGCGTTTTACCTTGTGTGATGGTGCGGCGAAGCTCCAGCAGGCTGCGGAAGGAGAGCGAGGCCACATGAGGTTTGCCCCAGCGGTCAGTCTCCTCCTCCACATCCTCCTCAAACTTGATCCAGCGAGCCCGCTCCTTCCAGCGCATTTCATGGTCCTTCTCCACAATCAGCTCGTTCAGCTCCACGAACAACTGGAGATGGAGCAGGACGGAAACATGAGCACTAAAGCTCAAGATTTACATTTCATAAGTAACTGTCCAAGATTACTTTTGGAATACATGGCACAGCTGGGTATTATTAGGAGCCTCTGACTCATCTATCAAGCTGTTAATAGAGCATGATCAAGTTTCTGGAAACAGATTAAAAGCTGTGAACAACCCCCTTAATTCTCCAAGTTCCTATCTTCAATGCAATTTGTTTTCCCCTTCTCTCTCTTCTTTATTACTAAAGCATGCTATACAGACAGGGGAAAATGATGATTATAATCAAAGACAGCTAATGCAATGACACAGTCAGCACACGCTGCCAACCAGCAGAAAAATATGAGTGGTTTGGGCAGAACTGAGGGTAATAAAGTGGTTTGGAGGGACAATATGTCACATTTTGTTCTCGGAGCAACACGAAATGACTCCGATATTCTCTCTGTTTTTTGGTGACATTTTTGAAGTCAGACTGAGGGGAACCACTTTGGTAGTGTGTGTATAAGATCCAGAAAGATGACACCTTGAAACCTTCATTAAAGCTGCACCACTCCGTATTTTTACATTATCAGTGGCTCAAAGGACTGTGTGAGTTGAATAGGGGGCAGCTGTAGTGATAAGAACACAGAGAATTATCATCCAACCCTACAGAATGCCTCAACTCTGCTGATCTGTTTGGGTCTATTACAGCCTGTTGCTGTTTTGGTTTGACTGCCTGCACCTTTACGTTTTAGTTAATTTTCAATTCTCTTATTACATTTGTCTCCAACAGGTCAGGGCAGCTGGTTTCAGCAAAATTAAAAACACTGATAAACCCACTGTACAGCACCCGCCTATCAACAAATAGCTGATAAGACAATATTATGTCAGTGTTTGAGTTTATATGTTGCTGCACTGCCCCCATGTGGCCACGAAAATCATTGATGCTGCTTTAAAGATGATTAGTTTTAAGGTGTTAACTAAGGCAGCTGTTAACTGCAAACTGAAGGATTCGTCCAGTGGTCAATACGCAGATTTAAGTGTTGCTGCCTCTGTGCTGCACACCTCATGAGTTTTCTTATCTGCTGCCCTCTTCTTCTTCTTCAGGCTGGACAGTGGTGTGGAACTGTTGCTGGTCCGGGCCATCTGACATCGGGACGACTTCTTCACCAAATGGCGTCGCACCCCGGGGTTGTCCTCAAATCTGTGACCTGAGGAGCAGCAAGTGTTTCAAGTCAAATAAAGCAAAAGATCAACACTGCTAAGTTCATGATGCCTGAATTAATTCAGCCACCGCCCCAACTCGCTCCATTCCGTGAGCAGTGCCCTGAAATGCGCTTATTAAGACTAGGAACACATCGAACATCCTGTTTAAGTTAGAAAATGTGCTCCAAGCTGGAGAGCCAGAAATCTAATTTATAGCTCTGTAGGGTTTTCCAGCTGACAGAAGAATATCCAGTAGCGGGAGGCAAAAGCTACACGGGTGAGAGAGATTCTGCAGTCAGTGTGCCATGGGAAACTGTTCCAGAGGAGGTGGTTTTACCCCCACACATTTGTCAGTTCAAAAAAAAGTGATTTCAGTTTCAATTTCCTTGACCCGCAAATCATATTTTATTGAATTTAGGATAATGAGTCTTTTCATGAGACCCGGCACTGACTTGCCATGTAACAGAGCAGGAGGCCTGGGTGGTCACTGAATTTGAATAAAGAAACTGGGACATGCAAAGTCAAAGGCAAACGACCTGTGTGGAAATGTGTTCAGAGAGTTGGGCATAACCTGAGGCTATAATTACTGTATAATTTGGCAGCATTTAAGGCTTAGTACGAGGTTTTCATACAATAAATGGCAACATGTAGCTATTTGATTACATTCAGGTATCACTTGATGGTTTTGTATGTTTTAGCTGCAAATTACGTTCATTCATATTTCAGTTAACTGTTTTGTAGCGCAACAAGCAAGTTTTTTAGCAAGTAAAGCCTAAAGAACACATGGTTAAGTTACAGCCTGGGGTTTTGTAGGTCATGGTAAAGATCAAGGGGACAGTGAGCGCTGACTGTGTTTCTGTGAGACAGGCCTACGGCTCAATATGATGTCTCTCTAAACAAACATTTTTATTAAAAAAATTTGTCCACGAGCAGCTGGAGGCCGTACGTGTGCGTGTGAATGTGTGTAAACCGCCGTAAGTGTTCCGTTCTGCTGCGTCATGCCTTCCTCGGGGAAACACAGAGGAGTGGAAATCAAAATGAAGTTGGGCTGTATTTCATTTTGGACAGTCTCCTGAGGGGGAAAAGCTCTAAAGCATGGCCTTGTATGAACTGTTCTAGCTGATCTGGATGAGCTGAGTTTCTCAACACAGGGCAGGACAAAGACAGGGCAAGTAAGTTCAGGTGAGAAGGACTTCATTTTGTTCTTCTTTAAATGCTCTGACTTTGTCCCACACCTTTGTCCTTGCTGAGTAGACATGACAAAGCAGCCAGTATCTGACAGTGACTGAGTCATTGGCCAAGCTCACATAGTTAAATATATAAAAGCGTATACGATGCAAATTGGAATCACTTCAGGAGTGTCAGAGTCCTATAAGTAGCAGTGAAGTCTGCCCACAATTAAACATACTCTTTCTTCAGTAAGAGACACTGGCTTTAGGGCGTTGTGGCCAACCATAGACCACTTACCACATGTGTGATGGAGAAGTGAGCAACCTCTTGACTGGCCTTGATTGTTCACATGGATCAATGGTAAGACATGTTATAGTTATTCTGAGGAAAACAAGTCAGCTAGGGTTCCTTAACCAACCATTCTATTTCTGATTGATCTATCCGCACATTTCACATTAAATAAGACAGAGAATAACAAAAAAATCAAAAATCATGAGCCAATATATTTGCTGACTATGTATAATTCCTTGTTTTGTTGATCTGAGTAAAAAAACAATTGTCATAAAAATCTAATATGCAACATATTTCTAGTTAAATGGTAAATGGTCTGCACTTACATAGCGCCTTTCTACCTTAGTGGTACTCAAAGTGTGTTACAGTGTGTTTTGCATTCACCCATTCACACACCAATGGCGACCATGCAAGGTGTCTGCCTGCCATTGGGAGCAACTTGGGGTTCAGCATCTTGTCCAAGGACACTTTGGCATGTGGAGGAGCCGGGGATCGAACCGCCAACCTTGCGATCAGTGGACAACCCGCTCTACCACCTGAACCACAGCCGCCTTAATTACGTAATTTAAATTTTAACTAAGTTTTAGTTCAAAACCATGGTATGTGTATTTAACTCAAACCGCTCCACACATGATGTACAGGAAGAAAGTTCCTTAGTTCAGTGCGCCCATGCGGCAGCCTTCAGGGCGGAAAAATCAAACCAACGTAGACATGCCAAAAGCTGCAGTTGACTTCAAAGTAGAGTCAATCCTCACAGACCCCCATGTTAAAATGTCAAACAGAAACTACCAGCCCAGCACAAAAAACAGGTTTGGTCTCTATAGCCAATTCCCCCATTCATGACAACTGTACACCTGTTTAAAGTGTATTATTTAACTCACAAGTTAAAGTTTTGCAGAGTTAAGGGTGTGGCCACTTTGACTACAGGTGGGTGCCATCACAATACTGTCGATAGTCTACTTCATCTCCACCAATGCTCCATCTCTTCACTCATTGTTGGATTATCCAGGAATTACGGGGAGTCAGGAACTGTCAAGATGGTACAAACCAGAGCCATCACACTGAGCTTCAAAAGTGCAGTTCAGGAAACCTATGGATGACATCTATGAGGGTCTGACGATCTTAATCTACACTCTATGCGTATGTCCTGGGAGCTAAAAATTACTGTAACAAATGGTCTATTGATCTGCATACTCTCAGTCAGTCAATACTGAGTTAGGAGACCATGGGCTTCTCTGTGCATCGCCTTGCTAGTGTTCAAGATAGCCTGCATGTATCCATTAGTAGAATACATTACTATTTATATGTTGCATTTTGGTTTGGTTGGTTAGCAGCGTCGCCTCACAGCTAGAAGTCCTCCGGTTTGCATCCCGGTTAGGATGCCTGGGATCTTTCTGTGTGGAGTTTGCATGTTCTCCCTGTGCAGCGTGGGTTTTCACCAGGTACTCCAGCTTCCTCTCACAGTCCTAAAACATGCTGAGGTTAATTGATGATTCTAAATTGTCCGTAGGTGTGAATGAGAGTGTGCTTGGTAGTTTGTCTCTTTGTGTAGCCCTGTGATAGGCTGGTGACCTGTCCAGGGTGTCCCCTGCCTTCACCCTGCGTCGGCTGGGATAGACTCCTACAGAGGATTAAGCGGAGTATAGATAATGGATGGATGGATGTTGAATCTTAGAGATGCACTGACTTCAGATGAAGAAGAATGGTATTTCAGTCATATTTTGATTAAGCAATTTGTACATTAGGAATAGGAATGTAGCACAACATGGAAGTGAAAGTGTTGCCGTGTGCATTTAAATACGAAAATGTACAAGAAAAATGATTTTGTTTCTCAACTCAATTATTATTGATAGTTGTGATAAATAGGCTAATTGTGAATGCCATTGCCATTGTGATGATCACTTTGACCATAATTAACTCATTGATTTAATACCACACCACAAAGGTCTGTATAATGGGTATGAAACCAGATCTGAGTACTATCCAAGGCAGTAAACTATTCTTCGGATGTCTTTGCCAGTGTTTCTCCATATCAGAAAGGTTTCAAATGGTTCACAATCAAAAAGTTTTTATGGTATAAAGTTTTTTTTTTTTATCTTTTCGAAGATTAGGTTTAATTTTCCATACTGATGCATTCTCCTACATGACCAACCTAATCACTCTCAAATATATATATATAGAGTTATTCATGTCATCCAGTCAAAACTCTCATGTCTTCATTCCAGTAAAAACTAAATACTGCAATGTCAGATTTTTCCATTACCATGCAGCCCTTGACTGAACTTCTCAGTGCTTATAATGTGCTATCGTATTCAATTCTGACCACTTTCATTTCTTTTCTCTGCACTGAAACCTTGCTTCATCAAAGGACTAATGTGTCATGTTTCTAAATAGGGATAAAAGAGCAGAACTGACTAAGGTCTGTCAATGAAATGTCTTTCCGCTCTAGCTGTGGCTGAGCCCAAAGCCAAATGGGTGCCGCTGGATCAATAGAAAAGTAGGAAACAGCAGCCTCATGTCAATTGAGTCAATACTGTCAACAACTTTGCTCTGTGTGTGGCCATGAATGAGCTTTATGTTACCATTAATTACGCTAGTAGTGAGCTATATAATCAATGGAAACAAGTGAGCTCCTGTCTATAGATTATTCATGTAAAAATAGAATAGCTTGTCTATGTGAATTCCCCATTGTTGTGATCGGACGCATTATGTAACTGCCACTACTGTCAAATGTAGCGGCTCACTGAATGGACAGGAATGAAGTGCTAGCCAGTAAGAGGTGAATCTCCACAGAAACACAACTTACGTATAGGCTCGACTGGCGACCCCAGCTGGGTGTGGATTGACTCAAGCAAGTCGTAATCATCAAAATCCAAGACAAACTCTTCAAAGTCCCCAATCCCTTCCATATTTGATGATGATGAGCCGTGGTGCTCATGCTGGTGCTGCTTTGGGGTGCCAATGCCCTTCTGGACGCTGCTCTGATGTTCTGGTCCATGGTGGTCAGTGCTGCTCTTATCATCAGAGGTCTCATGTCCATGGTTCTCCAGTCCCTCAATGTCTGTCATCTCCACGGTCGGTACCTCCTCCTATCCACCTCTCTCCAAGTGGACACACTGCTCATCCAGGGCTTCCAACTCTTGAACGCCGTTGCTCTCCCTGGGTCGCTGTTCTAAAGAGCCTGGGTCCACCTTCCTCTTCGTACTGATTGTGGAAAAGCACCGATGTCCAAACAAACCAACTCTTAAGGAAAACAGGCTTTATGGTCAGAAAAACTGTGGAAATTGTCAGAGAACTGGTCAATGAGAAGATTCACCTTCCAATCAAACAATAAAAATCAGACTCAAGGTTCCCAATGTGGCAAAGTTTTGCCTTAAATCCAAGCAAAATGCGAAGCTGAAGCTACACCCTCAGGCAGAAGCCCCCCTGCTGGATCCACAATCAGAGAGACACATAAATGGTGGCATTTGCTTTTGCTGCGTCTCCGAAAGAATGTATTGATGAGGGATGGTCTACTGAGTGAGACCCGCCTGTCAGTGGAACGTTAGTGCCGCCTTTTTTTAATGATGTCCACCGCTTATTGATCTTCGCTGCTGGCGGAAAAGCAAGAAAGAGAGGATGAGAGCAGAAGACCTCATGCCTTTTGTTTCCATAGCGCCGCCATCACTTTCCAACCATGTGATGTGTGGGAGGGTAAAGGTCAAGTTCCAAAGGCTCGTCGTCTCCGCCTGAATTGCATTAAACTAAAAAGCTGAGGAGAACACTGAGAAGTACACAAACACGACCATCAAAATGAAACCCAACTGATGAGAGCAGCAGTGTGACGCCCATCGGCTGCGGCACCCTGCTTAGTGGAGACATCGTGGGGCTAATTCTCAGAGGGAGCTGCGCCATTCCTGTCCCTGCGTCTCCATGGAAACCGTGCGTCCCTTGAGGTGTTGTGGTCTGACTCGTCCACAACAGGTGCACCAGTGCGAGCTAGACAGGACCCTCCATAAAAACGTGCTCCACATGCTTTAATGGTGCTGCTGTGACTCACTGTCTGCCTCTGTGTGAGCCTGCAGTACAATAGGTTTTTCAGTTTATTAACACAGACGTAGGAACACTGTGTCTCTAGATAGAATCTGCAATTTTAGTTGTGGTCAATTAAACGACACTTCCTGTTGTTTTATACAGCTTCAAGAGAGATTATAAAATATACTACTGCAGTTAATTGAACACTCTTTGGAAAATATATACATAGATCACATTTTGCCTGGTCAAAGTTGTGAACGTAATTTAAATTTAAACTGCAATTTCCCCCCAATTCTCCAAGCCCTTAAAACAAATCATGCTGGTACAAGAAAATAACCTGATGAAAGAACCCAGCTGCTAGTTGTCTTGCAAGACTGACACCAGCATCCCAGGGCACACGTGACGTAGGAATGCATGTGATGCCAGTCTGCTCAGTGCCTGCTGGACCCACTCATGTGAGACGGCTGTCACAGGTGACAGAGATTGCCACTGCTAGCAGAGACTCCTGTCAGCAGCGTAATTCCACACACCGAACTACAACCATTTCTTCTCTTCTGAGTTCTGTTTTCCTTTCTCTTATCTGAGAGTCAATTAGGTGATGTTTAAATTCCAATACAACTCAATGAATTTAAATCCTGTACAGGTTCAGTTGTTGATGTGCCATAATTTCCACCTGGTCTGTCAAATCATCACAGAATCCTGGCAGCAGAGATTTGGAAGTATTAAACAGCGAATAATAATATTAAACAGACAATATAGCAGGACTGAGGTCCTAGCCAAGAAAAATATCTGTGCGGGTCTCAACACTGCCTGATGAAACTGGGAGAGGACAGCAAACGCCATTGTTATTTTCCCTTGATGTCCTCCGTCGACCAGCAGTCTTTCCCTCTCTAACATCACCATCGTCAAGGTAACATCCACCATGTAGGCTAACACAACTAACCTTTCATTGTTCTATTCTCTGTATGCTCACAGAACTGAAGCTATGGCCGCTATTTGTCTCTGTTCTGGTGCACTCCGAGTTGATGTCGCGATTGAATCTGTCAGATCCTACATCGCACTTGAAACAGATGAAAAGGCCAAATACAGGCTCCTTCCTGTAAACAAGTTGCTGCTAATGGTTAAACACATCACACAAATCTTCGTTTGGATCCAAAATATGGCTTTTGAGTCACAGGTAGGACCAGGACTGCTCCCTTCCAAACGTCCTTCTAGATACTTCAGAAAGTAGCTGCATCAGTTAAACTGCATTTCACACCATGATGGTAAGACTTGGCAATTAATCTGTGGTTCACAAGTGCTGAACTGTACCTGGGGATTTGTATGGATCAAAGATTAACTATAGTCTGTAACACCACTCATGACGACTGAGTCTCAGTCTGCTCATGAAGATTTGGTAAAAAGCATCCCATATTGTATTGATGTCTGAAAAGCAGAGTGGTCCTCTCTCAAGGAAATGACGTTTGACTAAGGTCTGTTAAGGAAATATGACGACGACATTTAATGGAATCATTTAGCAAAGTGATGGATATTATTTTTACACAAACTGTTGTCACCTGTTTTAACTCCTAGGTCACAAAAAGACTAAAACTAATCCACAGCATAACTTACCGCCTAAAAACAAAGTTTGGGTTTAACTGTGGGTAAACATGAGGTTCAGATGACCACAAACAGGTGATGTATGAGGCCTGTCAGTGTGAAGCTTTAGCCGCTACAAATCCGATAGCTGGCTCTGTGTGACTCTCGATGCCCTGCTTTCTGCTTCCAGATGGGTCAATGATTACTCTGCTCTGGTAAAGCAGGAAAGGCCAGAGGCAGGGTCGCTGCTGAAGGGGAATCGACTGCAACCCTCTGTTAATTAATGCGCCCCGATGCTTGGAGAGAGGGCTTCTCTCTGGCCACACAAGCTTTGGCCTCCCAGTCTTTCCCTCCTGTTGTTGTTGCTTGTCATTGTTTTCATGTGATTTACTTTTCCCTTCCTGTTAATTACTGACAATTAGGTTTGGGCCTGTATCGTGGGAGAGCAACCGCTTTGTCTTCTATCCTGAATAACAATTGCAACATGAGTGAGATATCAATTTTATTTACATATTTGTTTGTTTGTTTGTTTATTTATGAGGACACAAGCTAAGCGTATTTTCAACTGCAGTGAGCCTCATACTGACATGCTCGATCATGCATTGGTTGCATTGTAGCAGCCCACACGTGCTCATCATCCACAGAGGGTGTATGAGGGGATGCTGTAATGTCTCCGTCCTCCATCCTTTGTATGATTGTGTTGGAAGCCTTTTTTTAAAAAAAACAGCGATTGTGTGGGCCAGGAGCTGTGTGGGTTGGTTTCATGAGACAGAATGTGTGGGTTGCCCATGGTGGAGCCAAATCACAAGCAGCAGCACACAAAACTTGTCAATGATCAGCCTCTGTGCAGCAAGGGAGTCAGTAGATGTGGCAGCAGGCTTTCCAGGCTGAGCAGTGTTTACAAAAAGCAGGGACGTTAGTAATATTTTATCAATATGTTAATCAAAAGCGACTGAACCAATATTGTTGACATATTATTATTATAGCGTAGATGAGCAGCTAATGAAAATATGTTGTCTTGACCCACTGAGAAGATCTGATTATACTTCAGAGGAAGGGCTTAAGTAGAATAGAACTGGTTAGTGCTTGTAAATGTCAGGATATGACATTTATTTTGCACCAGAGTCTCTCACAGTCTCTCACATTGTATTTTTTTCTTTTTGAATGCTCTTTTGGTTTGTTCTGTAGAATTTTATTTACGTAATGTCTTTTTTTAACCTGATGTTTACTGTCCACACTGAGGGTTTGAAGAGTACAGCAATTTCAATGCTCTTTATGTCCTGTACATATCGCAGTATTGACAATAAAAAGACTTTGACTTAAAGACATCACAATAAACTTTTCTTTTTGTTCTGCAGAGGAGGTGTTTTAATGGTGGATTTGGTCTGTCACATTTAACATAAGCACAAGTTAATATTTAATACATCTACATTATATAGAATCATTAGTTATTGTCCCATTCTGGAAGCTTACTAGCACCTGCTGAGACATCGATGAAGGAAACTGATGATAACCAATAAACTGCCACTGAAAGAAATCTTTGTGCATACGTGGGGAATAAAAAGTAACATTATCTCTTATGAAGCAGGCCCATGATCCATCCAAGAGGAGCAAAAGTCACAGGATAAAATTTAAAAATCTAAATAGTTTCTGTTGTAATATTATAATACGTTGTTGTGTTGTACAGGCCCAGTAGACAACTGTGTGGTAATACTTCTAATGGCCAGCAGAGGGAGCTGAATCTTAACTGTAAATAATAACTAAAGCCTTGAAACCAAAAGGCAGATGAAGAAACTATGAGACCAAAACATATATGTAATGCTTCTGGATACATTTAACTATTTAAAAGGCTCTTCATCAGGTAGACTAGATGCTGACAATGACTTTCCTCTACTGCTGGTTAAGAATAAAGGGGCCATGTATGTTCAATAGTTACAGTTATATTTATATTAAAACATGAATGTGTGGTCACATTGATTGCGATAGACACTTTTCAGTTATAACAGTAATGCCTTAACAAACACATCTGATGCTATCATGGACGTCTGATGAGGAACTGGAGGAGCAAAGTCACTGACTGATATAGAGAAACATCACAAAGATCCCCCTACATCACTGTTGTGGCGTGGGTGAAAACTAAAACTGAGTCATCTAAGAAGGCGCATTTAGAGACGAAGGGAATCAACTCCCATTCCCCTGCTCGGACTCCTGTATATCTTAGTGCCAGTGAGCAGATGCAAAGGTAGTTTTTCAATCTGACTCTAAAGTGCCACTGTAATCTAAACACTTTATAGGCCATCACAACATTGCAACTGTTTCACATGAAAGTCACTGTTGTATTTGTAGACAGGGAAAAACACAGTTCACCTGCTTTCAGCACAAAAATATATATTTAAATGTTTGCAGTGTATTGAAATGCCTCTCTAACATTTAGTCCACCACCAGTGAAGGACAACCTTCCACAGTACCTTATACACATGCAATATAATGCATATATGCACACACAATGCTGTCCATCTATGATGTTTCTGCTGGTACAAAATGATCAATCAACACCACTCAGCTTTGATTGATGATTGATTGATGGCTTCTTTGCAACACTGCTACAGCAAGTTACATTCAGTTTTACAAAAAAAAAGAAACCTGGGAGTTTAAAAAGTAGCAAGACAATTCAAACATCAGTTCTGTAAACAACAATCACCTTGTCAGTGCTCATAGCGCTGTATGCCGAACTGTGGTCATGACAACAGTACTTTGAGTTTATGCTATGCTGCACTGTCGCTTGAGAAGAGAAACTGTCTGCTACAGCTAAAAATACCATCTGAATTGGGGCCAACATTTAGTTGTCTTCAACTTTTCCAAAATGGTTGGAAGGTGAACTGAGAAAACCAGAACTGGGTCTGAGCTGCAACGATCAGAACACATGGCTGGAATAATTGATTACGCTGATAATGCAGAATCAGTGCATTGGTTTTTTTTCTAAAACGCTTAAATTCACTGGAACAAACATTGCTCTGTCAAAACATCTGTGATTTTGGCCATTAGTCAGGTCATTCGTTTTAAAAAACTGTGGCTTCAGTTAGAGACTTAGAAGGGGAAGATAAAGATAAGGAAAGAGAAAAGAACTTGACATCCAGCCTTACAGCCCTGCACTTTTCTTGCTGCTTTGAGGACTTATTACCAGTGTCATTCTCTGATCATGTTGGTTTTGCCAGAAATGTTTTTCAGATTGAGCCATGACTTTTCTTGTGTTTTTTTTCCTTTTTTTTCTTCTCTGTTCTGTTTTTTTGGTTTGTTTTTTTCCATTTTGGGGGATTTGGGCTGTGACTGTACAAATATTCTGCATCGAATTTGTGCTCACTATTACTTTTACTTTATACTAATGTGTAACGCACAAAGAAAATCTATACATTGTTAATCCTCCTGTTTGAAAATTCAATAAAAAAGATCATTGATTAAAAAACCGCGGCTGCAGCAGAGTTCGACTCAACTGAGTATAAAAGTTTTCAAAGACTTAAGGCTTTGAAAGTGTGAGATAACTATCACAATACAAAAAGGCGGTTTGTACACCGTGCAAAGTTTTGGTGGAATATCACAACAGCACTTGTGCAATACACAACCAATTGATGAGAAAACAGATTATTCTGGAAGATGCACCGACAGAAACGTTCAACCCCCCTTAGTGTTGTCTGTTAGAGAGAGCGTTTTAATATCTTTTGTCCTTGGAACTACTTAAAAATTTTAAAAAAACATGGACTTATCACTATCAATTAGATTAACTCATAGAAAAAATAGTCTTTAAGATTAAATCAGCTGCACATCCCTTTTCGAGGGCAAGGAAAATGGCCACAAAAGTAGCGGTAAGATTGATGAGATCAAAGTAGCTACACAGGTTATTTAAAGCTGACTGGCAGATGCAACAGATCCACATATTTGCTGCTATGTCACTTGCTACTAGAGCCACAGCCAACACTACTTTCCATCTGCCAGTCAATAAATGTCAGAAAATTGTCAGAAGTCACAATTTTGTGATCAGAACCCATGATGAACCCATATTAGCATTATCAGGCTAATATGTAGCTCCGCATTGTTTATCAGACAAAAAAATAACAACATAGATGAATCATATCTACTGTAAATGAGCTGCAGGTCTTAAACAATACATAGGATCCTTTTTTAAATGCCCATGTTGTGGTATGTCTACAAACACAGAGTCACTGAAGAGCTAAAATGCCCCAAAATGGCTTCCACTAAGTGACCTCACAACACCTGAGAACCATGTATTTCACAGTATCTTCCTTACTTTTCATGTCATCCAGATCAGCGCTGGCCAACATCTGGGCCTCGGCCTCATCAGTGGGCACCTGCTGGTAGACGGCGGTCTCCAGAGCAGTCATGCTGCCGATGCAGATCCGCTCTCGCAGGTCATAGTTGCTTCGCTGGGCCCCCGGCAGACGGTGGTGGACGGGCTTCCTGCGGAACCAGCCGCGGGTTGAGGTTGAACTGGAGGGATCTGAGCCTGGGGGAACACTGGCAGAGGAAAAAGATACTGGTGAGACAGATGTAAAGTCTATTAAATGTTGCCTTACTGAGCGTCACATTCCATGATATTCGGAAATAACTTCTATCCTCACTTCTACTTTTGCTTTCTCTACAGTATTATTATATTAATTCTTAACAGTGACGTATTCACAAACCAACCAAGTTCTTGATGTAGGGTAATCTTAAAAATGACTAAATGATCCCCTTTGTTAAACACAGCCTTTGCTCTGGGTTGCAATTCCATCACTGAACCAACAGAGGGCTTCACAACACAGCAACAGACCTGGACCCCGTCTACAAGCCTCTGAGTCATCCTCAGCAGTGTTCACTCAAACACAGCAACACAATACTACATGGCACACGCATGATAGCTGTTTCTGTGCTTTTATCAGGCCAGGCATTAGCGCGCACAAATACCTGAATCACCATGGAGTCCCTGACCTCCCAGGAGCGAACCCCATACATAATTCAAAGCATCACCAAATAATTCATATTCTGATGGTTATGCATGTAAGATAGCCAGATGGGCCTTATATTATGTAGGATTAAGGAGCCATTAGTGGATCGTAATTGCCTTAAGAAGTGCACAGGCTATTAGTGGTGATCTGTTTGATGGCTGTATTTCTAATGAAGACAACTTCATACATCTAAAAATATAGCATCTATATGCAACGAGAGAAGGAACACTCCTCTATTGTTGTCTGCTCTATCTGGTTTTGTATCCTTTGATGCTCAGAGAAGCACCTGACTTGTTTAAAGTAAAAATAAACCTTTGTAGAACAGATAAATCATCTTTAATCAGTTGGTCTATTCACTTCCTGTGCATATCCAGCATGAGAAAATGCTACTCTTCGTCTGGCCGGCAGGTAGCTGTTAAATCTGATGATTGATTGTTCTTGTGAGAATTTAACCAGTCGCTGGAAAACAAGTCCACAAAAGGCATATTACACCGCAGGTAACCACAGCAACGCACTCCGCGTGAGGTATGTTTTATTACCAGTGAACTCTCCCCGGTAAAATTGACCCGCAGTAACAATAGAATAAACTGGCAACAAATAGACTTTTACGCCTGCATAATCAATACCTTCCTATCAGTGGATCACAGCAGATTAACAGACGATGTGTAAAGTTAAAGGCGTCCTGGCAGTGAAAACGTGCAGCTGATAATCACTCAGCTTTACTGTTCCCCTCAGTGCCACAAAGGGTTTTTAGCATCTTTGAGCATGTTATTTTGTTTTAATGGCTCATGACTTTAATTCCCTCTCACTGCTTTCATCAGATTTGTTTTCAGCCTCAGCAGGCAGATGTTTTCAGCAGCAGAGGCTCTAATAGACACTCTGAGTGCTACCTGTCCAGCATCGCACAGCAGAGAGGCTAAGTTAATGTTATCCTTTATTAATCCTCTTGGGGGTGGGGGGGGTCCCTCCCATCTTAGTTAAGAGCAGTGGCCTGTCACAGTGCGGCGCCGTGGAAGAAGTCGGGGGTTAAGGGGCTTGCTCGGGGCCCCACAGTGGCCGCAGCGGGGGATCGATCCTCTGACCTTCCGATCAGTAGCCCTATTGCGCCACCACTACCCCAAGTTCGCAGCTAGCTGGTGAACATAGTGGAGCATTTAGATATTTTTCTCATGGGTTTGTGGAGGCCGAAATAGAGCAAAACAATCTTAAAGCAGACAGCTTCACTAAGTGATAACGTTGCAATCTCCGGGGCTGGAAAATGAAGCCAATTTAGAAGTGCAACAATTGCAGTTCCTTGAATGTCCACTTGAGGCTCCAAAAGCAAGTCAGTCCCAATAGAGCCCCATGCTACAATGTCCCACCTTACAGCAGAAATGTTTAAATCCTGGTGCAAAGGTTTTGGTTTGTTCATTTCCACATACATGACAACTGCACAGCGTGTGAATAGTTTAAATAACTCATGGCATATGACTCTTACAGTCTCACAGTCAGGTGAATTTAAGTACATGGCCACTTTGAGTGACAGGTGGGTGCTCACATTCCACCTCTTTGTTCAGTTTTGGATTAGCCAGGAGTTAAGAGGACTCAGGTACTGTCAAGATGGCACAAACAGAGCAATCACACAGCTTTAAAACCACTCTCCAGGACATCTACGCATGAAATCATGCAGGGTTCGTCCATCTCCATATACAGTCTGTAGGTGATACACTTTATTAACTACACCTTGCTAGTTCTGGGTTGGACCCTCTCTTCCCTTCAGAACTACTTGTACTCCTCATGGCATAGGTTTAACAAGGTTCTGGAAACATTCCTCACAGCTTTTTGTCCATTTTTACATCAAGCAGTTGCTGCAGCTCCTTAATGACGTCAATCTCCCATTCCACCACTTCCCAAAGATGCTCTATTGGATGGAGATCTGGTGACTGTGGAGGGCCCCTGAGTGCAGTGAACATGAATTGTCATGTTCAATAAGCCAGTCTGAGATAATATGAGCTTTATGACATGGTGTGTTACCCTGCTGAATGTAGCAATTAGAGGACGGGTACTATGTGGTCATAAAGGGATGGACATGGTTAGGCTGTGGTATTTAAATGCTGCTCAGTTTGTACTGAGGGGCCCAGAGTGAGCCAAGAAATCACTTCCGCGCCATTACAGCACCAACACTGGGCCGAACTGCTGAAACAAGGCAGGACAGATTTATGCTTTCATGGTTTTTACACCAAATTCTGCCCCTTCCATCTAAATGTCACATCGAAAACGAGACTCCTCACACCAGGTAATGACTTTTCAATCTTTCGCTGTTGAATTTCAGCGAGCCCATGCCCGCTGTAGCCTTAGCTTCCTGCTCTCTGCTGAGAGAAGTGGAAGCTGCTGTGCTCTTCTGCTTTAAGCTTTGACATATTGTGCATTCAGAGGTGCTTTTCTTTGGTTGCAACAAGTGGTTTTATTTGAGTAGCTGTTGCCTTTCTATCTGTTCAAAACAGTTCGGCCAATCTTTTCTGATCTCTGCCATGAACAAAGCATTTTCATCCAGAGGGCCGCAGCTCACTGGATGGGGTTTTTTTTTTCATTTTCCAACCATTCTCTCTAAATCCTAGAGGTGGTTGTGCATCCCACTGGATCAGCAGTTTCCAAAACACTCACAACAGCCTGGCTGGCACCTTGCCACGTTCAAAGTCACTTAAATCTCTTCCATATTCTGATGCTTGTTTGAACTTGAGTGAATCCTCTCAGTCATTTCTACATGCCTACATTCAATTGAGCTACTGCCACGAGAGCAGCATATTTGATGTCTGTTTAAACAAGCATCTTCACAGGTGAATGTAAAGAACTGGTTGGTGAGTTTATGTCATTATTATGTTTATAGCTTGGAAAAATGATTCAATGCAGCTTTTTAGATGTCAAAAATGTGCTAATTTTATATGTACTGTGGTTCAAAGTGATGTAAAATACAACATTTCCACTTGTGTTTGCCACAGAAATGGGTGTTTTTCACTGCATTTCTCTTCACTGTACGACCAAGAGCACTGATGTTACTAACAATATGAACGGTTTAATCACCACATGGAGGCAGCAGAACAGACAGTGAGCTTACCACTGACAGTCATATCTCAAAGTACATGGTATTAGCAAATTACAAAACTACTTTCGCATGTAGCAGACAGAAAGCAACATAAACAATTAGTTTGACTCCTTATTCTAGCGTCATGGTAAATGTAAGTCTTTGTTTAGTGTCTTTTTAGGTGTGTTTTAGTTTCCAACAAGTCTCTGCATTGCAAAAAACTACATCTAAGAAAGGCTATAAATGCTTGTTTTTGTCTGACAAGATATAAATTCATACCAGGCAGTTTTTTATGTTAGCTTTGTTGGTCCTTTATTATCGTAATGAGATGTAACAGAGATTTTATTACCACTTTTGAGTATTTTAATGCTCAAAACTAAAATTACCATAATTCTAAAGCTCTTTGATCAACATTGACAAGATCAAAACGGCTTTGTGGAAGCCAGAATTTCTTGTCCTTTTCATCTCTTCATATATTCAGAACAAATAATGACCAAATTTTAGCTGCAATTACATACACCGATCAGCCACAACATCATGACCACTCACAGGTGAAGAGAATAACAGTGATCATATTGGTACTATGTGCTGTTCTGATGGAAAACCTTGGATTCTAACATCCATGTTGATGAGACCTAGACACCCAAAACATTGTCCCACAACAAGTACAATCACAAATATCACTGGCCTACTGCCGCAGGAAAATTCACCCCACCACATGGCAAACAATCAGGAACATGTTGAGGAACATGACAATGGCCCAACATGTTGATTTGACCTCCAAACTTCCTACACCCCATTCTGATCAAGCATCAACAGGATGCAGTGGAACAAGTTTGACTGACAGAGGCCCCACTGAACAAGCTAGAGTACCCAAAGGATCCAGTGCCAACGTCCTGGTTCCAGACCCCATAGGACACCCTGAGAGGTCCTCTTGTCCATGCCCAATGGTTCAGAGCATTTTGGACCACATAAGGGGGACCAACACAACATTAGGCAGGTGGTCATAATGCCACCACTGATTGGTGTATGTTAGCTAAAATGTAATGCATGTTCTGTCATCCCCAGAGGCAGATGGCCGCCTTCCTGAGTCTGGTTCTGTCTGATTTTCCCCCCACTCCCTATCCTAGGGGTTTTTTTGGTTCCTTCCCACTGTCACTGACTGCTTGCTCATAGGGAATCCAAAAGCAGCTCTGGATTGTTGGGTATTCTGTTTTCTGTTCTGTATAATTCGTAAGGTCTGTACCTTACTATAAAGTGCTGTGAGACGACATGTGTTATGAATTTGCGCTATAAAAATAAAATTGACTTGAACTGAATATTGAGTGGTTCTGTATTTGCTCCATTATGTTTAGGGTTCATTTGCTCATGTTGTGTTTTATTCACCTTCACTAGTAGCTGTGGTGCCATGAATGCAGTAGATTGCTGGGTTAATGAGACTGATTAGGGTGTTCACAATGATGCTTCTTCACATTGTCGAAAGTAAAGAGCTGTGAAAAGAGACTCAAGGTCTCTTGCTGAGATCTGTCGAGAGTGACTCACCACTCAACATGGCATTGAGATTCATTCTCTTTCTTCAGACAACCTCATTTCTTGTAGTAGCACAAGTACATTATTCTAGGTCAGGATGACTCAGTATGCTATTTTCTCTGTAAAGTTAGTTATATACCTTATTTGAAGATCACTGCAAAAGCATTGGATGCTACATTTAAGGACATACGTACAGTCAGTACTGTAAGGAGTCAGTCCAAACAGAGAGTACCAAGACGTTGAAGTAGCTCACCTGTCGCATGCTGCTTCTTCTCCATCCACCTCGTCATTCTGTCCAAGAACAGTGATATCCCCATTATGAGCTTCCCCCTTTATCAGAGTCAGTGCGGCTTTCCTCGCCAGCGGATGTTCTTCGTTTTCCGTGTGGACAGTAGTGAGTGGAAGGGGCTCTTCCAAGTCCTCTTGGCTCCCCAAACTAAACTGAGAGGAAGAGGAAGATCAGTGAGAGGGGAGGAATATGCCAACAGGTGGGTACATCGATCAGGGTAGCATTTCAACAGAAGCTAACAGTTATATGAATCTATTTCATCATGGCTCTTCAGACTTATTTTACCTGTGGCTGGATGTCAGGCAGCTCTGTGGGCGTGGCAGCCACCCCGGGCACCTCTGTCTCAGACTCCGCCTCTTCCTCGTCTACCTCGTGTATGGTGGGTGTAACATCGGAGGGGGGCAGTGAGGTCTTTTTTTTCTTACGTTTCTTCTTGCGCCTTCTGTCCGTACTGTGCACCCTCTTGCGTAAACGCTGTGGCGCAGGCAGGTGGGTGGACAAGGGGTGGTGTGTGTGGTGAAATGTGTGTCTGTGATCTGTGGTAGACAAAAGAAGAGTAAAAGTCAAACATACATCAAAGTATCAATATATTGCTTTACATCTGCTGACTGAGCAGACGCTGTCACACGGTGTGTAATGCTGAGTCCCTTTGTGTATGTAGAGTATGAGAATAGATGGCACATTACTGTTGTATTAGGTGTTAGATATGAAACTAAATTAATGCTGCAAATCTAAGTGATGAGTTCCCCTCAGGATGACAGCAGTAATATTGGGGCGAAGCTATTATTCTGAGCTGTTTCACACAATTCGGCCTGTCTGGAAAACTTCTGGAGGATTTCTCCCTAAACTGAATTTCTGATCTGGCAGGTTTGAAAGGCATGTCATCTTTAAAAAGTCACCAAAATGAGACCATTTATCAGAGCCAGAAACTGTAAAAACCAAAGGAATACTTCAGATGTTCAACTTCCTGACCGTCACTGATCATGTGGAATGCGCAGTTCTTTCAGGAAGATGAACCAAATATAAAATTGCAATATTTAATCAAATTACTTTTAGTCCACATTTGAAACTAACCAGATTATATAAAATAAAACATTCTGACCTCCATGACACAGCTGAGATGTCATTAGTGACTCATCTGTTTTCTGAAATGGGCTGAACTGCAGGCTGTGTTCAAGTACGAAACAAATTAACAATGTAATAATAATAATAATGCATTGGTTTTATATTGCACTTTTCTAGACACTCAAAGACGCTTTACATTGCATTCTTCATTCTCTCCATACTCCATGGTGGTAAGCTACGTATGTAGACACAGCTGTCCTGGGGTAGACTGACAGAGGCCAGGAGGCCAGTCTGCTCCATCGGCCCCTCCAACCACCACCAACCACTCACTCTCACACTGCATCCACCCAGGCTTCCTGGTGTTCCCTCACGGTCTCCCATCCAGGTACTGACCAGGCCCAACCTCGCTTAGCTTCTGATGGGATCAGGCATCCACAAGGCGGTATGGCCATAAGTAAAATGGGTGTTTTTTCCAGTTTTGTAAACACCTGTGGCCAGTTGGGAAAATGTTGTACATGTGCATTTTAGGTTTTTCAATTTTGTAAAATAAAAAATGTATCTTTCACCTTTTTATGATTTATGGCATAATAATTGTGTTACACAAAGGACATTTCTGAGGTCCCTCTCCTTCTAGCCATGGTTGTGCTGTTTCTATAGAGGTACAGGACTTTATATGGCAGTGAAAAATGAGCCCAAAGAGAGTAAAAATGTGAGCAAACTAAATGGGGTTGAACCTAAACAATCTAAAGCACAACACTGAACTGTCTAAGTTTAGGAAATCCAATCACTTGCAAAGCTATTACACCTTACGCGAATACAATCTTGAGTTGTCAGCATGCACTGCTGTATTGGAACAAATGATGCTGGCTGTTGATGGCTCTTAACGCCATTAAGTAAAGCATGCAGGGGGAAAATGCCTTTCTCAGATGAGAGGCTCTCTCTCCTTCTAATTCCCTATTAAACACTTGAAACACACAACACAAACAAAAGCTTTAGGTTTTAATTAACATGCAATAATGAAGGCACTCTCTGTTTAATAAACATCAAAAGAAAGCAGCTTTATCTAATCTTAGCCTCTATTATCTCCTGTCAGAGCATGTGGCATCCATCTGCTAATCTCTCCAACACTAATCCACCCAAATACTCCACACGCTCAGAATATGGTGGCCTGCTCTCAATCTGATCTCTTAATACAGCTACGATGGACAAGGTCACGATCTGCTTGTATACACTGTATTTATACTCTCATTAACTCAAATACAGCTAAGCCCAAAATGACTGATACGTGGTAAATTATTTGTTATAGGTAATCTGACCAACAGGTGTCTTCTGGCTGAAAATGTCATCAACAATTGACAATAGACAATAAGAAACGGTGCTACAGATAAAATGAAAACCACTTAACTATTTCTGTTCTATTTTTTTCTAAAGGTGTTATATTCACGCTCTTTCTCAGTATTCAGTCCAAAGCCTTTATTTCCGACCTCAGCAGTCAATCAGTTCTTATATTTGCTAACAATCTTTCTTCATGTTTCCTCTGGGGTTTTGTTCCACTCTTCTTTGTCATGACCTCCAGGTCTTTGAGTTTGAAGGCTTCCTTCCAAAACTTTTGTCTTCAGTTTCTTCCATATATCTTGGATGGGATTCAGGTCTGAACTCTGGCTGGGCTGCTCAAAAATGTTGACTAATGTGTTCTTTCAACCATTTTTTCACCACTTTGGGTGTGTGTCCCACATCATTGTCATGGTGGAAGGTCCAGTACTGCCCAAAGTCCTCCTTTCACTACGACAACAGGATGGTGTTCTCGGGGTCAAAGTCGTTGTGTCCAAATAACTCTATTTAGACCTCATTGGACCACAAACCTAAGGACCAAAAGTTTTCTTCTTTGTCCAGGTGAGCTTTTGTAAAGGCTAGACGAGCTTTTGTTTGCTTGTCTTGGAGAAAAGTAGTCCTCCTTGGTTGGTGTACATGTTGACCAGCCTTGTGGAGTGGCTGTTTTGAGAAGCTGGTACCAGAATTATTTAGGTCGTAGTCCTTCGATTCTTCTTGGCTGTTACCATTGCCAGTGCATGGTATCACTTTTGACTTCCACCCCCTTTGAGTAAGTTGTTGTGCTTTTTGATGATGCCACTGGGACTTAAAAACACTTAGGCTTTATAGCCTATCCTGTGACTAGCGACTCTCTCTCAGTGATGGACCTTAACAACAGCTCACTAAGCTCTTTGGTTTTAGCCACAACTTACAGTTTACAAGCAAAACTGCATCAGTGGAAAACTACTGCATCAGATGTTCTCAGTTTATAGTGTATTGGAATACTGCAGAACATGGTAGAAATTACGGGGACCATTTGAAATAGTATAGAAGCTATAGGGATGCATACCAAGAACCGGTATTTTTTGGTCCCGGTTCCTTATTGGGTCGGTACAGGAGTACCACTTAGATTCTGGACAAAATGATACTGTTATCGGTATTTTGATCCAGCTAATCATTGCGTATCTATGACACAGCTGCCTTCGACAGCAGGTGATGACGTAGCGCCTGCTTGTCTTCAGCCATCATGTCAGCCTTGAGAGCTAAACGTTCAAAGGTGTGGGCTCACTTTACCAAAAAGACTGAAAACTCGGCTGGATGCAATATTTGTCCCAAAGTGGTGGAAACACCAGCAACTTAATGAAACACTTGAAAGGTACTCATGGAATGAAGCTGAAGGACAGCGGCGTGTTTGATTGCCTATTAAGCCAAGCGGCTAACGAGCATCCTCCTCAGTGCAACTTCCCAGCTTCATCTCCGACACTGCTTCGACAACGGCAAGTCATGGTGAGTAGACTTGTTCAGTTTGTAGTTATTTACTCTGTGAATATAAGTTATGTCTCTAATTGTAAATAACATTTATCCTTAAGGGAATGTGAACCGAGCAGTAGCCTCTACAAGTCCGGTAAAGCAGGAATCTCCATTTACCATAGCATTTAGCTTCTGTTTAGCTTCTGTTGAAGCATTACATGGACAGTTCCTTTTAAGGCTCTTTATCAGCGTCACTGTATGGATGGTGTGCTGCTAGTCTGGTTGACAGTACCTTGTACTGCAAAACTAGTTGACTTGCTGAAGGCTTAAAAGGCAGGTGCTGAGAAAAGACTTCTCTGCTGTGAGATGTTACATGATGTTGCTGGTGTTACCCCCTCTTGTGGTACTAATAAAAATGGTAATTAAAAAAATGAGTCTTTTTTTACCAAATTACACATAGTAATACTGATAAGATTATTGATAAATATCGGTATCGACAAGGAGTATTGTT
Organism: Dascyllus trimaculatus; assembly: GCA_024666655.1. Taxonomy (NCBI): domain Eukaryota; kingdom Metazoa; phylum Chordata; class Actinopteri; family Pomacentridae; genus Dascyllus; species Dascyllus trimaculatus. The sequence continues at coordinate 29,867,955 of CM045456.1, read as the reverse complement.
TCGGTATTGGTATCAATAAAATCCTAATGATATGCATCCCTAACAGAAGCTGCTTTTTTTAAAAAAAAAAAAAAAAGATTGCAACAATATTAAAGCATATAAACAATTTTGGACATCACAGTTTTAATAAAAATGTAAAAAAATATAAATAAAAAAATAAAAATAGTCAAAATGCATCATTGATATCTGAAACCCAATGTCTCCCTGTCTCTGGTCACTAATTGATGTCATTCCCAGCCAGAAAAAAGAGTAAAAGTTCACTTTAAACCGCATGACTATGAATATGTGGTGGGATTAAAAGTTGACACAACAATATATTTCTAAAACAATACAGCAGCCTTCAGCCTACAGTCCTGAGCTACACACTATCTAAATAAAATCAACGTCTAAAAACTGAACTTAGTGTTTTCTTGGGTTATCTTCGTCTTACGATAACATTGGTTTGATGATCTCAAACATTTATGAGTGACAAATATGCAAAAATAGAAGATTCCTGCAATACTTTTTCACTGCACTGTAAATATGCTGCTGTGAAGGAAAGTCAGGGGATCACCACAGCAGCATGTATCCTCTGGGAACCTTCAATGTTTATACTAAATTTCATGGCAATGACTTCAAACACTGTATCCATTATTATGGCAATGTGGATGAAAATGTCACAAATCAAATCTGAAGATAAGGAACAAGTTTTATCTCCAAATATAACAATTAAAAATGTCAATGTCAAATGGAAACACATCCATTCCTTCCTCAGCAGCTTACTGTTGGATCATAAAGTGGATTTTGCTGGTTTACGACACAAACCGTTTGTGCTACTTGTTGTGTCGGTGTAGCTACAATATCGCGTGTTGGTGGTACATGAAGACTCAACATGGTAGCTCTGCTTACACTCAAAGTCTTTCTCAGTGTAGTGTCTGCCCATCCTGTCTCCACTGGTAGAAGCAGAGTCACTGATGATGTCTCCGAAGCGCTCCACAGACAGGGCTTTCTCCCAGTTCTCCTCCTCCTCCTCCTCCTCTTCCTCCTGTTCCTCCACAGATCCATCCTCATCTTCCTCCTCCACCTTCACCTTCAACGTGACAGAAAAAAAGGAGAATGAGTCAACATCGTGTATGGAAGTACAAAAGAGCAACTGCATGACAGATGTACAGCGCACAAAGGGGACGTGGCCACTCCTGTGCCAGTCAGTTTTTTCAGTTTGTTATGAAATCTATAGGGGACCTTTGTGTTCTGATGAATAAAGGCATCTATTCATGCAGAAAGACACCACCATTGCACCATTGGAACTGGATGATTACATGGATTGTGCTACTCTGATTGCTAAATTGTATGTATTACCCAAGCAGGGAGTCCAATCAGATACTCCTTTAGCATGACACAGCTTGGCTCTGAAATCAGAAATAGCACATTCACGCCAAATGACAGTAAAATGCCAATCTGGGATGAACAAAGACACGTGGGGGAGTTCCTATTTTATAGAGACGCTGGTTCAACACACAGCATGTGTCTTCTTAAAAATCTGACTTGCGGACAGCAGCAACAAAACCTTTCATTGTTTCCCCACATTTGAGCCAGAAATCAGTTTTTTGCTTCGTCTGTCTCACAGGAGAAACATCAACATGTATTTTAAAACAATCCCGTAGCATTAGAATAGGCCCGCCGTGTCTGTATATCCTCCACTACACGTAGAGAAGACATCAAATCAATACAACAAAGTGCTAAGCAGCAAAGACCTAATGCACAAGAGAGCCCCTGGAGACAGTAGAGGCTGATGGGAGTGTCCTGCCTCAGAGGTTTGGTGCCTCTGATAGGTCAAATCACTGGGACAGGCTGCTCCCACCGCCTCAGATTGGTGCTGGCACAGTAAGCACTCTGGCTACTGCTCAGTGGTCTCACATTTCTCTGTGCCAGGGCTCCATTACTTCCTAATTACCAGTGGGATGAAGGGACAGGATGCATTTAATGATCCGAGCTACCTATCTGCACAAGACCGAGGCAGACGCAGCCAGATAGAATAGAAAAGGGAAGATTTTAAACTGAGCGAGCTGTAAAAGCCGTGTTTTCACCGGAGGGCCAGTTCAATTGTGCTCATTATTTAAGGTGCACTGTGTTCCTGCGAGCTAATTTCCAGATTCATTTCCTCATTTCCTTAACTTGCTCTGTTCATCGGAGTAAGACCCTGTATTTAATGGTCCTGATGAAATGCAAGAAGGAGTTGAAGTTATTACAGAGAAGGAAAACCTGGGTTTCCTCTGCTCAAAGCTCTGTTGGTGCAAATGACTCAAAACTCTTTCATGTCAGCTTTGAAGTCAGTTGGGGTGGAAGGACACAGGAGGAGGGCGAACCCAGCCCAGGTGGTGGAAGCTCTATCTGAATGGGAATAGACAGACAATAGGGTGATACAGTGATACAAAGTGATTTCAAATGCGACAGTATTTTAAAGACAATAGATGGAAAACTACAGATGTTAAACTTGCTTCCATGACAAATGGGAGGAATAATTTAAAATGTATATTTTTAGTGGGACATTTTCAGAACAGACTCCTATTATTACAGACAGAGTAGCTGTAAAAACAGCTCAATACAACGCACTAGAGGATAAAATGACATATTTCTGTTGATGGGCTTCCATTTAATCGTGTATCTTTGACTGGTGTCTGAGTTTAGTAAATACAGCTTGCTACGAGGCACAGTGACTTACATCCCATCTTACAACTTGCATCATATAGTCTGACAAATCCAGTCCCCTCTCATGGAACCAGTCACTCCAAGACACATTCACCTGGATACATTTATATATATAAACCCCAAAGTTCAAGATAAGGCAAAATCAGAAAAAATATTTTTACAAATAGACAGAAGAGAGCTCTTAAAACTTTTTGTTAGGTTCAAAACCTGAAAATACACACAGCACAGGAAGGAAGACAGCACTCATGAGCTCAGGTCTTTTACTTGCGCACAAGGAGAGAACAGACACTACAGCTCTGCAGTATGCATCGCTACAGCATTCCAGCTCTCTGGCTAGTCCTTCTATCCTTGGCTCTTTTTATTTGGTAAAACAATCATGTAACACAGGGCGTCCCCACACGTCAGTACAAGAGTCAGCATAAGATAAGTGTCACTTACACAATCTTAATGGGTCAGTTCTGTGTGTTCTTTACTGTGAGTACATACAGCTTGGAATGTTTTATGGTGATTCATATCTTTACAATCATGGTTGCTGACATGTAGACTTTAAAGTCCTGACAGTCACTCAATGATTACCTAACAATTATAATTCTTACATAAGCACGATTATAAGCACAATTCTTCAAACACTTTTCTAAACTGTTTTTATACGCCAAAAAACATACCTGGCATATAATAGGAGCAAAGATATGCCCCATCTGGTAATTATTTATTTATATCCCTGTTTGCTGTGTGAGAAACTGCTTGCAGGATTGTGTATCAGGCAACCTTCAAAGTTTTGCATGTGTGATTTGCCTCATGCGTGTGTTCATAGGGCAAATGATCCTGTCCCTGTTCAGTAGCTCCTGTGTTTCCAAGTCTGTCAACCTCTTTTTTGCAATTTCTGACAAAACAGCCTTTCAGATTAATGCGTGTAAAACAACTGACTAGAAGTCAAGTCCAAAGCAGCACAGACTGCTCTGTTTGTATCAGCACGGCTACAGTGTTTAACACAGAATAATGTGCAAAGAATTGTTGACAGCACGCAAAGTGTACTCAGACCTCACTGACACTGCATTTATATCACGTTTAAAAACTCCTGACTGCTTAGCTTCGATTTGAGTAGCGCGGTTACTTTCTTTTGTGGACTCTTGACTGGGCAGTGGTGACGCAACGGTGGACGACTGATCAGAATGTCAGAGGATCAAACCCCAATGCGGCCACTGTTGGGCCCTTGAACAAGGCCCTTAACCCTTCCTGTTCCAGGGGCGCTGTGCCATGACTGACCCTGCGCTCTGACCCCAACTGAGATATGCGAAAACAACCTTTCACTATACTGTAAAAAATGTATTCCAACAAATGAAGGTTTCTTCTTCTGAACAACCTCTTGACAGACCAACTCTTACAATGGCTACTTTTTTGCAGATAGTCATAACAAATCTGGATTTAATTTCACTCAGATAGCAGAATGATCATTTATAAGCTACAAGAAAAACATTAAGTATCTTGCAAAACGTACTTGGAGAGATGTTTTGCATGGAGCTAAAACAAATAGTGCATTGTGATTAGATGAACAATCGAAAAATAACATTCCACAGCTACAATAATGGATAGTATGGAAGTAATTTTTAAGTATAAAAGCCAAAAATTCACAGGTTCCTCCTTCTCAGATCTGATATTTAGCTGGTTTTCTTGAATATCACTGGTTTTTGGACTTTTGCAGGGTAGAAAAGGGTCCTGGATGAAGTCATTTTGGTCTCCGGGGAACAGTGATAGCCATGTTTCACTATTTGCTGACATTTATGCACCATGTGACTCACTTATTAATGGAGGAAAATTCGAAAAAATAATGAGGAGTCACTACAGTGTATCCTTTGACGTGTTTTCTAAATTCATTAGAGCACAGAGCAGTTATCTAATGCATTTTCAGTCACCTGGGTTGTCGAGGTGGAGACAGAAATCTCCCAATTTAAATGTTGATAATGAATTCTGGATATCCCCACCCAGTCTGTTTACTGTGAGTGTTCTCACCGTGGGTTGCCATCTACATCAAACACAATATTTCATGCATGAAAATTAAACTTCTCTGCGGCTCGTCTGGCCACCGCTGATCAATTATAAGGAAGGGAGGCTTCAATTAAAACAGTCTGATCAGCAGAGGCAAGCTGCACTTCAGTTAGAAAATATGCTGTTTAACCTTTTCTCACGAACTGGCCAACTTCTACTACAACATGAATATTTCATAGTCAGTGCAATGAGCAGCCAGAGTGATTCATTAAAATATTTATCAGCTGCTGACTACTATTCAGGAGGGCGCGTGTGTGTCAGTGTTTGCATTGTTTCTGAGGACCGAGTGCTCTGACATTAGTGATCAGGAAACACTACCAAAGTGCTGCACCTTCACTTTAGGTTTAAAGTTACGAGGAGGGCTAGGATTACTAGATAGTCCACTATGAGGGTTAGGGTCACTATAAAACTAATGTAGAATAATTAGATTTATGTTAAAATAAGGTTTTAGTTGTGTTTTTGCCAGAAATTGGCTGTATTGAATCTGCACAGCTGCAGCAACATATACATCGATCAGGTGTAACATTATGACCACCTGCCTAATATTGTGTCGGTCCCCCTTATGTGCTCCAAAATGCTCTGATCCATTGGGAATGGACAAGAGGACCTCTCAGGGTGTCCTATGGGGTCTGGAACCAGGACATTGGCACTGGATCCTTTGGGTACTCTGGCTTGGGCAGTGGGGCCTCTGTCAATCAAACTTGTTCCACTGCATCCTGTTGATGCTTGATCACAATGGGGTGTAGGAAGTTTGGAGGTCAAATCAACATGTTGGGCCATTGTCATGTTCCTCAACATGTTCCTGATTGTTTGATGTCTTTTCTATGTGGTGGGGTGCATTTTCCTGTAGGGGTAGGCCAGTGACATTTGGGATTCCCATTTGCATGAGGGAGTGTGTTTGTTCTGGGACGATGTTTATTTGGTTGTCTAATTCTCATCAGCACAGATGTTAAATCCAAGGTTTTCCATCAGAACACCACATAGTACCAATATGATCAATGTTATTACCTTCACCTGTCAGTGGTCAGGATGCTGTGGCTGATCGGTGTAAACCTGCAGAGTGTCAAAAAGTAATTGTGTGGTCCATCATTAAAATTCACCATTAAAACTTTAAGCTTTCCTTCTTGCTCTTCTATTCAAGATTTATTTGAGCTTGCTTTCAATGTATTTGAGCAATGCATTTTACTCATGTTATTGTCAGTTATTTCTGCCATCCGTACCACAGAGTGACTTGACAAAAGGCAACATTGGCGTTCAACGTAAATCAATATGAGCTAGTTGAGATGAAGGTTAGTAAAGTGCTGACTCAAGTGCATGAGCCTTCAGTTTCTGTCAGCAACAAGCAGCATGCTGACAGCGAGCAAACTGAAGCTGAGTTAACCATGACATTAGTCAGCAGTGTGGCATTATGCAACCTGTCAGAATGACTAAAGCTGATTCAGCTACCAGCAATAATACAACTACAAAGCAGATCTGATGTCCTCACTGCCTAACTAGGTACCCCGCCATAAAGGATACCATGATTTATTGCCTATTTGTCTCTAAATTTGACCATCATTCAAAAAGTCTTGAAACGGGCAATTGAGAGCATAAACTCATGAAGGAAATGTTTACTGAGGAGACAGATAAGGTGAGAAGAGGGGGCATTTTCTTGTAGACTTCTGTTATCCCTTTTCCACCAAGAAGAACCAGGTGCTGGTGCTAGTGCTGGTGCTTAGTTGGGTCAAATCTAGTTCTTTCTAAGAACCGGTTTGCTTTTCCATTTCTCCAAGTTGGAGTCACACCATTGCGTCACCATGAAACATCAGTACATCACTTCATACGCAGCCGTTTGTCCAACACTTGCGCCACAGTGCCAGGAAGCACTGGGTCTCCTCCAACCACTGCTGTTTGAGTTTAGTGTCCATTTCCAACTGTTTAAAAAAACCTACAACACAATTAAACACGAGTTTCTCTGCTGTTTTTTTTTTTAAATGGTGATTCTGTGTTTCCACTGTTGATGGTTGGCCATGATAACCCCACTTCCAGCTCCTAACGTACTCGGTTCTTAGCTCTAGCCCAGCAAAGAAGATGTGCTTGCTAAGCACCAGTTGTTAGAACCTGTAGCTGGTGCTTAGGTGGTGGAAACACAAAGAACTGGTACTAAATCAGGCACTGGCTCTGAAACAGCACTGGAACCAGCTCAGTGGAAAAGGGCTGTGTATGATCTGACTTCTTCTTGTGACCAGAGGAGTCACCTCCTGCTGGCTGTTAGAAAGAATGCAGGGTTAAAACACTTGCGTGTTGACTTCACTTTTAAATAGTCTATAATCTCTGATATTTAGTTTGAACTCTGTATGGGAATCAGTTTAAGTATGGAAGAATCTCATTTAAGTAATTTTTTTCCTAAAATGGAAACCACTTCTTTGTCAATTTCACAAGACCTGTATTATTTTCTCCTTTGTACTGTATATTGATTATAGCTTATTTCTTAACCATTACCCAATAAACTGATGGAAAAATCCATAGAATATACATATTCACAAAAATAATCAATAGCTGCAGCATTAAATGAATGTTCTGCTGGAGTTCATTCAACTTCACTGAGTTAAGTTTGTAAAGAAGACAAACAAGCCCATTAGCAGACGTCCCCAAACTTACTGTGTGTCTTTAACACATGTTAAATCAAGTCATTGTTGCTTCTCTTCATAATAATGAAAAATAAGATAACCGTAATGAAGTCTGCTATTGATTCCAGCTCCTAGTCCTTCACATTTGTTGTCTGAGTCACTGAATACATCTTTCAATCAATCTGGTAAAGAGTGGCTGTTAGGAAAGAACCTGCACTTCAAGAAAAACGCGACACAATATGTTACATTAATTGTGTTAAAATGGATGTTTAGGTCCAATTTGAATCAAACAAAACGAAACATTTAGGCATCAGATTTTTCAGGTAAACCACACTTGTAGGTTCAAACAGTTACCAAAGCAGTTAAGTCAATCAACCAATGCTTTTTGACTCATTGTTAATTTTTAGGCAGCCCTTATACTGAGTTCAGTGTTGTATAGCCTGTGTGTGACAGTTTTACTCTGTGTGTTGTTCCTCAGCATGGTCCTCCCTGATCAGCTGGCTAAAAAGGGCTCGGGACTAAATTTGAAATATGAAGTGTGATGTTTTTTTGTTTGTTTTACTGATGATCCTTCATAATCAAATTCAGACTAATATAAACATGCAAAACATGTCAGTTTGGATTCCCCGGCGAATTACTCTGCTTTCTGTTGCTTCCTGCTCGTTTCATTGAGCAGCTTCCGCCTCCCTCCATGCCGGGCCTCTTTGATTGAAGGAGCTGGCACACTTCCCAGACAAACAAATCGCAGCTAACATAAATATCAGCATCAGTGTTTTGATTTTCTGTGCACAGAGCAGCTGATGTTTATGAGCAATTATTTCAACATGTTTGCCTTTTTACTGAAGAGGACTGTTTTTTTTTTTTAAATAGAGGGAAAGAAAATAAACTTTCCTCAATTACAGTCCGATTGTTCTGTGCACTCAAATGTCTCACAAGCTCAGTTTTCTACTACGTCCTAACAGCAGCAGCAATAAAGAGCACTTTCATTCAGGTGTCATCTTACTGTCTGTGGCTAACAAACGCTTGGCTCACAGATTTAGATCAATTGAGCCGCTGGTGGGAAAGCACACTCAACTATGAGTACTATTAGACCAGCTGTAAGGTGAGTATATTAAGAAAATGAACACAAGTTAGGAAGTATTAAAAATACAAATCATCCCATTCAGCCTTAAGGTTGTTACAATAATCAGATTGCACGTTGCCTATCATGTTGTTTCTTATGAATAATGCTGTTTTGTTGTTATTCTAACATGATGTTGAAGCTGCAACGTGCCATCAAATCGAATATTCTGCAAATCTTGTGCATTCCAGTACTCATTCTCACATTTCAATACACTGTAGTTTGCAGTTATGAGCCATAGCCGCCAAAAAAACTCGAAGAAGAAGGAGAAGGAACAAAACTTCAGCCATCTATGAGACAAACAGTCTCCAGGGACTGTTTTCAGTTGGGCAAGTCATAATTATTCTTTGGCATCAGCTGGTACTGACCATGTTTCATGCTTTCAGACATAAAGACAAGTGAGGGAGCAGAAACAGCTGATCAGTATGTTTGCTACATCAGAACTTATTTAGAAAAGCTTTTTCCATAACCCAGTATGTGCATTAACTCTATGTCAGACTTTAAATGTGCATAAAAACGCATTATGCCAACACAAGAAGTATGATGCTGCACAACAGGAGTTAATAATAATAATAATAATAATGCATTGGTTTTATGTAGCGCTTTTCCAGGCACTCAGAGACGCTTTACATGGCATTATTCATTCACTCCATACTCCATGGTGGTAAGCTAAGTATGTAGCCACAGCTGCCCTGGGGTAGACTGACGGAGGCCAGGCTGCCAGTCTGCACCATCAGCCCCTCCGACCACCACCAACCACTCAATCTAACACTGTTTTTACCCAGCATTCAATAGGAGTTTGAGACAACTGGCCAACACTTGAGCAGATTAAAGTTTGCTGGACGTTCTGTTGTGAAACCTATGTTGACCGACAAAGTGTTAAGCACTGCAACTGCTAACAGGTACATACAGGCAACTGCAAAAAAGCTCTTTACCACTTTGACAGCATATGGGCCGCAATTGGAGGAAATTTAAAATGATCATGCATGTAGAGCACCAGCAATTACAGACACAGTACGTTGCTTGGCACATTACCACCACCACTGGCATGTACATGTGGGGAAAAACACACTGGTCCAGGGCACAAGTAGTGGTAAACAGTTCACCTTTAAATTGTAGTGCACTGAGCTCCATTGACCGCTGTAGTTTAGAGTTAGAATGTAGACCCTAATCTGTGTTGCTTGAATCAAAGAACATCTCCATCTTAAGACTCACATGCAATGGCTAAAACCACCTACACCCATAAAGGCATCTCTGTACAGATTGCAGGTGACATAAGCTGGCAGCAGCTGGCAACGTTTCTCTGGCAGCTCAGACTCAGCTGGGCTGCAGGAATTCGCTTTCATATGCCCCATTGTTACGGCCTCTAAACAAAACATAACCTGGCTCAAACCAAACAAAGAGACCGGCAACATATGGACTGGACACAGAGAGTTGGAGGAAAAGAAACCAGCTTTATTGTTAAATAAACCCGGCTCAAAAGGTTCAAATTAATAGTGAAACCAAAAGGACTGTAGCTGTTGGCCAAACTAAACAAAAACAGGTGGTGACGTGGCTAACCCGGAAATGGATTTCGGACCAGTCACCACCCCTAACTAAACTACCTAACCAAAGTACCTACTTATAAAAAGAAAACAGCGAAAACTGGACTACCAGCAGCTACAGCCAAAACTAAAACAACAAAACCCAGCAATCTTGACATGCATGGGGAAACAAAATAAATCAGACTGCTGAACAGAGAACCAAAATCCAACATTACTCATAAAAGACAATTTTCAAACCAACCAAAACTCTCACGTGTACGTAAGGGAGGACGTGTGGCTCAGTGCAGCTCTGCTCTGCTCTCACTGCCACTCTCACCTGCCTCCCTAAATACCCTCCTCCTCCCTAAACGCTAACAGCACTCAGGTGTGCTGCCACTGCACAGGTGCCAGGGAGAAAGGAGATCAGGGAGAGCAGGGAGAGAGGCAGCAGCCAGCCACACGTAACACCCATACAGACGTATCCTCACAACAAACCACCCAAAACAAAGTCTCTCCTACCGCCATCAATCAGCTATAGGAGGTAACCGTGCAGAGAAGCAGGGGATTCAGTATGTGTGCATTTTAAATGCAGAGTTCACAAGTAATTGAGGGTAGGAAATTGAAGGGGTCCACTTATGTCGCCGAGCATTTAGTCTGTTATTTCCTTCAAACCGGTGTCACAATATGCTCAGCACACCATGGATGACACGGTCCTCACTGTGCATAATGACACATCACCTACTTAGTTGGCATCGCTGTTTCTCCCTGAGAACACAGGCTCATCTGTTCCCCCCAAAGCGAAGCTAGAGAGCATTCTGCCACGCAGGACGTGAGCATTTTCAACAGAGTGTGAGTCATCTATGTGTTGAGGGAACAATTCAGTCTTAAAGACATTTCAGTGCTCTTTTCATTCCAGATAATCATCATGCCGTCGTGTGAGGAAATTCTATCTCTCTAATCTCGCGCTAATGTTTCAAACTGCAGGGTTTTATGGCAAAATCAATGAGTTCATGGAATCCTCTGCATTTTGCTCAACTTTGGTGACCCCTGATATGCAAATTGGCCTGTTTATCATCCGGCACTGACTTTAAAGGGAACAGAGAGCTGGAGAGTCTGAAACAGAGGAAGCTGTTGTAGCTTTTTTGGCAGAGTTGCACAATCCACTTAACCTCCTCCAGACCATAAACTGCTCCACAAAAACACCAAGCACACTAATTATGTTACTAAGTGACAGATAGCGGGCTATAGTGAACTCAGGGAGGTATAGTGACTAAAGGGGATCAATAGTCAGAGCTACAAACTACATTTTTAGAGATGGACAGGTTCGTTTTGTTTTGCTTATGTGTGAGTGGTATATATACTAAAAGGAAAAAGAATGGAAATAGATTTAACATTTATTTTCTTTCACATACACTATTGATCCCACACACAGAAATTCTCTTTTCACATCAAACTGTTATCAAAATTGTTCAGTAACATCTGAGAAAACACAACTGCTTGTTGTCAATAAATGTCCCTTTTAACTAAATGTTAAAACATCAGGGCACAGCTTACTGGAATTCAAGCTGTCTGTTTTTATTACTGTGTTGCAACAATATCAAAAAATGCCTTTCCAAGGAACAGAAACGAGCCCTTTGTTTCTGACATTCATGATGCACATGGTGTTTCAAAGGGCAGCATTCGCCTGGGGGCTACACAACAGTTACAGCCCAATGCTTCCTTTTGAAATACCAGATCCAGCTAGAAAAATACGAGGTCTGGGAAAAAGGGAACAAGAGCAACAACAAATATTATTTGCAGCCTACAGTGCAGCATAAAGCCCATTTTACCTATCCACAGGCATTGATCTCTGGCCTGCAATAAACAAGCTATTTGGCAGCTGATTGGTGTGAAATCGTGAAATGAATGTTGCAGCGAAGAGCTGAGCTAACACTGAATCAAGAAATGATTTCATAGCTATTTGGCAAATTTGAAGATTTGCTTTCTCACTTCATTTTTTTGCTCTCAGGCTTCCAGCCGTGCTGCATCTCAACTAAAAAGGCTCTGAGGCTGTTTTACTGACTTGCTGAGAATGACTCCGTGGCACAAACTGACACGGCAGCGTCTGCTACGCACTCATTGTCCAGACCTCTGTCTCATTTCAAGATTGTAGCTGATTTGCAAGTCAAACTCTCCTTCACATCTTGGTAGGCTACGTTTGCATACAGTGACTCAGGACTTTCAAATCCTACCTCTCCTTGGCCTCCTTTCGTTCTACATAACCACAAATCCACTGTCAGTTTATTTTTCTAACCTTCACTTCTACTGCAAAAATAATAGCTGAGTGAGCTCAGTGCAGATCTCACAAATGTATGTCCTGTTGGCTCTAATAAATAAGGAAGCATATTCTTCTACTCTTTTTGCATTTCCATTAACCTTCAGATCTCCAAGCAGCTTCTTTGTGTTTTTTCTGTTCCATTTTTACTCACTGTTGGCTCATTTTTCAGCATAAAGACCTGCACTCCTATGGAAACAGCACAGCCATGGTTAGAAGCAGAGAGAGCTCAAAAATATTTTGTTTTGGAATTTCTTTGATTATTTATTTCACAAAAATTTTAAAAGCTTGCAATCAACATACGCAACATTTTTCCATGTGCCCACAGGTGTTCCCACTGCTGGAGAAAAATGGTAGCTCTACAGACTATTGATATTTTACTGCTTGTATTTTTATCTTGTTTTCACACAGGTGGTCCTCGGTTTATGAATGAGATCGGCTCCTACGACGCATCGTAAGCCGATTTTCAGTGTAAGTTGGATTTTATACCTAAAATCTGACTTACACTTAGGGGGGCTGTGGCTCAGGTGGTAGAGCGGGTTGTCCACTGATCGCAAGGTTGGCGGTTCGATCCCCGGCCCCTCCACATGCCGAAGTGTCCCTTGGCAAGACACTGAACCTGAAGTTGCTCCCAATGGTAGATTACTGCCTTGCATGGCAGCTCTGTTGCCATTGGGCCATTGGTGTGTGTGTGAACGGATACCACTAAGGTAGAAAAAGGCGCCGTATAAGAGCAGACCATTTACCATTTAATCAACAATGGTGAACGCTTTCTTCTTAGTTGTTACACCACGTGACTCATTATTCCTCCCATGACTGTGTTCGTCACTGTGCACCAGCAGCTAGTTCTCATGCGAGTATTATATTATTCACGAACCAAACTGCTTATGTTGAAACTAGTTTTTTTTTGGTAATTAATGGGAGTCGTTCATAACCACGAAACGTCGTAAAACGAGACCGACATAAACTGAGACCGACATAAACCGAGAACCTCCTCTCTGTTCTGTGTAAACACTGCCTGCAGTTCAGCCGAAAAGTCGCTGAATTTTTTCCTAACTTTTGGTTGCTGCTGAGTCACGATTCACGATTGCGCCAAGAAGCACAGAGTCTGTTTTTTTGGCAAATTTCAAAATGCGACATGTGGAATAAATGTTGATGAAATATGACAGATTGAATAATAAGCTTAGATTTGGCTCTTTTCTGATGGAACTCCACATCGCACATGATCAGCTCAAGGATGGGAAGTTGAAAATTGCTGATTCTTTTGGTTATTTACAGTCTCTGGCTCTGATAAATAATGAGAATCTAAAGATAAAATGGCTTTCACAAAAGACTGGTGGGTTTGGGGGTAAGGGGCGTTATAGAAGTGGTTAGAAATTTTGCAAAATATACAAATTTTTGACAAAAGAGTACGATGGGAACACTGAAATCACTCTCACATTTGACATATGCATAACGTGATTAGCTTCCAAACTTTCATTTTTAAGATCCATTTAGATATTTCACAGATTAGACACACGAGACAACAGTGTTAATAAGTAGACTTCTGAAATGCTGGGTCTTTTGAGGCCAGCTCGCCTGGCTTTTATAAAGTGGCAAATTATCATCCTTATCCCTCAGCTTTTCTATGGCTTAAAAAAGAAAGATATAATGTGTTGATTAGTCAGCTTTAGTCAGCCTGGTAAACCTACTTTTGATCCCTTTAAAATAAGCCAGGCTACCAGTTTCCCCCTCTTTGCTGTCTTTCTGATAAGCTCAGCTAAACAGATTCTGGCTCTAGGTTTAAACTCAATGAACCCAAACATCTCAACCCACTTTTCGAAAGATGGTGAACATATTTCCAAAAACTGCTCAGCAATTTTGGAGGTTTTAACATGAATGCTCAACCAAACAAGAAATATGCACGAGCTTTGATGTGGTAGGTATCTGTGAGTGGAATAAACACAGAAAGAGCACACCTGTCAGAACCTACGTTACCTTACTTGCCCCAGTGATTCTGACAGTGTTCTTCAACACCTTGTTGCTTGGGAGAGCGCTCAGGTCTAATTAAGGCGTTTCACATCAAACTGAGAGTTACTGGCTTTTATGTGAGGCAATTCAAAAGCCCTTTACAATTAACCTCCTGAGAGAACTGTAAGCCAGCAGACAACAGAATGTTTCCAGTGTGGAACCGACTAGCTCTGAATAAATAAAAGTTAGTAGAAATGTTGATACTAGAGCTGTACGTGACCCAACTGTGCAAAAATCTGCATTTTCATACCCCATTCTATAAGGAACCAAAGCAATGTGCAGTTAAATAGTGACTGATTGCTATATTTTTCCTCATTGTGTTTTCATGTAACATATCTTCATCATAATAGATTAAGTTTAACAAACACCTCAGAATAATTCCTACCTGCTGTAGGTTGATCAACACATCTATGTCAGGGGCATGTCCTCCTGTAGCCATGGGGCCTGGCGAGCAGCCAGTAGGTAAGGAGTAGCCCTCTCAAGAGAGCAGGGGACTGCAGGAAATGTCGGCTAGTGTGTCTGGAATAAAACTAGGAGACTGGGTGAGGAATAGCTGTGGGGGGAGGATTTGCAGGCAGGGCGAAGTGACTGGACAAACAGTCCCAGAGGTGGAAGATGACAAGGATGGCGAAGGCTATGCAGGTGAGACAGTCGGGTGGGTTTGTGCCGCTAGAAAGGGCAGCTAGCAGGAGAAGGAAGGAGGGAAAGATGGGGTGCAAAGCAGCAGGAACCTGGAGGAGGACGGGGATCAGCCCTTCTCTTTCACGGCTGGAGACCCAGGAAGCCTTTGGGGTGGCATAACCTGCAGGAGAATGGACAGAGGAGAGGACGCTAGTGGTCAGACGTGATGATTATCTGGCCTGTAACCAAGCACACATAATGTACTGCACATACTGTACATGATCACTGTATGCTGACAAGTACACACCTACCCACACACAGTTCGAAATAGATTTATTACATTCAAAGTCAATGCTGTAATGTGGGAAAAAATGTTAAATATTAACATAATTTAAAACATGTGACAAGATTATATAATTAATCAAGCACTTCATATATCATGACATTTCACTGCTGCTTCACAAAAGCAAGACTGCATGTGTGGGCTCATTATTAAATGAATAAATTCATCTCTTACAAACCTGCTGGTGTTCTCACCAGTGCCATGGACATAGAGGCCCCTGTCTGGACTACACTGATATCACCCTTGCTCTTTTTATTTCCTGTTTGGCGATCTCTACTTGTGGTACCTGATATCTACACAATAATGTGAAACCCAATTAAAACACTCAGAAAATACTGCATGACGTTCCTCAACATACTTTCTAGTTCCACTTCACATGCATGTAAACATCACCATATCACCAGCTGAACTGAACAGCTCACCTTTGCCTACACTTTATCAGACACAGAGAAAAATATGCATTCATTTAGACCTGAGTCCCTGAGACCAATATTTAGATTGTTTCAGCTGCGAAACCAAAAAGAAAAAAGAAAAACCCCACATAGCTAGGTGATGACTCTCAGTGGGATCGTCACTACAAGCTGCACACAGGTATCTGACTCTGGTGAAGAAATGAAAGCTTGCAGATAGCAGCTTCAGATTGACTGAATTACTGTTAACATGTCTTTATTAGTGTTGCTGATGTTGCTTCAGGGATCAAATTGTTCTTTACTAGAACTGACTTTCCAGGAACATATGCTGCTACAGGGGCTGCACGGTGACTCTGTGGTTAGCAGCGTCGCCTCACAGCTAGAAGATCCCCGGTTCGCGTCCCGGTTAGGACGCCTGGGATCTTTCTGTGTGGAGTTTGCATGTTCTCCTTGTGCAGTGTGGGTTTTCTCCAGGTACTCCGGCTTCCTCCCACAGTCCAAAAACATGCTGAGGTTAATTGATGATTCTAAATTGTCCGTAGATGTGAATGACAGTGTGCTTCATTGTTTGTCTCTATGTGTAGCCCTGTGAAAGGCTGGCAACCTGTCCAGGGTGTCCCCTGCCTTCGCCTGAGTCGGTTGGGATAGGGTCCAGCCCCCCGCAACCCTACAGAGGATTAAGCGGTGTATAGATGATGGATGGATGGATGGATGGATATGCTGCTACAGGCATAAATTCTCACTTACTAATGTAATCTAAAAAAAACACTAAAGCGCAAATGCATATAAAGAAACAGGCCAAGGCCCCTTGGTACAGCTTGGTTATTCGTGTTATTGCCAAAACAGACGATGTGGATTATATTGGTTTTATGTGGAGGAAAACAGGTGCCTCTCGCCCATGAACATGCCAATGATTGTTAGTCTGTAATTATTCTGGGCAGTGTGGGAGGGAAGAGGCCAGCAGAAACAACTGCCATTTAACCCTCTGAACCACAAGCAGCTTCTGGCTGTTTTTTAATCCTGTCACATTTTTACTTACGAAACAGAGAGAACTATGTTTTTTATTATTCATTTTACGCAAATCGAAAAAAAATTGGGAATCAACATGTACAACATTTCTCCAAGTGCCCATAGGTGTTACCAATACTGGAAAAAACAGCGGCTCTACATACTATCGATATTATATTAGTTATTTTTTAAAATTTGTTTCCAAACTTGTCTTGGCCCGCACAACCTGCAGTTCAGCCTAGCTCAGTCAAAAAGTCCCAGTATGTTTGTCACATGACAAAATCCCGTAAGTGCAAAGTGATTAAATATATATTAATAGCTTCAATATGTGTTTTTAGATCTGGTTAAATTTCCTGACAGAGCGGCACATCAGGCATGAGGGGTTCAAGTGCAATCGGAAAATTAAAAAGGTAAAGTTAAATGGTGTCATTTTGCAAAAGACAACATGCCTTTCAAATCTTTTGGCAGGTTTTGGGGCTCGAAGGGTTAAGACTAGATTTTTGGTGTCTCCATAATGTTTAGTGTACAGTGCTTATATCCCTCTGACAGAACCCTGCTCCAGTAGTCCCTCTCTGAAGTGCAGGTGTTAATTTGTCTAATTCTTTCATTGTTCGGCACTTGTATCACTTGTCCAAGAGGAAGCAAACAGTTCTGTCTTCTGTGGAAGGTTTTTCCAGCATTTAGCTGCAATATGTACAAAGAGCAAACAGAACAAGTTAAAAAAAAATCAGACTGAAGTAAGCAAATAAACCGTGAGTGCTGCTGATATACAGACGTCGTGGGAAATGATGGAATATTGCTGCTAAATCCCAAATGACCCACTCTGTTTGGCTCTGCTGTCACAATAAGAGCCTCTACATCTGTCTCAGTTTTATTCAGCTGACTCATTCGCTCCCTCTGAGACATTTACATCTGGTTCGTAGCTCACATTATGCACACGGCGCTGCACAAATAAAAGTATGCTTGCAGAACAGTTTGGGATTATCTCTTCAACATTTAGGCGATTGTTGTGCACCATAAGGCCTTTTTACGTTGCGCTGCATCTCAAACAACGAGCAACAGCGTCTTTCTCAGTCGTCATTTTTGTTTTTTCTTTATAATGAGAAACACAGGTAATCTATGTAGTTGTAGAGCATAATTTAGTGGGTCACAACTTGAGACAAAGTATTCTCCCTTTGCTGCAATTAGTAGACATGCAGTTGGAACACATTAACAGGTCGTGTCTGTATATTAAGTATTTTACATTTTGCATTGTGCTGAATTACTGTAAGCGCTTTAAAGATGACAGTGTTGACTTGACAGCTCAGGAAACAGCTTCTACACCCCTCTATCTCTGCATAGCCATAGACTGATCCATTCTGAGCAACTCCCACTGTTTCACGTCTCCCAGTAAGCAGTATTCCTGTGTGACTGGGCCATGGAAAAATACATGAGCACCTTGCTGCACCACCTCCAACATGCCCCTTCCATTATGTCTGAAGTGCCATGTGCCTACTAATTGGCAACCAGTGAAGTGTGCAGTCACCTTGGCCAAAGCTGACCCAGCTTCCCACCCAGCCCACCACCGCCCAATTCACAGCTACAGTAATATCGAATGTCCCACCCCCTTCACGCCAGCTGGGTAATCAGAGAGCTCTGAATGGCTCGCCCTTTGAATGTGTGAAGGGGGCGCTGACACACATAAGTGACAGACGCTCATGGTGTTTGCTGAGGAATGCCAACAGACACGAAATAATGGGCAAACAAAAGCTTTGGTGAACAACCGGTCTACAGTACAAAGGATAGGGGTGACTCAGGACAGATCCCTCCTACAGTGATCAACCACTGCAATAATAAAACAGTAGCCATTAAACATTCGCCATCTGATCATCAATGCCAACTACAAAGCAATACTACAGATACAATATGACTGCATTACAAATGTGAGCATGAGACTGAAAATTCATGCCACTAGTTTTGTGAGGCAAGGCAGCCAGAAATCGCGTTTATACACAGATTGCATCAGAATATTGTGTCAAGTGGAAATGCTTAACCTTGCAACTGACTTTGAAAATACCCTCATTCAAGGTTCTTTCTTTGTGCAGAGTTTCATGACACCTGCCTTGTTTAAATTCCACGCTGCCTTGAACATGTCAGCAATGATGCAACCTATTTCAAGAGCTTTGCACTTAATATGTCTTTGCCAACAGTACTGATGGGACCGCTCCAAGGTTCCGTATGGCAGATAAAAACCACAATGTAGCAGTGATTCTCCACAATAAGAGCTTCATGGATTTGTTAATGAATTCACTGGATTGTATTGCCAGGCCAATACTAATGCTGATGCTGCTAATCAATATACAGGGTTTAAAAAAATTAAGAACATGTCAGGCAATGTTTTTTTAACAGATAAATGTTTTTCTAATCATCTTTAGAATGGATTCTGAAGTCGTAATGCTGCTGCTGCCACAAGACTTTATAGGATTTGTTTAAGCCACTTATACGACATAACTGCACACATTAACAGTACTCTATAATTACGCAGAATGTTTGACTATTCAAATAAAACAATGCAACATACAACATATTTTTGAATCACTCCCTGGATGAAATGTAGCAGGAAGTCACACCATGTCATGTAAAAGCAGAAACGCATTATGAGGATCAGAACCTCTGTCAGACAATCTGGAAAGATAACCAACATGTGGCTGTGGACCTCTGATGCAATGTGTTGTGGACATGTCTGTATTTTTGACTGCAAACTATTTGTTGGATGAGTTTCAAGATGTCACACATAAACTAGCAGGATTCAGAGCCACAACTAACATCCTGATGTGCACAAGAGCAGAGCAGCACAGACGTTTGCGTGGCTGTTTTTCAGCAAGGTGGTGTTTGTTGCGCATCATTTAATCAAGGTAACTGCAGTGGATCACTGTGTCTAAGGGAACTATGCTTTGGTGCAGCACTTTACAAATTAGGCTACAGCTGCCAAACTCAGATTCTTATCTTGTGACCTCCAGGTGGGTCCAGGAATTGAATCAACTAGCATACAGTACAGTCTGAGTACAGTTATGAATCACAAAGTATGCAACATTAGCATCACTAGTGTTTTCAACCTGAGTAGACTGCTTCACTGATGTTCTCTGCTGGTTGGAAAACATGTCTTTAAAGATCTAGTCCAGAAGACTCCACTTTTTTTTTTTTTTACAGTTAAAGGTCAAGTAAGCCTCACTAATTTAATACACTTGTTGTCAAATTCAATCAATATCTCCTCATGGCCCACTAACCATTGTCCATTCTGTGTGTACGCTGAAAACAAAATCTGGTGCTTGTACACAATCTTGGCTCTGTAAATGGGAAACAAAGTGCCACATGCTAACCAGCTAAATCTCAACTATCTCTCTCCAGAATCACAGACTGCACTTGGACACAGAACATAATTAGATGATGCATTATAGAAGAAGTCAGTTGATACTTGAAAAATGACTCAGATGTTATAAATACAAATGATGTGGTCCTTTCTTTAATTATGCATGATATCATGTGTTATTCCTGCAGCATATATATTTAATTAGCCAAGGTTTTTACTTGTTTTTGTCTTACAGTACTTAATGTATATATTTTTTTAAATATCAGCGATCTAATGCAGGGTAAAATGAAAACATAGGTCACCAGTGATCATCCTCATGATCCTTACATATAAAATTATCACCAAATGTTGATTTCTGAACCAAGATTTATGTTTTATTTTTATTCATTAAATAAAATCAGTCATGTTAATATTAATGATCTTTTCCTCCATCCAGACTCTCACACATACCCTCACAAACACACCATGTTCATGACATGAGCACAAGAGATCCTGTTCACTCTGACTCATCTAATGGCAAGATAGCAAATAACAGTACTTGTAGCAATTTTATATAAAAAAAAATAATGTAATAATATGTGACAAAGCGTAATGTAAATATATATGTAATTACATTATAAATATAAAATATAAATATAATTACAAAAGCATTATACTGTCCATGAGCAAGATTTCTGCTTGGTAGTTGCTGTAACTGTTAAATCATAATATCTGGGACAAACTTCGACCAAACACTGACCAAGTGTCAGTCCTGGCATCAGTGCAGAGACATCTTGCAGAGTTTGACAGAACACACTGACAAACATGGACAGGACTTCACATACAGTGCAGAGGGAGAGTGTAAGATCGTGAGTTACTGCAAACCACACTTAACCTGTTAGATCACATGTGTCAGTCTGAAGCAGCACTAAACTCAGTACTCGGTGTCACTCCATACAACAGGCGGAGCTGACAAAATACAGTCTTAGCAGACTACTTTTGTCTTCTAGAAACAGACAGCAATCGATCTCCCCTGTTGGTCAGAAAGTTCTCGTCCTTTATGGGCAATTGCAAACACTCTCCCCACTCCAAGCCAGATCGGGCACCTCAGACACAGCAGCGTGCTCTTTCTTGATGTATGGATCTAAATTTACAGACTAGTGGGCAGCAAACTCAGAGATGGTGGCTCAGAGTTGTACAGCAGCTTCAAACTCCAACACTATGTTGGTGAAGACTACAACAATTATATAACCTTAAATAAACAAATTTCATTGTAAGACTATATTGATCACTTATGTGCACTAATACAGTAGGAAGTTTTAGTTGATCATTCATCAACTAAAACTTCAGTTTGAACTTCTGCCACTAAAATTAGGTACAAGATCTATTCGTATTTTTATGTTGTCTAAAACAAATACAGAAAACATGAAATAGTGAAAGTCAGTTAACTATGATTACAAGAAAAAAACATGTACTTCTAAGTGGACATGTAGTTTCCCAAGGTTGTCAGGTATCAGTCTGTTAAATGACTACTTCCACACCAAACAATCAAGGTGAAGGTATTCCATTACTTGTACCAGCACAAATTAGCATTTTTAAAAAAAAAAAACAATCCAACAGTACTGGGGGACACTTTATCTGGAAGGAGATATTTTTGTTAGATTTTTAGGACTGCTATTCTGTCCACTAATTTTTGGCTGAAACGTCTCAAACTAATTAAAGAATTAGCATCAAGGGTGATTCCAACTACTTTTCCCTGTAGCGTCTAACCATAAAGTTAACGTAAAACATCTAAAATGGCAAATATTGAATCCAGTGTTAACAGATTTTGTGCAGATACTCATATTCCCATCAGGATGAATTTTAATGCCAGAGGTGGTTCCTGAACTTTCCATCTAGAGCCACTATTAGGTCAAAAACTGTCCAGTACTAGCTAGAGTGCAGTTAGCTAGTTAGCGTGCTAACCAGTGTTGGTGAGTCACACTTAGTAATAACACGTTACAGTAATGTGTGTTTCTCAGTAATGGCTAGTGTTAGGCCAGTGTTAAACCTTGATTATTCTTCCTTGTGGACATGAACACAGACAGTTATGGACACTATGTGCATGTAGTTATATCATTCTGCTTTCTAGAGCACTTTAAAGACTCCATTTCATACCTGTAGCTCTGTGTCTTTAGCGCATTGTCGTGTAGTTTACACAAACACAAATTTTGCTCAGGACAATGACATTTGTGACAGTGTCTGAGCAGACTTAGTGATATGATAAAATTCATGTCATATAGACCCTAGCTGACTCTTGTGTATGTGTGGACAAAGAGAGCATAACATTGGATTTAAGCTTTGCACAGTCACAAGAAAACAAAAATCTGTGTGTCTCAAATTTGGATGCATGCTTATAAGTGTTCACACATAGAATACATAGATGCTAACTTACTGCACACATATACAAGGGTCCTTCAAGGAGACTAGACAACAGTGTGATACCAACAGCTACATATCCTTGGTGTCTTTAGCTCAGTGCGCGCATCAACAAAGTAGTATCCAGGCTTAAGATTATTAAAATTCATGAATGACCCTACCATGTTTTCACTGGAGTGACTGGTGTAGAATATGTTAGCTTAGCAAGATAGCTGGAGGCTTTGGAATGCAGTTTCCACCAAAAGAGGAGAAATACGATTCCCTGTAACTACGAAGCTGTCTAACTGGCATGCTGTGTGTTCATAGCTGGTGAATGCTACTCACTGATTAGCATGCATTCAGATATTAGCTTGTTGTTTTCAGCTGTGTGAATCCCACAACTTCACAGTGAGGAGCTAATGTTAAGCTAGCTGTCAAAGGTCAGTCAACCTGGCAAACTGTGGACCGACTGCTTTTTCTATTTGTTTTAAACACAGAATATAGAGCTGTTAAAGCTGTTTAAAGGATACTTGACATGACTTTGTTGACTACAATAACGTAATTTACTGGTTACTGTGAGTACTTAGTGAAGTAGCATAATTACTTTTCACGTACAGTGTGTTATAACATTTTAGCATGTTAGCACTGTAATTTTGTGCATGTTAGCATGTTGACATTAGCATTTAGCTGCACAAAATTGAATTTTATTCACTGTCACACTGGGACAGATGCAGAACTATATGTTAAAATCAAAGCAATAACCAAATCTATTCAGTGTGTGTGGTAATATGTTGCTACAAGTAGAGAAAAAATATTTGGTATGTTATTAGACTGAACTGAGCCTTTAATTACCTGAGGCCAAGCATCACTTTTATCCTAAATTATAAGAGTACTGTAAAATGAATAGACTGTACAAGTGAGATGATATCACATCTCTGGAAAAGCACTATTAGCATCAATTTATGTGTAACAATAGTCCTTCAGGAGGACATGCTGTCATGTGGACACAGCTTTTATAATCCCACTCTGCTGCTTCAGCCTCACTCGTAAGTGGTACAATAATCAATAGCTGCACTCAATTCTGAAATTCCTTATTTATAAAACAGAAGCTGAAAGGTGTCAGGTTAGCCCTACTAATCTGGTTTCCTCAAAAACAAAGCAGTCAGCTTTCCAGCTTTTGGATCCCTCTCCAGCCCCATCAGTTGACTCTGAGCAGACGATGGTTGCTGAGTCATTACTATGTGACCTGAGCCACCTCCAGCTTCTGCTTCAACTTCAGCTGTTTTACGCTGCGTTGCTACGTGAGATCTGATCCTCTGCGAGCGACAAGTAAATGCACTTTTTGTTCTGCACAGGCAAAAAAAAAAACCCAACAAAAAACACTGCAGCACAACAAGCACGATGAACGTAGTAGAATGAGTAAAGCCACCGCCTCCGATCCGGAGCAGCGCTGCTCCACCTGCACACAATGAAGACGTCTCAGAGCAGAGCTGCACACAAACACAACACCCTACCTGCAGGGACTCACTCCGTAACACTGATTTACAGTGCTGCATATCTCAGCTTGAGCCAGAACCTTCCGATCTGCAACATTTGGCAGCCATTTACTTTGCGAAGTGTGCATGTCTTTGTTGCATAGCAAGTACCCAGTCAGCGAGTCGGGAGCATTTTGATGCCAGTGCGTAGTTGCCCACTCAAAACTCAAAGCTGTGCCGTTTGCAGCTATAACCGCTGCGATCGCCGACCTACCTGCGATTTCAGAGGGCAGTCCAGCGGCAGGGAAACTAGGAGCAAAGAGATGCTGCGACTACAGACGGCCACAGCCGAGCTGGTCCATTCTGTAACCTAGTGAAGACACGCCACGCAGCCTGCTGGATCTGCCAAGGATGCTCAGTGACCACGTGACTGTGGAGGACAACCTGCTCATCTCAAGTCACTGATGGATGCACTTCAATAACAGGCTGTCCACACACACTGTGGGCTCTCTCAGGTATAATACATGAAGCTACAGCCACCACCACTACTGCTACACACTGTCTACCGAATACACACAGTAATATATCATACACTCCTAGCACAGGCCTGCCCCCTTTTTACAATAACCCACACACACACAGACTGTATGCACACACCTAACAAAGGGGGGACATATACATATAGATTATATTACTGTTTTCTATACATGAAGACAAAAAAATCTAACTTCCCAGCTGTTTGAGTTTTTAAAAAAAACAGGTTGTTAAATCATGAATTAATGATTAATTCCATATATTTATATCACAATAAAAGAGGGGAATAAGTCACGGACAGAAAACCATGCCTACATGAAAGTTTAACAGGGCAATTAATTAATCACCAAAAGGATTACAGCTTTATTGTTCAAGCTCTAGCCTCAAGTGAAGTACACTGACAGATTTACACAAGAGGTCTGATGCCTCCACTGGCCCCTCGAACCCCAAATATAGATTTCAGCGGGGGGGGGGGCAGGGGATATGACCCCCTCCGTATTTACAATACATGCATTTGCCCCTCCAGTACAAACATGAAAGAAACGAAGGACTTTTCTTTCCACAAATGAAGACATCTATGCCATAAACTGTTGCGGAGGAGGTACAAAAACTCACTAGAATGCAGGAAATTAAGTCCATTCCCGGTGGACAAAACCCAGATCTCTGCTTAATGTGTCCCCTCCCCATCCATTATTCAGACTAAATCCACGCCCATGCTACGAAACCGTGATTCACTTGATCTGTGCTAACTTTCTTTGGACCTAAACACCTGCATGTCAACTTTATTTTTATTTAACACTGCGCCCCTGTCTTGTTAAGGTATCCTACTTTTAAACTCTTTCAGTTGCTGAGTGCTGGCAGTATTGGCTGAAAGGCATCAGCCGTTTCTATTCTGCTTGATGCAGCCAGAAACATCTCACTGTATTTATTCAGGCAGACAGTACAGATGTTATACCTGACACATTTTTGCCAGTGCAGCTGCTTCACATTTTGGAAAACTTCATTGAGAAGTAAATGATCACTTACGCCACAGGTCTTATTGCTATTCATTTTGTACAGTGGTAGTCTTTATCTACGCTACCAAAGCATCCAACCATCATCTAAGTACATTTTGCTGGACTGCACCGGTTGTGTTTTCTCGGCAGTGGTGCCTGTTTCCTGGTTTACTGTTCAGATACAATTTCTGGGGAGCACAACTGAATTATTGGCATGTTGAATCTCTGTGTATTCATTTGCAGCTGTGTGTGTTTTAGTTTAAACTGGTACACCAGTTAAGCTAATGTCTTGTTGTGGTGTCTGCCAGATATTGTTAATGCTCATAGTGATAACTGCAATAATCCTGTATGGGCTGAATCAGTCTTTGGCATATGTTCCTCATATGGTTTGAAGTTGTTGAGATGGGTTATACTAGTTCATGCATTCTATTAAGCTGATCACTTGGTAATACTTTGGTCAAACTTGGCTTATGGTTGTTAAGTCAAAATAAAATCTGAATACCTGAACTCCTGCTTATTGCTAATTTGGTTAGCTCTAATAGAGGAGAAGCAACCTCACTTCCATGAAAAGTACAATATCAGTGATATTGAGTAGCATCTCAGATGAGAAGGACTTTGTTAACGTTCAGGGGAAATTACAACATGCTTTAGTTTATTCAGTTTAGAGTAATTCCCTGTATCAAAATGCTGTTAGTGTCTTGCTGTATGTTTATCTGAGGGTTGTTGCCTTTAGTAGGCTCAGTAAATTTGAGTGAAGATGATTTGATTTAAATTAGGATACTGTCAGCACCCTGCCTTATTTGTCTGAGATATTCTGTCTGGGTTACATCTCAGATGAGAAGGACTTTGCTAGCATTCAAAGAGAATTGCAACATGATGTTGCCTCACATAATTTAGGATTATCATAGAGAACAGAGAGTATATTTGAACGATCCTGTCTGAGATTAAAACACTCTGAATTTGCAGTGCTTCTTCAAAAACACCCAACCTTCCCCTCTGAAACAGAGAGAAGATCCTAAAATATGTAGCCTTTCCCCCCCACCCACCTTTTCACAATTCAAGTCCACTGTAAACCGTGCACCAAATGTCTGCTGCCAGTTCTGACAGCCCACACTGCCAGTGTCCACAATGTGTGAGCTCAGTTCAGTGCAGGATAAGCCCAGCCACAGCACTGTTAGTTGTATCGTGCTGCCTCCTTCTGAGCGCTGTGGATTTCCCCTCAGAGTGCTGTGGATGAGCTCTTGAGAACACTCAACACATAACAGTGCTGCAGAGCTACAGATGCTCTTAAAGGTTTATTGCACATCAGTTTTTTTTTTACCCAGCACCTGCAAAAAAAGAGGAAATATTATGCTTGTCTCACTGTATAAATCACATAAGTTAATTTCTAGTTGTGTGCTTTACAGTTAGAATTACAATAAAGCAAAATGTTTGAGGTGGATTCTCTTGCAATGGCAGGAAATATTAATCATGTGGCCCTCTACTGGTCTATACGTTGCATAGCACTTATTGGGTTGCAACAGCAAAATCTATGAAAAACAAAACAACTAAAATCAATAGTTAAGTAAACAATAGTTATTAAATGCAAGTGTAGCTCTCACGTCTTAAAATGCTTTGGGAATTAAATAATCAGAATGAGAAAATACAGTTGTACACTGTAATATTGACAATAAGGTCCCTCTAGCCAGTCAGAACATATTGTTTGTTTGTTTTTCATGTGAAAACAACACAGCTAATTGAATGTTGTTTTGCTAAGCCTTCACACACACACCATATTACAGGAAAACAAATGTTGCATATCTGCCATGTTCTAGATTGCTTAATGACATGTTTGCCTGGATTTTAGAGGTCTGACTTCTTTCTGTGCCTGACAGATATTGCGTATTCATCCAGCACAAATTACATTTGCTGTGTTGTCACAGCTGAAAGCGACAGCTGCCTACAGTCAATTATCCACAAGTCCAAATGCATTTGGTGTAAGCTCGCCACAGATGCAGTCTGACTGAACTAGATTAAATATTGTTTAGAGTGACACCGCTGTTCTGTTTTACAGATGCATTGCTCGTGAAGTTCATACAAATGAAAGCAGAACACAACAGCTGTCCAATTACACTGATCAGCCCCAACATTAAAACCCCCGACAGGTGAGTGAATGACACTGATCATCTCCTTATAATGCAATATTTTGCTGGGAGTTCTTGTGTCCTGGCATTCATGTGGGTGTCATCTGACATGTACCAACCATGTAAATGACATTGCAGACCAAACACATCCCCCTATGGCAATGGCACCACCCTGCAGGACAGTGCTCCCTGCCACTCCAAATAAGCCTTATTTAGGGAGGCCTCCTTCTGCAACCCACAGGACCCAAAGAATTTGCTGCCAACATCCATGTACCAGATACCCCAAGAGGTCACAGGTCCATACCCCACCGGGTCAGAACTGTTTTGGTGGCCTACATAATATTAGGAAGGTGGTTATAATGTAGTGGCAGTTCTGTGTGTAATAAATTGCACAGCTACATGCAAACAGTATGTGTAAATAGTAGAAATACTGTTGAAAGCGAAGTCACCGGAATATCTCTTGTAGTACTAAATCATCTGTAATGTCTCAGTAGCCATAATTTGCGATAGAGGAACGACTACGCAAACCTTTCTGGAGGTATTTCACTGAAAACATAATGCGTGGATGAGAAGAATAGTAACTACGCTTCCCCTATCAGAAGGCTGTACACAAAATAAACTAATATAATAGACAGCATACATTTTTTAAGAATTACCTTTGGGAGGCAGAGAAGCCAAACTGAAAGTTAGGTGTAGTGAGCAAAAGGGAGTGATATGCCAGTATGCAATGTGTTCTTTTTCCACTAGAGGGAGGCCTAACTTTAAATATAAAAAGACGTTTCACATAATGGAGGGGTTGCTTGAATGTGATGTGCAGTGTCTCAGTGCACTAAAAAGCTGCTTAAAAGCTTATGAACTATGAAAATTAAAGGAAACAGGAAGGAACACATCTGTGGCACAATTCTCCAGATGAATTCAGGGCCAGTGGTTGTCACAGCATACCCAGTCAAGACGGAGAGCCAGATTACATGACAGGCTTTATAGCTGTGGCAGGACATTCCATTAATGTTTAAAGCTGAAAGATGTTTAAGTCTGTTGGACAGACGCTTCCCAGCTGGTGGATCGTCAAATGGAACAGTTTCCACTGGCTTTGTTTGTTAACAGGAGAGCGAGAAAAACTTCAACGTTCTGTTCCCATGGCAGCAGGGATGTCACTTATTGGATTCAGGTCTCCTCCTGTGAGTTTCTTTCAATTTGATTATAAAAATGATTCCACCCCCAACCCTTCCCGTCTTGCCACCACACCAGCTTAACACGATGAATATTGTTGAAACATGAAAGCGGAAGGTTTGGAGCCAATGAAGGAACAAAGTTTTGATCAGAGTTTCGGAGTGTAATCGAGTGCTCAGGCTGCTGGATGTTGGCAGCACATTTGGTGAACTTGAGAGGGGATGAAATCACTTGCTGCTGTTACCTCAGACAAACCTCCTCCGGTGCTCTTCCAGGATGTTTCATTTGGCTCCATCACTACCTGAGGGCTGGGATCTCGTGGGCCAGGGCCAAGGCTGTTTGTCAAGTGATTACAGGTTTCCCTTGAAGACCAGCCATCATTTATTTCACACTGTTCAAACACCCTTCCTCTTCTGACATACAGTAACTCTGCTCTGTACGCTGCTGCAAGCCAGTGGCCACCTTACACTTCCTGTAAGCTGTGCTATTCAGTTTCTTTTATATTAATAATGAATCAAATGGATGTGTAATGTGAACTATACTTGCCCAGCCAACCCCATCTCATTCCTAGGACATTAAATACTGCTGTTTTATCCAAGTGTCACATTTGTCCTTTGGCGTCAGTACCACCCAGGTTTAAAGCAGGACTTTTTGGAAGCTAAAGTCACAAAAGTTTGTGTTGGATCATTATTTTTTCACTTGCTGTTTTTTGTTCTCGCTCACTGTTAAGTGTAGGCGGCAATACTAGTTCAGTTTAAGAAAAGATCACGGTCTGGGTTAAACACACTCTGTCACAAACTTCTCATTGCCTAGAACAGGGGTGTCAAACTCCGGTCCTCGAGGGCCGCTATCCTGCATGTTTTAGATGTTTCCCTCCTCCGACACACCTGACGTCACCAGGAGGAAGCCCTTTGTTACGGTCTCATGGTGTCTATTTCTGATGCGATGGGTTTTTATAGGCTCTAACGACCCTGTTTGTTGAAAAATGACACTGGATGACGCCTACCGCGTTAAAAGGGGTCCTGAAAAAGTCACCATATCTGATGAGTTGGGAGTGAGACTACTCTCACATCACACTGAATGATAGAATGACAAAGCAAAAGACAAATCAATGAATGTAGTTGAGTATTTAGTTGCTATCTAGGAACTGATGGAATCTAAAACAGTGCTAAAATATGTTGGACCCCTATCAAATGCTGATGTAGGTCTGTTGACAGCTGATTATGTAAATGGACAATATGTTTGCTGAAGGCTGCACAGTGGCTCGGTGGTTAGCAGTGTCGCCTCACAGCTAGAAGATCCCCGGTTCGCATCCCAGTGAGGACGTCTGGGATCTTTCTGTGTGGAGTTTGCATGTTCTCCCTGTGCTCCGGCTTCCTCCCACAGTCCAAAAACATGCTGAGGTTAACTGATTATTCTAAATTGTCCGTGTGAATGAGAGTGTGCTTGGTTGTCTGTCTCTATATGTAGGCGACCTGTCCAGGGTGTCCCCTGCCTTCGCCCGAGTTGGCTGGGATAGACTCCAGTCCCCCGTGACCCTACAGAGGATTAAGTGGTGTATAGATAATGGATGGATGGATGTTTGCTGAAACACTATGGGAAAACTTTGAGGGAGGAATTTTACAACCTAGAAAAATACCACAAAACTCTGCATCATTTTTACTAACCAGGTGTTTGTGGTTAATTAATGGCCTGTTATTTCCATGGGTGGGAGTGTAGATCCTGCCAGTGTAGTGGACCCACTCAGAGCAAGAAAAAACAGAGAGTAGAGGTAAACGACTCCAGAAGGAACCTTTTAGTAGAAGTACTTGTGTTGAATGATCATGTATTGGAATGTGTATGTATTGGTATGGTTGGGTTGTGTAAGTAGGCTCATTATTATGCAATGCACAATCTGGATCTGCTAAGCAATCTGTCCAAAAAGAAACATCTCTTCTCATTTAAAGTCAGTTTATGCTTCCTCTCACGCCTTCCTGCATCCTTTGGAATTCAGCTCCATTAAGTTTCCAAAGCTGTTAATTTGATTCGTGTCGATTTCCTGCCTGATAAGCAAGCCACAGCTTGCTTCCCCATTTCTCTCTCCGTGCCAAATGCCAAACTGCATCTTTATCGCTGCATCTCATCTGGCAGGAAAGCTGTTGTTCAGGCAAATGTGTCCACGCTGTCATCAATCTCCTGGAAGATGCTTCATTAGTATGCTAAGCATGCTAACTGTTTTTAGGGTATTTCCCGTTAATGTGGACACTCATGTTAACTATTCTCAGTCTTACAAAGAATCCGTCCAGAGATACTTGCAGTATGATCTAATCATCCTCCAGATTCAGTGGCGTATACCTTTATATGGCATTCTGTGCTCCCTTTAAAAACACATTGCTCAACCATTTTAAATTAATTTTACATGCTAATTTGTCAAGAGCAATGCCAGTACATGCCCGTGCTGGAAAATGGCATTCAGGAAAGCCAAAACAGATATTTTAAAAAGGAGTTGGCAGGATTGGGAATGCAAATGTACAGATGTTAGAGAGCATGCCTCATGGGAGAACGGTTCAACAGAGCTGAACAATCCAGCAGTTCAAATGAGTTATGATCTTGTGCGTGAGTCCATGACAGGCTTTTCATGTAAGAAAAGTATCTAGTGTAGATTACCTCTGAATTTAAGTTAGAGAAAAACAATTTTTTTGTAAATAGACAAGTAATAAACTAAACTGTAAGTAAAGAAGAACGTCTGTGACTCGAGCCACAACAAGCAGAAGAAAGAGAATGCTGTGGTGAGCCACACAAGACAGGGAGTAGAACAGTAGAAGGGCCTTAACACAACTTACCACTCGGCAAACAACATCTGTGTTGCTTCGGCTCCCACAAAGACCCAAAGGGTTTGAGGAGGAACAATGGACCAACTGATAGCGCTGTTGAGGTGTGGAGTTATAAGCACAACTATTCTAAGAACTGTCCTAAGGAGAAAATTTGTCCCTGGATATTTCCCTGTATCACAGTGTCTACATATTGCATTTTATGGAAGTGTTTTTGTCAGTCACACATATCTATTGGTGCATGGTGGTGGCATCATGTACGGATCTTAAGTTTTATTTACTTTGCTTGTTGCTTTAGAAATGCTTGGGAAAATGTAGCTTGTGTGGACGCAACCGCATCGATCATTGAAGAGCTGAGCTGCTGCAGTTTGATGCAATTGCTGTTTGATTATAACACTAGCCAACAATAATCTGTTTCGGGGTAAAAGTACCATTAACTACACTGAACTTTAGCTGCTAAATTGACAAACCAACTGTTTGAAGAATATGAATAACGTTTAGCTAATATAACCCAATTTCACTTAGCTGTCAAACAAAAGCTTATCTGAACCAATTTGTTTTACAAATTGTGAGCAAATCTTCTGCCAGCTCAGAAGACAGCTTTAGTTGACAGAAAAAAATATGTAGAATACTGTAAAGTGTCAGATCCTTAAAAAGAGACTAAATGGGCACTCCTCTGGCCATTTCATCAGGGTCCTGCATAAATTCAGTGGTTTGTGATTATTTGTTCTGTAGGCGAAAGATGGTGGTTGAGCTAGTGGTTGAAATGCCATTGAATATTTGAATAACACTGCAAGAAAACACTACAAACACTATCTAATAAGACTCCAAGAGAGCACTTTTAGACACCCTTTTCTTCTTGGTTCAAACTCACTTGTTCTACAAGTTGATGACTAAGGCGAGATGGAGAGAGAAGGCTTCTTC
This sequence comes from Dascyllus trimaculatus, assembly GCA_024666655.1. Taxonomy (NCBI): domain Eukaryota; kingdom Metazoa; phylum Chordata; class Actinopteri; family Pomacentridae; genus Dascyllus; species Dascyllus trimaculatus. Next base: position 29,835,507 of record CM045456.1, on the reverse strand, counting down.
AATTCTTCACTGAACTGAAGATGAGAGGTGAAATGCCTTCAAAAACCTAAAAGTCCAGTTTTTTCCTTTTTCCTTTTCCTCCTTGAATTTAGGTGGAACTCTTTACATTTTCCTTCACCACTTACAGTTTCCTTTTCTTCTCCTCTAGCACCTTTTTCTGCTCTGTGGTCGACAGACATGGATCAGCTAAAAGATTTGGACGGACTTAAAATGCGCCGTAGGCCTACGCTCTTCTTGATGTGACGACATTCATCTGCAAATAGAGGTTGATGTCACGTGCAGCTCGACCAGATGGTTTATATATATAAAATAATAAACTTGCAAGACAATGAACATGGTAATTTAGAACCAGTTTAATCATGACTGTGAAAATATAACGTGAAAAAAATGTCCTCTTGCACTGTATCTGTGGGCCAGATAGGCTAGAATTTAAAGGCCCCCCCTGGTGAAAACCATTTTTTGTGTCTATATGGTGTTTTTATATGCTAGAAGACACAACATGAGCGAAATAGACGGCCATGGCTGAGCATTTCCACCTTGAAACTGATGTACTGATGACAGTCTCCAAAGCAGACTGAGGCTTCAGGGGCTCTGAACAAAACTAAGGAACTAATCCTGTAAACTTACAGCGTGGGACTTTTTGTATTATTAATCTTTAGAAATGGCTCCAGTTTGAGCATGTAGCGTAGAGTAGCCTTTGTGTTTAAGCATACCTGCAGGTGAGCTGGTGTGCTCAAGCTGCAGTGACCAAGTGTAATGTGGGTAAAGAAAGAAGAAGCAGGGACCTCATAGACTTTGTACATTTCAAAGGAAGCAGCTGTGTACAGTTACATCCAAACCTTTATAAGGCAGTGGAGGGATTATTTTCATAGACGAAGGTTTGATAATATCAGCACTTGGTTTAGAATTATATAAATTGCAGCTACTGGTCGCAAAAAAGAAAAAGGAAATGGGGGAAAAAGGAAATACAAATAAAACTAACTCAGTAAAGTACTTTTGATTTCTTTAACTATGATTTTGTAACTAAAAGTGTTGATGTAATCAGCTATGTTAGTGGCCTCTCTGATAACATTCAGCAGCCTCTTCTCAGTTTGGGGGATGTGACAAACTTTAAAATACACCCAAAATTTATACAGTCCCTTAAATTGCATATTGCATCTTTAAAGTATCTGCTAAGGTCTGCCCAGCCTTAACAAGAAACTTTTGTTGACCTCAGTGTTTTTTAACATGTAAACCCAAATTACAGGGGACACTGATGACAAACGCTGAATGCAACTTTTTCCCCACATGTGAGCCGTACACGAAGGTGTCTGCTGCATTTGACCGCTTTTATTGGAATAGCAGTATAAAGGCCTAACTCCTGCGTAAACACAAACCCAGATGCATCCACATAGAGGAAAGCTCGGCCTGCTGCCAGAGAGGAACTGTGTAAACACTGTCAAACTACCCCCCCATCCAAATGATGCTGTGCACAGTGTGGCACAACCCCGTATCTGCTTGAGTTAAACAACGCTAAACAAGGTGTTGGATTACCAGCCCGTCTGGCAGCCACAAACTATGGAAATTGAGGCGTCTCACAACTTCATATATTGTCATGTCAATCTCAGTAAGTGTTGTAGTCCTCAAAGTAAAAACAGAGCCAACAAGATAGCGGATTAAATCAGTGTGTGGGTGGACCAGTGGAAAAGTTGTGGGAGAGAAGGAAGGTCGTATGGTGCTGGTCATAGGTCAACTGCAGGAAGTGCAGCTAAGCTGTTACCAGCTGCTCCTAAAATGGAGTTTCTGCATCCTACACATGCAGCACACATCCTACATCAACACTGCAGCAGCACATGCTGGAGAGGTGCCATATTTTTACACACTATGCACCATCACCCACTCCAGGGAATGTGACTCAGCAGCCAAAGACCACTTTAAAGGGGGTAAACTGATTCAATCCCGAGACAGCCCGAGTCTCTGCATTTCCAAGAAACAAGGATAATTTAGCTTTTCCAGTCTAATGTGGCAAACAGGCCTGAGCACTGAGGTCACCGCGTATTCATCAGGATAGGAGGGCTTCCTTTGCTCTCTCGTGATCCCTCCTTCCTGACTGTGGGACTATTTCTTCAGACACTTTCACTGTGAAGGAATCTCCAAAAACTTTAAACTATGACTGCATGAGTTACAATGTGACTTGCATTCGTACTTTTTGACAACAAAAAACTTCTGAAAACAAGTTTTAAAATAGTAGCAGCATAATGGATGTGTGTTTTATGCAAAGGGTGATTTCTGATGGAAGTCAAAAGACAAATGGGGCCAAGCATAACAAGTGACAACAAAACTAAACACAACACACTGCATCACTTCAGAGATGCAGTGTTAATGTTGGCAGGCTCTACAGGATAACACACCCCAGCTCCTGATTGTGAAGGGAGAAGTCAAAAAAGCATGTTCCTCTGTGTGTAGGTGTTTAAAGATGGAAGACTTGTCCACTACGACTGATAAAATGAGACACTGAAATCTGACACATCATGAGAAAAGTCCTGAGCATACCCATGAGAAGCACATGCTCCCAGATTACTGTCTAATTTGATTACGGAACAGTGAACATCTGAAAGGAAACACTGCCCTCAGATATGATGACACACACACGTATCTAAGAAGAAGCAAACTAGGGATTTTTCCAGCGTCAGAGCCGATTGTTAAGCCACAAACGATGTGTTAATTTTTCTGAGTTGTGATTTTAATATGTTTGCACAGCATGTGAGCAACAGCGCACCGGTTACACTCCTGAACTTTCAAGCTGTACTTTTCATTGTCTCATATAAACAAATAACCATAAAAGGTAGCTACAAAACACAGAAACAGTCTATTACCCAAATTAGAGACTGGTGTCCCAGAACAGAATCCTGAAATAAACCGTGTCCCAAAAAGTGTCATCATACTCTGTTGGAGAATCTGGTCTGAACAAGATTATATATTGACTCGGATTCTGTTCCTTTTTTGCTTTTTACCTTGTTAACACATGCACAGGGATTTTTTTGTGACACAATCATCAGCGCCATTGCTGAGGATTTTTACCCTAAAACTGCAATGTACCAATGCCAGTTTCAAAAAGACTAATGTAGACTTACAGGACTTTATATGAGCCCCGTGATAGACTGGCAACCTGTCCAGCATGTCCCCTGCCTTCACCCAAGTCGGCTGGGATAGTCTCCAGCACCCCTGCAGCCCTACAGAGGATTAAATGGTGTATAGATAATGGATGGATAGATGGATTTTACATGCAACAAAACCCAAGAAACCAATCCCATCGACATGCAAGGGCTGACTTTCCATATCACTGTTGTTCTTTAGAATCAGTGTCTGCTCTGAACATGTGTGACTGAATTACTCCAGTGTTACAGCTGTAGCTTAGACTGGCTTTACAGTGTTTGAGCAGAGCTGTAGGTGAGCTGGTGTGCCCGAGCTGCAGCAAATGTAGGGGTGAGAGAGGCGTAGACTTAATAGATCTGCACATTCTAGGTACATGTGAGCCATTTTAAGAAAGGAGTCGATTATTTCCATGTAAAATGAACGTTGTGAATTTGCAGCTTTGATACACAGAGATGGGTGTCTAGGGGTTAGGGACTATAACAACATTTGAACTTCTAGACTCTATGTTACCACAAAATAGAAACCATCCCTTACACACATTTCTCCAAATTAACTCTGATATATTTAGTAACTTTAGAAACTTTGGCAATATAAAAGCACTGTGGGTTTAAACAATTGCTGGCTGCACAAGAATCTCCTGCTGCCAGGACAGTGGGATTGGGGAGGACAAAGCAAGCTTATGTTTGCACAGGGATCCTCAGTTTTCAACAGTGCATGCACAATGATCATGATTAATACGTGGGTCTGCATGTGTGCATTTAACACGGTTTTACAGACACTGTAAATCTATAAATGTAAATGTAAACATGTAAATGTGTAGACAGATTTGAGCATGTGTCTGTAACTATGTTATTATTCATTCTTAGGGTTAACAGAAGGTTTTTAGAGATTCAAATGACTATGGTTGAGCAATTTAGGGATGAGGTGAGACAAATGATGTGCACTTATGTTGACAAATACTTTAGGGTAACTTACCTTCAACTTTCTGTTATGCAACTATCTGCAAATATACTCAGGCAAAATCAATGCAGGCCACATCACAACATGTCGAGGTTGCAACCTGAAGAGCATGGCTTCAGGCCATCCCTGTCGAGCAGAAATGCAATCACTCACCAACAATTCATACGCTGTCACACATCACAAAATGACAATGACGCTCATTTTTTGTTGAAAAGTCACATACATTCAAATGACACACTTTACATTACAAACACGGACACTTGTAAAATCTCACTTATCTTTAGATGAAATAAAACAACTGGCTCAGTCTTTCCTTGCACCCTTACAAGTCAGTACAAGAGGAGGAAGGTGTACTCCATGAATTATTGGCAAGGAAACTAAACACATCATCAGTGCCTTGAAGTAAAAAGAAAAAAAAAAGACAAAAGACTCACACACACACACACACAGATCACTGCAGGCAGGGTCGAGCAGGGCTCTGAAACACTCCCTACCTGTACCAACTACAGCCCGACATGGCTGAATAAATAACTTTTTGAAGAGCTGTCATTACTCACCTATCAGCTATCTGTAACACTACCTGCCTGGGGTCAGCTTTCCTTCTCCATCACTCAGCTCTGCAGAGAAGGCGAGCCGCTCTGCTTTGAGGCTTCTGTATACATTACGGGGTGTCTGCACAGGCATGCAGCGAGCACGTTGTAAAGAATATTTCATGGCAAACAGATACTGTTGTCATAGGAGTCAAGGGAGGCAGAGGTGATAACTTTTGTGCTGTGACTGTTTAAAATAGCCTGGTGTGTTTTGCGCAGCCGTGATTTACTAGCAGGCTGCAGCTAAGAAGTAGTTTCAAGCTTCAGTTTTATTTCCTTAGTTTTGTAACAAATCACATGTTGCCTTTTGTGTCGGTGGCATCTTCTGCTGCACAAAAGGAGCTTTGTAACTTTTCATTGTGAGATGCCTCAAATAGATCTCCTAAAGCGTGGCTCCTTTTTTTTTTTTAAGGGAATTATACATCTTTCCTCTTGACTCATAGACCTCAGAGTGATAAATTGCTGTGGTGCATTCCAGTTTGGGCTGGAGGAGACCCCCACTCACAGGCACACACAGGGGTGGTTTACCCATCTGTACAAGCAACTGGAATATGAGGGCCGTGATTTTTTTCCCCCCTCGGCTGTGGAAAGAAAACGCTCACATCCTAATAAAAGTGTGACATCATCCCAGTACATGCATTTGTTTTTTATACCCAGTGATTATCTCTGTTTTGTGGATTGCAACTTCCATGAGAAAGCAGACTCCAGCTTCTTTCTTTCGACTTCAACTAACAATCCCGTCAGAACTGCACATGTCATTGCATTGCATATATGAAAATCTACCAGCAAGCAATGTGCTTCATTCTGTCACACACTAAAGGGAAGGCTGTAGTCAGATGCAAAGTTGTAGCCTGAGGCATTATTAGAAATCCCCATAGTCACATTCGCTGGGACTATGGAGTTCATTTGACCTCATCCTCAGTGCATTGTAAGGGGAGATGGCTTTATAACTCAAGCTCCAAGAGGCATGGACGTTTTCTGCCTCCGTATGCAGAATTTCGCCCCAGCTTGTGGTCAGACGGGTTTGGATGAAGGCTACGTTTGCTATTATACCAAATACTCCTAATTGGGCCAGTGTTCTGAGCACACGAAAAGTTTCAGATGGAACTGAAAGGCTCAGATAGCTCAAATTGCTAACATGAAGTGGAATGTTTGATCACGTACAGTAAGTTCTGGTGGTTAGGAGGGTGGGTCCGACTGTTTAATGCAAGTCAAGCGTAGTTAGTCTCATGCGTGGGTGGAGTAGGGTTTTTTTGTTCATCGGAAAAGGAAATTTACCACTTTCTGCATCAAAAGGCATCATGGAAGCATTCTGTAGGATACGAATGTCACCAGCATCTAAGATTATGGAAGCACACTGAAGACTCGTTTGGTCTGTTTGACTTAATTAAACAGATTTTTCTCAGTCACACTAGATGTTAAATGTCTGTAGTCAATGCAGCCCAAGAAGCATTTATCTCATAGACCACTGTTATAAATGAAGAGTCTGTGAAACTGTTGATGGGTCACTTTTAATTTCAGACTTTTACACTTCATGAATTTTATTCCATATTTGGTTGGTTCCATATTTGTCAAAGTTCCAACACCTAGGAAAACGAGTTTTGCTCTTGTGTTAGAATGTAAAGTCTGACAGTGTAGCAGGAACCTGTGGGGGTGTGGCCACAGAGGAAAACACCAATGTGCATGTGCAGCGGGCCACACTGAAGCAAACCGGTGAGCTAGAGAACTATTTTGGCTCATGTTCCAGGCAAACAATTTTCATTCAGTTGACTGAGATGCATCTTTACATTCAGTATCTATTCATGCAATAGGAATGAGGGAAGTCTAGCCTGTGGTTTAAGCAATTAGATTGGATTTCAAGGGTTTGGCAGCTTACTATGGCCGTTGTATGTTAAAAAATAATAATAATAAATGAGTTGCAGAGTCATGATAGAGATGTTCTTGTAACTTAACCACTTCTAGCCTGCAAATACCTGCAAGTTTTTTTTCTCACTTCCCTCTCTCTGCCCATAAGTCCACAGAAACCACACCTGCAATATAATCTGCTCCTCTGTTGTTGACTGTTTACTCAGTAAATAGTTGTTTCTTTATCATTAAATGACTACTAAAGACACGTCTGGGCCCTCATTGGTGCAGACAATAAACTGTAGTAGGCTGCAGGAGAGTTACAAGTAGTTTACATGGATGCTGGTGTTATTATATATTCTTATGCTCTCAAGCTTTGGACAGTGACCAGTAGAATGGGATCAAATATGCAAGCAGCTAGAATACATTTAGTTGCATTTTGTAAAACTGAATAATGAGCTCTGACATTGACAGGTAGCTCTACATAGAACCACTGCACCTTTGTGTTTAGTGTATCAACTTAAGGTGGTTAGGGTGGTTAAGGTGTCCCCCGGATGCCTCCATGTGGAGGTATTCAAGGAACAGCCTAGTGGGAGAAGATGCAGGAATGGGCCGAGAATATGGTGGAGAGATTATATTGTGTAATCTGTCTGGCCTGAGAAGACCCTGGGGTCTCCCTGGAGAAGCTGGAGGAAGTAGCTAGGAGGAGTGGTATGTGGGCCGCTTTGTTTAGCTTGCAAACATGGCAACCCAGACTTAGAAAACGAATGGATGGATACAATTTTAAGAATGTTAGCTAGACTGATAGTTTTAAGTAAACCATAAGGAATTCAATTACATTATTGTGGACAAAGAACATGTAAGAACACTGACTTGAAGTCGGCAAATAAGTGGTCCTTCACTGGAACTCTCTTTTAATCTCTCCTAAACCCACAAGTTGTTGTCTTATCTGCTTTCACCTCATCCAAGGAAAGGATAGGTATCTGTCCTGTGTGATCATATGAGTGCCTCTTGAACTGAGAACAGTTATCTAAAGGATGCTTTATTGCGAAGTGAAGTCACAGACTTTCCCTGATCTGGTGGCTTTCACATCTATCATTGTTTAAACTCTTCCTGCACAGCTAATGCCTTGATGCCTCTGGGACACAGTGCATCAGATTATGCTGAAAAGTATGAAGTCAAGTATTTCTTCATCTCTTCCAGTCAAGTCTGAGCCCCCGTCAAACATCAGCAGATATACAGCAAACAGCCTGCCAGTTCCCAGTTTGACAGTCGAGCCACGAGCCCCGAGGCCATGCAAAGTGCTTTAAGCCTACAAAAAGCCTCCGCTGCACTCACAAACATGCAAGTTCAGTCCTGTTCCTCATGAAAGGCTTTTAGTTGGATACTTTTGCAATTTTGGATTTAGCTTTTGATACATCTTCAACTCAGAGGTGAACTTCACAAGAGGAAAGACAAAGAAGAAAAAAAATCTGATTAATTCCGTAGCGATCATGAATATCCAGTTCAGATGTCATCCAAATCATAAACTCATCATTATGGATATCTAGCAGTTGCCAAGAAGTAATGTTCTGAAGCATGAGCTGGACCTGCTCACTAATGGTGATAAAAATGAGAACGACTTTATTCATCCCTACAGGAAGTTTGCTTTGTTACAAGATTTTGAGAGTTGTAAAATTTTACACATCCACCAGAATGAGAAGGAACTGCATGGATGGGCACAGAAAGGAAGGACCTCCTGTGATGTCTAGGGCACCACTGAATCATTCTTAGTCACTTCTTCTAACCAGAACCCTGTGTAGAGTTCCAGTGACGCCCTCATCCTCCTCCTCCTCCTCCTCCTCCTCCTTTCCAGGACAGCATGCAGATTCTCTAGCTCCACCCCCAAGACTGAGCTGGCCTTCTGAAGTCTTTTGTTGTCATCCACCTTCGGGCTTTAGCCCCAGTACGTCACTGCATCTAGTCATCCATTAGTAGCAGGTGAATATGTATTTAATAGCTCTAGTGTTGAGGTGTTATTATTAACAAACAGCATTACTAAGAAATTGGAGTCATGTTAGCTACTCTGTGAAGCCCTGTCTATACAGTAGTGGTTAGAGCTAAATACTAACAGCCCCAGTCTGACAGTGACAAGGCTAGCACACTGATATCTATTTTCACAGTTCACATTTAGTTTAGTAGTCTGTATTGTAGAGTTGGGTGACTGGATGAATATATTGACGATTGCCTGAGGGCATCAGTGGTTGGCTTTTTTGTGTCAATATTATTGGGTGATTTTCGTCATTTTATTTTGCTAATTTAACGGTCTTCCACCATGAGAATTCAACTCTGTCAATAATGAACCTGTAAAGTTTCAAAGCCTGCTCTAAGAGGAGCTGGTGTTTGAGTTGCGTGTGTGTTGTCAGAGGTGAGTTAGCAGTTACTGACTGAGCTGAAGTTACGTTAGGTTGCTGTCATCAGACATTAAGATTGTAGCCCTGAACGTCAGCATAACTGACATGTAACTGTTGTGTATTGAGTTTGGCCTAGAAAAGGAACCAAAGGCCTGGTTCATGCTATGTCTCTCTGTCTCTGCTCATCACTGCAAAGTTGGCCTGAACAGTAGAGGCCAGTTGGCAGCTACAAGTCAGGCTAGTTTAAAGATGCTCAGCCTAAAACCAAAGGACTCCCTTCCGCTATTAGGAGCCGTGGATCACACTTCTAATAACTTCTAATAACTTAACTGAAGACTCTGGCTCTCCAGATTGGAGACTGACAGCACTGTGTGAAGAACAGTCAGACTAATTTGTGCATCAGCGCGTCTGTTTTGGACCGATTTTTGGCTGAGCTGTTCATGATACTTACCATTTGCGGAATCTGGACTGATCATGCTGCGCGAGGAAAAGCCGACAACAATCACTCATACTGCACCTGTTTTTATTCAAAATGTGCACGAAGAGGAGAAACTGCTCACAGACGGGTTCACTGTCAGTGTGTTTGTGAGACAAAGAGAAAGAGAGCAGTGTGAAGCTCCATTTTTCAACAACAAAAATAGAAAATCAATACGTGTTAGTCAGCGCTGATTTGATTAAAATGGGAAACACTGACCATCTGACTCATTTTCAAATAGTGTCGAGCACCTCTGTAAATATATTTAAGAAAATACAGTTTTTGGACTGACAGTGGCCATACTGCCCTGATAACGCTTACTAATTTGCATTAAACACAGCCTAAATGTGATTAGGAATTATTTTCGTAGATATTTGGTCATAAACTAAAGCAGTGGAATTATTTATATGTTGGCACCAGATGAAAAGTTATAGGATCAGCAGAGTCATTAGAAATGATCCTCTGGGCACTGAAATAACTGGATCAAATGTCAGTCATCCAACAAATGTAGACTGCTACTACTACCATCTTGTAACTAAATCAGTCTAGCAAAATCAATGGCAATATTTGTGGCTTTAAAAAAAATAAGGGATATTTAAGTTAAAGCAACTGTCTTCTCAAAAAGAACAGCACCATCAGTGGCTGTAGTTACAATAGCTGTGTCCAAATTCAGGGGCTGCATCCTTCGAAGGACCCAGCCTACCCGTCCTTTGAAGGCTGGGTCCTTCAAAGGACGGGTAGGCTGCATGAGAAGGCTGCATGAGCGTTTGTTAGATGAGACGGTCTAGCCTACGATGAACTTCCTGCTTGCGTCATGATGTCTTGAAGTTGCCTAGCAACCCGGACTGCCGAACTTTTTTATCGGAGACAACGTTGTAATTTTACCTAATTTTTTGACTAAATTTGATCCAGAAAATTTCATTTTTGTTTTTAATATGTTTTATGTAGTTGAAGACTTGAGGGTCTTGTACTGTCCAGTGGTACGGGACTAGACTGTCTGAGCGGCTCACATCAATAACGTGACTTAATCAGTTTTAAATTTTTTTTTAATGTTTTCAACATTTGTATCGTTAGCTAACGGAGTGAGCTGTAACACAATACTTATATTTAAAACTATAATCCTCCGCCTCTGATGAATCCATCTTCTCTGTCAGCTGTGAGCAGCTAAAACGCCAGCGGTTGATCCAACTGTCTCCGGTGCGCAATGAATCTTGGGATATTTGGGGCTACGAAGGATACACCGATGCATCCTTCAAATCCGTGGAAGGAACGCATTTGAAGGAGTCTTCGAGTTTTAATGAAATGAGACAGCCTAGTCGCACCGCTGTGACGTATGCTGCCGAAGAATGCAGCCTTCGAAGGATGCAGCCCCTGAATTGAGACACAGCTAAGGTGTGAAGCAAAAGATGAAGTCGGCTGTAGGTGACACAGTCAGTGTAGGGTGGAGGTTGGGGTGGATGGACTGGTCAAAAATAACAGTAATGAAATTGCTGTTTGTTCCCTTTTTCAAACCAACAGCCAGGTTTGCTGTTTGTGTTTTTTAAGTAAGATCACCATCATTTGCTGATTTGATCCTGTGGTAGTTATAATGACAAAGGTTCCCTAAGTCAAAAAAACACAAACCAGCATGTTTCTCTAAATGTAATGACTAAAAAACCCGACATGTATTGTTCAACAGAGCATGGACAAATAACACAGTACTGCTGGTAGCAAAAACACTCTATACTCTTTGGATTTTACCCATTTATTACATTTCTTTTATTAAAATAAATTTGCCATTAGGCTAACCTGAGGAGCATCATACAAGCAGCAACACCAATGACTGATGCCAAATTTTATTTCACTTGTGTCAATCCACCACACCACAGTCCCCCTCTACAGGCTGGCCAACTACTCGTTCTCTTTAGAATCAACACTTTTACATACGCAGTTAGTCTAATGGTTCTGACTAAGATTTAATGACTGACATGGAAAGTGGAAAGATTCAGCATTTGCCCCAGTGCGCTGTCCCTGCGGAGTCCCACAGCGGCTGCTCACAGTAAGCAGTCCTCCCTTCTCTCCAAAGAGTTGGTTGAGCTCCTGAGAGGCAGTCATAATTTCCCAGTCTGCTGCATCTTGTCTCTGTTTCAGACTCCGAGATCCCCTGACTAGTCATGATCTCATGAGAACTCCATCCACAGAGGCAAACCAGTGTTTGGAAAAAAACAAAACTGACCTTTTGTGAACTGCCCTAAATCATACTTTTGCTATGAATAAAAAATACAGTATATGCATGGTAAGTTTATTCAATATCACTTAATGTATCTACGGCTGAAGTCAGTGCAATACAATCCTGGCCCTGATCATATACAGCTGGCCTAAGTGAATGTATTTCAGCCCCTTTTGGTGCATTGTGCAAGAAGAATATTATATCAAACCCTCTGCTTGTAACACCAAAGTGCATTAAGTTATGTTTCTGCCCACCATTTTCCCCTTCGTGCGCCTCTCAACTCCTCTGTCTGGAAAGTAAACAAATGCCTGAGTCCGGCACTCAAAGGCAGGACTTCCATCCCCCTCAAAGATAGCTGGCCAATGACTCATGCTCAGTGGCCTCAGTCCTCCTCACATTTTCCACAAGGTGCAAATCATTTCCCCACAACCATGTAAAACCAAATGTACATGTGGTGAGGCATTAGGCCACACTGGAAAACCTTTACACCGCTCATTTGCTCTGGCTGCTCCTTTTATGAAGCGAAGCACGAGAGCTGAAGCTGCAAGAGCGCAATCTCCCATAACACTTGAAAGTGGCTTTGACGAGAGAAGAAAGTATCCCATTACATTTTTGGGGCACAAGAAGGCAGCTTTTTATTATATCTCAATGTAACACCATAAATATGTAGTTGAAATAGCCGAATTGATCTACAGCACATGAAGTGATTTACTGACCCACACTGGGGAATGGATGTTTTTCATAATACTCTCCACTGAAGTAAATTTATTTCTCTCCGTGAATGAGATCTTCTCCTTACTCCCTATTTTAGTCCTCCCGCCAAGGAAATCCCTTCCCCAGATTGCCTGCTGCCTGCCTTGTCTGAGACTGTGACTGATGACTGCTGTGTTCTGGGCTTTGTTTCCTCATCGGTCACCTGACGTCCCCATTGACTGTCCTGTTTGCGAAGTTTGTTGAGGCTTGTCCTGATAGCTCCTATTTAGGATCATTCATCATCGTTACTAAGTCAGCTCTGCTATTGACAGCCGAGCAGTTAAAATAGAGGTTCATTTAACACTTGGCTTGTTCATCCAGTTCAGAGGGGGAGCAACTCCCTCAAAATGGATTTGTTACTCGCTGACTGCCAGTTTAAATTCCTAACTTGCTAAAATTCATAAAAGGTTACACTGTCCAAGTCCATAAAGTTTTGCTAATCATTTTTCCCCACATGAACAGCAGATCAAAAGGCAGTGTTTAATGTGAAGGGTGGTACTTGTAGTAACATAACCACAGAGAAACATCATGTCACTCCCAGCTCTTCTAGGCTTCCTTTCACTTCTCAAACTGTCATCAGCCACATTTCCATCCGCAGTAAGCAGATTCTTTCCAGTAGAAAAGCACAGATAAATACTACCAGCCCAGCAGTCAGAAGTCAAAGTTATGAAAGAGCTTTGTCAGATGATCCAGTGCTGCCCACCTCCTACCTCACTTGTAGTTTTAACTGTGGTGGGAGATCAAGAATTAGGGTTGGTGGAGACCAAAACAAAGGGATGAGAGAAGAGCAGTGCTGCCAGAGTGCACCAGGACGACTGTCTGCCACATTTTTGTTTGGGATGGAATATTGCAGTTTACACAGTCTGGTTAAAATTCTTATACATTTTTGTTGACGGTTTAGTCATCACGAAAGTGTATGTGATGCAAGCGAGCCAGTGAGAACAAATGGAACGGTCAAAATGTATTGCCTTTGAATCGTTTTGATTGATTCACAACGTCAACTCATGCAGCATGCAAGAAAATATTCCACTGTTAAGTTGCCGGTACACTGCAAAACCCAAATTCACTGTAAAACCCAGTAGCTGCCCTGACTTAGATAAAGTTAGTTAACTTTACGGAGTTATCAAGAATTTGTACTTCTTACTTGTTTTAGAAGTTCTAGTTAATTATAGGAAAAATAAGACACTTATTGCGCAGAGTAAAGTTGATTCAAGGAAAGCAAGTATTAAGCAAGTACTAATAGGATGCAATGACAATATCATACCAGTGGGGGGCAATAATGCACTAAACTCTGCTTAGAGTGCCGAAAAGAAACAGAAGAGGAAGTTCAAGTTCAAGCGTGGTTTGGTGCTGACTCTGCAAGAAGCCAAAGGAGGAGAATTTCAAGAACTTCATGTGTACTTTTATCACCTGATAATAATACGGTAAGGTTTGAACTTAGAAATAACTGTGTGTGAATGTATGTTTCTGACAGGTGTCTGTGTTCGCTAGCACGCTAATTTATGATAGCATTGGCACGCTAACATGCTCGAGTCTAACATCGAGACTGGAGTCAAAAATAAATGGAAATGGGCTTGGCTTGATGAGAAGGGAGATGATGGCCTGCTCTACCGATCGTGATGCAAAAAAAATCAAACAGCCAGGTACGTAATATACAAATGTTCATTTTAAGCACAAATGACCCATTTTTTACAACAAAAAGACCAGTTCAAAACCTATTTTTCAAACATTAAAAATCAACCAGAATGAAGGAAATGACATCTAAAATTGTACAAAATTTCTCAAGGGAGTATTTTATTGTATGTTTTTAATGTTTCTTTATAGTAGATTGTCTTTTTTTCTGTATAGGGTATATCGTGTGTTTTTCTGCTTTTTCTGCTGCTGTAACAAGGAAATGTCCCCGTTGTGGGATTAATAAAGTATAATCTAATCTAATCTATTGGGGAGCATATCCTTACAACCTCAGAGGTTGAAAAGTTCATAAATTGTGTGCAACAGCAGGCTAAATAAATGTGTGCAATCTGTGACCCCCCCCTGCTGCATTGAAGTAAATACATGTCTGAAAAATTTTTTCACTCAAATGAAATTTTTTTTGCTTTAACCCCTGGTCTAGTGTTTGATTGTGTTGTTAGTTGTAGTTGATTAATGTGACAATCTTCAAAACCGGCCAGAACTGAACACATGTACACATGCATCATAGGTGTGTTCCGGTACTTCAACAACCAGCACTACACCTCTGAGGAAGAATGAATGATTTGACATGTGGATGATTCATGTTTGCTGACTTTTTAAATAGGCAGCTGTTTGCTAACAAGCTCCTTATGTCAGTTCAATAAGATGATAACTCCATTGTGGCCAAGTGGCGCAAATCAAATGAATTGATGCTGTCTTCATCCTGTTCAACCCATAGAGTTACTGTCTGAACTGCACAAGACTGTGATGACTTTAATAATAAGTGAATATATGTATATAGAAAAGTCTTAAATTAAACATCTTTCGAAACTTTTTATGGCGCCTAGAAAAGCTTATTTCTATCAAACAAATCCTCCTTGGTAATCCCATCAGTAATTGTCTCTGCATTATATTTAACCGACAGAGTGAAGTGAGGATGCAGTAATTGTGATGGTTCACTAACTGCTAAGCAGTTCCTTTGACTCTGCACCAAGAGTTCAGCGGAAGAGCAAGGAAGCAATTCATTTTCTCTTTGGGGCGAAGGAAGTCGACCCTGGGTTCACTGCAGCATACGGCGCTCATATGTGGGCACAGAGGTGGGCCCCTGGTGTCGGTTACTAAGTTTCCTGCACTCAAGGTTGACGGAAATGTGATTCATATAAAGGCCAACACATCCCTGCAGTCCAGATGACTATTGGATTACATGATCAAACAGGCCAATTAGGTGAGAACGCAACTGAATCTTCAATTACACTGAGAAAATAATAATAGATATTCATTTTTCAGTGGTAAACAAGTGGTGATACATTTAGTAGTTCATTAAATCCCAATTGAAAGCAGAGAATAAACAACATGGATAAGAATAGTAATAGTTGCAGCCCAAACTGACTGATTGATGTTACAACAGCAAATTACAACAGAGACTGCAGACAGACACAAGGCTGTAGTTTCACCAGGACAGATTTACAACAAAATCCGGCTTAATATTGTGAACGTTTGTGTTGGACACCACATCGAGCATGTATTTTCTGCTGTTAAGGAAATCAGACTTTCTTGTTTCAAGTTGTTATTGTCTCTGTTCTGCTGGCCTCCAGCGTCTGCTGGGTTTGGGAGGGAGGCGTTGGGGTGAGATGACTTTAGCAGATGAGCCAGGACCGTGAAACTGCATGTTAGGAAAGAGGGGAAAGTCATCACCGCCTTGGCAGTCGGAGTGTGGAGGGAGGATTGTTGAAGTACAAGTAGGAGATAGCACAGGGGGGATTTTTCCGCTGTAGGAAGTCGGCTAGCAGCTTACATCGCCTGGGAGAATTCTGTCCAGGCTCTCCGCCCGTCCAATCACATCTTTCGGGGGTGTCACTTTCTGTGCTACATATCGCAGGCTTGGTGTGATTTTGTGTAAAGCTGGCGTCATTTAGTTCTACAATTTAATGCAAATTTCAAAGTTGAAATAAGCACAAACATCCACCTTAAATCCACAGTCAAATCTCTCCCATCCTCTGCAAACTGAGCGAAGGTAACTCATGATTTTATGTCATCATGTCTAAACGACTCCAGCTCTGTTTACACAGGCATTAGCTGGAAAACACCTCTGTTTAGAACAGGCTGGAAACACAGCAGCTACACTATTATTAAATACCACAGATATCCATCTGAATTCAGAACTGACTTCATAGGACTTGACTAATCGTGTACAGTATATTGTTGTTAGTGGCTCAGCTCCAGTCAACATTTTGGACATGATAACTCCTCACACTTTGGAATGTACCCTTAGATCTGCCAGAAAGTTTCTCCTTGAACTTCCCAAACATTCAAAGTGCATCTGTGGTCACAGTTACCCAACTTTGCTGCAGTCTGCATAAATATTCAAAACAGCAAAGAATGGCAAGCAGCAGTTTTCTCATTGGTCACACACTGGGGACGTCAGAGCTGAATCATAGCCGATATAAACTAAAGCCTACAACCTGTGGCTCAACCAGATCAGCAGTCAAAAGTGTTTATAGTCCGTCTGAAGAGCGCTCTTAAAAGCGGGAGGAAAAGCCAGTCATACATTCATTGTGCTGCTCTCGGTTGTTCATGAGAAAAGTAGCAGAAATAATCAAATGAAGAATGGAAAAAGAGCGCTAGGACTCTGGCTCCTCTGTCACCTCCACACAGCTGGACAATCATGGCGTGAAATGGGTGCAAATGTCAAATTGGCAGTTGTGGAAAGGTCCAATGTTTCCAATCCGTGTCTGTGTGTGTTCGAATGGATCCTACTGACAGCTTTACAGTTATTTATCGCAGCTCAGCATCCCCAGGAATTTGCCTGTAATGGACAATAGCAAAACTGTAATTAGGAGCGTTGCAGAATAGTCCAATACTGACTTGCTTTTCTAGCTCCAGAATAGCTGGTTGGCTGCTTAACTTACTTTTAAATCCCTCTTAAAACCCTACACCATGCAGTCATTTTAGGGTTTTTTTAATTCTAGTATTCAATTTGATGCCCTTTGACTTTATGTTTCATTTTTTACGATGGCCCCCAAGCATAAACCTAAAGTAGACATTATTAATATGATTATTATGGAACAGCTGTGTCAAATATTTACAAAAATGTGGGTCATCTAGAGGTTTCTTTTATCTCAGTGGGATCATCTGACAGCATCATATAGTCTGATATACATCATGCATCTTACAATAGGCTCCATGTGCTCTCCATCTGCTCCAGCATTCTTCCTGTTCTGTCCAACAGCTTAGTTTACATGTAACAGAAGTAAAAAGAATTCAGTCTTCTGTTTTAAAATGTGATCTTTGAAAACCCTGAGCAGAAACAATGGTGGGTTTTGGTGATAGAAAGCTATTTTGCCCAAGCGGCGGTGTGCTAGCTAATGGTGTGTGAGCTCTGGCTGCAGAGTCTGTTTATTGCAGTATTTTGGCAGCTGTAGTCCTGGAGACTTAGACACTGCTAATTATTTCCATTCTGTGGTTCAGTCCAAAGCTAAGCTATCAAAGAACCCCCTCCTCTCCCCTCCATGTCTGTCAGTACCATCAGATGTCTGAAAAAGGAGCACAGAATGTACAGCTGTTTTATGGTTTGTCTTTTTGCAGAAACAATCATGCGTTCAGCCCAAAGTCTAAAAACGAGCATTTCAAACACACCTTCCAGAACTGCTAAACATGCTTTTTTAGAGCCAGACTTGGTTGTGCATCAGCTTTTAAAAGTCTTTTCAGGTAATTCAAATGGCAGACTGCCTAAACTCTTGAATTGCTGCAGCAGACAGCTTCTGTAACTGCTGCAGTCATCAGCGTTAGCCTGAGACATTAAAACATCATATTAGAGAAGGAGGATGTGTGAACTATGCTGTGACGCAGTTTAGGCAAAGTTATAGAAGCCGAGGGTTTGGTTTGGCAGTCATTCGATACCATCCTGCTCTGCACACAATCCTCCTCATTACAATAAAAAAAAAGAACTGCCAAAAGGAGGAGTTTAATTCTCCTGGAAGAGATGGAGGTGTTGAATGATAGATGATGCCAGCTGTACCAGAGCAGAGCTTTTGTTAACTACTTCCTTCTACAGCCCACTTATCAAAGTCCTTGGATGAAAATAAAACTCTACTTTCTTGAAACTCTGCACGCTGTCAGACCTGAAATGGAAAACAGAAATGTCCACCCAGAATGATAAGAATAATAACACGGGAATAGCAGAAATGAACATGTTGGAATCATCGATACAAAACACTATCAGTGTACATGTCGTTGTCAATCACTAGTATGAGCAACAGTTTCTATGGAGGCTTGCAAACAGTAAGAACATTAACTATGCCTAACTGCCTCTAGTTAGCTAGTAGCAGTAGCTACCTGCCATGTTTAAGAAGGCATCTGGCGTGGGTCTGCATCTCGCTTGAGTGCATTCTGAAATTTTCCACAGAGACAGAGAGAACCCGGTCAGTCAGTTCAGACAGAATCTGTCCTCAGAGATTAGGCTCTTGTCGTATTGGTGTGTCACATTTTGTAAAGTTAAACTGAGTACACTAAATCTGTGAAATCACCATGCCGGATGCCTTCCTAAACATGGCAGCTATCCCTGTGACCTTGATCTTTGACCTTTTGACTCCAAAATGAATAAGTGACCAGGGTAGGTCAAGATCAACATCTGTGCTGAGTTTGATTGTCCTATCTGTATTTGTTATCGAGTTATTGTGCGGACATACACACCCACATACATACATACAGACAGACGGACAGAAGTAAGTTCAAGGTCAAAGGTCAAGTTCAAGGCCAAGAGGTGCAATGTGGTAGTCCTACCCTTAGATATACCAAAGTTCATCATTGCAAGCTCATATAGTAGATTATAAGGGGATTTTACACTAGATAGCCCTGCAACCTTGACATTTGACCTTTTGACCCCAAAATTAATGGGTGACCAGGTTAGGTCAAGATGAACATTTGTGCCAAGTTTGATGATCCTATCTCTATTTGTTCTTGAGTTATGGTGCGGACATAGCCACCCAGAGACAGACAGACAGACAGACAGACAGACAGACAGATGGCCGTGACCTGTCGGCATGGGTAAAAATCACTAAACTGATAACAAGGACACTCAGACTTTTAAGATGAACTAAGGAGTGTTCTGCATATTGTTTTACCCTGACTGACTGAGCCATTAACCAGTTGTAATGGTCCAGACAGGTGTCTACAAACCAGGATCAGTGAGTTTTCAGTGTCATCAAGGTGGCTCTCTTTCACCCTCCTAAGTCGTTATGCGAACTTGTTGCACAGCTAACCTGCTCTGGATGAGGTTATGTTCAGAGTTTCGAATTGAAACAGACTGTAAGAAGCATCTCTCCTTTACCAATTATTTTTCTAATGTCGTACTTTAGTAATTACACTGAACAAATCGTGCAGGGTACAGAACGTAAACTGTATGCGTTGCATTTCCACTGGAGCCTACATGTATTCACTTGGTGAAGCAGGACATGCCTAGTAGGTTTTTATGCTTGGTCCTTTACACTGCTGGTACTGCAACTAAAAGAAGGCCGATTAGAAAATTGATCATTCTATTGACATTTATCACACAGAATGTTTTATCAATGATTGATTTCAAAACTAAAGTGATTTCCATGTATCATTTTATCTGGAACAGTGTCTGACCTAAATGTACTTGTTCAGTATCATGTGTAAAGAATAAAGTTTATAGGTGAAGAGCTGTAATGGCAGCTGTCATGTTAGAAATAAATGGCTGCATTCAATGTGAGAGGAGTGATGAAATAAATATATAGTTAGCAGTTTATGCTGGGGTTTTTTTTTTTTGCTGTAACACATTTCTGTATTCCTTGTACTTTTCTATTGTAACAACCTGTTCCTCTTGACTGAAGAAGATGACACATGATTGGTTCAAAGACAGCGTGGCGATGTCAAACTTGCTTAGTAGTACAGCCCTCATTGGTTATGTACAACTGATACAGGAGAATATTGTGTCTAGAATTGAGGCACTTTCTGGCTCTCTGACCATCTATAGTTGGTCAGATTATGTGATTTAAACCTCTGAACCACTCAGAGGATGTTAATGATGTATTGTATATTCACTTTGCAAAGGCAGATTACAATGATAACCAATTAAAACTCGTTGGTTGATTCACTTTTCATAATATAGTATTCTCTGTAGAAATATAAAATACCTAAAGACAGTATATCTGACTCAGAGCTCAGTCTTCATCATTATGATCACACTGATATAACGTTGACCTGAAACCCTGCATCCTGTCCAACCTGTACCATGTCATTTAGTCTGAACTGAAAGACAGGAAAGTTTCTGTTCCAGTTCAGTCCGAGAAGGTCACTGATATTTCTGATTTATCAAGACAGGAAACAGAGTTGGATAATTATCTCCAAAACCCCTGAAATCTGAATCGAAATGATCCTTTTCCTTTTTTTGTAGTACTGTTAGTGGTGACAGGATAATGTTAGTTTGTTCATGACTCTGCACCTTTATGTAAAAAGAGACCAGGACCTGTAGATTGATCTGCTGCCTGTTGCATAGATTAGGGGATCGCCCAAGACGCAGAGGTACACAGTGCAAGGCACGCAAACGCTGCTCTTGTTCTCATTAATATCTGTCAAAAATCTTTGTGTGTCTGCAGATTTAGCTTGCAGCAGGTTTTATGAATTAACATTCACATCTGTGCAAATGGAAGAGCTTAATTTGTGTATGAGACTTAATTCTTTTGGGGAGTTTTTTCCATTTTATTGACAGTGGGAGAGAGACAGAGTGAAAGGGGGTTTAGAGGAGAGAGAGACAGACATGCAGCAAAGGGTCGTGAGCCGGACTCGAACTCATGACCGCTGCTGGCGACCTGCACCCACATGGTAACGACTTAACTAACCAAGCTACATGGTGACCCCATGACACTTAATTCTTAATGCAGGCATAAATACAGGAAGAACTACATGCAAACACAATCAAATAGATTCCATTACAAAACTGTGTTAAAATGAATCTTTGTCCAAATTGTCAGTTTGGTATAGTTTAAGCAATACGCCCTGTTCATACTAACAGGCCTGCAAACGCATAGGACACGACCATCAATGTACACTGGGCATGTAGGTGTAAACATGGAGCAGTTGTTTGCTTGCTTAGTTGTAGAAAGTCCCTGTATGGTCATTAACTGAAACCCTAAAACTAATCTCTGTCTAATAAAGTTACATATTATAGGGGCGCCCTGATAGCGCCCCTGATCCAAGTACAGAGGCGTAGCGGCTGTCCCAGGTTCGATTCCGACCTTGGGCGTTTACCACGTGTCCTTCCCCACTCTCTCCCATTTCCGATTCTGTCCACTGTCCTGTCTAATAAAGGCATAAAAGACCAAAAATAAATCTTTAAAAAAAATTGTTACATATTTTATTCTGTAAAAATAATATCTTCCTGTCTTTAAATGGCTCAGGTGTAACGCTACACTGTTGCCTCCTTTGCAATGTGTGAACCAATAACATTCCCACCTCTCCTTCCACACTCCCCTACCTACTCACCTACAACTCTGCCCAAGCAATGTAAAAGTACTCTGCATACACAATAGCAAGTTGTAGCGTTGGAGTATTTCAGCCAGACATGTTTGAACCAGCAACTGATTCTAAGAAGTAGTATACAGAAAGTCCCAACCTTTAAGTTGACATGATTTGTTCCTCAGGTTTGTTACGTACGAAACCTGTAAGTCTACATCTGTGTTTTTGAGGGTGCATCAACCTTACAGCCATGATATTTACTGTTCATCTTGATCATAATGTGTCGTCCACTATATCAACACCATATCAACAAGGTAAAAAAACCCAGATCTTCAACGTAAGGGTTCTTAAACTGCACAGAGTTGGACGACAAGGTAAGCAACACTTGAAACCTGTTATCCGTGTTGAACTAACCCCCGGTCGTCAACACAGATCAGTCTTCGTTTTCCTCTCACAAAACTGGCACGTAATAGCAGCGTGACGAATCTAAGAATGATAGGTATCGACAGTTTCGGCCCAGTCAGGAAGCGAACATCTGTGTCTACATCGTCGTTTCCAAAAGTCTCTGTTTTTGTCGGGATCAGCTGTGTTTCCGAAAGTCTTTCAGTTCGGCCCCAAACCGGTGGAGTAGTCATTTGTAAATGTAGCAGAACTTGTGCATTTTAAAATGAAATGTGGATGTAGCCTTAATGTATCCCCTGTGGCATTAGAATTTACATTGGAATGCTGCAGATGCAAATTTGACTAAAGTTAAGGCCAGTGATATAATCTCTCATACCGAAAAACTCAAAGCTAGCAGCGAGTTGATCCAACTAATAAGTGTAGTCTCTGTGTCCAGGTTTTGCTGTATGTTGCCCTTATTTGTTTGTTTGTTTGTTTTCTGTTGTTGCTTTTGGGAAGTTCCATCATCTGCTGCTTTAAATACTTACAGGAACATGTGTTAATCCATGGCGTCCCCAACAAAAGTGCTGTTTTAGTCTCTTTATAAAAATAGGAATGTAGACGCGTCGAACTTCTTGTTGCACGTGTTTCTTAAGTAGGAACAAATATGATTGAAGCTAAAAGTTGCACACAAGACCAGGAAGTTATTGTTTTTTTATGTGTTCATATAATTTGTCAACAATAACAAAGACATACAATACCAACAACCGGATTGTTTAAGAACTTGTTGAACAGTAAATAAGTGTGATGGTCCCTCTCCAGCTGCATGGGAGCAGCGAGGCACACTGACGCTGAACGCACAATCATGTTTATTTTCTCAGCAATCAGTTGCCAAGCCAGCTTGTACACAAACCAGCAGGGGACCAAAGCAGGATTTACACAAACTGATTCCCCAGATCACCTACTCTCCCTTTGGCTACATTCTTTGCAATGACAAAATCTTTGGCAAACAGGCAGCGACTTGCAGTGTTTGCAGTGCCCCCGTGTTTCCTTTATTCCGCAGTTTCCAGAGAGAGAGAGAATAACGACTGATGCTTCTCGGGAGTCGTGTGGCTCTGAGTGGAGTCTGAGGGAATTGGCAGACATGGTTTGTGGGCAGGGCCAACAGGGAAACAGCTGTCTTTCTCATTAGCTCTGCTGCAGCGTCTCGAACCCCCCACCCCTCTCTCCACACACACACACACACACACACCGACACCTTGTCCAATCACCTGATGCTTTTAGCACCTTGTGAACATGGCACACAGCTGTTTCCTGTCAGACAGTTCAGGTTTAGATGTGTGTGGCAAAGCCTGGCTTAGAAACCTCGTTTTAGATAAACTTACAAATACATAGTTTTATATGTATTTACTATTTTATATAAATAGTTTTATAGGTGTATTTGAGGTTATTTGGTCAAGCATATGAGGAATCGAGCTGTAGTTTACATCTAGAAATAAGGTGTAAAAATGATGTTGTACTTATATCATTGCTTCTCTGTTAAGATATTTGAGTTGTCATTCAAAAAACACAATAAGTGTGACCTGATGGTAGCAACATGTTTGTATCCAGAACTCGTTGTTCAGATGAATCGGTGAAAAACTGCTCCGTTGAGAATCACCACTGCTGTTCTTTTGTCTCTCCTACATCTGTAATTTTCCCAAAGATGAAACAATGGCTCCTTGACAGGCCATTTCAGTGACTTACATGTCTTGTAGAGGCTCATAATTCCTAGCAGTCCCTTTTGGCAAATGCATTGTGGAATATGTCTGTGGATTGGGTTTGCATGTGCGGCCAGAAATCTATTAGATTGTATTTCTATAACAGCAGCTTTACAATGGCACTGGAAGTTACAGTGACGTTAGGGGACGTTCACATTCATTGGTGCTACAGTGTGAAGTTACCCACATTAGAAATCTGGTAAAGTTCATATTATTTTTAGCATAAAATACTGCACTCTAATCACATATAAAGGTTGTATTGGCACTGTAGGCAGATTCCATGTTCCCCCTGGAAGTCAAAAGGTGCTGACCCCAGATTTCCCACTAAATTTACACTCTGGATTCCCCGATGATGGCCACCTACCATCACGACCACCCACAGTGACTGTCACACACTGCTTCACTTCAGTTTTTATCTCTTGCTTCTGTACTCTGTGCTCAGGATAGTGCCGCTTAAAGATGCCACCGCTGATAGAAGTGGCAAATCAAATAGAATCTTCCAATGCAATTACTTGACGCCAACGTCTCTTTAGAAAACAATAGTTATAAACTCTATTCTTACTTTTAACTGCCCAGTAAAAAGAGATTCTCGGCTTGCTGTGACTCTTGTTTGGTGCCCCAGAGACTGCAATAAAACGGCACTTTTATGACCTTGCTTAGCAACCACTTCTGAAGGGAAGCAAGAACAAAAAAAATCACCGCTAAACTACTGAAGCCCTTTTTCCTTATCAGCTCCCTGTCTTCTCTGGCTATGAGTTAAGAGTTAAGATGATTCAATTCTGAGATATCTAGACCAAAAGGATCACTGGAAAGTATGAGAACTTGTGAACATGGGTGTAGTTCTCCCACACCACAAGAGTCTGTGAGAGGATGGTTATGGGAGAGGGCTGACAAAAGGGGGAGGAAAATTAGGCTCGCCAGCATTCTTCTCATTTAAAGCTGTAACTACACAAAAAAAGCACTCACGCAGTCTGGGCTGGGTCTGCTTGCTGCTTACAAGGAGAGGCACTCTTGTATTCATGGTGGTGCAGTGATAACCTGAGCATTTTTTTTTTCTTTTCATCCCTTTTCCCCTTGCTTTGCACACCAGGACGGCTCATGTCTTTCTTATAGACATGATGGGCTTTGTGCATTTAAGGACTTTCCTTTTTCTGGTGGTCTCCGTGGCTCAGCTTTTGATTGTGACATGTCAAGATGGGAACAGCGGTAAGTGAAGCCCTCAGCTGTTTATTTTAACACCTAATTGCTGTTGGTTGTAGTGTGTGAAGGTGGCTGACCTTCAAACATTAGCGTGGACTTTCTGTTTGGGGTTGAGCAAACTTTGAAGCAGGAGTTTATTTGCACATGGTGCTTTTGCTTGTGTTTTATAGAGCAGAAAGTTGTGTAGGTTTTCTCTTGATTAAGGGAGAAGCTGCTGAAGATAGCACAGATTTGTCTGATATTCCTAAACTCCTGCAGTCTGTGTTGGATTTTAGTGCCTCAGTGAATTCTCCTTGTACATGACAACTGAATTTATTCTGTTGCCTTGTTCAAACACAACATGACTGGTGTGGGTGATTGAGACAAACCATACTTGGTCACTGAAGAGTCTGTCGAGCTTAGAGACGGTTTACAAGAGATGAGAACAGCTTCAGTGAGGATTATCTGCAATTGGCAAACATGTCAGAAAACAGCCCTGTGGACATCTGTCAGTGATTGCAAGTGATGTCACCCCGAGGCACCGAAAATGTGCCGAGGAGGGAAATGAGCACCTTTGCAGTTTTGCATTACTCCTGCATCACTCCACCACTTTGGAACATTCATTAAGTGTCACCGCAGCTATTTATTTCCCCCTCGGACTACATGGTACATCTGCGAAAAGAATTTCAGCACCACGGCTCGCGCGCCGAGGAGGGAACACAGGCTGCACGTTAATTCAGGGCAGATGTGAGGAGAAGTGAGCAGCAGAGATGCTGTTGGGTTCTCTGAGTCACCGGCGCTGCTGATGTCTTCAGCTGGAAAGAGCTGGAACACCTGAGTGTTCCTGTTTGACTTGAACTGTGCTTCCACCTCCTTCTCCCAGCTGGAGTGTTGGGTCTGTTGTGTCGTCACAGGGACCGTGTTGTTCCTGAACGTGATGTCATGGGACACAGCGAGCCCTGGAAAGTGCATTTGATGGCTTCCTGATGGAGTGTGGAGTTCAGCACAGACAGTCCTGTTTATTATTTTTTAAAAGCTGTCTCTCCCTCAGGATAATTTAAGTTTTTCTTTCATTATATCATTAACTGAAATGAGTTGGCTTTTCTCTTTAGGTTCAGTTTCACATAAAGCAGACTGTTGTGTGGTGGAGTGCCGCTACAGAGCACCACCCTGTGGTGAACGCAACATGTCTCATACTGTTTGTTCACACTTGATCAATGCTGAAGAGGTAATTTAACAGTAATCTGGTGCTGCCATTCGAAGATCAGCTCATTTTCACTGAATCATATGGACACTGATTAAGATTTGAAAAGAAGATACAGCTACAGCTCTATAGGCTTCAACTGTTTGGACAGAAACTGGTGAAAGACTTTGTGCCAGTGGAAGCTTGTGTGTCTGTGCAGCTTTGTTTTAGCAGCTCTCTGCCCTTGTTGAGAAACTCTCTGTCCATATTTGTTCACAGTGATCGTGCAGGCTTCTTTCCATGGAACAGTGGTGGGTGAGGTGATTGCATCTCAACCAAATAAAAACAGTGGAAAGTTCATGGTTTTTGTAGACTCAGGGAAAATGTGGTTCACCAGCACTGTGAGACCATGTGTCTGTGAGGGGCTTTTTAGATACAGTGATGGGGTGGTTTTGACATGGCATTTGACATTTTTCCTATTTGTATACATGGAAGTAAAAACAGTATAAAAGTTCCTAGAAGTATGAAGTAAACCTTAATTCCAATGCGAGAAACTCACTGACTCACTCTGGGATGCTGCATATGCCCATGGCTACAGTTTATATTGGAGCTTTTATGAGCAGAATTGCAACTTCAGATGTAACTGTTGATTAAGCTCCTTAATTGTGAGCAGACACGTTCTCTCAGAAACCCTAATCCAAAGCATTTTTCAGTTTGTTCTAAGAAATATAAAAGAAGTCAACAAAAGGCTGTGTTGAGGACATTACTGGAAAGATTTCTGAGGGACCAGATTTCGGTGGAATTCATGAAATCAAATATGCTGCTTTGAAGACCGACAACATGTTCAAAGCAAATGTTGAACATCTCACTCGGTGCAGTTGCACAGCTCTAGATTAGAGTCATATGGCCGCGCATGTGTGGAAAGTTTGCTTGCTGAAGAACATAAGTTGGTCTTCCAGATCAAGGAGCAGACTTTAAGCTCACAATTGGAAATGGTGACGCCAGCGTAGATTACCAGGATGAAAAACTTAGTGCAGTCCTCGCAGAAAAAAAGCTACAACCTGCGCTGGAAGAGGCAGAAGTGTTCAGTGATATTTGGAATAAGGTTTAAGGATGTGAACATGGAAAAAAATAGCAAGTCCTGACTCCAATAACAGAAAACAGCAGTGTGTGCCCAGAGTTTCAGCCAAGGAGAGGAATCAGGCCTCTGCGTGAGTGTGTGTGTCAGTGTGTGTGTGTGAACACTCCTCCCAGACGCTGACATAGCTGTAAAACATCTTCAAAGATGCCACTTTGCGCCTCACATCAAAGAGACTCAACACCCAGCCTTCGTGAAACCAGTGGATCACTTGAGATCGTTCCCAGAGTTACATTAACCTCACCATCACCGGGTTTTTCAGATCCATCACAGCCAAGATCCAAACGTTTTTCCCTCTCTGAGAGAAAAAACACACGAGCAGAAAGAAAAATCTGCTATTCCGAATCAACAAAACCTACATGAGGTCACCCCGACTCTCAAATTGGTTCCAGTTGTTGTTGCCACATCACTGACATCGCAACAAATGGGCTGTTTTCTACCAAAGCTGAAACGTCCAAACATGTGAATTCAACCAGGTCCACAGACGGCTTTGATTAGAAACACATGCTGCATTTTTGAGCTATGACTTGATTACACGCCTCTTTTCTCCCAGAGTTAAGGGGGTCGAGCTCAGCAGATTGTACGTTGTCTTGAGTTACACGTTCGAGGAAGTTTTAGCAGGCGTCTGATGTGAAGGGTCTGCCCGTGAAGCTGGGATGTCCTGGTGGCACAAAAAGGTGGAGCTGATTTTTAATTCAGCTTGTGCCTGAGAGGACGGCTCCATGAGAACTACTTATAAACCAAATTATTGCAGTCAGCAAATGGAGGCTTAGGCTGGAGGGATGACTTCCAGATGTTTAAAAAAAAAGTCACTTTGGCAGTATTTGGAAATATCTGGAAAAAAAACTCCGAGATTTAGTTGGAAGGGGTTGAACTAAAACGGCGGATGTGAAAACATAACGTGTCAGTATTGCTTTAAGGGGCGTCTTGAGCGCTTTACTGGCTCGTGGTTTACCTGAACAGTCCGAGGGGGTGTCTTATCTCCTGTGACTTTACAGGTTCAAGTTAAAGTAACTGTTTGTTCAAAGGCCATGCAATTATGGCTCCTCCTGACAGGTTTCCTGGTGCTTGATTGGCACTTACTCACCCATCTGTCCTCTGTGATCCTCTCGGCCTGTCGACAGGACACAACGTGAACACAGAACAGGCTCAGTTTCCACGGTTCTCTAATTGTCTTAATTTCATTCTAATTAACAATGTGCTTCTCACACTAGTCACAGAGCAAGAAGGCTGGCTGCTAAATTCACATGTGGTGTGTCAGAGTTGAATGAATGACACGAGTTTAAGTGTAAAAACAATGTTAAAAATTAAAGGTGCACTACACAGATTTTACACATAAGCTTACTTGTCAGGAGGAGTTCCACTGTGAAGTCAGTTTGTGCCTTTAGTTATTCTTAATTTAATTTTTAACGAAAACTGTGTTATAATCTGAGGGTGGTGGCTTTGAAAGAAGTCAGCACCAGGCCCGGATGGTCACTTGCATTATGGGAAACGTAGGAGATAGCTTTTTGTGACTTGACCCATACTAAGAACTAAAAATACGTCTCATTCTTTGCTACTTCAAGTTTGTTCCTTCTTTCTTAAAGCTGGTGTAAGCAGCCATCTGGAAAAGGCTAAACAACAACCACAACAAAATAAAATGAATTTAAAAATGCCGCTCTCTTCCTGTGGCTCTCCTCTCTTTCCTTCTGTCCTAAGTCCCTCCCAAACTTCATATGCACATACAAAACAAGCCTGACCAAAAGTTGAACTTAAACATAAAATTGAATTAGCCACAGCTACAGATGTGAGGCTTTGGCTATGGTTAGAGCTTTAAACTAAAAGTGTTAGCAACATCCAACAGAGCCCCTTCCTCAGCCTGCTTGGGGCATAACCATGGATTCTTTTGGGGGCCAAGACCTCTCTAATTTGTCTGATGTCATATCCTGTATGTTTTCAATTTATTTCCATTTGTTAAGGAAACCATAAGTGTTTGCTACCACCCGCCCAATCATACACTTGAAACACAGAGAACACAACAGCTGTGAGCGCTGTGCCAAAGCTTTTGGTTCATCCTGTGGGTACTGGGGGGTGTCAATGATACCCCACCACCCCAAATGTGATATAATGTGTACGTTTTTATATGATATGGCCAACACAACCTCACCAACCACTTCAGCATACTGTATTTAGTTATTACAGGACAATAATAGTACAGCGTACCTATCCAGGAGAAGAACTGGAAGCTCAGAATACAGTAGTCGATACCATACCTCTACCTCTTTTTTTAGTAAATCTGTCCTCATATTTGGGGTTGCTTTGTGGTGTAAGAAGTTGCTGCCAGTGCTGAAAGAGCAACTTCTTCTGCAGGATTTTCCACTATTGAATCAGCCGTCTATCAGCTGAAGGGGCGTCTGCATTTGTAGAACAGCCAATAAGATTGATACCCTCTCCCTGACTCTCTGAGAGGACTTGTGATTGGGCAAAATATTTATTGAGGGGTAGACTTTCTGAAGCCAAAAAAAAGAGCCAAGGGGAGATGCAGAAATCTGTACTGAAAGGTTATCATGGAATTCTTTCCTAATGAAAACAGACAGAAGTACTGCCTACCCCAGCTTTAATCTGACTCCTGTGAGCTCCCTGTAAAATGCAATATTAAATTGCCAGAGTCCTGCTTCAATTGTTCATGTAAGCGATGCTTATTAGTTTCTAGGCAAACATTATCTTTCTCAACAATTAAAAAGTAATATTGTTCGTCCTGAAATGCCAGGAAAACAAACATGACCTTCATGTCAGTGCTTTGGAGCAGTCAGCTGTTGCTGGTGCACAGCCAGTTTGCCTGTTCACTGGATGTTGATACAGCTGGTTGTAGTTTTTCCAGGAGATCAGGAGGACTTTTGCCCTCTGGAGCTTATCTTCTGTAGGCTGGCAGGTCTTAACGTAATATAGAACTCCCTCCGAACATGTTCTCCGTCTCTCCCGTGGTGACTGCTTCAAAGGCTGCTGTAATTGCTTTAAATCGTCCAATTTCATGAGATGTTATATCCCATCTGGGAACCTCTGTCTCTGTGCTGAAGTGCCCAGGTAATGATTCAGCAAAATCAGATTACTGCTGAGTAGATTGCCAGTGATTGTCATAATCAGATATGCATGTAGAAATCAGCATTACACTCTTCATAAACACAACTGCTTTAAAATTGTTTGCTTTTTTAAATGTAACCTTTGAACACAACATTACAACTTATCCTCTTAAAACGGGTTGTCTGTCGCATCCTCAAGCACTACGCTCGCTTGTTTGAACGCCGCAAAATGGTGACAGTCGGCCATAATTGCAGGTTGCGGCCCGACCTAAATTCTAAGTTGTAGCGAGGGTTGTGTATATTACAACTGCAGTTGGTGAATAAGTGGATCTACATGGGTGTTGGTGGGTGACAAGGGTTAGCAATGTGGCCTAAGATATGTTTAGGCTCTTAACAACTTGTTGGACAGCTGATTGACTTTACAGTGAAATGCCTCATCCGTGTGTGGTAAAGCCTTGAGGTACTTTTCAGTCTAGGTGGTCCTTTTAGGGGCTGAAGCAGATGGAATTATGTTTGTGCAGTCTGTTAGAAATAACAATATCAAATTATATTTGAAGTAATTAGTAATTTAGAAGGTGTAGCCCATAAAAGCTTCATGTGCAGTAGATTTCTTTTACTTGATCATAAATACTGTCATTGAGTTGGACCACATATTTTGGAGTTCCCCTGTCCACTGTCAAGACTTGTGATCTTTATTCTTTATCACGAATAAATTAAAAACAGGCTTAAAACACAGAACAATGGGTCATACAATGAATGTACAGTTGGCTTCTTTGGTGCAAACATGCCAAGAGGCTCATGTTCTGAAGGAAAAAAAATAGTAGAGGTTGAGTAGCATTCCATCACTCACAGAGCTGGAGTCTTTGCCGTGCATCCCTGCCAGATCTCAGTAAAGGGTATGATGTTTCTGAAAATGTCATCTATGATTAAACTCATAGTATGCAAAGCAGATGCATGTGGAAGCTGGAAGCAGCATCAGAAAAGATGAGGTCTTGCTAAGCTTTCGTGTGCAGACAAAGTAAGGCTACCAATCAATCCGACTCTATTTGTATACTAGTAGAAGGTAACACAAAGTGCTTTACAGAACAAAAGGAAATGGAAGGTAACACAATGGACGATGCCTCACTGGAGGTTTTTGTTCTGACTTTGGGTCTAATTGAAAGGCCACCAGAAGAAGACTGAGGGTTCCTGAGGATTCATAGACTAAAAGCTAACCTTACTAACAGGTAGGACCGAGAACATAAAGAGCATAAACCTTCTTAAAATAACGTCAGTTCTGAAGCAGACAGTGTGCTCTTCTTCTGTCTTGGTCAACAGATGTGCAGCTGAGCTTTGAAGCATTTGTAATTGAGATATATTCTTCTTGGAAAGACCACAGCAGAACGTTACAGTAGTGGATCCTGCAGGTAGTAAAAGCAAGCTGTAGTATTTCTGTATTGATCCAAGAGAGAAACAGTCACACTCTTGTGGTGTTTTTTAAAGGATAAAATGTTTTCTTAGTCATGCTTCTAATGCAATGCTCAAAACTGAGATGTCAGTCTAAGATGACTCTGAGGTTCTTCACTTGTTGCCGATAGTTTTGCATTGAGTTTCTCACTGAATTTCAGTACCAGTGACCAAGACTTCAGTTTTGCCCTGAGCTGTAAAAAAATCTCTACCATCCATCACTTAATACAGTTAAAAAGGCCGTGGACTGAACTTGGGTCATCAGGAGACAGTGATATATAGCTGAGTGTCATCAGCATAGCTATGGAAATTGATACCGTCCCTCCTGATGGCATTTCTAAGTAGCAGCATGTAAAGGTCAAAACATACAGGACCTAATGTTGAACCCTGAGTGACACCATCATTCATTTTATCACTTTTAGATGAACCTTCATCCAGGCTTACAAAAAAAACAACCTATAATAAGGTACAATTTGAACCAATTAGAAGCAACATCAGAGAGGCCAGTCACACTGGGAAGTCTGTCTGAAAGCATCGAGTAGTCTACAGTAGCAAAGGCTGCACTGCACAAAGCAGTACTAAAACAGAGGATTTTTTCATAACCATACTGGACCTGAGGTTGTTTACAGTGTAGTCGTGTCTCTGTACTATGATTGGTCCAAAAACCTGATTGGTGTTGATGACAGTTCATAAAATCCTTTATTAGACTCATAAGATTTTGGGTATTTAAGACTCTTTTTTAATTGGTCTGTTGCATCAAAACTGGAATTTCTCATTTAGGTTCCTATGTGATGGACTCAACATGTCCAGTAGGGAAATGACTTATTCAGTAAAAAGAAGGGTGCATTCTTTTAACACAATGTGAGTCTGTGCTGCCCGTTACCCACTGGCCGCAATGTCCAGTCAGTGTTCCCAAACAGACGCGTCTCACATTGAGCCAGAGCACTGAAATGTGGAAATGTCTGCTTGTAGCTGGTGACTCATGGCGACCATTTACCCCAGATGATCTCACCAAATGGGTAAAATGCTGCTGCAGAGACGGGGCCAAAAGAGAGAGAGCTCGTGACAGTGAGTGAGTGAAGCTGACATTAAATGAGAAGATCTTGGATGCGTTCTGACTGTCAGCTCCCAGCCTTCGTACATCAAGCGTCCTCGCCGCTCTGGCTGTCAGTTGTTTACCGCACATTGTGGAAAGTTAGTGCATTTGAACCAGAAAGGCAACAAATCCAAATGCTGGCATGGTAATTTACAGCCTGCCAGCTTTAAAATTAGATCCATATGAATGGCATCAAATACCAGCATTTTGCATTTTTTTGTAAACACACTTGGAAATTAAAGCAAAGCCACTTGGGTTTGCCAAAAGAAACAGGAACCAACAGAAAAACCTTGTAATTGCCGCAGTGTTTAGACATTTTTCGCTCAGGATTCACTTAATCAGCCATACCAGCTCCTCACCAACAGCTCCCTCAGGTTTACACAGCTTGAAGTGTGTTGTGCAGAATGTCAGTCTTTATTTACCTGGGCTAAATTACAGCGCTAAGTACAGACTATGAGCCCCATATTTAATCTAATTCTCCCTCTTGTTTCCAAACCTTTCACTGATGTGGCTTGGTGTTTACGGGGGGAAGGAGGGGGTGAGCTTCTACGTACGGGATCATTTCATCATAATTTCATATCCACAGTATTAGGAGAGGAAGGGATTGAAGAGGAAGAAAAGTGCTGGCACAGTTTCAAGATCAGAGCTGGGAGGACAGAGTGGCTGAAGAGAAACAGGGAGGAAGAGGCAGGGACAGGGGATAAAAGCTGGATTCTGTAAAGAGAGAGGAAAACAAGGGTGAGAATGTGAAAGGATGTGGAAGAAGTGGCAATGAGGGAAGCCCAGAGGACTGTTTGGAACATGTTATCAATGGCAAATACTGTAAATCGTCAAAGATTTGGTCTAATTCCAGCACTGGAAGCTCTGTCAAAATAGAATTTACTTTGGAACGACACAAGTTTTGGCTCTGCTTGTTGTTGTTAATGAGTTTTATGAGTTATGATCAAAGATAATTTTGTGCATCCTATTAAAATAATAAGACAAAGACGGGCAAAAGTAAAGGACATGTGCCATGTTAGCAGCACAGGATGGTAATGTTATGTTACATTTTGTTCTCCACATGTCAACTTTGTAACCATCAGAATTAGGTCAGCTGGCGATCGGTGAGCTCTTTGCAAAGGAATACGCTTGCAGCTTTTGTTGTGATGCCTTTAGAGATTTCTGCGGCTCACACAGCTGTTGATGACTTACTGAACGAAGTATGCAACTGTTGCTGATAGAAGGGAGGAGCCGCAGCAAACAAACTGCAGCAGATTTGCCAAGGAATAATCCCCCGTTTGGCAGTGATGACAGTTAAAGAACGCTCTCACGATTCTAGTGAAAGCGTTTCTCATTGGTTGATGCTGTTTTTGGTGTTCTGCCACAAAGTCACAAGGACATGGGTGGAAATATTGCCCTCATACTTCCCTCATTAGAAAAATAAAACCGATCACTGTGGGTATGTATGAGAAACAACATTTACTTATAGGTTCAACTACACTTGAATTTTTACTGGATGTCTTTCAAAACTTGGAGTTGTAATAAATAAATGGCATTTTATGATTTGCTTTGACTTTTAAAAAAAAGCAGATGTAGCAGAAGCACCCAAGACTCTATCTGTAATGCTGTTTATACCCACAGTGAAATAAATCACAGGCCGTTTGTAAGACATTTATGTGCCAGGAAATGTGACTCACATGCAGCTGCCTCCCAGCCCGTCTCATTAAGTCCATGTCCAACCCGACCTAATAAATGTATCGCAGCGAATTTGATTCACAAGAAGAGTTTAAATGATAACCAGAAAGTTTAATGCAGTCCTAAACAGCAGATCCTAATGTAACTGCAAACCAGACTGGTCACAATGGTTGTATTGTGGGCTTTACTCTGTGATTTACTTTAGTACTTCTTTTCACATTTATTACAACCTGGATCTTATTTTTTAAAAGTAAGCACAGTTCCATCACCATTATTACGGTGTACACCAGAGCTGCTGATAATTCTGGATTGGTTGTCAGGTGTGGATTAACTTTTAGGACAGAAAGCTTCTGCAGCTTCAATACAGAGACAGCATTGAGCTTGAAACTATAGGGTCACCTACAACACTAAAACAGGCTAACTCCACACAAATGTAATTTTAAACGTGCATCATGTCTGCTATCATGTATCTAAGGGGGAAAATGTGGAAAGGAGAAAGATGGAATAACGATGGATTAACCACAGTGAAAGTGGTAATGTGAGTGTGAGGTCCAGCTGAAATAGTGGAAATAAATGGGTCTGGAGAAGAACAAGTAAAAGTGAGGGAGTGTGAGACACAGTGTATATATGTGAAGGAGCTTTGTACGTGTCTTTTGGACAGTTTTAGTGATGCCATGTAGCAGAAGGCATCACTGTTCTCTCCTTCATGAAACTAACAGTAATGAGTGAACTAATGTCTTGTCAGGATTATAACTAAAGTCCTTTTAGTTTGACTAAAAGTCGCCTTTAAATGCAAATGACAGAATTTCTGATGCTCAGAAACTATATTTTATAATGCTTAAGCTCGGAGAGGAAGATCAAAATCTGTGACACTAGTGAACTAATGCCAGTCAAGTCTTATTACATATAGCATTTGTTGGCAAATGGCCACTTTATAAGCAGTTCTACAAACCGTCAATGTTTGTGTATTCCATGACGTTGATGGATTCCACAGAGGTCAGCATGGTTGTCAGCTCCTGTTTCATCCATTAGAGCTCCCCTTTCAAGTGCAGTTGTTAGTTTTTTGCCTTCTTCTGCTCTTCTTCTTTCTTTTTTTTGCAGAGTTTCCTGATGTAGATGGGGTCTTAGAGCCTCATGACAGTTGCTGCTCTCAGCATCAATCCTAATCAGTATTTTCAAGTTTTGAAAACTCTCATATTATCTTACTAATATTAAATCAGCACAGCCAAACCCAGACAGTCAGTCTTAAGTGAGTTTCACATATACAGGCTTCTCATGACAGAACCATGTGACCCCTCGTTTGCCGGTGACCTCATTAAACGGCATCAGAACGCTGCCCTGACCTCATCACCTCTCTTTGTGTGTGTGTGTGTGTGTGTGTGTGTCCATCGTTTACAAAAATGCAGACTGAAGTAAACTTCAAGAGTTTCATTTAGCAGTAAAGAGAAAGTGATAAATTCTGTGTGTCCCCCGGGGCCTGAAAGTGATGTCACCGCAGGGAAGGGGCCCCTGCTAGGCTCCTCTCTGTGCTCACTTATCTTTCCAGTCTAAACCATTAGCCACTACTGGCTGCTGTCCAGTGCAGTCACTGCAATTTACATTTTAAAATTAGAAGTCTTCTTTAACTAATGACAGTACCATGTGGATATCGACCCAAGCTGCTATCCGTCTACTGGCCACTAGGCTAGGCTTGGGACAGGAACTTGCAAATGTCTGCAGGAGCGACCCCCTCATCGGATCTTTCACCCTTTTTGTTTCCATTGTAAGATCTGACATCTTCAACCACAGTGTTAGATCAGATTGTACCAAAAGAACAACGAAATACTAGCTGCAGGACTTAACTCCAGTTCTATGAGCACGTAGGCAATAGAACGATGGAGGGTTTGTTTGTTAGCTTATATTGTAAGTTTTACTTTGATGAATGTAACAGAGAGAGGACTACTACTTTGAAAGAGCAGAAGATATGGCACTTATCCTCAGCGACCCTGGCAGAGGCTCTACAGGAGCAGCTTCTGCAGTCAGGACACCCATAAAGGTTCAGGTCACCCTAAAATGGCCTGCAAGTTCATGGAGTGGAAAACAGATGTTTGTAGCTAAAGACTGTCTCTGTAACATTCAGTAAAACCTTTGTTGATAATGACAACGGTGGCTGTTAAGTTTCTTCCTTCCTGCAGTCAGTAATCTGTTTCTCCTGTTAGCGCTCCATAGGTAGGCACAATCGAGCATCTTAGCATCCTCCCAAATGTCAATCTGTAGTTTGACTAATGTTAGGTCATTTCCCTCCTCGGTCCCTCCATGAGTCGAATGCCCTGCAGATGTTGACCCTAGTTTCCCCCAACCTCATTTACATTTTGGCCAAATAGGCTTCACCAGTTAAACCTTTTTTTGTTGTGCTTTCATGGAGTTTATGTTGGAGTTGGGGTTTATGCTGGGAACTGGTCCTTTGTTGAGGTTAGCAGACTCCATTTCAAAGCTAACATTAGCTAGTGTTGCATACAGTTGGCTCTGTGGTGGAGCAGAAGAGAGGCATGAAGGCCGTGAACTTTCTAGCAAGCTTAACATCATCAGCCTTTGGGTTTTCCTGGAAAATCAAGTCCTGTACACAGAAATCAGTCCACAGGCTGTTGTGGACAGGGATCACACACTGGGGGAAAAGCTCTTAATAGATGTACTTGGTAGCTTTGAGTAATGATAGACAACTCTGGAAGGTACTTGGAGAACACTGGATACAGTTCACCTGAAATTAAGTCATGGTTTCCATTACAGAGATGACACTGGAATGACGCCGTATCGAGCATATCTTAAAATGTTTTGCCTTGATTTGTTGGCCAAACCGCTGCTGTCAGAGCTGTGGTCTTTTTCTTTACAGATTCAGTCTCTGCTTCCCAAAAAACCCTCCCCATAAAGTTTTTTTAAGGACTGTAATCATTTGTAAAATTGCATTTCTGTTAATACAATCATGTCACATGGCGTTCTAACGAGGACCTTCCAGCAGTGTTTTGGATGGATCATAATGCAGTTTTCTGCATTGTGAAACCTTTGCAGAGCGCTGTGGCATGAAGCCCACCCTAACTACTTCCAGTTATTCTTTCATTTCTCCTTAACTCTTTGTATAGAGGGTGATTTCATCTTTATAACAGTTAAATGAATGATAAAGGGTGTTAAGCGCTGACAAGACTGGAGGAATGGATCTGTAGATTATATTAAAAAGTTCGTGCATTAAAGCTTGTTTAAGGGGAGGTGGTGCCTTGGTGGGAATGATTGCTTATGATGTTGTCAGTCCTGCCTGGAATTTTCATTTATTCTTTAGTCGACACACTGAGGACATCAGTGAAATGTCACAATGTGATGTAAATATAAATGAGTTCTAAACTGTGACCTCAAACTTTGCAGTCCAGTTCAAACTGTAAATATTTATGGGAGGACATCCTTCACCCACTGGGCTGCACATTAAACACAGTGCCTGCTGGTGCTGTGGCCAAGCAGCTGCTTTATTTCTCAGAGCTGTCAGGACAACAAAATGGAGACAGAGACAAAAAAAGTAAAATAAGAATGAAAAGAAAAAGAAAAAAAGGGTTAAAAAAAAAAAGGCAGGAGTGTGCAGGCAAAGTCCGCAAAGATACCGCGTGCTTTGATAGGGATAAGGAGAAAGAAAGGGAGATTGGAGAGCTTGACGTGGGATATGAGAAAACACAGGCTAATGCGAAAGAAAAAGTGGGATTTAAAAAGCAGCCTCCGGCAGCCATTTGGTTTGAGGAGAGGATGCGGCGTCCTTAAACTGCTGTAGCGCTGAGGTCAGACAAAATGTGGAGGCAATAAATCTGTGCTGCCTTTGGGGTGGCTCCGCACCACAAATATAGGACGCCTCATAAAACAACTCGCAGCTCTTCCCCACCTGAAGAATGATAATGGCCGAGCATGTGTGTTCCATCATTTAGCTTTTACAAGACGGCATGTAAGTTGTTTGAAACGTTTCAAAAGTCCTCGTTACTCCTTAAATTGTGACCAAATGTTGCACTCGTAGCAGTAACTTTGTGCACAATAGATTTAACTGCAACTTTGTGCTTGATAGTGTCGTCTGAAACAGTGCCTTTTATTAATCCAACCACCTATTTTGTGCTCGTGTGCTCACACATTTAAACGGATGCAAATGCTAGTGATAGAGAAGGAGACTAACACTTCATGCCAGCACCACAGACTACACTTGAAAATGCAAACAGATGTGTTGAGCTCTGCTGTGAGCTGCAGACAGCACGCTTAAAAGTGCAGAGCATGGATTTTAAAGATTTAAAGGGCTGGTCAACCTAGAAACCATATTTTCTGACTGATCCCTGCAGTGGTATCCAACCATGCAGATAACATCAGACCGACTTATGAGGGTTGGGTTTTATGCTACAATTCCAGCAACAGACAAGTAAACTTTGGAGACAGACATGTTAGCAATTTGACCAAAACATTTTTCCAGTGTTCTTGCCACCCTGATTAGGAGTAAGTAGTTCCAAAATGTTGACACTAGCAAGGTTTCCGTCCAAATTCAGGGCAGATTTTTAACAAATGTTGAGAATATCTGAGAAGGAAAGCAAGATTTAATGCTTGTTTCCATCCATTACTGGTATGTGAGCACTGGGAGCCGGCCTGATCGAGATAAACAGCTGGTGGTGCTAATTTTCCTGTCAGGTGCCATTAAAGCATCACAGTGGAAGAGGCACACGTTTCTCACAGATGGGATGTTTGCTACAAGGTCACATGCTTCATATACATCATGATTTACTGGTGAAGTCTGGTTCTGCTGCACTGTGTCACATGTTTTTGTCAGGACAGTAACATTTTTACCTTTTCCAAGAAGAGCAAAAATGTTTTTGTTATGTTTAAATATAATTTTTTAAATTTCTGGCATTTTGTATCAGTTACTTTTATGTGTAAAATCTACTGATGCAGAGCAGCCCTGATATGTTTATATACAACTAGACTGCAGTCTCATGCCAGTAATGATAGCGATGGAAAACTGTGATGACACAGGAAGCATAAGCCAACAACAGGACCTTCTCTCAGGATACAGTTGTTCATATCCCTTGTTAGGCAGTTATTCTTAGACCTGAGTTTAATTTTCACTCACTGTTTGGTTAGGTTTAGGAAAATATCACACCTTGGTCCATAGTTGGTCCTACCCAATGTGGCGCCCTAGGTGAGATTTTGGGTGGCTGTGGCTCAGGTGGTAGAGCAGCTTGTCCACTGATCGCAAGGTTGGTGGTTCAATCCCCGGCCCTCCACATGCCGAAGTGTCCTTGAGCAAGACACTGAACCTCAGGTTGCTCCCAATGGTAGATTAGCACCTTGCATGGCAGCTCTGTCACCACTGGAGTGTGAATGGGTGAATGAGAAACACATTGTAAAGTGCTCTGGATACCACTAAGGTAGAGAAAAGCTCTATATAAATGCAGATCATTTACCATTTTATATGGTGTCCCCCTTCATTGGCGATTTATATACACTTACAAAAGAAATTGAACAGCATTGTTTTGTAGTAATATTGATTGGGCATTGCTTTACATTTGAATCAATGTTAGCTTTTCCATTTTAAGAGTTAATATTAATAAGTAGCTTCAATATAATTATATTGAAGGTGAAATTTTTCCCGATTTTACGTCGCCCCCTGGAGGCCACTGCGCCCTTTGCATTTGCCTATATTGCCTAATGGGCCAGTCGGCTCTGCCTTGGTCGAGACTTTCACAAAGATAACTACTTCTTAGAAGCCTGCTTGTGGTTAGCACCAAAACCACTTGGTTAGGTTAGAAAATATCATGGTTTGAGTTAAAATATGACCCTTTCCCTTTTACTACATGTTAGAAGCTTCTCTTCTACTTTGTGGGTTCCCAAGGTGACCTATGATGGCTTAAAAGGAATGACAGGAAATCAATGAACTAAATAACAAAAATATGTTAATTTAATCATTTGAAACATATTTCTGATGTATCAAACAAACTATAAGTTTCTCTAAAATGTAATTTAGGATGCAGGTTGGCTGTATAGGAATGGGAGATCTTGCCAACTCCAACATCAGATTCATTTACACTGTATTTTGGTGGAAGGATTAAAAGACATATCAGAACCTTAGCAGCTCTCACTGATCTAAAAATATCTGCATGGCTCAGTACCATAAGTGTGGATGAGACAGTGTCTTTTCTTATTTTTTTTTGTGACTGACTGTTTTCTCCAACAAACTATGACTGTTACTCCCATCAAACATTCCCTTATTGCCTCATACAGAAGTACAGTCTCACCATTTTCCAAAACCCTAAATCCTCCGTGTGAGACATCACCTGGCATTCAACTAACTTTACTGCACAAAAAGTTGTATTACAGTGAATAACATCATCCATATTGAAGCGGAGCTGAGATATGTTACCAATTTATCAGTGTTGGCCAGCACAGCGGTCATCCATCAAGACAGCAGACGGAGGCTAGATCATCCAGGAAAAGACTCGCCCTGCACTCTCTGTCTGATTAAAACCTTTTAATCACAGGTTCATCATACAATAATATCATTCTACGGAGGTTTTCACAATCAGTATTTTCCCCCAAGCTGGTTGTAGCTAAATTGTTCTGCTGGTTGTGCCAAACCTCACAGTGGAACAAAGCTAACAATATGGAAGAAGTGCACTGAGAAGATAAGCCCTTTAATGCTGGGATCATTCCTCTCTGGTTCCATCTGTAGTACCCTGCTGTACCACATTGTCTGATTTCCATTACATTTCACTGACATTTGGTTTTTAAACACAAAGGCCTGAAACACTAGCCTTCATTGTATTTCTCCGTCAGCATATTGTGCTGGACACAACGTTCCTCAAAGTTTCTCTGTGCACAGAATCCACAGTTTATTCTTTCACATCTGGCTGCGCGTTCAGCTGATGTAAAACACCAGGGAGCTCTGACCCCTTGTATAAGTTAACGGTCTGCTCCGGTAAACTGGAATGTTTGACGTCACCCATTTTCCTTCGCTGCATGGCTGCTTTTACGACGATCCAGCCAAATGTAATATTGTTTAGACATATTAACACAGTTGAAGTTCAGTGGAACATCGAATGTGTCTGTGGTGATTCGAGAGTGACGCCTCTTAAAGTTGGAGTCTGTGATTCCGGAGGGAGATTGGGGATATTTAGTTCGTTAGCATGAGGGAGATTTACCGTCCATCTTGCTCCCACTGCCTGTGTTCCACCACAACTTGCTTCTTTGCCCACTGTACTGTGGATGAGCATGAACAGGCTTGATTGTGCACAGGACTCGCTGGAATACTGTTGTGTGGATCGATCCGAGCAACCGAACTTTGTCTGTTTCCCATTTACAGAGTCAGGGCTGTGAACGAACACGTGATTTTAATTTAGCACACACAGAGTTTTAAGATCATGTGGGGATATTCACTGAATTTTAAGTGTATTGGATTGGAATTGGCACAGTTCACCTTTAATATACTTAATTTGTTTGCAAAGATAATGCACTCAGAGAATGTAGCATGGAGAATTTTTGCTTATGTAGTGTGCTATAAGAGGTACCAACAGGAAATATAGTAGGACATGGTATAACTGACTGACTATAAGGCTGATAAACTGACTTATTCAGTAGGTTAATGTACTATATTGCAAAAAAAATACACTAGTATTTTCTATTAGTTACATCTCATACAGCAAAGCCAAGCCTGAACAGGTGGTGCAGCACATTTATGTCTGCAGTGTGTCAGTGTGTTTTATTTAGCTTGATCAATGTGCAACTGGAACCATCCTGAGAGGATACAAAAACCACATGTCTGACACCGAACCAGGACTCTGTGTGAGACTTGGTTTCGACTCAAACAGCCACACCTGGGAAAGTAAAAGGAACATTTTAACACTTTGTCGTGAATTTTGAACAATTTAATTTGAAGGCCAGCCTGTTTGAGTGTGTTGTGTAAATCTGTTCTGTTTGCTTGAGTAGCGGTTGAAGTCAAGTTGGCTACTCTCAGAGTGTCTGAGGGCTGGACCTGCTGAAACTCATCAACACATTAAGGCCTTGTCCACACTAATATGTACATTTTCCTAGACAGATATTTATAGAAAATCTGTTCACTCGACCATTTTTTTTTCTAAATATCTCCATACACCAGGGAATACTGTCAGTTTATCATTTCTGCGCACTTTAAACTGCAGATGCTGTGTAACACTGGGTACAGCAGATGCAGAGGTCTTTGTGTGCCGGTGAAGTGGTGCAGCAATGCCAAGTGGAGTTGTAACTGCTAGAGCTAAGCGAATGCAAACAGACTGGTGTAAGTCCACCATTTCTGTTCTTTCAGACACGTGTAAATTGAAGTGACAGATGCCCAAACTCTCTGCTTTGTATGTCCATACAGAAGGTGTTTTAATGACCTAAGATGCTGTTTGCTTGTAGATGGGAGGCACAAACTAGAAGAGAGAATGTCCATCCATCCATCCAATATCTATACACCACTTAATCCTCTGTAGGGTCATGGGAGAGGCAGGGGACATCCTGGACGGGTCGCCAGCCTATCGCAGGGTTACACATAGAGACAGACAACCAAGCACACTATGGACAATTAAGAATAATCAGTTAACCTCAGCATGTTTTTGGACTGTGGGAGAAGGCAGGAGAACATGGTGAGAACCCACGCTGCACAGGGAGAACATGCAAACTCCACACAGAAAGATCCCCGGCGTCCTAACCGGGACGCGAACCGGGGACCTTCTAGCCATGAGGCGACGGTGCTAACAACCGAGCTAAGTAAAGCTAATAAATGACTATAAATGATATGTAATGCACTAAACACCACTGACTTTTGCAATCAGACATCTGTAGCAATTCTGATGCAGAGAAGCAGAGAAAACGGAGCAAACGTTATTCAGTGTTGAGTGTAAAACAAAGACAGGCCAGAAGAATAACCCCCATAAAGACAGAGCATGTTCTGTATTGAGTCAGTTCGGATGTTGTCTCCTCTGCAGGACAAAGAATGCTCCTTAGAATGCTTTTAATGCCTGACCAGATAAAGATCGCCCTTATGTTGAACTTTCACCCTGACCCCAGTGAGAGCCTCGGGCCAGGCCAGAGAGGGTCCAGACCTTTGGTGATTGTGATGAAGAACATTCACTGGTCACATTTTCCTCACTTTCAACAACATGTCATTCTCTAATTACAGCCAATTATTCATGTTAGAGCACGCCATCTGTTGTACACCGTATTTACTTCATAATGATGCACACAATCAATGTAAATGTAATTTTCCATCAGGCACAAAGACAAGGAATTTGAAGCAGT
The DNA here is from genome assembly GCA_024666655.1 of Dascyllus trimaculatus. Lineage (NCBI taxonomy): Eukaryota > Metazoa > Chordata > Actinopteri > Pomacentridae > Dascyllus > Dascyllus trimaculatus. The sequence continues at coordinate 29,791,784 of CM045456.1, read as the reverse complement.
GAACAGTGGTGTCACCTGCACTTATTCCTGTCACAATATTGTTTTGTAGTTCATGTATTATAGGTAATTCTGCAGTGCAGATGTAGACGTCAGTTATCACTTCTACTCTCATATATATGCTATGATAAGCTGGAGATGAATCCAGTCCAAGGCATGTTAGAGCCCAATATGTAACAATGACCCGAAATGTAACAATGACCCAAATTGTTATAAAAAAAACATGTAATAAAACCCGAAGTGTAATAACTGGTCAATAATGTAACAAGATGATGAGCCCAAAACATAAAAAACACTATTACAGGAAAAATATTTTTCCTGTAATAGTGTAATAATTTTATTACATCATAGAGTAAGTCAATAATTTATGAATAAAAGGGCCTATTGCTTCAATGTAGAGTGTAGTATCATACACAAATGCCCCTATCATATATGTATATATATATATATATATATATATATGTCACAGTAGAAATCGCAATCCAGGATAATTGCTGATTGTCCTAGGATAGTTCCCAATCGCAAACTGTCCTAGGACACACGACGATTCTACCAAGACAATAACAAAAAACAATAAAAACTATATAATACAATGTAAATCTTAAAGACAGAAGTCTTTTAATTAGGGATAGGATTAGGGTGAGGGTTAGGGATGCAAGAAAAGCTGGACTACCATGTTCAACAAAGTGCCACCCACATAGTGTTGGAATCTGTCAGAATAGACTGTAAATACTGTAGATAAGTATGATAAACTCATAAATGAAATGTATTAATTTGATCACAAAAGGAGTGTTTTCTTGCTGTATTTGTAAGAATATTGTTGTTGTGGGCGCCCCGATAGCCTAGTGGTTATGTCGCATGACCCATGTGCAGAGGCATAGCGGCTGTGTCGGGTTCGAGTCTGACCTCGGCCATTTATCACATTTATCCAATAAACTAACCCCTCGCCAGCGGCCATCCCACAAACGCGGCAGTGTCAGAGCTCGATGTGTAACAACGACCTGAAATGTAACTTTTGTTACATTATCGACCAGTTATTACATTTTGGGTTTTATAACATTTTGTTTTATAACTATTTGGGTCATTGTTACATTTCAGGCCGTTGTTACATATCGGGCTCTAACAAGGCAACAAAAAGCAAAGTGAGGCAGCAGCAGAGATAAAGAGCAGGAGGAGGGGGATGTGCAATTTAGCAGGACCACAATCCTCCCAGGCCTGAACATGGGAAGGCAACCGCTCATAGCTGCGGTTGCCTCTTTAAAAGGAAGACCCATCGGAGACGGGGGCCTGTTGATGGAAAAGCCCAGACATGTAATCAGCAAGCTACTTATTCATTTCAACTTTCCTGGCCTGAGCTTCCAACCCCTCCCTCGAGACTCGGAGCTTTGTTTGTGGAAGCCGAGGTGGAGAGCGTGTTCAAACTGGAGCCTTCTTTCAGACCCGATCACCGTCACAAAGCAAATCCTCAGCGCTTCCGAATATTAAACAGACAGGAAGCTTTCTCTGATTAAATCCCGTGCCAGTAATTAAAAAGCCGATCGGGGCGAGGGAGAATCGTGTTGAAGCAAAACACTGCGTTGAGCCAAGAGGGTGGGCGTCCTTGTTTATGTCCCATTACAGCTAAAGCTTTGGGTTGATGTGTCCAGAAACATCGTCTCATGCTCGCAGAACAGCTGCTTTTATGGACAGCTTTATCAGCGGACCAGTCACAGGTTGAGCTAAAGGTCCTTCACAGAGGGAAGATTTATGTTTGGCAGTGACAGCGAGGGTTTTAGAGCAGGAAGACGCAGCTGCTGCAGAGCCACCCCTCAGCAGCTGTAACTCATCTGCATCTGGACGAGGGATCAGGCTGTAGTCCTGGAGGTACTGACCATGTCAGCAGAGACGAGTCCCTCCGACTGCAACGGAGAACTTGTTTAGAATAAGTGGTATGATTTCATAAACTGAACATGAAGCGGGTATTATCTTTCTGCTAATTAGATGACAGTGTGACTATCGGTTTAAGGCCTGCACTCTTCTTTGTTTTCACCAAAGGAAATGAAAGATGTAGTTGGAAATGACTCATTGTTTCCATAAGGTCATTTTCTAACCCCCCGACTTCTGGCTGCCGCGGCTTCTCCCCAAACACACGGCATTATGAGTATTTCCATATTAGCCAAGGAAAATCCATAAACTATCTGCTGTTTTTCTTTTTTTTTTTTTGGCTTTCTCACATCTGCCAGCTGCATCTCTGTAGTTTCCCCAGGTTTGTCCTCCTGGTTGATGTGTGCCACGGCTGAGAAGAGAGGATGTCGGGTTCTTTGTTATCTGGCTGCTGTCTGGTGAGCTGTGCTTAATGATAACTGCAGAGGAGACGCATGAGTCATGTTGAAGAGCTCCAGACACCGTGTTTCAAACCAGGAGAGGAAATCGTCTGCCCTCTTAGCTGACTTGTGGAAAATCCAGATCGAGAAGCGAGGAGGGGAGCATGCCTTTTCGCCGTGGTCACGATCAAACCGGGCTTTTACGGCGTCTGTGGAAAAGTGCAGAACCTGCATTGCATTAGCTGAGAGGAGGGGGTAAAAGTGAACGTCCTCCTCCTCCTCCTCCTCCTCCTCCTCAAGGCTTGCGGTGGGGTTTTTGAGATGACTCTAGAAACCACACTTCTCTTCCAGTGAATTTCAAACTCACCCGACACACAGTGTTTGAAATCTCTCAACCCCCAACGGGAAAAACTGCTCTCCAGCTCTGCGGCCATCTCTGGTTTTTACGTCTGAAAAGGGCTAAAGTCAGGCACAGTTTACATCCTATAAGGACAACATGTTCCTAAACTGGAGCTTATTTGAGACTAAAGAAACAATAAAAGGACGTTAACAAGAAATCTAGGCAGTCATAAGCTCCTCTGAGGGAACAGTAGGTACAGTAAGTCTGTTCTTCTGAAGTATTCTGAAACAAAATACAAGCCTCCATGTCCAAAACATGTTCTCCTTCCAGATTTGAGATTCATTGCTCAAGAGATTCCAAGCCAATGAAAAGAAACGTACTGTTGCGTTTCCACGAGGAGCTGGTTTTCATTTTGAAAGGCCACAACTGAGACAGTGGGATGTTACTGGATGTTAAATGGCAGGAAATGTCACTGCTGAACTATGTCGTGTTTTCAGTCTTGTCAGATAGTTTGTGGCCAGAACAACAGCGACGGCTGAGAAAACATACCTTAGGGGATTTATTTGCAAGTTACAGTGTTGATCTTCTGAGATATGCGCAGCTGGTTGGGACAAGCGTGGAGATGATGAGTCAGTAGTTACACGTCAAAGGGGTTTTCCTTGAGTTCTGTGTCTGGGTGAACGTGGCTTTGAATTTAAAATCAGTATATGTGCACGTCAAAGTCAGACAGGTCGACTTGTAAGAAGATAGAATCAGGTTTAAACTAAAATGCTGCTCTGTCTGATGCTTTTCTCATGGATCTGACTCTGATCTTTCATAGTTTCCAGAACGCATAATGTGCATTTACACTTGCTTACATTATATATAATCATAGTTGTAGCAGCCTGACAGGACTCAGTCAAGAAAAAAGTGAGCTGACAAAATAGTTAGGAAAGAGAACAGCAATGATGACATAGAAAGGGGGTCTCCTGTGCTATTGTCTGAGGTATTACCCAAATCACTGCTACCCATACTTGTGAGATTAGATGTAATGAGCTTAAGAGTGCCTGATTACATGGTGCATTTGTGCAACATCCAAGCCTCGCGTTTCCTTTAATTAGGGGAACTTCAGAAGCCCCAGTGTTGCCTTGTTAAGGCAAGTTTAAATGCAGTTATCACTCACATCCTCAATCCATCTATAGTGAGTTTGTTCAGTCTTGTGACTGCATGTGTAAAAGTCCTCACTGACATGGTTAATGTATTATTCAAGGAATGCTTGAAAATATATTAGTTTAGAATCAGTGGCTCAGTCATGTTATTGAGTGCTTCAGTGGGGGGTGGAGGGTTCACTGCTGGGTGACACACTGTCACAGTGTGCTGCTAATGAGGGGAGATAAAGCTGGAAATCTCTGTAATTAATCCTCTGAACCCCAAAACCTGCCAACTCAAAAAGGCATGTTATTTTTTTTTTTGAATTGCCAAAATGACTCCACTTATCAGAGCCAGAATCTGTACAAACAGAAATAATCACAGTTTATTTTACATCAGTCCTTGAACTAATCAAGTTTTCATTTAGGAAAACTAACCAAAGCTTAAAATCATGATATCTGATCAAAACCCACTTCATTTTACATCTCATCAAAAAATGACCAAAAATAAACCATTTACTTTAGATTCTGTTAAAAAAAAATACTCAGATTCTGCACCATTCGGCAGAATCCAACAGACATGACTCAGCTGCGACCAACAGTGACATGGCAAAAATTCGAGGCCTATTCAGCTGAACTGCAGGCAGTGTTAACACAGAGCAGATAGGAGGCAAGTGTGGCTCAAAAACAGTAAACAGAGGAGCCAATTGTTGGAAAATACATTCAGCAGGGAAATATCTTTGTAGATTAGAATCAAAAATACTGAGTTTGTAGAGGCTGTAATATGTAAATAGTTACATATGTGTGACATGTAGACCCATCAGTTTTCCCAGTATTGATAAAACCAGTGGACCCTCGGAAAATGGTGTACATGTTGATTAAAAGTTTTTCAAATTACTTTCATTTCTTCTTTTATGCACTCTATCATAGTGCATGGAAGCCATTTTTTGAGTTCTCTCTCCTCCTAGACACGGTCGTCTTGTTCAGAGGCTTAATTACTGCCTTCAAGCCTTTTTGCCTACGTACATGTTTTCTTGTAGTGCAGACTTTTAATGACCCAGTTTGAAGTGTGCCACTATTTTGCAGTCACAGTTTTACACATTTTACCTTTAAATCATGACATTGCCACCTATTACATTCAGTGCTGGTCAGGGTTTGACCTCCATGATGCTGTAGTACAGGGGAACAGGATTCATGCAAACTCTTACTGTACATGTCAAGTCCATGAAATGTAGATATCACAGAGCAGTCATGCAAACTGTTCATCAAAATCCTGTAGATGTTAATGTTTTGTTGAGTTGTATAAGATATATGTTATATTTTTTCCCACATCTGTCCTGAAATTCATTTGTATGTTGGGTATATTGAGAGTCACTGAAAAGTGAGGGGAAAATGAATGCAAGAGCAAACATATATGGGCCCTAAAGCTGTCGAGTGATTTCGAAAATCCTGCACTTTGACTGATAACTGGTCGGACACATTGCACTGTTGCAATCAGCTTCTTTTGTCAAACAATACTGCACACGTGGGACCAAGCGAGAACATGTTGTCTTTTCTTTGACTGTTGCAGCTCTTAAACTTTTTGCTCAGAGGTTTTCGGAGCCCCTCAGGATGACATATACTGAGGTACACTGACGTTAGTCCTCTGCGCAGGTCTGAGTTTACGCTCTCCTTGTCCTCAGTGTAGCATCTGTTGGAACAATACACAATCACATAAACCTGCATTGGTGTTCAGGGCTCCTTTGTGCCTGCCTCCCTCTTGGCTAACCTGACTTACCTGCAGTGTGCAGCTCAGAGCTGCCACCTGCTGTTTACATGGAGAACAGGTAAAGGTTCCTGAGCCTCCTGTCTGCAGACCTGAGCTCAGGTCACAGAACATGTGGGATCCCACCAGAAACACCCCACAACAGGACGGGGGTCTTCATCTGAATTCTCCTCTCTGATTCCCAGTTCACATAATACGAAAAGAATTTTTTTAAATTCACATTTCAGGGTTTTAAGGAACACATTTATGTATTTAGTTGGTTCCAGGTGGCACATTATTGAATATTCAGTTATCTATAAAGCACATGTTGACACTATAAATCCAGCCTTCAGACCACAGCGGTTAATAGGACTTATGGGTGAAACAGTTGCTTCATAGGTGGCTGCAGGTTTTCTCTTCTGAATGTGAGTCAATTTTTTTTGAGACGCTGCCTCTGGAGGAAATGATGTCATGTCTAACTGCTGGAGACTCTGCTGCAACAACACATCACGTTTTCCAGACCTCTCCTCTCTCACAGTGTGTGCAGAAAATGATGGAAAGCTCTGGTTCACATTAACTACGTGTTGTGTGTGTGTGTGTGTGGCAGCATACAGCGATGCTTTCTCTGCATTTCTTCTCTTTTTCCAGACTGTAGATTGGGATTAACTGTTCGCTCTGGTTCAGCATACTTGTGAAGATGAACCTAAACGTCTCTGGCTCTGGCTACTGAGTGGTTAGCTCTGTCGTCTCCTAGAAAGACGATAATTCCGTGTTAGCGATGACGTTTTCTCAGAGGTATTGTGGGTAAAACAGATTTTCATTTCAGTGCAGCCACACTTGGACCGAACTCATCCCCTGTGACCCTAAACAGGAAAAGATGTGAAGACAGGATGGATGTTTAGTTTCTGTTTGCTCAGATTCTTTCACTGAACTCTGTGTCTTCACTAGTAAAATTGTTGACACGTGTTTTTTCAGTTAATATTGACACTGGCTTCAACACAAGGTCAATCACTATCATTTGTGTGATTCAGAGATTTCCTAAAAAGCTCCTCATGGAGAACAGGAGGCGCCTGGCACACTTTTATTAGTGCTGATTTTGCATTGAACTGACAAACTAAGAGTGTCCTCCACCTCTGTGCGTTCCAGGAGATGACATGGGCTGCACGGCAGACGGCCAGACGTACACAAACAGGGACATCTGGAAGCCAGAGCCGTGCCGGATCTGCGTGTGCGACAACGGCCAGGTCCTCTGCGATGAGATCCAGTGCGATGAGCTGACCAACTGTGAGAAGATGTCCATCCCGGACGGCGAGTGCTGCCCTGTTTGTCAGAGTGACTCATCCAACAGCGGCGGGACGGGCAGTTTTGGTGAGCGAGCAGCTGCTACGGAGTTTATAGAAGGCAGGAAAAATGGCAAAGCAAGAGAAGGCGTTTGAATTCAGTGCTTTATATTATAGGTGGAGGGCTTCATACCCACAGTTCAACATACCGAAGCCTCAAATGTGGACAAAAAAATCCTTTCACAGGAATATTGTAAAGGAACAAAAACAAGAAGAATCTTCCAAACTATTCTTCAGAGTTGGAATAAATAAAAGCCTAAACAGAACTTAATGAGAGATGTTTCAGATTCCCAGTGGTGTCATGTGTTTATGAGTCAGAAAGGATGTACAAATGACTGCCTCCATCGGGCTGATGCACACCAGTAGGTTCATTCTACCAGTGAGTGACAACGGATTAATTGTGTTAATTGACTGTTTTGCTTTTGTTTACTTTGACTGACCTGCATAATGATGACAAATGGATCTCTTTACGACGGTTTCGGTGTGAACTCCGTCCTCTCAGCTTTCACATGAATGATTTATGGACAGTTTGTGTGCCTGGTCCTGACATATTCATCTGTTCACTCAATGCAATCTCTTCTGCTTTTTCCCCCCATGCAGGTGGCGGCGGCAGAATTTATAAGGCAAGTTCTGTGATGCTGGATGTCCTCACTTTATCTTGTGTTTGCTAGTATTATCACTAGAGGTCAACCAGCATGTTTTAAGGTTAATGCCAGTACTAATTATTAGATCAAGCAGAAACTGTATTTGGAACTGATATGCATTTGCTCCAACACAAAACTTTAACATGTTTATTCTTCCTGGAGTGTGATTTTAAACCTTCTCATCATTTCTGTGTTTGTTCAGGGTCAGAAGGGAGAACCTGGAGATGTTCCACTTGTGAGTATTTGCCACCTATAAACCTGCTTCATTCGTTAAATCCAAAGCAGGTGCAGGATCTAACTGGTGTGTTTCCCCTGATTCCCCTGCAGGTGACTGGTATCAGAGGCCGTCCTGGACCTATGGTGAGCACCGTAGCTGTTTGTTTTAGACGTAGCAAAAAAAAGAACCTCTTGGTTCCTCTTAAACTCCTGCGAGCAACAGGTTTCTCAGTTTCCTGTGCATGTTCTTCCTCCTTAGTTGACACTAGATGGCACAATAGGACAGTTACCTCCTGCATACCTTCACCTTAAAAGGATGCTTGCATAGCAGGGTAGTCCTCCAGTCATCTGACATTCTAAGCCGAACTGAGATGAGATTGCAAAGTTTGTCGCTGTCAGATCTGTGCTGATTCTTGCTGTTTGTTACAACAGGGACCTCCCGGCTCACCAGGAGAGAGAGGACCTCGTGGAAACAAAGGAAGGCCTGTACGTCACATCTGCAAGTCTCCACAGACATAAAGCACAAGTTCAACACACTAATAAACACTCAGTAGATCACACTCATAAGCCCACAGTAGCAGAGCAGCACAGCAGCCTCACTGGCCCTGGTGTGAGCTCAGATCTGACCTGTTCTGTTGGCAGAAGTATTACAGACCGTTGTAGAATGGATGAAGCACTCAGATCTTTTACTTAAGTAAAAACAGCAATACCACAAAAAGATACTGTGTTAGTACTCGGCCTTAATTCCAAACCTTACAGAAGGAAAAGTATGTATGTATTATCAACAGATTATATTTAAAGTATTAATTACACACCAAAATGGGCTCTGGCAGAGCTTTACTTGTAGATGTTATCAGCATATAAATACTGACTGAGGTAGAACTGATTTAACTCATTGTATATACTGACAGGTGGCTTCATTTACTACCATTCACTTTGTCATGACAGGCTTTAAAAGTCCTAATCTGGTTTAAAGTTACTAGTTCCCACAGCTGTCAGATGTAGTCGAGTAAAATAACATTTCCCTCTGAAATATGTGAGGTCAAAATAGAAAGTAGTGTCAAATTAAAATAGTGAGGTACCTTAGATTGCACTCTGGGGCAGTACTGGAGTAATTGTACTTAGATACTTTACACTGCTGGTTTATTGGGTAGGGTTTGTACACAGTATAATAATCCACAGGAGCATTTACTGGATTACAGTTTTCATTAATCAGGGCCTAATCCATCGTTCTATTACCTCCTCTTCATCCTCTACATGTCTTTATTAGATTTCAGCAACAATACTCCTGCTGCATATGCAGTATAAATATTATGATGTGTATTTAATCCATTTAAAGCTCCTTCTGTGCTCCTAAAATCAGCTCTCACATGACGTCTGGACTCTGACTACTGAGGTCATGAGAATGACTCCTCTCCACTCCCTGCTCTGTCAAAGTGGCCAAACTAAGAAAAACACTGCAGCATAAAAACTAGTGGGTTCAAAGGCAGGAGGCCAGCAGTTAGAATGTAATGTCATGTGGAAAGTTGATCTATAATGTGCTTCGCTAGCAAACATGCAGCAGGGTGATGAATGAATGTGCCCTTCTTGGTGAGTTGCAGTGGGTTGAGTGAAGCGTTCTGCCTGTGATTTATTAGAACCAGGGTTTTCCTGCTGCACACTTTACAGCCCATAGTTCATAAACAAGCAGAAATGAAGCAACATCGTTTGTATTGAGCCGGAATGACACGCTTCACTGTCAATCTTCACTACACCGATTAACTGATTTATCTCTATTTCCATCTTTAAATTCACTCAAATGAAATCAGAATAAGAGCTGAAGTGTATCCAAGAGCCGTCGCTGCCAGAGTGAATAAATCAGTGTCAGACTGAGTGGAGCTCAAAACGCTTGTGAATCAGCATCTCTCCCTCTTTTACTTTCTAGGGACTGCGTGGTGCTGCGGGTTATGATGGAGAGCCTGGTGTACCAGGTCAGCCCGGTGAACCAGGACCCCCTGGACCCCCAACACACCCCGGGGTGAGCAGAGCATCACCAAAATACTGTGATCACAAGTACTGCATGGACATGGGCCTGCATGTGCACAGAAAGAGCAAACGCAACACCCAGAGGACGAGGAGAATTATTACAGCTCTACACTTTGTTATGATGCAGTCTTTCATGTCAGCTCTTACATGATGTAGACAGTTACCATGGCTCCCTGTCCAGTAGTTCCCTGGTGAATTATCAAGCACCACGTTGTGCCTGCTCACAATAAAAAAATGCATGTTTTAAATATTTAGGGGGACTTATCTCCCACGCCCTCCCTAAACCTATGATATGAATACTGATTCCACCCAGTTAAAGTGAACTGTTTCCCCTGCAGGGCCTGGGATCCCAGATGGCATCAGGGTTTGATGGGAAAACAGGACCTCAGGCCATGCTGAGTGGCTCAAGGGTAAGAGGACGTAAACGAAACGTGAACTAACCTAACGCGTCTGCATTTCCTAAATCCTTCAGCCGCAGAGCAAAAAGCTGAAACTGTATTTTTCCCTTAAACTTAGGCTTGATTGTTTAGTGGACAGGGATTTTTTTGCAGCTGCGACAGAGGACAAGAGACAAGCTGACAGCTGGGAGGAACAATGTTGTTCATAATTGCTCTGGTTTTGCTTCCTTACCACAGCTCTAGGGCTCATATGTTCTAATTATGGGTTGTTGATATTAAATCTGTCGACCTCATATGTACATTTCACAGTTCAACTTGTATATCTTTTATTAACCCCTCCCCATCTTGTACACACCAACACTTACTCCCACTTCCCCCGGTGTGTAACACAGACTTTGTAACCCTTCACACTGTCAGGGTTGTATTTTCCAGACTTTGGAGCTCTCTCTCTCTCTTTCTCTTTCTCCAGAGCTACACAACTTTCACAACTTCAATTCCACAGAACGCATAAATTAAACTTGATGTAAAAGTTCTCCTTTAATTGTGAATATAATGCAGTATTGCGTGTTGATCTTCCAGACATGGCTCCCTGTCATAAAGCCCACCACATGAACACACCCACTAATGCACAGCAATGTCTGTGAGCAGTTGCAACACTTCTGTAAACTGATGCTTCAGTTTAACACTGATTGGAGCCTTTGCACCATCATGCAAGCTGCTGGCTTCAGACTGGATGAGTTCACTCTGATTTCAAATACAAAGTAGTGATAACACATCAGTCACGTGTTGCTGGTGATGCCATCGTCCATCGTCCACTGCCTGCCCGCTGCAGGAGTCCTGAGCTCTGACATCAGCATCAGTCCTGGATGTTTCTGTCCCAGCTCATCCTGGAGATGCTCCACCACCCTGGATGTTTCTGTCCCAGCTCATCCTGGAGATGCTCCACCACCCTGGATGTGAATGACACCAGGACGTCCCCGATCAGCTCCACAGAGCGTTCATCACCTCAGTGTCACTGAGCTTCACTCTCCCTCCACCGGCGGGTCTTTCTCCACGGTGCTGCCTGCTGTTTCGGTTTCCCCCAAAGCGGCGTCACATTCCTCCTTCGTAGCCGCTTTAGCACTCTCAAACCCGGCGTCCCCCTCCTCCTGTTTAGTCCCTGCTTCACGCTCCCCGTCGTTCTCGCTGCTCAGGCCGTCCTCCTCCATCAGAGCCACGGCCTGCTCCTCGGACCACTCTCGGTAAGCGTTCTCCACCGCCTCCCGGGAGCAGCCCACCAGCTTAGCCGTCTCGGCGATGCTCACACCCAGCTGTCGGGCCATGTCGATCTGACCCTTGTCAAACTCGCTCAGGGCTTCGTACGCCTCCATACTGCCGCAGGTTTAGCAGAACAGCCCCCGTTAGTTGCTCTCCAAGCGGTATAGAGGAGCGGGAGCCGCGGGGCCGAGTGGAGCCGACAGCGGGACGTTCGGCTCCAGTCGGCCGGCGGGATTCTCGGGTCGCGCATGCGCTCTGTGGGCTTGACGGAGATGGACGATAATGCGCATGCTCCAGAGGATCAAATTTACAGAGGCATGTGGAACATCCGGGTATCTGCTGCACTGGAACTGAACTCCTTCTGTCTCTGCTACTTCTCTTTTAGTACAACACTTTTATTGGAAAATTATTTGAACAGTACGTTTTGTAATCATATATTTAAAAAAATCAAAAGAAACTAAGGAAAACTAAAAGGGAAAAATGGAGTTGCTTCTGTGGTATAAATATATAAAGAGAGCAGTTTTTGTAATTGCATTACACCTAAGCTGAACAGCAGAGTAATTGTTCTTAAAATTTAGAACTACTGTTTACATTCACTGTAAAAATGCAAAAATACAGCTGCAGCCCCCACAGTGGGAACTCACTACAATGCACTTACAGTAAGCACACATTTTATTACTCAGAGTCAAATCATTCTTTAAAAAAAAAAAAAACTTCATATGTCCAACTTTATTTTTGATGAAAGACTACATTTTTCTAGAACCATGTTTATGCAATTAGGCTAGTTAGAAATCCCAGCTGCACTCAGTTTGTTTCCAGTGATGACAAGTTTAATGACTTGTGTTTCAGTGATAACAGGTGTATTCACTTTAGTTATACTGAGTTTCTACTCAGTGCCTGTATTTTCAGCACAGCCGTTCTTTTGTTTTGATTGTTCATTAATAGAAAATACCCAACCATCAGTGCAGACATAATGCAATTACTGTGAGGTAATACGACTTTTAATCATGTTACATTCAAGTGAAGTTGCACAGGGATGTTCTCATTTCTGTTTCGATCTGCTGGATAAATAAATGTATGTACATGTTTGTTTGACTGCAGCATAACATTGCGACCTATCACAGAGCTGCCAGCTGTCACAGCAACACCGAACATATGTAAAATGAAAGCAGGTTGATAACCACCACATGGCAGCAGAATTGATGTGCCTCAAAACTGGCCGTGTGCAATTTATGTGGCACAGCAGCGGAGACTTCATCAGTGATTTACATTTTCTGATGTGTCACTGGGATCCTGTGGCCGCATTATTAAAGCTTTCTGCACAGATTTACGTTTTCTACTGGGAAATCATTTGGAAATGAATTATTGTTTCCTCTGAGGAGTCACATTATTTTTTTTCTGGTGTGACAAATCGATTATTGTGGAGTTTTCAGTGTTGCTTAAAGTCAGTAATAATACAAGCAGAAGCATTTTGCAAGCATGAAAAACATCTAAACAAAAACAAGACAGACCACCTCACAGTGAAGTACTATTTGTTGTACTCGGCCCAGAGGTTAGTGTACTTGCCTGTATCTATGCAGTGTATGAGCACAGGTCTGCTGCACATCGGCATTGTCCTTTGAGATTTCATAGCGCTGCAATAAAGTGAACTTTTCCCCTCATGTTCACCCCAATTACGAAAAAAGAACACAAGCTACACAAATAACAGAAAATGAGAATGTGCTTGTTTCTACCTAATCATATATGGTCATTTGAAATAGTTGGTTAGATTCAGATGGAAAGTAGCTGATCTAAAAACAATGGGTGTGAATAGAATTTGATTGTGGTTCAGCATTAACAAAAACTGATGCAGAAAACTCGACAGCAACACATCCTTGCTGAAACACTGCAACCGTTAATCTTCACGGTCCACAGCCCAAGAACACCTGCTGGAGAAATAGTCCCAATGAAAACCGTGAAAACTATGTGTCTGACTGTGTCACTAATGATGCTGGTCGACTTCTGAATTGAATTCATGGCTCTCGCCCCTTCAGTGATGGGCACAGCATGAAGAAGACGTGAACAATCTGTTCTCTCTTTATTGGTTGCCTTTAAGCAAACAAGCTGGGAAGCCTTTAGTTGCTTTTTTGATGTTTCACAGTAAATAACATTTAGCTTTAAAGTAGATTTTTAGTGAATATGCCTGCAGTCAAGTAAAACTTTTAGTGTCGTAACATCTGCTCCAGTAGAGTGTTTGGTGTGTGTGAGCATTACTCAGATGAGAAGGATTGTTTAGTTCACACTGTTAGGAAGCAGGTTTATGGAGTTTCTAAAAATGTAATCACCAACTTCCACCATCTTGTTTGTTTCAGGGAGAGGCTGGAACCAGAGGACCTCCAGGGCCCAACGGCTCACCTGTAAGTCCACGACCTCCTCACTGTGCAACAAACAACACTGACACTTGAATGGCATGCTACAGTTTTGTTTTGCTCCTTGTTTATCTTTTTAATGTTTCATCCCTCCTTTTTAGGGTCAAGCTGGCCCACAAGGACCCCCTGGAGATGTTGGTGAGCCAGGATCCATGGTATGACATGATTCTTCTGTACACTTCCTGTGTGTGGCAAAATCAGACGTACACTCGGGTGGATTGTGAATGTGATTTGCATGATATTGACTGATTTATTTTGATGTGCTACTTACCTGAGACTGCAACACCACACCTGCTACACAGTGAGACTGGCCTGAACACATCTGAACTCTGCTGCAGTGATCTTCAGAATGATGGGTAGCTGCTGGATGTTTATTGTATGTGTGTTTGTCAGGGTTCGCCTGGACAAAGAGGACCCGAGGGCCCCGCAGGGAAACCAGGCGAAGACGTGAGTCAGCTTTGGGCCGCCTGTCTTGATAGATGCAACATTAAAGAGATAAAAAAAGAACATGTGTGATGTTAATGTAACAGGCCATCAGCATTCACTCTCACTTCTCTGTCACATTGTACCACTTGTCAGCTAAGATCTAAGATCACTATCAATGGGGACATTTTTAAAAAATCAGCCTCAAGCAGTTGAGTGTTAATCTGTATTCATAAATGAGCATTTCTGACAGTTAGACAACCTTGGCTGCATTCAGGATATTACGAATCCTTGAGCCTCTTGGTAATTACAAAGCATGGTGACAGACAGTGCACTCAGAGTCAGGAGAAGTGAAATCATTTGGTTCCTACGATTGTCACTGAGTAAAACCTCTTGATAAATTACATCTTAGACACAAAACAAGAAGGATGCTCCCACCCTGCATCCAGAGTGCTAAATACAGTCTGTGGTTAGGAGATCCTTGAGCAACACAAAACCCACAAGAAGAAATCTCTCGTATAATTTGGTGGCATTTATTTCACTTGTTGCTATTAAACTTTTCTGTAATGTATGAATTCTGCATGTTCACACAGGGAGAAGCAGGCAAACCAGGAAATAGTGGAGAAGTTGGATTCCCTGGATCAGCAGTAAGATTATGGAACTCAAAACCTAATAAAGATTCTTGTTTATGAATGTCCAGTAGACATAACTAATGATGTCATATATTTTAGGGGCCTCGAGGTTTTCCTGGAACACCCGGGCCTCCTGGCCTGAAGGGCCACAGGGTGAGTATAAATCCTCTGAAACATTTGGACGTTATAAAATAAGCATCAGTGCTGCTATGATTACTAGGAAATCTTTTAATAAGAGTGACTTTACATAATTTTGCTGGGTTTTGTCTGTCCTTGTACACTTGGCTCAGCTCTCCATGCACGGCACGTAGTTTAACTGTGTTATTCTGTGTTGTTGACAGGGCCACGCTGGAATACTTGGCCAGAAAGGAGAAACTGGAACAGTTGGATCCAAGGTATGAAAGAAGTCAAACAAAACACATGACATTCTCAATCTGTCTGTCAGTTGGTTTGTTTGATTGGCTAAATGATCTCTGTTGAACTTACCTGCTTTGCTAAAAGGCCTGTTAAATATCTTGTTATGTATTAGTGTCATCTCACTGTAATTAAATACAATTTTCTGTGGTTTTCTAGGGTGCCACAGGGCCCCCTGGTCCCATGGGAGGACCTGGACCCATGGTAAGTTCAGTTAAAGAGCCAGAGAATGCTTTGAAAGTGTGACACTGCCCATACAGATGATACAGTTGAGTGGTCTTTCTGATTTTGCTCTTATCTTGAATTAGCTGAGCCTGAATCTAGCATATAACCCTCTGAATGTCCTAACTTTAAAGGGGTGAATTAAACAGAGTTCAGCTGTAATTTATCACTGTCTGTGAATAACAGGGTCCTGCTGGGATGCCAGGAGAGAGAGGACGCTCTGGACCTGGCGGTATAGCAGTAAGGATGATAACACTATGCAACAGCAACATCTACTCCCACAATCTTTTTCGTTTCACTAATGGCCAAAGTGTGGAAGCTGTAGTTTTCTGTATTTGAGTTTATGTGTATAAATGTTCAATATGAGTATTTTTTGGTTTTGTTTAAACAAATTTACATGAACAGGCTCTAGTTAGTTTATGATTTATGAATCAAACTGATAGAGTTTTGTTTCTTAGGGTAAACGTGGTGCACCTGGGAACATCGGGAAGCCTGGTCCAATGGTAAGTCAGCATTCATAGTGTTTCACTTCTGTGGATTTAATGTACACTTCAGGGATCAACATGACATTTGTGGATGTAATTACACATGCTAAGGTGGATTCAAGTAGAAAAACATGAAAAATATTTATGTATGTCAATACGCATCTCCATCTAACGTAAACACATGTGATCATTTTGCCACGTGTCCTGAAACTTACAGTCACACATACAGAAAAGTAGAGTTTTGTTATAGTAGCTGTGTCCTGCTATACCTGGACTATCGCTGTTTTTTTTTCATTTGTAATGTGAATACACAATTTATCAGTTACATTGATACAATAATATCTTATATTGTCATTATTGTTGTTCAACAGGGTCCCCTGGGTCTCAATGGCCCACCTGGATATCCAGGAACCCCAGGAATGAAGGCAAGTACAGTAACCGACCGAGCAGAGAGGACTTTCTTTTTATCGTCCATGTGATGCTGGATGTTTTCAGAGCTGTCAAAGTCAACCGTATCTCGTTTCTTTACAATAATTACACACGATGATTGTCTTCTTCAGGGACAACCTGGCCCCACAGGTGTCCGAGGTCCAGAGGGCGCACAGGGACAGAGAGGAGAGACCGGTCACCTGGGCAGACCTGGACCAGTTGGCATCAGGGTAAATTTAAACCCTTAAATGTTACAAACAACAAATTGTTGTGACATCTCTGCTGATGTTTCAGAATAGCTCCTTGTATTTACTACCTGAGTATCTAATTTGAATTTTCTTTTCAAAGGGACCCATGGGTACAGATGGAGGCCCAGGTACCAAAGGACCAGTGGTATGTACACATTTATGCATTTAGGCAAATTCTCCGTTAAGGTTTAAACACACTGAGGTCACAAACACATGGTTAATTCTTCACAGGGCAATCTCGGCCCACAAGGTCCAGGTGGCCATTCTGGACCCCCTGGCCCTCCAGGACCTCAGGGAAGCACTGGTCAGCCTGGTATCAAAGGACAACTGGTAAACTGACTCTAACTTTTGACTGCATTGCTGGAATCTTTTAAAATCAATTATAAACAGAGGCTTCATGTGGAGAAGACTCACATTTTTCTTTTTTGTGTCAAAGGGAGATGTTGGTGTCGCAGGATTCAAAGGAGAAGCTGGACCCAAAGGAGAGCCTGTAAGATTCAAATCAAAATGTCAAAATGATGTCTATCACGAGACAAAAACATTTAGCTGATGAAAGGCACCAGGTAAAACTGTATTCTGACTTGTGTGTTAACTTCCTAGGGTCCGCCAGGCTCCCAGGGAGTTATAGGACCTCAGGGTGAGGAAGGAAAGCGAGGACCACGTGGAGACTCCGGCTCTGTTGGCCCTCCTGGTCCCGTCGGTGAGAGAGTGAGTCAGCATTCTGTGTCCTATCGTAAAAGTCATCCAAGACAGGGCTGCAGTGTCAGGACAGGGGTCAGCTCTGTAATGAATTCAGTCCTGAGAAGTAATCACTTTTGGGAGGGAGGCAATGAATCGCTTTTGACAGATCAGTGTATAAAATTAGAAATGCCCCCGTTCATGCTGGAAATATATTCACTCATGGATAGTGACAAATACGATGATTAGCACTGTTGGCTCACAGCAAGAAGGTCCAGCTGGCCTTCTGTGCTCTCCTCATGTCTGTGTGGTTTCCTCCTGGTGCTCTGGCTTCCTGCCATAGTCTAAAAGTTAGGTGTACTGCAGCTCCAAGCTATCCTGTAGGTTATCTCTAGTTTCTTTACTGCAGTGATCTGATTTAATGCAGTTGTATAAATGTGAATGTGATGAGAATCTAAGTCATCATCTGTTTTTCAGGGAGCTCCTGGAAACAGAGGGTTCCCTGGTGCTGATGGGCTGCCAGGACCAAAGGTGGAGTATATTTTACATTTACTGTTCTTGGAAATCAGTCTGCTGTACTTAACAGTAATGATTCCATTTGTGATGTTTCTATCAGCAGTCTCAGGGAATAATTATCTATTTTTTATTGAAAGGGTGCTCAAGGAGATCGTGGCACATCTGGCCCAGGAGGGCCAAAAGGTTCCCTAGGAGACCCAGGGCGTACAGGAGAGCCTGGTCTGCCAGGTGCAAGGGTAACACAAGAACTTAGCATTTTACTTTTCAGCTACATGATCTTTTAACTCCTTTACTTCATAGAAAAAAGTATTTCTAGCTTCTAAATTTCCAATACTCACAGTTTTATCACTTCTTTTCCCCAGGGTCTTACTGGTACCCCCGGAGTCCAGGGGGCAGAGGGAAAGCCAGGACCACTGGTAGGTCACAAATTAAATACTGGACATACAAATTACAATCACTGCCAGTTTTCTTACTGATTGAGATGAACCATCAGTGTCGGTTGAGACAAAGTATGATGTGCTTCTTATTAAGGGGGCTCCAGGTGAAGATGGTCGTCCAGGTCCTGCAGGGTCCATTGGAAACAGAGGGCCGGCAGGAACCATGGGAGTACCGGGTCCAAAAGGCTTCAATGTAAGATGAAAAATTACTCAAAACTGTGCGTTAATAGATCAGTCCTCTCAGTCTCTGTTCCATTTCTAATCCAAATCATGATCTTCGCTTAAAGGGTGACCCAGGAAAGACAGGTGAACAGGGATCTGCAGGAGTTCCAGGTCAAAGAGTGAGTACCGTCTATGAATCAAGACTTTGTTTTGCATTCAACATGGAAAGAATACATAAAAACTTTCCTGAGATGCTGTATGTGCAACCAGTTCTGCATCGTGTTCAGTACTCCTTTACTGCAGTGATGGACTTTACAACAGAAGTCATTAGTTAGGTAATCAGTAATTCACCATTACCTAATACCTCCACACACCTTTTGTAGATCAAACAATGGGTCTCCTCCAGATGTCCAATGTGCAGGACTGTTAACTGTCATTTTGTCTTCAGGGTCCTCCAGGAAAAGATGGAGAGGTTGGTCCTGCAGGGCCCCCTGGTCCACCTGTAAGTATCCCATGTCTTTTTAATCACAATATCTGCTCAGAACATTTTTTATTGCCATTACAAATGACACAGAAATGATTGTTTCGTCTCAAAGGGTGTTGCAGGAGACAGAGGAGAGCAGGGACCTCCAGGTGTAAATGGATTCCAGGTTTGTAATTGTTTTTGGCTGGTAGTCAAATGTGTGAACGTTGTAACAGTTTCCAGAGTTGGATAAATGTGAGGGGACAAGGGAATTGTGCTACAGTGGTCATGTTTGACTTTTCTTTTGTGCTCTTAGGGTCTGCCTGGAAATCAAGGCCCCCCTGGAGAACCTGGAAAACCAGGTGACCTGGTAAGTCCAGCAAAAAGTAGAAATTCAACTTTTAGCTATATCGCATAATAGGTTTAGTCTTGTTCACTCCCTTAACATGACTTATTTCATTTGAACTGTCATATAGTTGAGACCCAACATGGGTAACACAACGGTTTCTTTTTCTTTCAGGGTATTCCCGGAGAGCTCGGTTCTGTGGGTCAAATCGGACCAAGGGTAGGTGAACTGCATTCGTTTCATCAGTGTAAGATGGATGGCGACGCTGACGATCGGAGAATTGACTGATGGTATCTGTTCTCTAGGGAGAGCGTGGAATTCCTGGGGAGAGAGGAGAGCTGGGTCCAACTGGTCTGCAGGGACCTAAAGGAATTCCTGGTGCACCTGGTCCAGATGGGCCAAAGGTACTATTACACCGATATGACCTACAGTGATCAGCCACAACATTAAAACCACCTGCCTAATATTGTGAAGGTCTCCCTCGTGGTGCTAAAGCAGCTCTGGATCATTAGGACGTGGACACAGGACCTTTGAAACGTTAGCTGTGGATCTTTTGGGTTTTGTGGGTTGCATAGGAGGGCCTTAATGGATCGGGATTCGGATTAGGGGAGTTTGGTGGCCAACGTAAATGCTTTTGACATGTTCTTTAAATCATACCTAGTAGTTTAATGGTGTGGCAGGGCATATTGTCGTGTCCTGACCCAGCAGAACTTTACACTGTAAGACTGGTCAACGTTATTCACTGAACCTGTCAGAGGTTTTAATGCCGTGGCTGATCTGTGTATGTGCTCAGCGGAAGTGTGGACTTATTTGGGCAAATCTGGATAACCTTGATGTTTGTCACTGAAGGGTAGTCCTGGCCCCCCTGGTGCTCTCGGTGACGTGGGTCCTCCAGGTCTTCAGGGAATGCCAGGAGAGAGAGGCATATCTGGGCCTCCTGGGCCGAAGGGTGACAGAGTAAGTTTGTCACCATCTTTGCAGAAATCCTGACTGGTGCTTTGGTAATCTGTGTGGGATGCTAGTAATGTTAGTCCATGTATGGGCAAAATGATTGCAACTCTGATCTCTGCTTTACCAGTAAATCCACTTTTTTTCTTTGGTGTCTTTTTTCAGGGAGCACTTGGTGAGAAAGGATCGGAAGGTACACCTGGAAATGATGGTGCAAGAGTAAGCAAACGGTCTTTCACTTGCTACACATTTAGCCTAAACCATGAACAAAGAAGTTAAATTTACACTTGCAAGGCTAAAATAAACTGGCGTTGATGATGTATTCAGGCCTGCCACAACTTGTTCCAAGAAATGCGTCCACTGACATGACTGTACAAGTTACTGTTAACAATGAGCAATAGTGATTTGTGGGAAACCCCAGTCTGACTTCTTTACTGTCAACAGGGAACTCCAGGTCCTGTTGGCCCACTAGGACCTGCTGGCCCCAGCGGGGAGAAGGTAGAGTCTTTTTTTCTAACACATGTTTAAAGGCTGATATTCACATTACAGCAATTCAAGGTTCTTAGGATGCCCACTGTGCTGTGAAGGACAGTCTTTGGCTCATGCTGCTTTAACAAGGATAAAAATACTTGATTTATGCAACAAGCACTTTCTCAGTAAAGGGGAACTTGTGTAACTTATCTACAGGGAGAACCTGGACCTAGAGGACCATCTGGACCTCCAGGATCCAGAGGAATGCATGTATGTAGACCCAACCGGTATTTTTATCTTGCACATTAAGTCCACTTTGACCATGTTTATTGTGCTGCAGTATATCAATGCATTATTATTGTTGCAGGGAGCGAGAGGTGACCCCGGCCCGATTGGTGCTGTTGGATTTGCTGGACCCCCTGTAAGTAGATCTGAACACTCCTGTGTTCTAAACTTATTTGTAGCTTATATTGATGCTCCTGGAGGTGAAGGAAGGAAAATATTCATGCAAATGCTATGGGCACTTTACAGGGTCCTGATGGCCAACCTGGAGTCAAGGGAGAGCCTGGAGAGCAAGGCCAGAAGGGAGACGCTGGGTCTCCAGGACCACAGGGCTTGGCCGGTGCTCATGGACCTCCTGTGAGTAACAGAGACACATTTTAAAGCAATCAGTCATGTGATGTTGTTACCAGTCTCATCAGATGTCTTTGTGCATTTAATTCATTTACTTGGGACGTTTCTGTGTATAAATTCCTGCAAAACTATGTATCCTTTGCATACATGTCTTCAGAGTTCCAATGAAGCTGATGTTTGTTTCCCCGCCAGTGTGTTGCTGACAAATGGTTTTCTAATGAGTTGTTGGTTTATTTTAGGGGCCTGTTGGAGTTGCTGGACTGAAAGGAGGAAGAGGAACGCAGGGTGCACCAGTAAGATGATTTCATGGTTACACAAGTGTTACTACCACGTGAAATTAGATGGGAAAAAAAGATTTTATAATCCCAGGAAGGGTAGCACTCCTGATTATTCCATTTCAAAATGCTGTACTCTGTTATGTCACTGTAAATATTGTTATAAGATTAGGAAAACTGTATCTGAGGGTTTTTCTGCTCGCAGGGACCCACGGGTTTCCCTGGATCTGCAGGAAGAGTCGGACCTCCAGGCCCAACTGTAAGTATTGACTTGAGTTAGTATAAAAACATAGTGAGGGTCATAGAAAGAAATATTTGCCTTAAACATGTGAAACTGTGAGTCACTAAAGTCTAACATACAACCAGAAGGTGATAAGAGTTGAGTAGAGTTGGAGTATGAGAATCTGATTTAATACAGTTTAACAGCTAAAATTTAATTTTTATGGAAAAATGGGGATTTAAGTGTAAATATGGAGAATAACTGCTGTTTATAAACAAATAGAAACCATCTTTAGTTTTTCTCCATATCGTTTTTTAATTGTATCATTCAGAAGGGTTTGTCTCCCAAGTAACAGTTCTACAGCCCCTGTGCATCTGTAATCAATCATACGGCCAAATATTTGGACTTTCAGGCCTCGCTAGTCTTTCAAGTTTCACAAGGGGCTTGTTGGAGAACCGAACTGCATCTGAAAACTTTTTTTCCATGTGTCAGCATTTGTTAACTTTCCTGAAGAGACAACCCAACATTCAAACATGCTTTATGCTGTGATAGGCACGATCTGAAGTGGCGACTTGGAACAGAGATAAACACTTCTGATGTGGTGCCGCAGCATGAACACGTTGTTTGAACATGCTTTGAACTACATAGTTCTATATTATCACTCCTAATAGGGTCCAGTTGGAGAACCTGGACCCCTGGGACCCCCGGGAAAAGAAGGACCTTCTGGACTTCGTGGAGATCATGGACCCCCTGGAAGACAAGGCGAGCGCGGACCTCCAGGACCATCAGGCAGCCCAGGAGACAAAGGGGACTCCGGAGAGGACGGCCCCACGGTATACTGATGCTACTGTATATACGTGATACTGTTTTAATGAGTGTGATTTGAAGTAAGGTTAATGGTTGTTCTGTCTGCTGTTTTCTGTGTCTGGTGTTGTTGGCTTCAGGGTCCTGACGGTCCTCCAGGCCCAGCTGGAACTACAGGACAGAGAGGCATTGTGGGTCTTCCTGGTCAGAGAGGAGAGCGTGGGATGCCAGGTCTCCCAGGACCAGCGGTGTGTATCACTAGAATCCTCTTTCTATTTTTCACAGCTGCTTCATGTGGAGTTTAAAATGGAGTTAGATCATAAATCATATTAAGACCCTGACTGCCTCACTGTTCAGTCCACAGTCCACTTTATTTCACTACTTCTGCAGTATATATTTGGTATTTGTGTGTGTTCGGTTGTATTATCAGCTGCCTGTTGCTTTTTAGGGTCCACCAGGAAAACAGGGATCCACAGGACCAGCTGGAGATAAAGGCCCTCCAGGTCCAGTGGGTGTACCTGGTGCTAACGGACCTCGTGGAGACCCTGGTCCTGATGTAAGTGCATGATTTCAGTAGTTTGTGGTCCCCAGGTTACATTACCACAGCTATCTTAATGTTTTCTTTGTCTGCTCCTCAGGGTCCAGCAGGATCTGATGGCCCCCCAGGAAAGGATGGTGTTCTGGGACAAAGGGTAAGATGCAAAGAGAGTCAGAATGTTCATTCAGTGTTGCTTTTCCTGTTACAAGTGACTGACAGGCTTTAAACATGCAGGGAGACCGAGGAGATTCTGGTCCTGAGGGCCTGGTTGGTCCTCAGGGGCTCCCTGGACCTCCTGGTCCTGTTGGTGCACCAGGTGATGCTGGAAAAAGAGGAGAGTCTGTAAGTAGTTTATCACCCTCTAGAAGTTTCTGTTCTGTGCTCATATGTTTATCTGCCTGTCCATCTGCAGGATGTATTAACATGTGCTGAGGACACATGAGGACATTCTGGGAGTAGACCTGATTTCAATCCTTAACAGAAAGTCGTAGGAATGATGTGTAGAAGAGGCTGGAGAGTCTCTCAGTGCTGGCAGAGGTCTGCGTTCCCCGAGGCCTTTCTAATTACTCTACTCATTTACAGGGCTCAAGAGGACCTGCAGGCCCACCTGGTTCAGCTGGAAAGAGAGGATTAGTGGTGAGTCTGCATCTTTAGGCCTTGTGAAATATTCCAGTTTATGAGCTCACATATATTAAGTTGCATTTACGAAACTCAATGACCTTTTCAGACACACATCCATGATGTCAGCGCAGAATCACAATAAAAAACTCTTATCCCTGTTTGAAGATTACAATCATGAAATGTGTGTA
Source organism: Dascyllus trimaculatus (assembly GCA_024666655.1). NCBI lineage: Eukaryota > Metazoa > Chordata > Actinopteri > Pomacentridae > Dascyllus > Dascyllus trimaculatus. Next base: position 29,767,832 of record CM045456.1, on the reverse strand, counting down.
ATCGTTCCAAATTCAGGGACCCCAAGGACCAAGAGGAGATAAAGGTGACCTGGGTGATCATGGAGAGAGAGGGCAGAAGGGACACCGAGGCTTCACCGGTTTGCAGGGTCTTCCTGGACCTCCAGTAAGTTAAAGAGACGCTCAGTGATGTGATCACGTTGACTCCTCTCACCTCTGGTTCATCTCAGAATCAGTGTATACAGTTACAGAGTTCCTTCATTATTCAGATGCACTTCGCAAACCGTGTTCTGAAATGCAAATGCAGTCAGGCAGTTACCAGAAGTTCACATGTATTCACTTAACGTTTAATAAATTCTTTTAATGCAGAGCATCTAAAGGAGTGCAGAATGAGTTCATGATAGGGTTCTACCTTCACAGTGTGAGAATGTAAAGACATAAACATGTTCTGGTGTTATAATGGACAGTGTATGAGGAGAGGAGAGGAGCCTAAATCAGCCAGCATATCAAATTTGTACTTTCGTCTTATTATTCCTTCCATTGTTTCTGTACTGTGATGGTTTAGAAGCACAGATCTCATCTCCAGACAGAAAACATTCCTGCAGTCGTGCCTTTGAAAACCTTTGGAATACATTTTTGCACAGAACGAAGACAGTAAAATTAAATCCCTCATCATTTATGCTGACGACGGCACATGAGCAGGGGGTTTCTTAATAGCCAGCATAGACAGAAAAATCTGAATCAGCGTTCATATGGGCACCTGACTGTTGTTTTCAGCAGTGGTGGCCTGTATCCAAGTGCATGTACTCAAGTGCTGCACTTAACTACAAGTTTGTGGTACTTTTACTTCACTCAAGTGTATACATTTGATGTAGCTTTATACTTATACTCATACTTTTGACTCCACTATATTTACCTGCCAGTCAAAGTGTTCTATTATGGGCTGAGGACATTCTTCTGCTTCTTAAGATACATAAAACAGTTTAGTAACTACAACCTCTTGGATTTGTTGGAATATGTAATAATAAAAAACATGATGATCTTACAGATTATGACACAGTGCTGTAGATTAAACAGGCCAAGCCTTTATAATGTAGTTGAAATGAGCTCATAAAACAAACACAGTAATGCAGTAGTAATGTTAATCAAGAAACATCATATATCACAGTAAAACACTGGCAGGAACAGTTTACTACACATTCAGGACTTTTACTTTTGATGCTGTGAGTACATCTTGCTGATAATATTTAAATACTTTTACTTAAGTTTGGTTTTGAATGCGGGATTTTTCCTTCATAGGGTGGTATTAGTACACTTACTAAGATACTTTTAGGACCAGTTATCCTTTAACTTCAAAACTCCAAAAGCTCAGCTGATCTGATCCATACCTGCATAAAGGTATGGGACACGTTTTTTTAATCCTGAGGGCTTGACAGAGCTGGGAGGTGGAGTCTAATCCAGGTGACATCAGGCAAGAGATGGGTAAATCCTGGACAGGCTCGCAGTCAGACTCAGGGCTGACATGGCCAGATCAGGTGTGAACTGACTAAACCTGCATGTTTAGTCAGTTCGAAGGAAACCCACAGAGGGACAAATCGAACATGAGAAACCCCACTCAGAGAAAAACAGGAGACAAATTTACAAGGAAACTAATCCCATTACTCCGCCCCTCAGGGCCCCATCAGTGTTTCTAAAAATGTGTCTGAACAATGGAGAAATAGAGCTGTGAGGTCTCCTGTCTGAGTATCCTTTGACAAGTTGCTTCCACAAAGTGCACCCAAGAGATTAATTATTATTCATTTCTTGCTTTTAGGGTACCACTGGTGAGCAGGGAGCTCCAGGAATCATTGGACCAAGCGGCCCGAGGGTAAATGCTGCAGCTACATTTGTTTCAGGAGGAAAACATGGCTTCTGTTCTCCCTCTATGATAACATATCGTTTGTAATTTAGCTAACTTACTGCCTATTTATCTATGCTGATATCATTTTGGAGTTATTTTTCTTACTCTGAGGCTAAAAGCTTACAAGTCTTTACTGGAATATGTTTCAGGGGCCTCCTGGACCTATTGGACCTCATGGAAAGGAAGGATACATGGGACAGCCGGGACCGATGGGACCTCCAGGAACTCGTGGACTCAGTGGAGAAATTGGACCAGAGGTATTGTCTCATTATACATGCAGAGAGAGCTCATAAAGTACTGCTGCTAACAGCCAGCTCAGACTGTCCGTTACACTGCTGAACATCTTTTCAGCAGATGTTGGGGAAGTGGAGGAAGGGATTGCTTTAAGTGTCGTATTCTCATCTGTTTCTACCAGTAAATAAATACTCCAAACTCTACATCCATACAAAATTAAAAACCTTACTACTCCCAAATCCACAGGGCCCTCCAGGAGAACCTGGACCCCCAGGCCCTCCCGGTCCTCCAGGACCTCCCATGGCGGCTATGGATGACCTGTTCGGTGGCCCTAACGATTACGACTCTGGACCTCCTCCTCCTCCTGAGTTCAGCGAGGACGAGGCTATGCCCAACAGCAACTCCTCCACCATAGTGCCCATCGACCCCAGCGTTCAGGTCACCCTGAAGGCCCTCAGCAGCCAGATCGACAGCATGAAGAGCCCAGACGGCAGCAGGAAGCATCCTGCCAGGACCTGCGATGACCTCAAGAGATGCTACCCCATGAAGAAAAGCGGTGAGAGAGCCCTCACAAAAACTTTCTGGCAAACAGTTGTACTTTATTCTGGCAATGTTGCCTCAAATTTGCAGCGAGTTCATATAGTCACATGTGAACTAGGTTTGTGGCAAACCTGGCTGACTTTGTGGAAAATCCATTAGCTTTACCCACTTTATCCTTCAGCTAATCACAGCGGGGCTGGAGTCTGTCATAGCTGGAAAGGTTGAACACAGGCAACCATTCATGCTCACATTCAGACCTATGGTCAGTTTAGAATCACCATTTAACCTACTGAGCATGTCTTTGGACTGCCGGAGGAACCTTGTGGAAACCTAACCAGTGACAGAAAGAACAGCCAACCAGCAGATCGGACTCCCATCCCAAACCACTGCACCACCATGAACGCAAACATGTTATTCAAAAAACTACATAAAATATTGTAGCAAACCAGCCAAAGGTTTCCCACAAAGTTAGAAGTCCAGTAGTTCTCCGCAAGTTCAAAAACAAAAAGGATCTGAGGAACTGTCCTGGCAAAAAAAAACAATTAAAAAGCCTTTATCCGGGTACCTATTCAGTGATGAAATTGTACTACATAGACAGTACTTATACATGTTAAAATAAAACTAGGATACAACCCACATGTAGGAGCACTAACTTCTTCATGGTGTAATCCACAGTATTCTTCTTTAGAAGATGCAGGACGATGAAAAACTTCTGAGCAGACGGCCAATAAAGTCACAGATAAAACTCCACAGTGTGGCCACTAGAAGGCTCGAGGCAAGGCAGGTTTAATGGTACAGCACATTTCGACAGCAAGGACTTTTAAAGTGCTCTACTTAAAACAATAAAAGAAAAAGTAATATAAAACAGAAAATAAAAGTCACAGTGCAATTTAAGACGTTCAAAAGCCTCAGATTCGGTTCAGTGATAGGCAGAAGCTGAGAGAATGTACACCAGGGGTCTCAAACTCCGGTCCTCGAGGGCCACTATCCTGCATGTTTTAGATGTTTCCCTCTTCCAACACACCTGATTCAAATGATCAGCTCATCATCAAGCTCTGCAGAAGCCTGATAACAATCCTGATCATTTGAATCAGGTGTGTTGGAAGAGGGAAACATCTAAAACATGCTGGATAGGGGCCCTCGAGGACTGGAGTTTGACACCCCTGATTTACAACAACAGCACCAGGCCACATGCATCGGGATCCACTGCAAATCTAATTTGTACCTGAAAATATGACCTTGCTGCAAATTTGTGCCAATATTGCCAAAGATAAACTACTAGCGCTGTTTACGGGAAACCACTAACGGCAAAGTTGTTACCAGAAGGTTTCTAAAAGTTCACCACTACTGGCAAACCACCAGTGACCAGCGTTCTCGTTGCCAGAGTGCTGCTGGGTGTTCGTCATTAGTGGGCAACACTGTTAAACGTTTTTGGCTAGATAATATCTGCTGAAAATCACCACAAATTTGCCACAAATGTTCTGCCTTTACACGGGAGAGGATGATATGGGAAGATTTGACACGGCTCTAAACGGTCAACTCCACACTTAAACAGATTTGTGATGCTTTGATTTTGTTGAGCTAATCAGAGTAGTGGAAGATCTGATTTCTTACAGCTATCATGCACGAAACAAGCTTTAGCCTCCTTCAACAACCTGATCAGTTTGCTGCCATTCGCAGGCGAGTTCTGGGTGGATCCAAACCAGGGCAGCGCAGAGGATGCCATCAAAGTTCACTGCAACATGGACACCGGAGAGACCTGCATCTCCGCCAACCCATCCAGCATACCTCGTAAAGTGTGGTGGAGCTCCTCCAGGAACAAACCTGTGTGGTTTGGAGCCGACATCAACGGCGGAACACATGTGAGCACATTTCAGTGATATGCGAGACAGAGAAGCAGATGTGCGGAATAAGAAGTTTAGAACATGTCGGTGCCGTATTTCTGCATTAACCGGCCGTATTTGTGTTCCTAGTTCACTTATGGCAACAAAGACCAGCCGGCAAACTCAGTCACGGTGCAGATGACCTTCATCCGCCTGCTCTCCAAAGAGGCGTCTCAGAGCATCACCTACCACTGCAAGAACTCCGTGGGCTACAAGGACGAGAAGACGGGCAACTACAAGAAAGCTGTGATCCTCAAGGGCTCCAACGACCTGGAGCTCAAAGCAGAAGGCAACAACCGCTTCAGATACATGGTGGTGGAGGATTCCTGCTCAGTAAGTTACCGTGTTCCAGCTGGAGCTCTGCTGTAAGGCTGGCTTGTGTCTTACTTGAACAAATCCCATCAAATGGCCAAAACCAACAATTGGGGACAATACATTCATTCTGTCCCAATTATGCTCTGATCAGCACTTTTCTACATTAAATGGTGACTCATAGCAGCCAAGAGATGCATCCCTGCTCATTTCTGTGAGCATCTTTCAGCTCATTATTTTGGCTTGGTGGCCCACAACTTTACGGTTATGGTTTGGTCGGTTTGTGTGCATAAACTCTTACAAACTTACAGTGTTTAACCCCCCCCAGGACCTGACAGCAGGACAAACATGGTCTGCAATAAGCATATTGCAGTATTAGTTCAAGTTTTAACAACTGATGATCTGTCTTCCTGTAACAGTGTCACATGACTAGCAAAGCGTAATGTGATTGGTTGGGTGTCATTTCATTAACAGACAGAACTGAGTGTTTGTCCTTGGTTTCCCTCAAGCTTAATTCTGAATTTGAATCACTGGAATTTCAAGGAGCTGAATTTAGAGGCAAAAAACATGCAGGTCCATAAATTCAATGCAAAAAAAAATAGATAAATCAAAGGTTTTTCCAAAGGCAGTGCAACAGATTTGCCTCCACATACATGCGATCAACTCGTGGAGTGTGTCTGTGTTTCTGGTAATGAGGGAACATGTCACCCATTCACACACTCCTTTACACACTGCAGCACTTTCTCAGAAGATCACTTGATTGTTTGTTTTTCTGAAGTCAGTGTCCACATGATATCAATCTTTGTCTCGTCATCTGGACACAATAAAGTACTTGCAGCCAAACTATATAGACTGAACATGCACGTCACTGACCATCCACTTGTCTCTCTTTCACAGCAAGCAAATGGCAACTGGGGCAAGACAGTGTTTGAGTACAGGACACAGAAAACAGCAAGACTTCCCATTGTGGATATTGCCCCCGTGGACATTGGTGGCTCGGATCAAGAGTTCGGCGTCGAAATCGGGCCTGTGTGCTTCTTGTAAAGTCGTCAGCGGGGATGCGTCGAGGAGAATCCTGAGACTGTTGAACTGACAGCTGACGCGGTCAGCCACGTTGTACATACGAGTACTGAGGACTATTCTGGCCCTGTGGCAAGATATTTATTGTGCCTTTCAACCCAGTTCAAGACACCGAAGATTTGTAAGTTAGTATGAATGTTTGGAATTCACATAAAGACAAATTGGTACAAATCCGAATCATTCCTTTGTCGTCTTGTGTATGTTTGACTTTAAGCTTCATGCATTTTGGGATCCAAAGATCTTTGATGTTACTTTACAAAATGTTACCAAAGAATATAAAAGCCTTAAAATATTACTTATAACTGCTGTTCATAAGCCCAGAACAACTCCACTGATTAAATGTCCCTCCGCTAGTCATTTTTACAGATTTGTCCATTCTCTTTTTTTTTTATTTTTATCTTAAATGTTTGAATATAAAACATCATTGTGGTGCTATTGAGATTGAGGAAACAGCCGCTGATGCGTTCACCGGTGCAGGTTTTTTTTTTTTTTCTCTCAAGTACAGTGTTGATGAACCAACGTCTGCATCTGGTCACTTCTAAACTCTGTACCGACCACGTAGGCCATCAGAGACACATCGAGACTGTCGATTGCTCAGTGTTAGCTACCTCGTCACCGACAAAAACTGAGAAAGCGATGACACTACATGTAAATCTTCTTTTTTCACAGGTGCTGTTTTGTAAGTAGTGTGATCCTTGTGCACTTCTCACGGCTGCGCGGTACAGGGCAGGGTTTGGGGATGCCAATAAAGATCTTTCTGTCCACGATGGAGAGATGAATGAGGTGTCGTTTGAGTGGTCTGTGGTGATTTGTAACTTCTTTTTTTTGTTTGTTTCCTTCACCTTCAATATGGTACAGTAACAGGTAGTGCAGAATACTTTAATTTTTATGCATGTCAGTTCCCCCTTTGCAGTATCCTGGACTTATATGCTCTTGAAATCCTTTTTTTTTTATAATCAGTTTTATAGAACAAGATGGCTGTGAATGCCTGTTTGCTTTGTATTTCTTGCTATGCAACAAATTAAACAAAATGCTTGTTAATCCCCCCAAGCTCCTGTCATATTAATTCAGGTATAGTGAGGTGCTTTAAGCTGGTCATTTTGCACACAAACTCATTCTCAGCTGTTAATTTACTTGTTCACAGTTACACAGTTGTTCCTAATGTAAGCAGTGTGTTTTAAATATTCATGACTGTGCCGTCAGTGATTCCATTGTAACCACTTGGTTCAAAATTTGAGTATATTTATTCTAGATTTGTACAATTTTACAAGGCTTCACTGCCTGCTTTACACGCCAGAGGCAGAGAAGAGGAGGAAGAGGAGGATGAAGAGAGGGCTTTCCACACTGGAAGCAGATGCATTTCATCCACTGAAAATAAATACTGAAAACACTTCTCTCTGCCTGTTTTTGTTCCAGAACAGCTCATTTGGTCCTTTAAACGATTTGCACCGATCATTTCGGTGCGGTAGGGCATGTGAAATCTTCGGTCCGGCAACAGAAAGTCATGAGTGATGTGATGCCAGAGCACAAGTGTAGCTGATGAATCAGGACAGCAACAGAGGAACTATGTCTGACACTTGATCAACAGCACAAGTCCTACCAGTGCCTATAAAACATGAGGGTCTACAGCCTCTGGAAGGATGTAATTGGGTGCCGGTGCTTTAAGTTAAGTGCGAATTTACAAGACAAAGTGAACTCGCTTGAGAGGTTCACGTAATGCATAAACATGTGCCAACTAGCAACAAGCACAAAGGCCATTCTCCACTGCAGGAACGGAGCGGTCTGATCCTTTGGGCGTGTTCTGACCACAACAATCACCCCACTAGATCCTCTTCTAGGGGAGGTGAAGTACCTCCTCCTAATGCTAAATGCTCAAACTCAGAGGGGACATCAAGTACCCTTTTCTGCATTCTTGATATCCTCTCCATCGAGAACAGAATATTCACCATACAAGCTAATGTAACAGCCCTCTATTGATCTATTTCTGACGTGCTCATAGAACAGTTATGTCCAGTAACTACTTTGTGCAGTCGTTTTGGAGATGCCACGATCAAAGCTGCTGAATCTTACACTGCAATGGAAACAGAGAGGCTGATAGGGATGATTCCAGTCAGCGTTCACACCTGCTCAGAGTTACTGCAGTGTTTTTCCTTTTTTTTAACCAACAGAGGGAGAGGCAAGGTGAAAGGGGGTATAGAGGAGACTCAAACTCACAACTGCAGCTGGTGACACACATTGTAATGCCTGAACTCAGCGAGCTATACAGCGGCCCTAAACTGCCTATTGTGATTAGGTACTGGGTTCTAAACATACAGAAGGACATTGAGCCTCCTCAACAAACAATGTTATCTTGTATTTATGACATTCATAGCATATCTATGATGGGTCTTGTAATTGTTAAAATGTCCTAACTATTAGAACAGTAACTGAAAATGACTCAGCAGCCACTTGAGAATCATTAGATTTTTAGGATTTCTTTCTTAAAATGCAAAGCAAAAAAAAGTTTTCTTTTATTATATTTGCTTTTGTGTATTTTTACACATTTATTGAGACAGCGGCGAGTGACATGAAATGTAAGGGAAAGATCAGGGGGATGACATGCAGCAAGTGGCCCGGCTGGCAGGGATTCAGTGAGTGATCACCCCACTGAAAAGGAAGAGCTAGTTTCCCAAAATGTAAATGAATACAGGCTAAAAACAGGCTCTTAATGCAGAATACAGCGTAACTCTCTGCATCCGTGGCAACATTAGACGTTTGTGAATGCAGTTAACTTCTTTATAATCCAAGGTCTTGGTCTGTTCCAAATTTGATTGTAATCACCATCAAAAAACAAAACAAACAAAAAAAAGTCACTGCAGAAGAGGAATCCATATTGTTATGTCTCACCAATAACAAATCTTTGAGTTAAGGACAAAATATTTCAAACACGAAGCGACGGATAAATAAAGTCACACATGAATAAATAAAACGATAGAACCAGTGGCTAGCAGTTGTTGCAGTAGGGTTTTCTTTAATAACTGGAACAGCAAAGCCAATGCAACCAGAAGTAAAATAATGAGAGTAGTACTGCGACGAAGAGGAGGACAGCAAAATGATGAAAACGTTTAAAAAAAAAAGAGGTGAAAAGCAAATACTGAAATGGCAACTCAAAATTGTGAAATGCAAAAAATCTGAACAAAATAAAAGAAACAAGGCAGAAAAGTCAGTAAGTCAAAAACCATCAGGCTGGATTAATTCATTACATAATGAGAGAATTAATGTGGAGTAAAATTAGATATGTGGTGTTACAGGCAAGCTGGAAGTTTGTGTTAATGATACAGATTTCTTATTTTCTTTTTTTGCCAGTTTGTGTTTGGCATACAAACAGGAATGTGTCAACAATACAGAATCCAGACGGTGCATACACACATATGAAAATTCTGCCACAGAGTGTACCATTGGACATATTCAACTATTTACATCCCTCATTACCTGTGCAAGCAAAGGTAGTCAAAACTACACCTTCCATAAATGTTTTTCTCTTTTTTTGTACAAAAATAGTTCTTTTCTATAATGGATCTGAGTTTACCTTGAAATATCGAAAACCAATCTAAATGCAAATGCATATAAACCTCAAGATGAAAACTGTGACATCTTGACTCAACCGTGGAGTGGATTTTGGCACTTCTTCATACAAACGAGTTAAAAGGACGCCTTGAAGAGTAATCTTCTTGGCATCAGCAGCGGCTGTCTAGCGGGTCCAGAGAGAAGACGGTGCCCTCTAAGGTTAGTCCCATTTTGAACCCCTCCTGGAAGATAAGCCACATGACAGCTGTGATGTTGAGGGACCGTGCAGGCCGACGTGGTCTGTGTGAGATGGCATGTCCCAGTTTCATTGATAAACAGAGTCTGAGTGATGCTTAGATCAGAGCCGGCTGGATAACTCTCTAACCCCCTGAGGTTAAGATGGAATGGGAAGCTAAAGAACACTGCTGTTCTGTCATGCCGGGTCATGCGTTGCATGCAAGATCAAAAAAACATCAAGGCATGCATCCTGATAGGAGAAGCACAGGTGAAACTCATTTATAGCAGATGAAAGAAAGTCGTTTTTACTGCAAATGAGGCCAAACTATAATAGTTTTAATGTGATCTCATATAGTACATGCTACAACATTTAGAGCATAAGAAGTGTGACATTAGTTAAAAAGCCACAAAGTCTCCTATTGTTCATATAAAAGCTGAGAAGATAACCAAATGCTTAAGTTCGAACTTTCTCAGCGGACTTTGTGCAGCAGCATTCAAAGCATGCAAGACAAAGACACCACCACAGTCAGAGCACAGACAGAGAGCAAAGACTACCAACCATCTCTGCCGCTACAAGTGGGAAAAGGAAGAGAGAGACACTCTGCTGTTAGTAATTAAAGACAGGAAGGAGCTGAAAAGAAGTTCATCAGAGCAACACTGACTCCTACTGGCAGCACCCTGCTAAAGTTCAACAGTTTTTGCAAAAAGGATCTGAAATGCTGCAGCTGAATTTCAGATCCAGAAGTCATTCTTTTATAATCATGCTGTAATGCAAGACCCTGGTACTTTATCCCAGTTTACACCACGGGTTGCTGTAGACATACTGTTAACTGTACTGCTAACAACTGTCCTGAATGCCAACTCAGTCTGCAGGTTCTAAGACCTTTTCAAATACCCCCACTGAAAGTAACAAAGGAGCACACTCCTGACATCACTATAGAGCTACTTTATCATTCTCACCCATTACCAGTACTGGAACATCTGAGTACATAACAATCATATAAAGATTTAAAGAAATCAGCTGATGGTTTTCAAGACGTTAAAGGTGTATGATTTATACGTATAATCCATTTTAAAGTGTTTTTGTTTTTGACCACTGAAGGACATAAAGTCCTGTGACTTGAAAAGCTGAGTTGAATAAATGTGTTGAGTTCTAACTTTACTCACTGAGTTCAAGCTTTTAAAGAGGCCGGTTCAGACTCTGGACAGACATCGTATTTCTGTGGTTCGACAGAAAATGAGGAATGTTCGGTAACTGTACATTTCTATATCCACTGGTCCTTAACAAGGAACTCCATCCTTCTTACAAGAAGTTTCGGCTACACAAATTAATCCCTGGATGACCAGAAGACAGAAAGCTGAACTAGATCTGAGGAAGACAGGCGGATTTGTCAAACTTACTTTATTTCAACTTTGACTGACGTATCTCAGCTGTTAAAATCAGACTTCTCATCTTACTAGTACCATGTCGTGAGAGGCTGGTTTGTGTAAAAGCATTACTGATTGTTCGTCTGACCTCATGAATTAAACCATCTAATACAAGTTCCCTTTATTTTGGCTGCCCTACTTTGAGACCTGCTCCACAGTTTGTGAATCACTAAGCCACTGCGTCTCAGTCTTTATTCATACACCCAGACGCTGGGAGCTTCTGTTACTTCTGATAAGACACAATAATCTTTTTAAAATTCTTATTTCTGAGTACAATACAGAACTGAGCTGTTCATTTACTGCTCCACCAGACCACAAATACAGTTACATGAAAGCGCTCCATTGTCATATTAAGACATTTTCACTTTACTGAAGAGCTTCAAGGAGCATGGAAACGGAGCTGGGTAGGACACAAAAGGCCTTTCATGAATGTGCTTTTTAATGAACTCATTAGTGGTTTCGCGTCCCTGAAACATCTAAATAAAGAAACTAATCTTATCCATTACCGAGTCAGCTGAGGATCTTATTAAACTCTTTGTACTCCAACAAACAGACTTAAACAACTAAATTATCCCTGTACACGTTTGCTGTGCTGCTCTATGACAAACCTGATCTATTGAAACATTCGGAATTTAAATAAACAATGTACTGGAGGGAGTTTGTTGTTAGGCTCGGTTGAGGCATCCACGAAGCCTTTGTTCATGCAAACAAGAGAGAACCTTTAATCTTCAAAGAAGTGACAACAGAACCGACAGGAGACCCGAGTTTCACAGTTTTACCAGCCTCCCTGCAACACTGTGAAGGAATCAGACGCAGACAGGGGCTCACCTGCATCTCATCCAGCTTTGACTGGATATCTGGAGGGAAGTCAGCTGCCCCGCAGGTGAACGGATCAAATGGCTCTGCACCAAACAAGTCTTTCCCTGCAAACACAGACAGCTCATAAACATTACACTGCCTGAGAAGGAAAGATAGTTCTTCAGTAGTAGAGCATACCAGTCGTCTTTGTATTATGCTACAAATATTTAAACAAGTATGTTTTAAACAGCTGCAAGCCCTCTAAGCTTTAGGAGAACTCTTTTAATAAAGCAACGGAGCTAAAAAAGACCTGCAAATATTACAATTAGAAAGCGTCACAGTTATTCACTCACTTATATCTGGTGGCAATGTGGTCGGTGGAGGTGGGGGGCAGCCGTTACTGGCCAGTGTGGGCACCAGCAGTGTCACGGGGGAGAAAGGAACCATGTCAAAAACGTCTGTAGACTGTGGCTTCATGGAGATGCTCCCCGCCTGTGTACAAAGTGGTGGAGATGTTTAAGCCACCGCCAGAGATCTGCATGTTCACCCATACACAAATGACACAGCTGCTGGTGAACCAAAGCAAGAGTAAGCAGAATAAAGACAGAGGCAGGAGGTAATACGGCTTCAGGGACAGCAGCAAAAGCAGAGAAAAGGTAAGCGTAAGGTGTTTACGCGAGGCCGCGGGATGCTGCACCCCTCGGTAGGCTTAGAAGGAAGGAGAGCAGGTTTGGCAGGCGGAGGAGTTAGTAGCCCGCTGGACAAGTTGGACTCCGGCGAGCTCATAGGAGTGAGTGTGACAGAGGAGATTTCCAGACAGGAGAGCGACTTGATGCTGTGACACCAGAAGAGAGAGGAGGGCCTCTGCAGCATGTACGCTTCATTAGATGTGTTTATGTGCAGCGGCTGAAAAAAGATGGCAGACAGAAAATGACCAGAGAGGGACAATATTACTCAGTGTTGTCGAGTAGGAGAGGTGTGGGTAATTGCATTCGCAGGAGGCTGTCACAAGTGCTGGCATTTGCCCCAATTAGATGGGGAGTGGATCACATTCCTCATCAGACCAATCAGGTGTGTAATTGCTTTGCTCCGCACACAGCTTAGACTCCCACTGCCTGCCTCCAGATACGCCTGGTCATTCCAAAGCTGAGGCTGAGGCCGTGCGTTTAATCACAGAAGCAATATCAGCAATCCCAGCTGTCCTTAAAAACACGTTCAGCTCAAATTTAGTCAACTTTTATCCTCAAAAGGTGGCTGAAGTTGTGCATTTTTGGCTGATTCAGAACATTTGAATCAAATTATTGGACGGGATATTGCATCAGTAAGCAGGTTTTAGTTTGTCTGCAGGCTCTGCAGTTAAAGCATGACTGCATCACCGCACAGTCTTAGTCTTTGAAATGAAAGTTCACGAGCACAAAACACACCTTTTCTCAGTTCAACACACTCTGATGCTACAGTTGGAATACGTCTGGTAGGACAGTAGCTTTTCTTGGTGTTGGCTTACTTTAGGTAGGTGTTGTAGCCAATCATTTAAGCCTTGACTTACAGGTAGCCTACATCTTAGCATAATACTATCAGTTGATCCACAGAGGCTGCTGTTAGAGCATACAAGACAATCAATCAGCCTAAATCTCTTAACGGAGGTGTACGTGTCAGTGCAGCTCATCCTTACTGGTGGCACATGAGCTATCATCAGCTGTTCTTCAAGCTCTTGAAGTTGTTTCTTTAGCTCGGAGTTTTCTGTTTCCAATTCTTGAATCTGCAAACAGACAAAATCATACAAGATCTCATGATTTAACAGCTCCATGATCGAGGCCTAGTGGGTTCCTCGTCCAATCAAATGTTCCTTCTCCACTAATATAAACGCTTTCAATGACTTTTTGTAGCTCTTAGTGCTCTTAATGTGTTTGTATTTTACATTTAAAACACCAAAATAACCCTTATTTAAGATATTTGATCTAGAAAGCTGTTTTCCTATTATCTTGTTTTTCATTATACTACATTTATTTATTTTTCAAGTTCATATCCTGTTGTCTGTCTTGCTTTGTTGCACATATTTTTGTTGTTCCCTGTCTTAAAACATGTGTAGCACTTCAGGTTGTTTCAGAATGTGCTGTGTAAATTAACTCGATGTGATTATGAACTAGGTAGAAATGAGCAAGTGTGGCAAGACCAGAATACCAAAATGTACCACAGCACTGTTATGTTACCGTAATTACGTTATTGCTGTCCTTATCATGACAAAGAATCAATCTGCAAATAATGTCTTGTTTGATAGAAATAAATAAAGAAATACTTGACCTGATCTCAGTCTCAAACCCACTGGTTCATACTGAAGACTTACATCTTTAAAAACAGCAAGCAAGTCGCTTTAAAAAAGTAATTTCCTGAAACAGTGGGCTTGTTTTCAATAAGCATTAATCAAACAGGAGGAAATAGTGCATTTCCTGAAAGACTATTCTCGGCCATGCATCAAAACAGAGGGACGTGGTGTGGCGCTGAGTCAAAATAATCAACAGGACCGAGGCAAGCTCCACACACCAGCTCTATCTGGACCTTTAGTTGTACCACACAGTCTTCATTAGCATATTCATCCATACTGAGCTTTCATATTAACAAAACTGTAAGGCAGCCAATTAGTGATGATGGCCCTGTACTGTGGATGAAGGCTCTGGACTAAACTAGTAAAGGAGTTATACGATGGGGCTGTTTTGATGAACTACAAGTATCACCTTTGGGTCTGTCTGTCTGTCTATACATTTTCATCAAAGGCCAGGTTTACAATACCATTTATTTCATTTTGTAAAAACCCCCTCTGGTGAAATTCAAGTTTTCTGCCTTGTTAACATAATACTGTCTTGCTGTTTTTTATATATTGGAACTCAGTGTGCCTGAGCTTTTCCACTTTAAAGCTGCAGCCTATTGATGACAAAAACCTGAGTTCCAGGGTTTCACACATAACACACCAAAGGAAGCAGTCCTGTCAGCTTGCAGGGCAGAACTTTGTGCATCATTCTTCTTCTTCTTCAGAATAGGCTTCCAGTTGAAACAAGTGGCGTAGAGCAGTTTTACAATATTTGAGTAGGTGAGTTTTGTTGCTCTAGCTGCAGTGAGTGGATGAAGAGAAAGGCAGGGACACATTCTAGAGTTTCATCTAAGCCATTTTAAGGGAGGAGAGGACTATTTTAAAGGAAAAACTTCTGAATATGGGGTTTTATCAATGACTGGAGAGTGATTTTAGGTTTATTCAAATAGCCAAACATACCAAATAGAAGTTTTCTCAACCACCATCTTCCAATGACTCCAAAATAAGCTTGAAAAACATGTCCGGCTGGTGTTTGGCAAACATCCTGTCACTCACTTAGCCAAATTATTAAACATGTCTAAATCAATGAGCATTTAAACAAAACTGATGGGACGGCTCTATGTTTTAAAAATGCTACACAATAATTTAATTATAGAATGGCTCTGTAACAAAGGAGTTCTCTGTCATTAATATTCATTGCTGAGACTTCTTATCAACACAGCTTAATTGTCCATATTGAATGATTTAACACAAGCAGTGCATTAATTAATAGAAACATCAATGTGTCAGCATTGTGGTAGCTGTGAGAGCAAACAAGCTAAATCAGCTGAATGTGAGACGTACTCTTTTCTGTAGGCTTCCGATCTGTTTCCTGGTTTCCACATCTTTTCCTCCAGACTCCAAGAACTTCTTGTAGGCCAAGTCAAAGGCCTGGCCGATAGTAAGAGTTATCTCTTCTGCCTGAAGCATGAAAGAAAGAGACTTTGTTATGCATCTAAATGTCAGCAGTGATTGTTCACACTTGAACTGATTATTCAAGGTTACAAACAAGACTTCAAAGCACTAATCTACATAATATTTCAACTATCGCATACATTTTTGTTTAAAGGAAAAACAAGCAAACTATCAAAGCAGAAGTGCCTTACACATTTTTCACTGTCGAACACATAGCAGAGGTGTTTGTTGGACTCCGAGTCTTTGCAGATAAAAGTAAATATCCTTTTATCAGTCTTGTCATCTGCACAGAAGGATATCCTGTGGAGCTGACAGTTATGCTGCACATCCTGGAAAACAAACGCAATGTATTTATTATTTAGCGTCTCTGTGAGCGTTGAGGATGTATCACTTCTTTCCCTACGTGGTGTTCGTTGACAGTATAACTTCAAAGGATTAATGCTCATATAGGCAAACAAAAGTCTAATCTTTGGACTCACTTTTGTCTTGGGGTCTAGTATCTTCACGCCGTAAATGGAGATCTGCAGTTCCACTTTGGGGATCTTCTGTCCCTCTGACTTCTTGATATGTCTCTGAAACTGCCAAATGGAAAAGGAAAGACAGAAGTCTGATAAGTCCAACTTATTAAAGTATCAATATTTAGGGAGCGCAAATAACATATGCAAATGACATATATCAGGACAACTAAAGTAAAAACTTCCTAAGTGTTGCTGATCGATTGCCTACTTCCTCAGTCAGTAGACAGAATTCATTTGTAGTCATGTTTCCGGCCAAAAGGCATCTGTACGCCCAAAATTTATTCAACTAATAGCTCTGTTTTGGTTTCCAACTACCTAAGAAAAATATCTTGCTCTTTAGATGCTAAATGCTCCACTCCATCCATAGAGGGAACAACTGTGTGCTACACAGACATTTATCTTGACTGCTTAAAAGCACACAGACATTTATACCAAACTGATAGAAGACTTTGTCATTTAACCTAAACCAGTGGACATATTTCTTTCCTGCACATGTTCTCTGGAAGCATAGCTAAGCATGTCCCTTCTGCCAGTGTATCTAGGAGAGTAACCATGGAGCCTTGGTCAAAAACAGGCTTTCAAGATCAAATGTAATGTAACAATAGAGGTGTGGGTTTGGGAAAACAAGCCTCCCCTACAAGTGGCCTCACAGATTCAGCTCTTGGCAGGAGAAGACAGAGGGGAGGCCAGCAGGCAGCGAGCACAGCCACATTACCAAGGAGCTGTGAGAAAGGAGAGTTGCCTGGGTTGTGGCTGTTCCCATGCTTCAAGGTTTGGTTAAATGTCACTAATGTTTAGGAGTATGTGATCTGAAAGTAATCCAGGTTAAATGTCATTCACTGGGCAAGTTTCATGAAACTGTGCCCTAAACCAACTCTAAACCCTGAGTAGCAAATCAAGCTGTCAGTGCTTTTCAAAATGACCCATGAAGAATGTTCTTGGGCATTTTCCTTGAGTTTAGCAACTGAGACTACTTAGGTAAGAGAAGCGGTGCCCTAATTAAACACAACCAGTATTTACTGTTGGCAATATAATGGAACATGAAGTCTGTGGTGCACAACTTGTAAAACATGCAAGACCGATTTATACTTACACCCACCATAAGTCAGTTTTGTAAGGCCGTTTAAGTTGCTCTAATCAATATGTTAATATTAAAAGTGCATGTAATCGGTCTGTGTAATGAAAAAGGGTTACTTGTTGCTTTAGAAGCTCTGAAGTGACTCATGATTAGCCATCTGCTCAACACTGAGTGGCAGTATGTTTTAGTGGAACTTTCAGCTGCAGAAAAGAGGTTGCAGTTTAGGAGCAGTTATATAACACGTTAGCCAGGTCAAATAAATAAAGTGATGACATTATTATTGTGTTTACGGCCTGTAGTAAGCCACCAAGTGGAGAAGGATCAATTAATGCAGGTTTAAAACAAGGTTAAGGCTGTAATCATTTAATTTCTGTCCAATTATGTTTTAAAGCAGCAAACAATGGCATACTAGCACATGTACCAGATATTGATAACCATTAGCATCCATTTGACACTGTATTGCTGGGCATGTGATATATTTAAGTCCAATATTCACTGTGTGTTGGTCTCCAACACTCCTATATCTGGCTGCTAAGCAGCTGAATGATCCACTACATTAACTAGCTAATGGTGTGTGGCCTTTATTGCTGGGCTGGTGGAACACAGTGGGTTAATCAAAAACTCAGACCAGGGAACAAAGCTGAATGTGATTTGTGGCCAGGAACGAAACAAACAGAAGCCAATGAGCTAATGGACAATACAATGATAATCCTCTGAGGAGCAGTTACCAAAAACACCTATTACATCACATATAGTAATTGAAATTATTGTTAATAAACAATTACTGTAACTTTAATTGATGCTTTGATTATCATGATACAGTATGACACACTTAAGTGCTTACATGACTGGGAGTGACTCTAACAGTGGACTTTTTTTTATCATGGATCACTGAGTTCTGACAGTGTACTATATAAAGCACTCGTCCTTCAGTGATGAACAGCATGCTGGTATTTCAAAAATAAATGTTATGGTTTGAGGATGTCAGCTTAAAAAACAAAAGGTTCCATGACAGATGAATGTACCTTTTGATTGAATTTTACATCTACCAGGGGAAGGTCGACTGAGCAAACTGCTGCGCTTATCCAGCAGTTGTTGGCATCCACACTTGGGAGCTGAAAAACTCCAAGGGCACCTTGCTGGCAACAGATGAGGGAGGGGAGCATTTGTCACTCACTCCCACCTCCCCTGCACTGAGCCTCCTATCCAATCTGGTCACTCAAGAGCACTCTCCTTTCCTTTAGGCGACAGCTTATTTTCAAGACAGACTTTACCTTTAGCTTCCTGACTGCATCCTTTACAACTTCTGTGCCTTTTGGGGCTTCAACCTCTGTGTTTCCAAGGAACTGGGAGGAGAAAAAAAGTTTACATTTATGATATGGCAGTAAAACAGTTAAACCTAAAATTGAACATAAAGGAAACAAAGAGAGGAAGAAAATAAAGGTTATTTAGAAGCACTCTTTCATTGGACAAACAACTATTATTTGATAAATAGGCCAAGTGGAACTGAACTGTGGAATAGTACTTTGGTCACAGACTGTGAGGAGAGTTTTTGTTCCTTGTTGTTTTTTTAAATATACTTTTTAAGTGAAAAATATAATAATAAAATCTTGCTTTTTACTCAAGTTTAAATAAATGTAGATTATACTGTATATCAGTGTATTTAAGCTCATGCCGTGTACTGCACTTGCACTAAGGTACAGAGGTATATGTCTTTTACACCTGAGGATTTCATGAATGCACACACACACACACACACACACTGGAGCAGCACTTCTGCCGTTCTCCAACAGATGGAGCCATTAACCTTTGAGCCTGAACATGGTGCTTTCCATCTGGCAGCAGCAGTAGTAATTGTTCCAGTCACACACGCTGCTTCATTGCCTCCTGAGCTTAATGTAAGGAGCCTGTTCCAATATCAGACTTCATAAACACTGGTGTCAGCCCCTTAAAGGTTGGAAAAACAAAACAACAATGTCTCCCACTGGAATGCAGCAAAGCGCTCAGACAGATATGGATTGTTTCCACGACACAATCTAATCTGTGTGAAGCTTCCTCCGACTTGGCGGTGCTAATGTCCCTCTAAGTGTGGAGGGTGCCTTACAGACTGTTGCGCCTGTAATAGTGTGGGGTGATTCTATAGGAGGTTTATTTTGCACATGTCTGATTGCTCTATAGAAGAAACACTTTTCCCCCCATGGGGTATTTATTGATTTCAGCAATTAGTTGTTACCGTGACAGTTTGTCGATGTCGAGCAGTAATTTAAAGCAGCATAAAATTAAGAGAGCCTCAAAAACTGTAATTTATTAAAGTCGGAGCATTTGTTGTAAATACCACCACGGAAGCTTCAGCTTCTTTCCACATTTCTAAATGCGGTACGACAGGAGGAACAACACCAAACTGCTACTTATCAATACAGCCAGAAAACAGATTGATGCTTTATATGAAAGTGTCAGCATTCTGCACCGGTATGACAAATGTGCTCTGCACATTTGTGGTCATGTCCAGGAGTGTTGCTGACAGATGCCCAGAATAGAAGGAAGTAGCACTTGTTCCTGACCAGTGCATTCTGGGCTGCGACTGGGGAGGTTTCACAAGGCAAACCAAGCTCGGAGGCTCATCCATCAACTGGTGCATGCAGCTGAAAACGAACCACCCCTGCCTCTCATTCCCCACAGTGAGGATTCACAGTTTCAAATGCACACACACACACACACACACACATACAAATACACACACAGGTTTCAACCTTGTGGCAGGTCTGAAAAGTTCATTGAGATGACACAATGAAGAGCTGAGTTCCACCTAACTTCCTATGCAGCGCTCACTCCTCCTAACCGAAAGGTTCTCGGGTGTTTCTGGCACAACTTCAGAAAGGGCAGGATCTGTGTTGTGTCTAATTTAAGAGATTTCTGGATGTTATATGATTGCTGATGATACAACACTGATCCCAGCAACTCTCAAATTCACCTCTCAACATTTTCTTCTCTCCTGTAGCCTACGGGTCAATAAAACTTTGAAACTGTGCCCAAAATGGATTGTTAGGATTTGTGCAACAGTCAAATGCATAAAGACATCTCAGAACAAAGAAGTGGCAGAACAGGGAAGCAGAAGCTGACTGCAGCCTCTGCTGTCACCTCGTCAGAACATAATGCTAATCAAATTCAAAACATGAAAATGCCAACCGTGCTGACAGGTCCTGGTTGTTGTTGTGACGTGCTGATGACAAGGTAACAACATAAGACTGCAGATCTGCCTTGCTTTGTTGTGGAATGTAGAAGCTGGTGGTATTGGCAGGCTTCTCAATGCATATGTGCATCTTCAGTGTCACTCAGAACTCCAACTAATGATTATTTTCATTCAATATCCTGCTGATTATTTTTTCAAATAACAGTTCAATCCATAAATGTCAGACAATAGCAAACAATGTTTCCTATCATTTCTGACAGTTTCTCAAGATGTAGTGAAATAGCTTGTTTAATTTAGCCAACACATTCAGATTAGAATCACATGTGACAAAGAAAAGCAACAAATATTCACGTTCAGATGCTTCATAAACTTGAAATAACAGTTGGCATTTATGTTAAAAAATTACTTAAGTGATAAATAATAATATCTGCTATTTGTCAATTAACTAGTCAATTAATCATGTTTTTGATGCAGCTGCAGTGTCAGCATCAGTGACATACAGCAGTAGACACAATGCAGCAGTGAAAGATAAAGCAGGGCTGTAGTAGGATTACAGCTGGGGTCATGTCAAAAGGGAGGTGACGATGTTTGATTGACTCCAAATCAAACTGTTCTTTAAAGGAAAATGAAAGAACTCTAACGAAAATAAAAAAAAAACTAAATATATTTATATAGACATATTTTCAGAAACCTCCTAGGAATGATGTAGTAAGTTATGAACCTGTAAATGCATCTGTAGTAAGGGTCATTGTTTTTTTTACACTGATTCCCAACAAAATAAATCCACTTAAAAAGGGACGACTTTGCCTCTGATGCAGCTGCCTCCATCTGTCGTCATCACTGTGATGCAATGTGTTGCCCAAAGCAGTTCAAGAAGTAAAAGCATTTCAGCAAAGTTCTGTGTTGGAAACTGTGATATTTTTAAGTTTGACATCAACATTTGCCGTGTGCATCACTTCCAAATATTGGTTATCCATGTCTTTGATTATTAATCAGGATCAGCCTTGAAACTACTGCAACTTTTTACTTTAGGCTTAAAACTCTCCTACTGATGAAGCTTATAGTTACTGCTGGCTCAGGTGACCATGAACCATTGCTTAGTTACGCTGCTGTGGGTCCAGACTGCTAAAGGACGTCCCATGATGCACTAAGCTCCTCTGTTTTTTCTCTCTCCATACATTTATATGCCACCATTGCATGTCACTAACTGTGTGTCTGCTGTAGTTTGTGTTTTATCCTCGACATATTTCTGATCTGTGGTTGCAATTTGCAACAGCCTTCAGAGTGTTTATTGTTCTCTTATGCATTCTTTGTCTGTTTTTCTATCCTTTTCTCTCTCCCCTTTACCTTCACGCCAACCCGTCAAGGCACAAGGCCGTCCTCCCTGACCTTTCTTGCTGGTAAGGGGGAGTTTTTTCTTCCCACTGTTGCCAAGTGCTTGCTGAAAGGAGGCCCTAAGGAAACTTTGGATTTGTTGGCTCTCTCTGTATAATTCTTCACCTTACTATGCGAAGCACCTTGGGATGACATATGCTGTGGCTTGGAGAGATATAAATTAAAACGGAACTGAATTAAATAGAAATGAATCAAAGTGAACCAAAAACAAACAGCAATTAACAACTTTGATAATCAATTAATAATCCTCTCTGTCATTTTATAATCATAGATCCCCAACCGGCCCATCAGTTTCTAGCTCCTCCACTGTGAAAATTTACACTTTTTCTAAGTTTTCAATTATTATAGACTGAATGCTTTCTGCTTTCGGGCTCTTAGCCTGAAAAAACAATCTCACAATGTCATCTTGGGCTCTGAGAAAAACATAATGAGTCTTTTTCATTTTATTAACGACACAATTCATCTGTTAAATAGGAAAATAATCAGCAGATATATAAATAATCCCAACTTGCTGCCCCTTAAAGCAATTTATTTCCCGACATAAGAGTCCAAATGGTCTTATTTGAATTAAACTGTGAATTCTAACCGCCCTAAAATGCCTGAAGAAAACGGAGTATGTGACCAAACTGGTGTCATTAATAGTTACAACTAAGAGAAATCTCATTTAATCTCTGATTTAGCTCAAGAAAAGCCTGACAGGAAACCCTTGACATCAAAGCAGGACACTGGTGCAGGTAGTAATCAATTGAGAATGACTGAAGATACAGAAAACTTCTACGAGCTTTCTGAATCCAAGGATGAAAAAAGCAGCCTCCTTCTCTCGAGGCTAAAAGACAGATTTTCCTCTGTTTTGACTAGCGAGAGGACTGTACAGTGAATTGCTAACTGAGCTTATTTTTCAACTACTGTGAGTGCTTTAAACCAAGGAGAGCAGGTCAAGCACCTTCTCAGCGCTCTGGCTGTCCCATTTACTCCAGCTCCTCCAGTGATGAATGGCTTACTCAGATCTCAGCATATTTAACCAGACAGGGAACTTGTCAGTGAAAGCTGACAATATGCAAAGTATGTGAACTGACAATCTGCTTTGATTTTAGAGATGCGTCCTCTGCCAGTTCCCCTTACTTCTTTGCTGCATACCGGAAGGGAGCTTCAGCAGTTTGAGGGATGTGGTAGGTTTGGAAATCCACCTCTGTACCAGCGTAGCATTTCTGAAGCACAGGATGTAGGATGACAGATTCTGTGCCTCATAGGAGAGAAACTCTTTATCGAAATGAAGCAGAAAACCAGCCTGACAGGGAAATGTTCCCCCAGAGAGACGGCGCTCCTTCAAGAGGTGTTTGTTGGATGTTTGGGAAAAAAAGTGTTTTGTAACAGACCGTGATTCCAGTCAAGATTGAGAGAGTCACATAATTGCAGGTTTTTTTGACAGAAGCATGAGTCACTTTACATAAACACCTCCTGCTTACATGCTCATTAAAAATAAACAAATCACAAAGGCTACAGAACACAGAGACTATTTTGAATTAAACTTCGACAAGGAGGATTTCCCCCCATCAAAATAACAAAGGAAAACAGCTACACTGGAAGATAAATAAGGAAGTGTCACTTTTTTGACACTTCACAGTTACGGCGGAAGAAACACAAAATCTAACAGTATTAAAAATCCAGATTATCATTGCCAATTATACACAAGTGTATTGAGGAAACTTGAAAACTAAATGCATGCCAGGCTGATCAGGTGTTTCCATCAGATGTCTACTGAGAAAATTTTATGCAGCCTCAACCTGAAACTATTTATCTGGAGACAGCCAGGCTCGTTTGCTGGATAGAACCACAGAGTGTGAGGTGCTGCCCTCAATGAAAGGCCTGCTTGTATCAGGACAAATGGAACTCATGGACTGAGAGGTCTGACAAGCCTGACTAGAAGAAACAAACACACACACAAGGGGGGGGGGGGATTTCATTTTTAACTCAGTTCCTTTGGGTATAAAAGCCTCTTACTGTTTTTTGGTGCTTATGCTTTTTACAGTCACACTGCTTACAAAGCTCATTAGAATGCAGCAGGCTGGCGGTCATACCTACCTTGGCGTTGTAGGCTATGTAATGCTTGGCCAGAGCATCTGGGGTGTGCATCCATGATTTATCTGAAATGATACAAACAGCCCACTCAATACAGCAGTCTTAATCAATGGTCTCATTCAACACGATGTGTCAGAAGTACAATTAGCCACATAAGTGGCTAAATCTCACAGAAGGGAATGTGTAAGGAATGAATATTGTGCAATAAAGCACATTCACAAAACTTTTATGGTACAGAGGAAGAATGAGCTGAACCTACATATAATGTATAAAATAGGGACATGCTGCTGGAAGCAATGTGCTCTTTGTCAGTACCTAGTCAGTAAATAGTTACATACATTCACACCTGAACGTTGCCCAATACAACCACAGGGCCCAGACTCAATTTGTCCTGCAGAAAAAGGAAACTAGGTCTACTATTCACAAGCCTGTTTCTTAAAATGTATGGGCTCAGACTCGATGCAAAACAAATTTTAGATGTGGTTCACTGTATTAAAAGACCAAGATGGAAACAGATGTAAATGTCCTCTAGGGTGAATGCAGTGTGAGATCAAGTGGTTGGTGGTGGAGGGGCCGCTGTGGCTCCATATGTAGCTTACCACCATGGAGTATGGAGTGAATGAATAATGCAATGTAAAGCATCTTTGAGTGCCTCGAAAAGTGCTATATAAAACCAGTGCATTATTATTATTATTAAGTGGTGAAGTGAATAAATGTTAACATACATCTTTGCAAGTGGAGAATGTTTCCATGTCAGAAAAGTGTGTATGTAACTCTACTTCAAGATGTGTAGAGATGAGGAGAGAGAAGTTGGGGAGTAGGGAACACACCGGATGTCTGTATATTCTGTGCATTGGCAGCTTGTGGACATAAGTCAGATGGACGCACACAATCTCCCCGAACACACCTTGATTCAAATAAGACTGCTTTGTACCTTAATGATTTTCAGGTACAAGACAAAAGTCAAAGCACCTCACTGCCCTCCAATTCAACACAGTAAACAATTCCCAAAGCAGCGCTACACTTTCAGTGTGTTAATTTTAAGTCGATCGAAAAAACATTTTATTTGAACCCCAAAACCTGGTGGTTGGGTTGAAATATTAATTGCACCATTTGTCCGATTCAAAAACAAAAAGAATAGTTGGTTTTACATTTTATGGCAGTCGTCAACTAATAATGTGTGAAATGCTGGTAGAATTTAATTAATTTAAACTAAAATTTTGGATATTTCATCAAAATCACTTTATTTCATGTGCAGATGAAATTCTGCACATTTCATCAAAAAATCCACTTGAAATAAACCCTTGGTATCAGATTAGGTAAAAAGCTCATTGGTGCAACTGGCAAGTCATTAGCGACTCAGTTGTGACCAGCAATCATGTGACTATTCAGCTGAATTACAGGCCGAGTTTACACAGAGCAGAGAAGATGGAAAAAAATTAAAAACATATGCAGCAAAGTATTAAAGTATGTCGAGTCGCAATTTTTTTTTCTAGTATTGGTAACATCTGCGGGCACTTGTGAAAATGTATTATGTTTTGTTATGTTATGTTAAATTATAATGTTGATTTAAAAGAAATCCAACTTTAAAAATAAATATTTATGAATAATTGCATTATAACTTCTTTAAACTAGAGAAAAGACTATTCTGATTTCTCTCTCCTTTCTAAAGCTACAGTTGCGCGTTACAGTAAGTAAAAATGTGACAGAAGCAAAAGAAACATCCAAAGATCGCTTGGGGTTCAGAGGCTGAATTAATAATCTCTGGTAGCAGTGAGGGCTGTACGGTGCCTCCGTTGTTAGCACCGCCGCCTCACAGCTAGAAGATCCCCGGTTCGCGTCCCGGTTAGGACGTCTGGGATCTTTCTGTGTGGAGTTTGCATGTTCTCTCTGTGCAGCGTGGGTTTTCACCAGGTACTGCGACTTCCTCCCACAATCCAAAAACATGTTGAGGTGAACTGATTATTCTAAATTGTCTGTAGGTGGGAGTTTGATCGGTTGTTTGTCTCTTTGTGTGGCCCTGTGATAGACTGGCCTCCTGTCCAGGGTGGCCACTGCCTCCGCCCGAGTTGTCTGGAATAGGCTCTAGCCATGACCCTATAGAGGATTAAGCAGTGTATAGATAATGGATGGATGGATGGATGGATGGATGGATGGATGGTAGCAGTGAGCATAAGTTTAGCTTTTAAGCAAGTTTTTAAAGATTTGTTTCATTTTAAGCAACACTGTACAGGTGTTTTATGTCTCCACTGAGTTGAAAACTGCAATTCTGAACAACAAGGTCTGCTAATTTTGAGCCATGACGTCTTTGCTGTCTTGCTGCAGAGATACGCCAACGTCAAATTAAAGTGAAATCAAATAATATTGATTTTAACGTAGGCCTATCAGATAAAGAGTCAGGAGCTTCCTAAAATAAAGTAACAATGCCTTCTGTACAGAGACCTGAAAGATATTTTCTTCACCATTATTGCATTCATAAACTGAATTTAGACCTTAAAATACCATTTCTCTGAGTACAAACACTTCTGAAGTACCTCCACTGACAACCAGCAGCCAATAATCTATGTTTAATCATTTGTGTTTTAGTACCAATACAATTTTTGACTAATTATCACAAATTGCATACACTTAATGAGTTATTTAAAACTAGACCTGGAGGCGGTCTTTGAAGATTCCACCAACACAAAGTGAGCAGCGGTTCAGAGATCATTACAGGTCATTGACAGCACAGTCCAAAGCATCCCATTATGCCGTTTTCAGCATTTCTTAATCATCCACTGATTAAGGATTCTTTTCGTTCTTCATTTCCCATTCATAAACGGCTTATCACCCCGTTAATGAATCTTGTGACAAAAGATGCATGACTGTGACCTTGGGGCACCAAACTCCTGTAGGTTGATTGCGTTAATCAAGACTTTGCAAGGTGCAAATGATGTGAATCAACTTCAACATGTCCTCTGCATAAGTATGCTAATGACTTTGTTTACATTGATGTTGTTGGCTAAGTGGCTTGATGAATTTAGAGTCTATTCTAATTAGTGTTAATTTGGTGCCCCACATTTGCTTAATTGTGATTGCTTATGGCTGTTAATCTACCACATTCTTCAAAAGGAAACCAACAGGCAAAGTGTTGCACAGGAAGTGGTTTCACTTCCTTGGAAATGATTTTAATGGAAAAAAAAAACAAGTTCCAGATACCCAACCACTAAAACACAAAAATGGTGGTCTTTGTAAGTCTGTTTAACTCTTTTGACATTGCATGGTGAACTTGGAAGTCTTTCCACTACTTAAATTGTCCTCCTCCTAAGTTTCCTTAACAGCTGTGCAATGAGATTAAGCCTGGCTGCACCTTGTAACGGTCTCCTCCAACACACAATCAATTTCCTAGCGGGACTCCTGAGCGAAAGTTAGTACAGGCATGATGCATCTCCTCCTTTCTTTTCAACTAAAGAGGCAAAGCAACTGTAAATTTCAAGAAAAGGCAAAGAGAAAGGAAGGAGGAGGGTGGTGAGAGCTGACGCAGCGGCATGGCAGGTAGGCTGACATTTTTTTAAGGCATCAGCACACACTGTTCTGATTAAAGGAGGGAAGGGGGGCGGGGGGCTTACCTCTTTGTCTCTCTTTGCTGTTTAAAATGGCAACTACGTGAGGAAAAAGTGGCAAAAGTGATGTCTAAGTCGCCCTAAGGGAAGAAACTGTTGGTGCGTGAGGCATATGAAGGTCACTCTTTGTGGAAGTGTTGTCAGGTGTTGGATGAAGATGAGGGACAGTCGACAGGATGACAGCCTGGAAAGTGTCAGTGCTCCCCAGTCACACCGGAAGTGTCGTTTCTCCAGAGACAGTATATTGGTTCTCAGCGCCTTCCTGTTAGAACCAGTTAGGACGCAGAATAAAGGTCACAAGTCCTTCATGCATGTTGCACTCCAGACACTGCTGTTATTAGCACTAGCTGTTATGTCGGCCACATCACAGGATTGGGTCTCTTTGAAAATGGGTGCTAAATGCTTTCAAAGATAAAGTAAGAACAGTGGCTTTGGAGTCCTGGTCTTAAAAGCTCCTAGTATAATAAATTTAACACCTTAATCCAAAAGTCATTTATTATTGTTCCACAACACTCAGCTCTTGTTTTCTAAAACGGAAGCTTCTGGAAAATCCAAGCTGACCTATTGGCAAGTCTGTGGACTGGTGCCTGAAATACTGCCCACAGATACCTGCACTAATTAAACAGAGTAGACAGATATAAATGGTTAATCATTTGGTATGAGGGGAAAAAAGAGAAAGAAACAGTGTGTACCTCTAGTTAATAAATGTTCGGTCCTAAGCAATGCAAATGAAAAGAATCTTTGGGGAAGTAATTGTCCTTATCGGCTTCTACTGCAGATTACACAAATGATGTTGCATTGAAGAACAAAGTTTACTAAACTTTGAATTAATTCAGGCACTGGCAGTGCTGCCTTCATGACTTTCAATATCAAATTATCATGAAGCTCTACTGAGCCAAACATTGCACAGCAGGCCTAACAAACATTTTAATTTGGTGCACCAGACAAAAAGAGGCCTGCACAGTAAAAATTCCAGGACACTGTAATCTGGGGATTTATGGATTGTTTATCTATTAGACCTTAATCGCAGCAATCTCTTCTTATCTACAAGCTAACAGCTGTATTTGTCTGTATCTCACACATTTTTATCTCCTTTTCTACTGTGAAGTCAGGCACTGGACTAATAAAGAGGTCTTCTTATCAATGCAGCTTAAGAAAACAAGTCCTCTACTACTACATATCATAACATATCCTTTATCACTTTTAAAAATACTGGAAGTTAAGTGAAGGATAACATCAGGCCAACAAGAAGCTTTCAAAGCTGAGATATACTGTGTGTACCTTTAGTCTGAGGGCAGATAGATGTTGCCTCAGGAAATGTGCTTGGCATCCTTCAAATTAGGTCAAACATTAGCTTTACCCAACTCATTTTATTAAGTATTGTGGCCACAGAAAAGCCTCTTTAATATTCTTCAAGCTAGCTCTTGCCTTTTTGAGCTTGAGTGCTGCGCTGTAAGTGCACAATTTTTCTATCGGGCCACAAGAAGTGGGAAAGCAATAGACTAATTCACTGCAGTGCTCAATCAATGACACACAATGAATTTGCTGGGTATGCACAGTTCTCCATCATGCAGAAGACAACTTCAAATGAGCTGCACGCAGAACAGGGCTACACCACAATTCTACTAAGGACTAGTAGGAGAGTGTTACTTTGAGATAAAGAAAAAAATGAGAGTTTAAACCAAACTATTACTGTCTGGGAACAAAAATCCATCCAACTATATAAACGCAGCCAGCCTGAATGGGTAAAAAAGACTATTCTAAATCGTGCAATCACATAGAAATAGGGACAGTGGGTCCTTCTAGAGAAAATCACTCAGGGTTTTGTCTGCATCACATACATTTAGGGTAATGGACAAAAATGTCACAAGCTCCCTACAATTTCAAGAAACTCAATACAACAATACTGCAGTACTCTGCAATACAAATTGAAGGTCTCTGAGAGCAAAAACTGAACATTATAAGGTTTGTGGTGTATTACTGCAGAGCTGCTGTATGCCAGGTAATTATACTGTACAGCTGTCATGACTTTGTGTCAAGCTCCTGTATATTTATGTAATATCTCCATTCGGCTGAACAGCTATTAGAATGATTCACTCTGAAAAGTGAAGGAAAATCTGCAAATATGGCTTATAAAAAGACAGCCAAGGCTCATTCAGGGCAACTCAGATCACACTCTTGGTCATATGGCTTTATACAAGCACAGAGTTAAAAACACATACTGTGCAGCTCTGAACTCTTCTTGCACATCCCAGTGTTGTTTCTGCACAAGACTATCAGACATGCATGAATTACACCGTGGGGGGAAAAGAAGGAATTACAAACCATTAATAATGGCTCATGTAATAGTTATAGGCTACGATTTCTGAAACGAACATCACTTAGACTGGTGTTTATATTGTCCAGGAATTCAGCTGAGATGGCC
This sequence comes from Dascyllus trimaculatus, assembly GCA_024666655.1. NCBI lineage: Eukaryota > Metazoa > Chordata > Actinopteri > Pomacentridae > Dascyllus > Dascyllus trimaculatus. The sequence goes on along the minus strand of CM045456.1, from coordinate 29,737,869 downwards.
CTGAGCAAATTTAATAGCCCACATATGCTCATCCACATCTAATTTTCTATATGGGTGCTTTTTGTTGCTTCCATGATAATGATGGATAAAGGAGATCTGAGCTAAATTATAATAATAAAAGTAAAGAGCTAAAAATAACATTAAAAATATAGTTTAGATGGTTTTAATGCCAGTCCAGAAGGCTCCACTCCTTCCTTTTAGTTGGTTTCATTTAGCCACTCACAGCAATTTTGAAATGAGACAAGACATTGTTAAAGATTAAAAGTGAGATTTTTATAATTTTATTTTGTTCCAATTGCCAAAACACATTCTAAACACACTCACAGTGCAACTGAGGGCAAAAGGTGCACTGTGCTCCTCTACTGTATAAAATCAGTTCATAGGATCATTATATTCCAGCCGTCTTCTGCACTAGCATGACTAATATTCAGCTACCATCTGCTGATATGACAGCACTGTAACAGATTTATTACTGCAGTCATCCACTGAAACGAACCCACTTTTGTGCAGTTTGATACCCAACACAGAGTGTTCTTAGGGTCACTAATTAAATAAATAATCTTTTCTTTAACATCACGAAAACACTGTGATACTTTATCCACACAAGTTTAACAAAAATAAGCACAATATAAATATTTGTCCTTGAATATAAGGACCCTACACAGACTTTTTTGTTGATCAGAATGAGAAATATTGTGGAGTTCTTGCTAGTTGAGGACTGTTCTTGTTGTACTTGTTGTAACCTCACAAATGGCATATTTGCTATTTGAAGCGATGTAACCAAAACCTGAAATACAGTCATTTGCTAGCACATTATATGCGTTTAACTACCAGTAATGAAGTTCAATACCAAACAATTCTGTCTTCACAAAGGTTCTAATGTCCCCTTTTATATCTATGATGTTAGACTGAATATTAGAGACACTTCTAATTAAAAAAAAACTTACAAACTATATCCTCTAAAATGACCATAAGGTGGATTCAGCACCTCTCTACACTGAACATAATGCCTGTCATTAAGAGAGGCATGACTGTTACGTAAGACTGCTTTAGTTTCAGCTGGGGTACCGAATCAGCAGGTAACTTAGTAAAATACTTCACGGTGTCCACATGACTGCCAAGTAATGAAATCACTTAAAAACTAAAGGGTGGCTTACAATGATGGTACCAAACACATCGAACGATTTATGTTTTCTGCTCCTCCTGAAGCACTCCTCAGTGCAAGTCACGTCCAGGTCCATGGGGCAATAAACATAGGAGATAAAAATGATCAAGATCCCTGCTGGCATTACCTGCTAGATGTGATCAAGCCCACAAAACACAGCCAGGCACAGAGATAAAGGGGAAGGTAAATCAGTCTAGTGGACCTCAGTGCCAGCTTTCACTCTCTTAGCCAAAAGCTGCAGAATGAGTCAGGACAGGTACAGAAAATAAGAAATGCATGAAAACTACTGGACATTCATACTTATGTTAGATTGTAGAGTCACTATGTATGTCAACTACACTAGACAATGAGAGACAAGCCGTAGCCATCCTGTAGCCTCTGTCCAGACCCCTGTTGTGTAAAGATGAAAAAAGCCACACAAAAAAGTAAAAGCGATAATGACAGGGAGAAATGTTATCAACAACACAAGGCAATTATCGTCTTTCAGGCATACTAAAAGCTCAGCAGAATTATTCACTCTACTGTGAAATCACTGGCAAATAAACTTGTGCTCAACCCATGTGGGAGGTTGTCAGCTGCAAATGAAGTGTTGAGTATCAGACGATTTTTACGACTGATGAGAATGTATTATCCACAACGGCACTCGACCTATCATGAGTGTGAAAAGTCAGCTTTTCAAAGGAATCAAACACTCAACTGTTCTTACCATCTTCATCATATTATTTTCATTGGAAACGCATCAAAATACAAGTTAACACCCATCAAAACCTCATATCAATGCCTTCATTGGCATTTTTGTATTAAAATTTTTCAGGATAAACAGCAAAATGGCATTAAATCTGTTGCAATCATTCTGCTCTGTTTGCAGCAGGAATTGTGGAATATCAAGATCCAGTGAGTATAAATGCAAGCAATAAAATATACTCAGCTTAAATATACTAAGCCCACAAGTTACAATTTTGTCAATGACTGGTTTCATTTTAGTCTTTGACATGTATGTGTTTTGTTTTGTTGTTATTGGTGGCATTCCATGCTCATTTTTATGTTTTTAATTTTTACATTTTCTATCTCCTTTAGGCTGTTGTCATCTTTGTGTACAGTTATCATGGTTATAGATGTTAATCTTGTGCACTGCAAGGTTAATGGGAACAGCCCAGTGTCCATGTACATCTGATCTGCAGTGATACAACAGATGGACTCTTAACAGCACATCCTGACAACATTATCATTTTAAAACTGGCTCTTTGAACATAACCAGTCTCTCTCTGTCTATCCTGCTCACCTAGTATTAGTATTAGCATTAGGATTAGTTTTAGCACTATATGAAGCTGCTTGTACTCTCCACTACATAGCAGCAACTTCTTTTTAGAAGGTGATATACCCCCCTGTTCACTAAAATGCTGTTTATTTGGTTTTGATTGAGAAAGCCTGCTAAATGGATAATACAGTTATCAAACATGATTTCTGTAAAGAGTATTTAGTGATAGAGAACATCAAACTTAGAGAGAGCCTATCATTAATTCTGAAAGTCATTCATCCCTTTTAGCAGCAACACAAAAGAAATTTGCCTGGAAGTAGTGTTAGCATTACATCCACATCACCTGTGTTGCACAAGAAGAGTTATATCATTGTTATTATGGTTATGTTGCCTGCTGCCTCTATGTTCATAGTTTGTCTGAGCTGTTTTGTTAACACTTTTTATTGTAATTTGTGGATGCGTTTAGTAATAAGTGTGTCACAGTACATTAAGTAACATCAGATGAGAGATCAGAGGTGATCAGCTTCTGAACAAGACATGTTAGGTGGCAGAGGAAACTTCTTCCATTCAGAGGCAGCTATGTGATTCCACAGAAGCTGCAGGCTGCTGAATTAGACATTGAGTGTGTTCAAAGTGGCGCACTGATTCTGACCAAAGCCATCAGCAAGTAGCATGTGACAAATCTGAAAAAAATCCAGTATACTAAAGATATCCAGATGACAGACTACACCAGCTAAATTTTTTAGTACGCCACTTCAGCTATCTGCTTGATGTACTGCATCCCATAATGCATTACGATCATTCACCATCTCAGAAAATCTATGGAAAGTGGTGGACTCCTCAAAAGATCCATAGATGGTAGAATTTTCTGTGATATAGAATTCCCTTCAAAAGATTGTATGCTATTGCTGTTCGAAACACTGAAATTAGCTAATAAGCTAGCAAGGTAGTCAGCAGCTTATATGATTAACTTCATATCTAGCAAATAAATTTGGGTAAATTTTGTAAGTAACTCTTTTATATAGCTATATCTTACAAGCCTGGTGGTCATGTGACAGTGTGGTACATCAGAGTAGGTTTCACATACTACAAAATGCATGGTATACTTAGGAGTAGCTCATAGCATACAATAGGTACTTATGTAGAATGCAGTGTAAGTGTGTGAATGCTAACATCCTGAACATTGTTGACTAGTTTTAATTTACTGACTACAAATGCTAAACCTTTCATCATAGTTGTTGCTGTAAAATACTGCTTTAAATCTTGTTTTAGCTTTGTTTTCTTCATCGATTCATATTTTTGGACAATTTTCCTGGGCAAAATGTATCCAATTAGTGACTGGCTCCAGATATTTTTGTAAAGTATAGTTTGTGCTCTCAAATAAAAAAGCCTTTTCTTACTGAGAGGGGAAAGCTTTTCTGTGTAGACCTTTTGTCACCAATTTCTACCTTCTGACTGTAAGAATTGCTGCAGGAATGAAATCTCGAGAAAGTCTTAAGGGTTTGGCATCTGTTGGTTTTCAGCATGGTTGAGGTCAGGAAGCTGTTGTCCTTCGATGAGTGAAAAGGCTTTAACACACTGTTGTGGCAGACAGGTAAATGGATTCACTGTTTGCCGAAAGCTGAAAGGATATGGTCAGTGTGTTACAGCCTGTTTGTGAGCATTTGCTGCTTACAGTTTCCTGCCTGTGTAACTGACTTTGCTTGTTGCAGTGTTGCAGTGTGTCTGCTGCCAGAGCAAATTTTCAAACTCTGCCTTATTCCAGCTATAACTTACTTCTTCCAATATACCCTCACAATACAGGCACAGGTATGTGGAAATATAAATGCTAAGTATCTGCTGAAATTCAAAGCATTATTGAAACTCCATTTGCATTTCACACAATGAAATGGAAATTCAATGTGAGGTGAGGTGAGGGGGGAATATGTGCCCCACCAGATTACCATCTTTAGCTCCTAAAATAGAAGACCTAATGGGAAAAAGTGAATTAAACCAAATATCATTAAAGCCCGGTGCACCACCTGGGCCCCGGACATTTTCCTCAACATCGTCCAAGGCTTCTCCAGGTCTGCTGATTCACACCAGAGGGAGTGGGACAGATGGTGGTAAACACACCAAGCTGTTTTGCAAACGGCAGTCCCAAATATCTCCTCCTCTGCTTTTGGGCAGGGTCACCTCAAGGCTCTACAGTGTTGCACAACCTACTTAACTGTCCAACACTGTAGCAAAGGTATGGCATGTTGTATATGTTGCTCTGACTTCTGACTATCTGTTTAATTCTATTTGTATTAGCCGTTTTGCTGCCCTCTGTGGCTTTGTATAAATTAATAATCTTATGTTTGGGTTATTTTATTACAGCCAGTGTTGGTCAAACAGCCTTTGAAGCTGCACAGCACATGATTTTTATTAAAAATATAAAATCATTTCATCAAAGAAAATAATAAACATTACCATCATTCAAATTTTTCTGTTTGTTTTTCACTGGAAGCTTTCAAGTGTGAAGACTTTATAGTCCTGCCAAATTAATGAACTGTATGGGGCAAAAACCGGGAGGGCCACTGCAATCCTACAGTGTAGTCTCGCTGAAAGGTTTTTTTGGACATGATTCATCAAATGAGTTCCTAAATCTTGACGAACAAAACAATAACACTGATGGCTTGATCCAGATAAAACCCTTCAGCTCCTGTTATCTCTTGCCACGGCATGCAGAGAATGTCTTTTCATTTTTCAGAGACACACATTTAGAATCTGCTTTCAACAACTCACTAAGAAGACTGTACCAGTGATTTCGCATGTTTAAGCCAAAACATCTGGCCTCACCTTCCATTAATGTGACCATTACCTAAAATATGCAGTGATACTGTGGCTTTCTTAATGTTTCGCAGAAGTCTTTTCACTCTTAGAATGATATGTTACCCTACTAAACACACAGAATCGTGACTCTGCTTGTAAACCAGTCTTATAAAGTGGAAATATACCTTCCTTCTGAGTAGTTTTTTCTTGCAGTAGTCAGCAGGATACATGTCCTGCTTAAGGGTATTTCTGACTGGACAGACTCTACGCTGTGAAGCCAGCCACATTTCTGACACAAATCATGTAGCTGGGTGGGATGCACAACCTCGTCACCTTCACTGTCCACTTGGCAATAGAACATCCCACTCCTGGCAGCAAAAACGTTTGTCATGGGCTGGATAGTTTGAATTGTGTCACAACTACACCACCAGCTGCAGTCTGTTCACTGCAGAGTCTGGTGTTTTGGTTGATGCAATGATGTAGCTACAGAGTCCATTCTCCTGCCCGTTTCCCATCTCTCTCTGCTTGCCTCAGGACAACTGCATCAATCATCCAAGAGCAACACACATCTGATAACATCTATTTAAAACTGTCTACCACTCTGCAGTCAACAGAATAACTTCCATACACCGATCAATATAACAAGCTGTTAAAGTTATGACAAGTTTTATCAACATTTATGAAGTATTTGCATATCCTGTTGAGTTTCCTGACATCAATCTGTGAGTCAAATAAATAAAGAATCAGATCTTCACTTCAGCATATGAATGCGCCTCCAGGGAGAATTCACAGCTCACTCTGCAATTTTACCACTATTAAACCACAGTACTCCAAAACTTTGTATCTTCAACAAAAACCAGTGTGGACGTGTGCTTCATTATGATGGATTAGCTATGCTGAGCAAGTTTAAAAGTCTCAGAGAGGTGATTTCACTGAAAGAACTGAAACCAGTGAGGCCTTAGAAGGTAGAAGTATGCAGTGACCATTGACACTCAGGTGCCAAGACATACTGGGGATATTCAGTAAAAAGCAGCCCAGCAAACAGGCTGGAATAATGGGAACAACAGTGTTTCTCTCTCAGACCTGAGACAGGATGTCTGTGGCACTGCCGTAGCTAAAACAGGCTTAGTTCAACTCCGCAAGCTAAATGGGTACCGGATGTCTGTGCTCACCTTTTTTCCTGTTGAAGGCGCGGTTCATAGTGGAAAATGTGCGTCTCTGAGGTCCCTCCTGAGTATCTGCCAATATTCCACCTGGAAAAGCAGTGGGAAGAAGTGAGTTAAAAAAAAGCTTCGACCTCAAGCCTTCACTTAAAGACAGAAAGTCTAAAAGCAAACAGTCTAGTTTGTTCTATACAAAAAAAAAAACCTCCCCCTCCTCTGAGAGTGAGGGAAGGTTTAGCTGTCAGAGTGTGTTAAAATTAAACTCCCAGTCCTTCTGCATTACATTTGTTTACCGCAGAGCCACATCTTGCTCATCATCTGTAGAGACTGTGCCTTTAACCTCACAATGCTGATAAAACAGGACTCACTGGCCCGACTGTTTCATGGTTCAAGACCCGTAAGAATGGTGATTTTTATCAAAGGGAGGAAACAATGTCGTAGAGGAAAATGAAACATTGTTGACCATGATCCTCTTACAGTCAGTGGCATTAACATTCTAATCTTTCCAACAGAACTAGGGCAAATGTTTCTGTCTAACTGCTTCAGCCACACACACACAACATCCACAGAGCACAGAACCTAAAACTAAAACCATGAAGTTTAGTCATCACAGGAGATGCCAGTGCTGAACTTTAGTGCGATGTTACTAACCATCTCCAGATGTCAGTCACTAATAAAATTAACACTCACATAGACAACACTGGTATACACAATTATTCCACTCATACTGACATTGTCTGGGTAAAGAGATGAATGTGGGCTGTGGTAAAAGTCAGATTTCTTCTCTCTATAAACCTCCTGCAGTTGCAGCAGTGTATGCAGGTCTTGTCCTAGCACACAAGCTGGGAGTACGTTGACACTGTGCTACCCTACAGAAAACGGAGCACTTTTTTTGGCACATGCGAAACGTCCACCTCCACACCGACTCTAAATGTGACACTGCTTTGACTGCTGTCAGGCCTTTGCATCAATTCCCCATGAGAGTTAAGCAATCTAGAGGACTGCAAGGACAAACTGTCCAGCACTAGGTAGCTGTCAGCAAGCTCCACAATCAATATTCTTTACTCTTTTACTGTTGGAAAATATGCAAGGTCTGCCGCATTACAGCCATTTCAATCCTTGCCTTTGCAAACACATTAACTCGTGCCTGGGCAATTTAGAAAATGAATTGAATTTTTCCATCCCCGGAATTTTCCATTTATCATGCAAAGCCTAAGCTATTATAAGTTTTAGTGAATGGAAAAACAAATCCTGCTCAAGCTCAAGCACCATACTGCCACCATGCTATATTCTATGACAACCTGTCACAGTTTTAGAGACAAGGTTTGGTGTTAGCTCTCTGTGTGCACAACCTAGAACATCTACTGGGTTGGGCAGCCACATACATTTTTTTTTGGCAAACTATCAATCTTCCACAACATTAAAACCCAATGCCTAATATTTGTACATAGGTTCCCTCCATGCTGCCAAAACAGCTCTGACCCTCCACAGACCTTTGAAGGTGTCCTGTGGTATCAGGAGTTATAAAGTAGGGACACCATGAATGTAACCAATCTATCCAAGGCTTTTCCAGCACATCCCACAGATGCATGATCAGATTAAGTTGTGGGAAATTTGGAGCCTAAGTCAACACTTCAAATTCTTAATGTTCCTCAAACTATTCCTGAGCAATTATTGCAGTGTGGAAGGCAACATTTTTCTGCTGAAAGAGGCCACCGTCATGAGGAAATACCGTTGCCATTGATGTTATGCCATGTATGTAGTCTGCAACAATGTTGGTGGTTTGTGTTAAAGACGTGTCCACATAAATGCCAGGACCCTAGTTTGCCAAGCAGATTACCGTCTGTGGGCAGGGGTCAGCTAACAGCAAGCTGCGATCCACTGTGTGTTTTGACATCTTACTATCAAAGCCAGCATTAAGGTTTTCAGCAGTTTGTGGGGAGCTTAAGTAATTGCAAAATTACACCAGTGGTAGATTCACGAGAGTGTAGAGAAGCAGATAAATTATACTAACACATACCAGCACTCAATCATCATAGCTTTAAATAAAAGCAAACACGGATTGAAGGTCTTAATAGACCAAAAAGTTCTGACTTAGTTGAAGAACACTTGCAGAAAATTTACAATGTGCATAAATCAAGTAAAAAAGGAAGACATCTCATCCAAAAAAGAACCAGAGACAGTTATACCTCATTCAAGCCCACATTGACCCAGTACAAAAAGAGGGGGTTTGAAAAAAACTGAACAAAGTAAGAACACAAACAACTATGAAGACAACGACGGTATCATGATACAGCTCAAATTAACAAGCAGCCACGGTTCAAAGAGTAGACGTACTGGTCATTTTCTCTGAATTGTACAGTTCACACAAGACAATTGCAGATAGACTCTGACACATATCAGTGCACAGAACTGAGACTTAGAACAATAAAACAGCACCCAATCTGACCAAATAAAACTCAGTCAGGTCTCAGTCCGTAGGCAGACCTTTCGAGATTCATTTATGCTGCCATTTGGTAAAATGGTAAATGGTCTGCACTTCTATAGCACTTTATCCTACCTTAGTAGTATCCAAAGCGCTTTACAATGTGTTTTGCATTCACCAATTTACACACACATTCACACTCCAATGGTGACAGAGCTGCCATGCAAGGAACTAATCTACCATTGGGAGCAACTTGGGGTTCAGTGTCTTGTCCAAGGACACTTCGACATGCGGGGGGGGAATCGAACCGCCAACCTTGCGATCAGTGGACAACCCACTCTACCACCTGAGCCACAGTCGACCCATTTGTAGTATATTCCAATTCAGTGGCTTCTACAAGTTACTTAGCTTGGCAAAACTACTCTAACAAAAGACTGCAATTTAAATGCTTGGCATAGTAGCCTACAGTATAGTACTTCTCACTATAAACTTTCGTCGTCTCATCACCTGCTGAAGCAACAAACACTAAAGATGTTTATGCTGCATGATGTCTTGTATGTTACCTTGTGAGGCAGCTGGATTCTCATGGCATCTGTGAGATAATGATCACAAGAGAATACATCTTGCTAGGTTTTAAGCGATGTCCTTGTGGCCAATCCGCCAATGTTGGGTCCACTGTCCTATGAGAAACTACTAGCAGCTATGGACATGTGGTGAGGTGAGTGTCAGCCCGTCATTGACAGTGACAGACAGATGGTTCACTCAATCATCTGCCAAATATGTTTTGCAAAGTCCCCGCCCTTTTCCAAACAACTTCAAACAGGATATTTTCTCAGATGGCTCTGTGTAACAAACAATCTAGTTCATCATGGTGCCTTGTATGAAGCACAAACACCAATTATGGGTTTGACATTAATGACTACATCCAGAAAATGGCTCTTTACATAAATAGAATTCCCAGCCAACAGTCTTTGGGGCTAAGAATTAAGATAAAAACTGAAGTGTTTGAAATCAAATTGATCACTGTTATATGGGAGGTAAATGGATCATTAGCCATGACTGAATTGGGTGCCACTAGAGTTATGCTACTGAGTCAAATATCTTCATTACTGCGGGGAGGAGCTGCTGACAAACAAACAAATCATCCTTTTTAAAAAAGGCACATCCATTACAAAGCTTTAGTTCTTTTTGAACTTGCATACAATAGAGCTTGAAAATGAGAAACTAATCTTCCCACGATGCATAATACAGCACACAATGATATTTGGCATATAACTGAGAGTAAAACAAATACAATATATGTGGGTTCTCACTGTAAGGGGATCTTTTACTCTAACAGAGGCCCAGGAAAGGGTTGGAGAAAATTTAAATGGAACAAGCTTTAGGGTGGGGACTGGGACATTCCTCAGTCTGCCAAAACAGAATATCTTTGCTGCTGAAAGAGACAACTTGTGCTCTTTACTTACAGGTCTAACATGCTGCTGACGAAAGCACTGCATGGGCAGATAGACAAGGACGCTGCTATTGTTTACATTTCACTACAGACAGGCAGTGAATTTTGCAGATCTCTGCATTAAAGTAGTCAGTATCTATGCAGTATCTGACTTTCCAAAGTAAGGCCTTGACAGCAGAGGCCTTGATACTTTCAGGGAACAGGCTTTTTGGAATTAAGTGCACTTCTGCCTTCATCTTCTAAGCAACTTAGACATGTTTTTTTCTTGCTGCAAAACAGGACTGTGCTAAGAAAATATAGATTCCCTTTAATGGGCTTTACTATTTTCATCATAAAAAGCTTTTTAACAAAAAGCAGCACTCTCAAGATGTGGTACACCTCAGAAAAAAAAGATAAAACAGACCAAAAAAATGCAAAAACACTCACACCAGAGATGTGTTCCATCTTTTTACAAAGAGCAAAAAGGCAGCTGAGATTCTATTAGTGAAATGTGTGACAACAGATCAAGGATTGAAAAACTGGCCAAGCTTTTTTCATCCAATACTGAATCATTAAAAATGCCATAATTGGCCCCAATCCCAATAGTGTGGACCGGCTTAGGACATCCCTAAATGTCACCACTAAGAGCTTTAAATTCTTAAAGCACAGATTGCCTCATTTTGGCTACCGCAGCGGAAAGGTCTGGCAGCAGTCACAGCCTGGCTACCTTTTTGTTTGTTTGTGACATACTTGGATGTAATGCAATGCTTTGCCTGACACTTGACTGTGATGTCACTCATTTTGATTGACAGCTGCAATGTTGGGCCTGTTTTAATAGCTTCCTGTCTGGTGATTCAACAGCACCCCCCTGGGAGAACTTCCGACCCCAAGACACAAAGACACACACACACACACACACACACACACACACACACACACACACACACACAGACCTAACACTGAGCTGCAAACATCCTCGGTCTCCCTTCAATGTTTACCAGCTGCAGTGGAAGCACTGGTATGGGTCTACTGAACTCCTCACCAGAAGAAGTATATAGTACACATACATATATACTGCTCAACAACAACCCACAGTAAGCTCACTTGAATGATCATCATATTTATTCTACATTATTCTAAATACTCCAACCATATTAGGTCTAATAAGAAAAATAAGTGGGCACACAATCCAGTATTACAAGGTGACTAAAACCACAGAATGCATTTACTATGTACCATCAAATACGACACTGAAACACACACTGTCTGACAGATTGTCTGACAGAACCACATTATGTGCTCCGAACTGTGCTTGTGAATTTTTAGTGAAAACAGTGGAAAATATGTGCCATCATTTCACTTACTTAGAATACCATCCTCCCAAACACACAGCAAAAACCATGTCCAGAAGTCATACGATTCACCTCCAGTGACTCAAACTATTGGAATTTAGCTTGGGAAAGAATCTTTCTGGAAATGAGCGCAACCTACTTTGACCCTGTGCAGTCTTCGCTTAAGCAGCAGAAAAGTGAATCCAAACGCAAAAGTTTGACAAATGTTTAAAAAAAGACTTAAAAAGAAAGAAATAAAGTTAGGTTAACATCCATTTCTAAATGCCTCTCAGTCACTCACTAATCTGACCCATATGCACTCCGAAGGCAGCAGGCTTTAAACATGGGATAGAAGCAGAGCATGCACTGTGGTCTCAACATAATGCCTCAGAAAAGAAAATCAACAAAGATCCTTTGTTTTCTTCACTGTGCTCTCACCCTGACTGGGGAGCCTTGCTGGCTAAGCGCAACACATAAAACATCGCAACTGCAATCTGTTTATGAATTTAGTCCTAGAATTCCTCAGTTGAATCAGCCGTGGTGTTGTGGTGTCTAATCTAAAAGCCAGGCTTGCTCTCTCACAGCCCAGCACTTTAACTACGGTGGATCAAATGCAGCACCCTGACATACTTTATCAAGGAAAAGAACTTCTAGCCTTCACAGGGAGAGGGGGGTAAGATCTATGGAGAGAAACATGCAAACAACAACAGAGCTGAGATAAAAGCTACTTACTTGCCTTCAAACTGGGGTGGAATAGTGAAGAGGAAGTTCCAGCGGATCTTAATAGTTTTCAGCTGTGGGCCAGATGGTGGTACACTAAGGAGTGCAGTGAGGGGAGATGATGAGGCTTGCAAACTCAACGAGAAGCTTTTGCCTAGACACAAGATACTTGACATTCAAACCCAACTTCCTCCGCCCACAGTTTGTCCGAAAGGAGTTTTGCATGTGCAAAAAAAGAGAGACCCCTTTTGACAGAACTATTTCGCTGCGAAGCACTGTGGCATACCAGAGATGACCTATAAAAGCCATGATGCCAGAGGTTGCAGGCTTACCCTTTTGCTGCTGTATGTGATTCATCATCACACTATGTGCACTGGAAACAGCTTCAGGTCAACATCTTGGCATCAATCAAAACAGCAGTATGGTCAAAACATTATGAAGTAGAAGTCACAATACTTTTCCAACTTAAAGCACTAAAAGCCTCCCTGTGAGATTATGTCAACTTAATAATACCCTTTCCTTTTCCACTGCACTCCAAAAACATTTAAGGCTCAAAGTGCCTATGCTAGCAGCTTGAAGTGTGTTACACCACTTTAAAATCTCACCCTCGATTGTCCTTTTTATCACACAGACATGAACTGCTTGGGACACTCTCAAAGTGAAGACTAGAGGGCAGGACCAATGAAAAAGGATGATACTGAAAACTGACAAACACCTGAAACTGCAGTGCAATTACTCTGCTTGTTGAGATTGTTTTTTTCAGCATCTAAAACCTTACGCAAATATTGTCTCTCAGGGATCTAATGAGGAAACTGTCCGTCTGAGTATCTCCTTCACAAACTTTCAAGCATCTCAATGAAGCATAATACTTAAACAAGGGCAGCTGACCACCTTTTTAAGAGCATCTGTACCTTTTCAACAAAGACACACAATACAGAGAAAGAAACATGAAATAAAGGTTAAGTTTTACCCAGACAGGATGGACATTAAGTCATTATAAACTCTAACGTAGCACTGGATCTCATCTTAATGAAAATGCTGGGAGATGTACAGCTGTCAGTGGTCTAGCACCATAGAATTTGAAATGTCGGGCTTTTGCAGCTTTCCCTGCAATAGAGACATTCATCAAAATAAAATGAATGTACTTCAGACACAGATGAATTCAGACAAGTGTGCTGTGCTCTTTTTTTTACATGAGCTTCAAATAGCTGCCGAAGATTTTATTTATGTGAACTGCAGCAACTAAGAAGAAAAAAAGGTTAGTGTATGTTTGGAAAAAGTCCACATTTGTGAGAAGCACCTCCAAAAACACAAAAGGAAAAAAATCACTAACACTTGCCAGCCAATTTACAAAGGTCATTCAAAGCAAAAGAGGGCATTACTTTTCTTGTTTTTTGTTGTCTGGTTAGAGATTCAGCTTTGTCAGGGCCTTGGTGTGGCGGTGTGTTTTTGCTGGCCAGCAGGGCTTTGGTTTCTGCATGAGAGAGCACTTAAAACAGGGAGGGTCTCGGGATTTTGGGCTGTTCTGTTCACACTTTATTTTTCTAAGGTTTTTCTTTGCTCTGCCCTGTATCATTTCATGTTTGCGTCTTGTATGAACAGCTGTGGCGGGGTAAGGGAAGTGGCTGGCCCAGACACTTTCCGGGAAAAGTGGGGCCCTTTTTGTTGCACAGAAACAGATAGAAAGGGGTAAAAGAGTGAAGGGGAACAGGCCCATTATACATATGTAATAGAAAAACTAAAGTTGTAATTAATGACGTCTGAGACACTTGACTTTTTCACTTATTCTTGTGTTTGTGCAGCAAACTCATTTTTGCCTCTACTACACTGCAGGGATGTCAAGGATGTAAAAGACAGACTAAATACCACAGTAATGCATATTATTTCAATAAAACTTGACTATTGTCTGAAAAGCAATAATGTTCAAGACAACAGCAAAGGAGCACGACACACACAAAGACTCAAATGCATGTAGGTCATCAGCTGAAAGCATCCATGAGTCATCTTTTCAGACTTTGTGTAGTAACCACACTGCAGCCCCATACTTGTTCCCCTTTTTTCATGCTCAGTCGGAAAACATACAAAGAGAAGAATGTGTCTGGGCAATACAGTACCCAATAAACAAATACACAGAGCTTAAGCATCTTCATTCTGCTACCAATGTTTGCAATTCTTATGCTTTACAGATTTATACAAGTTCAGACTCCAATTATTTCAGCCCTCGCCTGGGACGCTTGTGCGAGTGTGTTTGTGGGAGTGGGGAGTGGGTGGAGCAGCAGGAATGTGCATCTCAATGAGATGCATCTCAGTGGATTTTCATTGAGATTTGCAGCCTCCACAGGATTTGTGTTCCGTCTAAGCAGTAATGCAAAGTAGCAATGTCTGATACCAGAAATGTATTTTCAGTTCAGTTTCAGCATGGCATGTTCACACCTTTGCACCACTCACTGTAACTAAAGTTGTGATGAGGAAGAGTGAAGGAAATCACTTACACCCACCACCATCTACTGCACAATATTAGCTACATGAACACAAGAAAATGCTGAGTCGAAATGATTTATATCCACCCTGCCTCTTGATTTGAAGCTGAACAGCAGGAAGAAAATTAGACTCTAAAATGAAAACTCAAATGTTCTACTTCATCAGCAGCACGAGCACAGCATTCTGATTTTGACCTCAGGTATTTGAAACCAGACCTTAGAGCTCCAGAGGCAGTGTCCTCAAGTCAGTGTCAACACAGGCTGTATATTTTTGTAATAAGACAGTGTCAAAAACAAACACTGCAATCCCTGGAGAAGTGGTCTCACAAAGCTTGCTATTAAATCATTCTGTCAACCTAGGATTTTCACATTTAAATATGAAGGTGGGATTTGCTAACTAACTGCCAATCACAGGCAGCATAAACAAAGAGTAATGGCAGATATGATTAAACAAGACAGCCTATCAACCCTGTTGGCTCTGTCAGGCTGTATTTAGGGTATTATTTGAGCAAAAATGCCAACATGCTCACAATGATGATGCTGTCAGTGTGCTTATGATTAGTAGGTCTAATATTTAGCATGTTCACTGTCCTAGTTATAACATAAACAGCAATCACAGTACAAATACAGTACAGTATAAAGCTTTTTAAATTTATCCTGAGGGGGGACATTTATCAAATTTCATATGAATCAAATAGTTGTTGAGACATTTAATCACAAAAACTCAAACGCTGAATTGTTAGTGGCACTAGAGGGAGAATCAGAGGATCACTAAAGTCATTGAATTCATCATCTGGGGACTGAACATGTCTGTACAAAATGCCATGGCAGTACATACAATAGTTATCTGGATTACAGCGGTGGACCGACTGAGAAATAAACCCTATAGCATGGCTATAAATGGTATCCAAATTTTACATTCTCCAGATGAGCAAAAAATTGCTTTGATACTTTTGAATGTTATTAAGATGTAAACAACAATGCTTTATCCAGCTAATGAAGTATGGCAGGACATAAAGTTAGATGAGGTAAGGTAGGTAACTGTAATAGGTTTGTATCTGCTATATAGAAGAGGCATTTTTACCAAAGGCGGACAGCTGGGATGTAATTCAGTTCAAAAGCATTATTCTATTCAAAATGTTCCTCCATAATCTAATCGGCAACTATAATAGGAAGATAATGAAAGGGCAGTCTATTGTGTTTAAAAAAAACTCAGGTTCTATAAAAATATTTAAGTGCTACCTGTATCCAGTAATTATCAGCTATTACATTCATTATTATGGCCTGAGAACTACAGGGCTTAGGACCCTACTGGAACACTCTTGAACTTTTGCATCCATATGCCAATATCCATCCACAGTCATAGCGCCACCTGCTGGCAACAGGAAATGACATATTTTACACTTTAATGTGGTATTATTAGCCGGTTGACCATATTCACCTCCAGTGTGGTAACATAAGCCTTAGCACGTTGATGATGATTCTTGGAGTAAATTGTGAGTTTTCATCAAAAGGCGTGCCCATGGCAGCGCAGCAAATTTGGATGTCTCGCCATGACAACTAAAGTGTTCACATCTCAGCTGCACATGAACCAATCTGGCCCAAATTTCTCATTTGATCAGAGTCCTGCCCTGATCACATCCATATGCCAATATCCATTCACAGTCATAGAGCCACCTGCTGGCAACAGGAAATGACATGTTTTACCCTTAGATGTGCTATTATTAGCCGGTTCACCATACTAACTTCAGATGTGGTGACCTAAGTCTTAAAACACTGATGATGATTCCTGGAGAAAATTGTGAGTTTTCGTGAAACGGCGTGTCTGTGGGGGCGTGGCAAATTTCGACGTTTCGCGATGACTACTAAAGTGTTTCTATCTCAGCTGCACATGACCCAATCTGGCTCAAATTTCATTTGCCGGAAAAGGGTCTGAAGACATCCCAAATGTCAGTCATAGCCATAGCGCCACCTATTGGTAGCAGGAAGCAGTAGCCATTATATTTGTAGGTACTGTTGAAATTGGTCAGCTAACTCTCAACACCTTGAAATTTCTGCCACACCCTGACACCACGTCCTGACACACGTGGGTGTGCGAGGACCCGTTCAACGCTGCCTGCAGCTTTAATTTATCATTACAGTGATCCATGTCAGCTACCTGCTGCTAAAGGCCGGCACACACTACAGGGTTTTTCAAAACTTCACAGATTTAGAGACCACACACTTGAAGATAACAAAAGACAGATCGCACAAGATTTCTCACTTCTGATCTTATAGTGTGTGATGTTCACTACAGAGCTCACCACACACTATAAGATTCTAAACCGATTCTTCAGCAGACTATCAGGTTCTTCATGCTCAGTATTCCAAATCTTGCGTAGTCAAACGTGACTTCAGTGTAAACAAACATGATAGGAATAACGGCACTATAAATAACGACGTTACTATAGCCGTTCCTTTTTTCAGTAACAAGTAATCTAAACGATTACTCTTCCCATCATTTTAACTCTGTTACCGTTACTGTCAAAAAATGCTGCGTGTTACTAGAATTGAAGCTGTTTTTTCATCAGACCATCAAGATCTCTAAGCCGAGAGGCAGAGGTTTTTTAGGGCTGTCAAAATTGACGCGTTAGTGCGGATTAATCCATCATCATGATTAATCTGATTATTTTTTTAGCGACGGTAACTCTACTTGTTTGTTTTGTTAATCAGCTGAGTCAGCTCGCGTTTTGATTGGCTTAAATCTGGTACACGTGACATCACACACTGAGCGTGCTGGGCTCCTCTCAGAGGAAACCCCCACACTACAGGGTTTCTAGTCGCAAATATTAAACATGTTCATTATCTACGATCTCTCCTTCCGAGACCTTCTGAGTGGATCGGAACGGACAAAATCACTCTTAACACACCCCACTCTACAGGAACATCAGACACGATGTTGTTTGCAAACATCCGACAATCGGGACTTTGCTGGCTTTGATGGTAAGGAGGAGATGGGGACAAAAATCGGCCCGATTATCCTGTAGTGTGTGCCGGCCTTAAGAGACCAATACCCAGAAATAAGCAGAATAGCAACATTTATACCAAATCCTCCAGGACTAAAGAAATAAAACTAGGGGAATGTTTTGCATTTTTGACTGGAAAATTGAATAAAATATCAACTAATTTAGTCAGCTAATCATTTCAGCTCTAATTTATTTGTTATTTTACACCTGCATTTTTTAATGATTATATAAATTTAATGTGAAATATGCAGGATGACCACTAAAGCGTTTTTAAAATGAAGAGCCAATAAAAACTTTCGACAATACATTAGATTCTGAGTTACTTTATCAGTGACTCAAATCAATTAAATATTTGAATATTTATATATTTTGTTATTACTTAAATATGAACTATATACTGGCAAACATTTGGAAAGCTCACAGTGACTATTAAATATCATGGGAGTGGGGGCGCTATAAAGACAAACAGTGCAGTCAGGCATGTGTTCTCATCCAATCGTTAATTCTGTCTCAAGCATTTAATTGTTGGTAGGCAATGAACACTCCTCAAAGTGCATTAACATTCATTTTAAATAAAGGAACACATCACGCTGAAATCAATTTGCCTCCAAACTGTACAACAGAAAAACTCAATAGGTCATGAACTGGCCTTTTTTGCTGATTCTACACTAGGAAGCTAATTAAAAGAGACAAGCCATGCAATATCATGAGGCACAAGGTGAAAGGAGGAAGGTGTCCACTGCTAATGTTCCTCTTGTTGCTGCACAGCTACACACTTGCTCTAGACTGCTCGAAAGGTCACACCATGTGTGCAGCTCTGCTGTACTATTGATATGAACGAATGAACTCTTTTTCATTCAGTTATTTTATTAATTCACCTTTAGTCTTTGCAGCATGAAACTGGAAGAAGATGAGATCTACTCCACAGTCTATAAGGTACAGCAGGACCCACAGCACTAAATTTAGGAACTCTGAAGATGATTCTAAGTTTGTTTGTTACCCAATCGATTCTACACAACTGGTCACAGAGAAGTGGAACTAGAAACAGGCAGAGTTGCTCAACACTATTTTCTTCAAGAAGATTACTGTCCACTATAAACTGTCTGGATGTCTTGTTGGAGGCTTTCTTTCATCCTTATTTTTGTATTTGAACCATTGGTTAGAATGACTCAAACATGACTACTAAATGTGAACTCACCAGGCACTCCATTAGGAACATCTGTGCCATCTAGTGCTATCCAATAAAATAGCTCTTTACATACATGAGGAACACTTCAATATAATCCAGCCCAGTGCATCACAACCACCCACTACAACCTCAATGATAAACATAAAGCAGAATTATCACCTATTGACGACGTCAACAAAATCTGAAAACGAATAAGGTTTGTAGAAGTAATAGCTATGGCTGAACTCTTGCATTGGACTTCATTTCAAAGGTGTTTCTAAGAAAGCGTTTGGGATGTAAAACACATAAGTAACTTATGTTATTTAATAAACATCTACATACAGTCAAGCCCGAAATTATTCATACCCCTGGCAAAATTTTGACATGCCACTTTTTGTTCAAATGTAAACAAAAGCTGAGAAATACTATTTTCCACAATGATGCCTCCTGTACATCATCGTATTATCTTCTGGGAGACGCCTGTGCAATTTCCAATCAGGAAAAAAACTTGCTGGTTGAATAAAAGTAACATTAAGTCAAAATTTGCCAGGGGTATGAATAATTTCGGGCTTGACTGTATATTATAAATGAATAAATCAGATGAATAAAAAGTGCATTACATCTGTTAAAAAATGCTGTCTTGCTCTTAAGATATAACACTTCCACCAAAAGTGTCATTTCTGTAAACTGTTTATGTAAAGGGGCTGCACGGTGGCCAGGTTGTTAGCAGCGTTGCCTCACAGCTAGAAGATCCCCGGTTCACGTCCTGGACGTCTGGGATCTTTTGCATGTTCTCCCTGTGCAGTGTGGGTTTTCTCCAGGTACTCCGGCTTCCTCCCACAGTCCAAAAACATGCTGAGGTTAACTGATTATTCTAAATTGTCTGTCGGTGTGAATGACAGTGTGCTTGGTTGTCTGTCTCTATATGTAGCCCCATGACAGACTGGTGACCTGTCCAGGGTGTCCCCTGCCTTCACCCGAGTCGGCTGGGATAGGCTCCAGCCCCCCAACGACCCTGCAGAGGATTAAGAGGTGTATAGATGATGGATGGATGGATGTTTACGTAAAAGTACATAAACAGTCTACCACAGACTTAGGAAACATCCAGGTTTCTCTTGGAACTGGTTAAGTAAATTTCCTACAAGGTTGAATATTAACATATTTTTGTACTCACAGAAAACCTCAGTGTAGGGCAATTCTTGGAATTTCAATCCACCACACACATCAAGGTCATCAGAATTTAAATCATCTTTTCCTCAAATCCTCCAGCATGTCACCTAAGTCAATAGAACTGAAACCTGGAGGCATATCAGATATTTCAAGGCCTCTGCAGTCTGTGCTTGCTGGCTGAGACTGTACAGTTATGCATCTACAAGGAACTCATGTGCTGTAAAACAAGTAAAACGCTAAAATTAGCACAGAGGCCAGATCTGCTCAGAATATCTTCTCTGACTTTTAAACACCGATAGTTTGTGTTGTTTTCTTTTTCTGAGAAATCCTCTTCCTCTAACTGTGTATTATACACACACACACACACACACACACAATGTGAAGGTACATTTAGCATTTTGTTGTGTGGCTACCTCAGCAATATTACTTTGCTACAGATGAACAAAATCTGCAGGCAACAGTAATCACTTTAATGATAACAGCAAGCAGTTACACTACCTCTGAGAGATCCTAATTCTTCACAGATCACTCCACCATTACATGATACCAACTTCTGAAGGCAAATCAGTGTTAATATTCATAAGACCACCACGATGTCTGAAATACAAATTCTGACCTTTTCCCATGGCGTCCTTCTTAAGCCGATTAGTTTATTCTTTGAATCTAGCTTTATCTGTATCATCTGTAACATTTCATACAAAAAAGATGCAACACGAAGTCCTTTATACAATTAAAAGCAGAAGTTCAAAGACGCTCTCTGCAGTTATTTTCAAAATCAGACCAGTCTAAGTGCTCTACGGAGATCTCCCCAACCATATGAACACAGTCACAGGCCTCACGTATGATGTAGGTATCCTCTGCATTTTAACATTCCTTTAAATCAAAACTCAAATGATAGTAAATGCAATACAAGGAGGACGATGAACCTCAAGCTTGTTTCAGCTCTTCTTATAGTTTTAAACGATAGGAAGAACGGAAGTTAAATATTAACTGATCACAGATAATCGTTGATGAGCTCTGCATAAGTTGTGAAAAAGTAGTTGTAGTACCTGAGGCTCATGCTAACACAAAACCAAGATTTTCAAATTCTGTTAGCAAAGAGCAGCTGTAGCTAATGCTGCTAATGTTCAGGAGCAGCTACACTCTGATTATATAAATCCCATGAATTCAAACTAAAGGGATATTTACATAAACAACCATCAGCTAAGGAAAATGTTAAAATAATAGAGACTGCTGTGGATTTAAAAAAAGCCATGATGTGTGGTGGAGAGTAAAAATGACACAGACAACAACTTGTGTTAAAGAATTAGTGCAGAGTGCAGAATCAGATAATTCTGTCCAGCATTATCCTCAACAAACCCAACTAGAAGGTTTGAATAGAAGAATGAAGTACATTCTGACACATCATGACAAAAGAATATCAATGTGCTTTTTTTGAGGTTGGAAAGTTATGAAGGGAGATAAAAGAGCACTCAACACAATTTCAGTAAAGATCTTTGCTGCAGTTCATTTGTGCACAGTGAACATTAGCACAAGTGAAGTCTTTTCTACTTTCATGATGTTTTGACAGCGTATTTGATGCAACTTCACCGACTTCAAAAGCCAAAAAAATAATGCTGGAGACACGCCTGCATGATTTCATGGAGAAACCAGAGTAGATGTCATAACTGCTGCTTCCCTATGGAATACCAGAGGCATTCTACTGTGCATACAGTAGATGCAAACTCAGTTTAAGCACAGGTTGGGTGCAATGTAATTTTATTTGGCTTAAATATTTGTGACTGTATCTTCCCCGGTATTCTCTGATAAATGACAGCTCCCCCCCTAAAAAATGTGAGTTTGCAAAAATTCAAAGAGCACTACTTCAGTGGAACCTTAAGATGGTTCTACTGATTTGAAGGATCAGAAAGGGTGACATATCTTTTGAATGGTGTATATGAAATATGTTTCTGCCTGTTCTGACTCTGACATGTTTATCCCTCCGGGATGTCTGTGTAAGAACTGATGGTAGACCCACTTGTTTTCAGGCATAACTCAGTTTTATGGTACTTATTACATAAATGCACTGCATCACAGGCTCTATGTGTACGATGTCTACCAAATGGCAGCTAGATATATTCCCTACCCTAGCCTGTTTCTTAAAAATTATGTTCCTATACATAATCACTGCCTGGATTATGCTCAGAGGCAAGATTGTGCTTTGAAGTGCCTGGTTTATGGACTGCATCAGAGCTGGCAGGAGGTGGCTGGGTTTGATGGCAGGTGTACAAAGTGCACAACCCTCAGACCAGCACCACAACCATAAACCAGTGTTTCATGTGAAGAGTCCAATCTGGGGTTAGATTAAGGAAACAAAGCACTCTGACTGAGATTAGGAAAAGATGGTGGTTTTAATTAAAGGCAAATAAAAGTGATGTGTTCCTGGCCACGGTGGACTTTTTCCTGTATTAAACCAGATCATTTTTTCCTGACCATACAACAAAGTCAATATTTTGGGAGAAAAAAGCATGTCAGTGAACACATTACTGTTAAATTCATGATGAACACATCTGTTAATCAAAAACATAATTCGGCTGATAACACGCTTCATTCACGTTGTACTGTATTTGCTGCAGCAGTTAAGATGTATGGTAATACAACATCCAAATGGGCCATTCTGGAAAGCACTACCTTAAGAAGGAACAGAAATATTTTGTTTGTTATAGGATGTGATGGTGTGTATTTCAGTTGTTGCAGCTTTAAATAACAGGCCAGAAGAGTCAAATGCCAAATGTGACATCCACTCACGCTATGTGTGAAGTGAATTAGTAGTGCAATCTTGTTTTCATTAGCGATGGAATATTAACCTAAACAAGCATTTCTCCCGTGATTGTTAAACTTAATTGAACATTTTCTATATTCTCAATTCTTCTAAGTATTAAGTCTTATTTTCCATGCTTGTCCAGACAATTTGAATAACACCACGAAACTCTGCTGAAACTTATGCAGCAAGGCTAAAAATACTGATACCTGGACCTAAAAATGTAATTATAGGAACTTAACCTCTGAGAGTGCAGAGCCAATGAAGTTTACAGCACTATGAGTGACAATCTGAATAGTCCTGATCTCATTTACAGAGCAGCACTTGAGCTGATCTTTAAGATGGTTCTTTGGACTTGAAGGATCAGGAAGGGTGGCATATCTTTTGAATGGTGTATATGAAATATGCTTCCACTTGGGCTTACTGTGACATGTTTGTCCCTTTGGGGTATCTGTGTACAAACTGATGCTAGATGGTAGAGCCCCTTGTTTTGAATCAAGAGTTAGTTAAATGATAAATTTTATGGTACAAAGAATTTGCTACCAAAACCTCACTAAGATAAGTCACTGAAGACTAAAAACAGTGCAGGCAAGCTTGAAGAAGGTTTCTCATAGAGAAATTCTATTAGTAAGTTAAACCTTAGTCTAACTTGGCAATCGCAGTAAATTGAAATTATTTCCTGATATTTTCAAAAATGTATCCACCAAGATACTACTACTATGCTATAATTTTATTACAAGGACTATGACATGTAAAAGGAATTAGCCTTATTATGTTCATCATCAAATTAAAAAAAAAACTCAACAAAATCTCTTTCTTGGCAAATTACAGCTCTTGTGTGCAGCTTCCTGAGGGCTTTTCACTGCATTCTTGTTGTTGGATTTAGCACCATTTTGCCTGTTCAGAAACCAAAACCTGTGTTCACTGACTATGACTGGGAACCCAGGCTACAATAGTTGTAATGCATGACTCCCCCTAAAACCACAAACTGCATTTTTATGTGCCTATATTTGCATGAGTTGTGTGAATTAGTCAGCTTTAGAGGCATTAGTAGGCACAAGTTTCAGCAGTCAACATAAGAAAGATTCAATTTATAAAATAGTAAATATAGATTTTAGTCTGAGACTCATCATTAGTGTCAGAGCAGGGTCTCTAGTTCAAGTTCTGATGGAAGAGGTTAGATCCTGACTGGAGTGTGAATGTGAATTCCTGGGAAAAGGAACAGCTGACCAAGCATAGAATACCCAGAGGGGCATGGCAGCTTCTCCATTTGTTTGGATAGAGACTGTACAGTTTTGTCAGGGGTCATCATCTGAAGCAATGACGAATTAATGCTTATGCTGAACCCCAGTCAGCAACAAGTGCAGTGCCTATAAAAGGTATTCACCCCATTGGACCTTTATCCCTTTTACTGCTTTTAAGACTGAATTACGGTCAATATCATTTGACTTGTTTTGAATTAATACTTGATATAGTTGTGAATTTGTGTGACACCCAGCACCAATTGGCTGCACCCACGTTAAATTAGGTGAGTCACTTTGAAAAGGGATGAACATCTATGCATTAGTTATTATACAGTTTATATATTTTTAATTAATCGATATTACTTTGTAGAAAACTGTTCTTTTTGACATGGAGGATTCTTTGTGAATGCTTGTCAAAAAGCCTAATTAAACCGACCATGATTCAGTATTTAAAAGCAATAAAAAGAGAAAGCTTCCAAGGCAGGTGAATACCCTCTATCTTTTCAAATCCAACACTGACAAATATGTGTTTCTTCAATTTATCTAGATTTCACCATTTCCAGACACGTCAATGTTCATTTAAAAGAATGGAAATTTCAAGTTAAAAACAAGGAAATGGAAAAACATGATAAAAATATTCTGTAGCCGCAAGATAGAAACCAACACTGTGCAATGGCGTGCATGATAGCATATAGTCATTACATGTTTCATAGGGAATTCAAATGCTTTTTAAACCGGTGTGACACACTCGTAAATCTTAGAGAGGGATTTCAGTTGTTCATTTATGTTCCAAATCTACCTCAATAATTTACTTCTAATCTACACCCCTGTTTCTGCATGATAAGACATTCCCCAGCTTCGACATAAAATCTGGCCAAAGTCATTTATACAAGGCCATATTTTACTGTCAGCGACCGTTTAAATGTAGTCACAACACTGAGGAGTCTGGCAAGCTCTAGTTTATTATCAAAGAATTTTTCAGGTCATTTTTTTCTCTCACAGACACAAAATGTACAAGAATGTGCATGATAAAAAAAATCACTCAGTACAAGCAAAAGATCCACAGAGGCTTAAATGGGACTTGCATGAAAGAAGATCTCCTGTATCCATACAAACTGTCCTCTTTTAAATGGCAGGCAAGGTGTTGCTACAGTGGCTTACCACTTATGTAGAGTCTAGCAAATTTTCTACAACAATGTCATTCTAAGTGGAAAAACAACATTAAAGCCTCAACTATATAATCCACTTCATAGCAGGCTTTTTCTAAGACACGCAGTACTAGTGTGCAGTTTTTATCACACAAAAGTAAACCTCTATATAAACAGGACCACAAAGAGGAAGAAGGACTGGCTGTAAAGGGGTCTATGGTGTGTCATTCTTTTCTCTCCTATCATCACTTACCTAATAATTTCCTCACTGATCTTTAGAGAAGATCATGTCAGAATGTGAATGCCAAACAAATGAAGACATTTTTAAGATTTAATCAAATTAATATATTATACACACTATAGAGTTAATGTGCTTGCACATTTGCCTATAAACACGTTCCAAATATATGCTTTACCGATGATAGTGACATACAACATTAATCACATCGTTACCATGCAATGTTCTGCTGGGAAACCTTGGGAAACCAATGACCTGGCCCCAAAACTCTCCAGATCCCAATCCCATCATGTGTCCTTGAAATGAGCCAGAACAGGTCTGATCCACAGAGGCCACACCTCGCATCCCACAGGACCTCTAGGGCGGGATGCTGGCTGGCCCAACAGGTCAGTGCTGTTTTGGTGACACAAGGGGGTCCTACGCAGTATTAGCGAGGTGGTTTTAATGTCGGGACTGATCAGCGTATGTGCTGCAACAAAGTCTAATGAAGCTTAAACTGGTAATGACTACGTGCTGTGGCTGGTTGGTACTTCGCGGCAGGCAGACTGTCCAGATGAGCAACATTTTGAAACACTGACATATCTGGAACCTCAACACAGTTTGAGCTGAATAAACCTGCGGTGAAGTAAAAATTGCTTGACTCGCTGCTTTTTGTCAGCAAGGGAACCTTCCTGTATTTGTCTTGAAAGCGAAAAACATTAACTAATTGTATTTTTAAACTGAAAAGTTTACTAGTTAGCATAATTAATCTGTAGCTGTTCATTTTAAGTTGCACAGAAATAGAATGAAACAGCTGACGTCTTTTTAATTGAGAATAGAATACGCCATTTTACTATAACATTTATTTTACCTAATGAGCTATATCTCACATGTCACATATGCCATGTGTGTGGTACAGTGCATGGAGCACTGACAAGGGATTTCATGGTTTAGGAAAAGCACTGGCAACGACTGACCTTAAGTATTTCAAAAACAGCATAAACGTGGATTTTATGCTGTGATATTTACCAGAACTGTATGGATTTGAAAGATCCTCTTAAAAGGAGAAAGCACAAATGTCACTGCCAAGCATAAATGCATTTTCTAAGAAGATAAACAGCATGGCATCATAATGTCACTTCATTCCTGTCTACGTTTATCACAAAGCAAAGGAACCCTGACAAGAATATACACAGCTGAATGATGTGTCAGAGCTGTATGTGTGATTGCTACCATATGCTATCTGCTGTCTTTTACTCCCACAGTCACAGTGATACTCACTGTTCAGAACAAAAAGCATGTGCATTAGCAGGATCTTGGCAGAGGGGGATTTGAAACCATATAATGATAATGATATATAATTATATCTTCACAGACAGCTCTTAAGATAGCTGATGAGGTGCCTTACTGTTACTGCGGACTGTTGATGTTCAGGTTTTGTTGTTGTGTCTCACTCATCTAAAGGCTGATGGGTGCTCATTAGTGCTGCATCTTCTGTAGGCAGAAAGAGACAAGAAAAAAAACACTTCAAAATCAAGCTTTGAGAAATGAGTGAGTCCTTTTGCAAGTCTGCTCTCTGTAGCAACTACATTAAGCAATTACAAAAAATCAATATTGTTATTTATCGGCCAAAACGCTATTTATTCATTTCATTCAATGTGAGAAAATTCATTTTTAGACTGAAAGAAATAAGCATGTGTTTCTCTTGCAATTAAGACTGTGACTGTGTTTTACTGTGCTTACAAGGTCCTGGCGCGACAGATATTTGTCACTTATCAACCTCTTAGGCTGACAAGTAAAAGAAGAGTAACCCTAAACTTAGAAGGCAATACAGCCTATCCTGCCAACAGACTTATAGAGTCCCAAATGTACAGTATCAGAGGGTAGAAGTACAAAGAAAGTTAGAGACACCACAGAAAAAAATTCAAGAAACGCAATAAATCTACAAAGATAGAATCGACAAATACATTTAATCATAAATATAACGTTAGTGTGCGCTAGACGACAGAGTTGCTGCCTTGGCATTTTTCAC
The DNA here is from genome assembly GCA_024666655.1 of Dascyllus trimaculatus. Classification (NCBI taxonomy): domain Eukaryota; kingdom Metazoa; phylum Chordata; class Actinopteri; family Pomacentridae; genus Dascyllus; species Dascyllus trimaculatus. Next base: position 29,710,318 of record CM045456.1, on the reverse strand, counting down.
ATATGAAAAATGTTTGTATTCAAGCACCATGAGCTTTGCCTCGTGTCCAATACTATAAAGTATTTGTATTCATATAAACTAATAAATTTATAGGACAGTGTCAGATGCGCAGATTTGTTAGCTGTCTGTGTTTATTAATGGTTCACAGAAAGCAAACAAACGCACTGATTAATCACTCTCAAAAATGCAATGTTGAAAAAAAACAAAGAAAAATCAATGATATGCCTCTTTGGAAAATCTGAAATCAAAGATGGGGCAGGGGTGGCACAACGGTTAAGACTCTGTGCTACTGATCAGAAGGTCAGATGATCAGAGGATCAAACCCTAATTCCGCCATTGTTGAGCAAGGCCCTTAACCCTTACTGCTCCAGGAGCGCCGTACCATGGCTGACCCCAACAGGGATATGTGAAAACAACATATCACAATACTGTAAAATGAATTCATGACAAATAAAAGTTTCTTCTCCTTCTCCTGTCATAGCACAGCTAGGCCTGTCCACTAGAATTCTACATTTTTTCTTTATTAGATCTTCAGTCTTTAAAGTGAGTCCTTGTTTAACATTCTACAGTAGGACTGAGAAGATTCTATCAAACCACCATACTCTGGCCTTTTTCAGCATGATATCGAAGTATATTTGAGTTCAAATAAGTGCTTTAAGAAAGGACACGCTCAAGATTAAAGTGAGCTGTCTGGACACTTGATAAATGAGGGCCAAAGTTTTTTATTATGTGTTACCCTGTAGTATTGCATGGCTATCATGAAAGTGCCTGAGGAATTTGTGGGAAATGACATTCAGAGATAGACGTAAAGGGCAAAGAATGTTAAACTGCGCTGCATTAATTTGAGCAGAGTGACTTCTGTATGCAAGATTTTGTTGATATATACTGCTGGAGATGCCCCCTCGTCACCCCACAGAGGATAAAGTGGTGTATCGATAATGGATAGATGGATACTGCTGGAGATACACATACATATTTTGGAAGTTTAAAATGAGCATGTGATGCATTTCTGGCAACAGAGACCACAAATAATAGGTTTGCCAGCGTGTCGTATTCACTGTGATTTTTAGTTCATAATATGTATTGCTTAGCTCTGCAAGTTCATGGTCCCTGCACTGGCAAAACAGCACCCAAGTGGAATACAATTTGGCATCTGCATCGAGACGAACAAACAAAAAATTTTACTCTGAGAAGCTGTACTTGTCCAGCATTAGTCCAACAACTGCTTCGATGAGGACAATGTGAAGAAAATAAAGGTGTTCTCTTTTTATTTCAAAACTAAAAGACTGAACCGACTTTTATTACTCTCTCAAAATCAAATCTTTTCCCTCTTTATATTTCCACCTCAGTAAAACCAAAGGTGACATGATCACATTCTCCCATCCATTCCCTGCTGAGAAATAATGTAAAATGGATTTTCTTCAGCATTTCTCTCAGTGTCAGAAGTTTGTGCCTTTCGGCAAGTAACGGTATATATTATAATGAATAATGGAGGGGGATAGAAAAATAAACAACTGTCATTTCTATCTCCCCTCAAGCAATGACCTTATGTTTCAGAAGTGTGGTTTTACATACCAGAGAGCTGAATCTTATTAGGGAAACAGATGCTATCAGATGCATTATTTAAATTGAAAGTGGTACGTCTGCATTGAAGTAAATACTTAGACCAACATCTAGTGAGCAGGTAGTAAACTTTTCTGTATAACATCCAAAGCAACAATAATGTCTGGCCTCAGTGTATGTTGGAAAAACGTGAAGCAAAACATGGCGCAAAATGGTGAAAGATCACTTGGTTGAAATTAATATAACCTGTTCCTCCTCAAAAGTGTAAAGCCACTCACCCAATAATCATAACTAAAATACATTGGCAACAAGAGGCTTAAAGGCCTGAAGACAGAGGAGGGTTACTTGTTATAAACGAAGAAGGTCTGCTGGATTAATCCTCTTATAGGCAACTTTTGACAGCTTGGCAAAAAGTTCACTCCAAAACAAACTTGAAGAAGCAAGCCTTGATCTAAAATTCCAAGTCAAGTCAAATTTGTTTGTGCAACTCAATATTAAATATGACTCAAAGAGACTCACAGGCCCAAAATATGAACCCAGCTTGATGTATCTAAGACAAAAAGCTCTCAAAGGAATAAAAACCCAACGTACAGACTCCACGGACTGCTCAAGTCTTTTCTTTGTAGCTGTAATTACCAAAAAAAGCTAGTCACTGCAGAGATCATGATCTCAATCTCCAGTCTCACACCAGTGCAGTAAATCTGAAAAAGTATATAACATCTAACTAAATCCAAGAAATATATCAAGTGAAGAAATGAAATATGTCCAATCAAATACCCCAGTCATCTTTCTATATTGCTCTAAGCCCAGGTGGGACTGGTAGGGCGTCAGACGAAGGAACCAGTAAATGAAGCCATTTTGAAGGATGTGTTCTCATTGGTTAAGGTCGTGATGGACAGCACCTTCAATAATACTCCCATATAATAATAATCCTCTTTAAAAGAAAGTTTTCTCAATATCGTGAACCCTTTTTTGCCCTCTGGACTCTATAGCATGGACTTCCTGATAGCAAAACACCATCATGTGGGAGTAGCACAGATCCAGTACCTAACATGCTGAAAGTGGTAGATAAGAGACAGGGAACACACAGATAGCACTAGACTGGCTCTGGCCCATCTTACTTCCTGAGGGGCAGAACTCTGCCTGCACTGGGCAGATGTCAGGTTTTCTTGTACAGAAGGTACAGGCTGGCATGAACATCTTAAAACCTGCGGTGCTCTGACCTACACACAGAGACTACAGACAGCCAAAATGCATCAGCTCCGGTGAAACATTTGAGAAAATAGGGTGCTCAAAAAACCAAGCAGAGAATCTGTGAGTCATAGGCTTTCTAAATAGCTCATCCTTCATGGTACATTAGTGCTTTGGAGCATTAAATGACAATGGGAAGAGATTGCTTTAAATAACGCCACAATAAAATATATAAAGTATATCATGAGAAGCGCTTCTGGAATCTTGTAATAGAGATTTCAGTCTAACAATATTTTAACTTCAAAACTTTGACTATAGATCACTGATAATCCTGAAAACGGAAAGTCATTTTTTCAATAGCATGCATCCTATTTTTATTGACTTGAGCCACCATTCATTTTGGTTATGACATTTTATTTACCAGTTTTATTGCTGAGATCTGGGGACAAGGTGACTTTGCTGCATGCAGCTGTACAATGAAATCCAAGAGAACAGAATAGTAATAGAAGTGATGACGCAATCAGATAGCCCGAGTTTCACTGTATTACCTAAACCACTATTTTAGAAGCAGAAATTTCTGTGAAAACAAATGAGAAAAACTCTTATCAGTAACATAGATTAAAAATGTGATTGTATTAGAATTAATCTGCAACAACCACAACTAATAATCAGCAGCTTTTGAACAGGGAAGACATGGATGAGAAGACCTTCAGAAAACCTCAGAAAAAAATGAACTTAAATGGAAAACTCTGTCTGCTGAAGATGATGTGACATGAGTAGCAGCTTAATTACAGCTACTATATGGACATTATAGCGGCAGTATTCTCCTAACGTGAAACTGCCGGTTTCATCAGTCTGTCAAAGCAACAGCATTCTATAACTCTGAGCCCACTTTTATGTTCCTCACACCTTCATTCAATAATGTCCATGACAATGTCAGTAAGAGCCACAGTAGGCATGTCATATATGCAATACACACAAGGTTGGGCAGTACATCAAGTGATGTATAGCAAATAGTGATGCACTAATAAACAAACGACTTGATCTAAACTAATAGCAGCTTATCCGACTGCTCAAATAACTAACAGCCTTGTTTATTTATGATTTCCTAATCACTGAAAATTCTGTTCATGTGTGGTGATAATCTGAAAGCTGTGATGGAGCTCGGGACTCAGCCTGAGAATGGCTCTGTAACAAATGATACTGCAGCTTATAAACTGTGACTCTTTGTGTGACAGCTCACCTACTTGAATCCGGATCACCGTCTGGATCCAGGATTCTTTAGCATTTGGAGATAGGGCAATGTGCATGCATATGTGCATGGAACTCCACAAAAATGGCCAGGCTGCTTGGCAAAAATACAGGATAAGTTCTCCAGCATATCAAAATTTGATCTGGATCCGGGCAAAATTCCAGATACTTACAATCCAGAACAATAATAATAATACATTTATTTTGTATAGCGCTTTTCAGGACACTCAAAGACGCTTTACATAAACAGCAAAAAGACTAAAATAAACCATAAAAAGAATAAAAACAGGCATAAAAGCAAAAGCATGATGGTCATCACTGTAAGGTAACAGATGAAGATCCAGACATGCAGCCAACACCAACATGTAGCTGAGACTCTGCTGAATCAGGAGGATGTCAACAGATCTGTTGTAGAATCAACAGCTATGGAGCTGGATCCAGAAGAAGTGATTTTGGTGAATAATTATTGAACTAATAAAGATATCAATGAGAATCCAGATGCTCAGGGTTTGTTTTCTGGGTCAAGGAATCTAATAATGTAGATAAAACAACCTGGGACCATCATTTCTGGGTATAAATCCCAATATGGGGTGAAATGAGCTGCTTGATGGAGGTCTGCGATCTCCAACTGCTGTTCTAGTTGATTCTGTTTCCATGTTGGAGATAATTCAGAAATAAATGTAATTAATGAAGCTGCCATTCACTTGCAGTGACACTCACATGGCTCCTGCTGCTTTCTGATGCAGCAGGTATGTAATACACACAGAGGAAAGATTCTGACAAACAGCTGGAAGCAACAAACTAAACTTCAGCTCCAGGTTTTGTCAAATCCTGAACTGCAGTCATTGTTGACGAGCCCCATTAATCTGAGCTGTTTGTCTCAGTTGTCTTCTTTGTAGTTTCGTTTTTATAGAATTTTTAGTTTGTAATAGATGTAAAATTGTAGAGAAAAGTAAATGAGGAAAGTTGTTTCGTGATTTGTGTCTTTGGGGTCTCTGTGATGTTTTTTGACTAATCTCGGTGCTGAAATGTGAAAAAGCCTTCCTCAAATCACTTCACACAACCTGAAGTATGCTGATGTCTTTTGCATGCTTACCCACTAAATTGACAACATGCAGTTCAGACTTGTACCGAGCTGAAGGCGATATGGCAGTGTTACTAAGTCTCAGCTACTATGACTGTTGTCATGACTTTAAAGAAGAAGTGAGCAGGATGTTCATTTAGACATGAAGCCGATGCACTGAGTCACCGTCAGAATACCAGAAAGCAGTGCACGTCGACAAGTGGCTTCAGCTTTGACCTTTAATATCACCTTTGAAAGCAACAAGAACTTCTAAAAGTACACAGAAAATATGAGAAATTGAATAACTGCATTTTTGTAAAGACTGAGCAGAATCCATTTGCCAACAGATATCAAGTGAAATGATCGTAAACTCCAAAACAGCTGCTGTACTAAATGGACAAAATTATGACACTCAGTCACTCAGCCATTGTTAGAAGTAATTATGTGAAATTAAACACCTGCAACATCTATGCACCCAGATGTTCATGGCTCTATTCATGCATTTATGGGTGAGATGAACCCGTCTCCCATGTGTGGTCTGCATGTGCATGTTGAGTGACACGTGTTTCTGTCATAGTGCTGTAGTTTAAAATCATTTTGTTTGTCTGTTTGTTATTTGTTGGGCAAAATGCTCCCAGATGAATTGCAAAATCTTCAAGAATTACATTACAGAAGTAAATGTTTGTATTTTGATCATCTTGGTAAGGGGCACAGAGGCAGGCGTCTTTCAGTGTATGAAGAAATTGAGAGGAGAAAACCAAGTCGAGCATATAATGAACAAAATGAGGTTTGAATAAGTGCATTGAAAAGCTGAGAAATATGAAATATGAAAACATTGTTTATTATAAGGCCATTTACCATACCTCACAAGACTTGAAAGCTTTCTAGCAACACACACACACACAGGAGAGAATTTCGCAGCAGCAAAAGCCTACTGCATCCCTTTTGGAGTGCTTATAAAAAAAAGAACCTACAGCTGCTTTAATGCACAACCTGACCCAGTTAAAACACTAACTGATATTCCATGTCAACCTCAGTCGAGCTCGGCTGAACTGTATTTCCACACGAGCAAAGAAGAATTAATCAGCTTCGCCTCCCATGTGCACACAGCGAGACCGTTGGCTGACAAGCAAATGCAACACGGGGATTTGTATTATTGATAAAACATTACCAGCACACCTCCCTGATTTGGAATAAATATAGAAGCACTCCACATCTCTGGCTCTGCTGAGCCAACCTAACCATGCACAATAAACATTTTTACCTCTAAGTGTGGAAGTGAATTCCATTGTTTTCTCATGCGGTTTCAGGCTTTCGGCAGACAACAAACACCCCCGGCTGAGCATTACACTCAAAGCTAAACAGATCTCTTCTCCCCTTGTCACTGTGTCACTTGCTCAAGCAGTTACCTGAGCAAGTCAAACCAACAAACAAGGCTCTTTAGTCACAGTAGCTCTGTTGTAAAAACATGGCATATACTAAAATTAGCTTCTTTTGTATCTGCAGGTAAGTAAAGACTGGTAAATGTCTTCCGTGTTGGTTATCTGTCAGCGACATTGGCAAATATTTGTGGGAAAAAAATACACAAATTGATTTAATCAAGCTTATGTTATGCAGAAATCGTGCAGCTATTCCTCAGCTGCTTTACCTGTCAGTGGCAGTAACACAAAGCTTAAATTTAAATTCAGCTTTTGTGGTATTATCCAACCTAAAACATTGTTATTGGCGTTTCCAGGTTGAATCAGTTAAACTTTCCACTGACGAAACAACAGAAAATTCTAAACACAATATTTGAATTATTGTGTCCGTTTTCTCCCTTTGGATATTTATATGGAAAGAGGGAAATTGAAAAATAGTTAATTACAGGGGGAACTTGTCTCACAGCTCAATGACTTTTGATTGGCCAGTGGGGAAATTCATGTCAGCCCTAGTCACGTCATGCATCAGAACAAATGCAATCATGCCTAAACCCATGCCTGTACATGTTTTGCTTGCTGGTTTGTTAAGGGCCCTTACCCAATTTGCTCTTAGTGCTTTGACTTACAAGCAAACAGGATGAGGCTGCTTTTATCTGCAGTACTGCACATGTATGAGTTCAACATTCCCCAGCTGTAACCACTTTCAAATCTGATTTAAAAATTGTCCTTTCTCAACTTTTTTTGTTTGTGGCAACCAACTTATTATTTTTAGATGAGCCTGACTTAATGTATTTTAAATAATTTTGATCTTACTTTATTCTATCTTAATGGATTATAACCTATTTATTTTGATTTCTTTTTAATGTTGCTTCATGTGTTTCTTAGCCTTTGTTAAATAGTTATATTATAGTGATTCATTGAATTGTTTATTAAAGTGGCTGCTCCATAATTAATACAATACTTCTGACTGTATCACTTCACAACAATGTCAGAATGTTTCAGAATTTTGTGACTGACAAAAAAAAAAAATGTCTATACAAAAGACTCTCTGCATGGAACGATCCAGAAATACAGATTAACCTGTATTAACCCCCATCAACTGAAAATCACACTTACACAAGTCACAGCTGATTCGATAGGGCCCAATAACCTCCCCAACCAGGCCGAAATTTGCTAACATGGGCACAATGTCAAGCCGAAAGATGATGTGAAAATGAAAAGCCAGTCCAATTATGAGGCTAAAGAAATCCATTCAACTACCTCTGATGTAATTGCCCACGTAGGTACCAAGCAAGGCCTTGAATGTAACTGAGCCTAGAAAAGTCCCATTCATAAGCACTGACTGTGAGAACATGCATTTATCTCTTGTATGATACATTGCTATAACTGATTCAGAAAGTCATGGCCAGAGTCTAAACAGAAAGTACATTTTTACATCTGAGGACAGCAAAAATGGCCTCAGATCACTGCATTGACTTTCAGGTCATTTTAGAATTGATTACAATATTCAGCTTATTGTCCAAAAAGCCCTCAAGGCCTCGCTTCACAGTAATTCTCACAGGCATTTCAGACATGACTCAGACCTCTCACATCCTCTGGTGCAAAATTTTGAGGTTTTCAGAGGCTTACATTAAATTTAGTGGAGCTGCTTTTAGTGTTTTTATTGTGGGGGGGTTCTGGTTGTAGGTGTCCTCTGCTAGTTAGACTAGGGATGCACAATGATATCAGCATCATCATCAGTAGTATTGCCAAGGCTCTAAAATGAAATACTGGCATTGGCCCAAAATGAACACTGACAGGCAGATAATGCCTATGAGGCTTAAGGTTTACGGTTTTGTTTGAAAATGTTACATAAAAGAGCAGCTCTCTCATTTTGCCCAGTGAATGTGTATTTTTGAAAAGCATTGTATTCTATGCCTGCACCTGCCCGTGGGCCATAACAATAAGAGGAGGCAGAATAATATGTTAATTCTACCACAGGAGAGACTAGGTCAGATTACAAACTGCTGTCAGTAACTTACCACATCATTTTGTACTAAATGGACTGAAAATGGCACACTCAGGCTGCTGTTACACTGCCTTTTCTTAAAGTCTGAAGCTTTTCCCCACACGTCTCCTGGGGCCCAGTTGCCAATCCAGCACCACAGGGGTTCCGCTCTGTCCATCCCCGCTTCCTGCCTATGCAGCTAGCACCCTGAAAATCCTCTCATCTCAACTCAAGAATGTTCCCTCACAGCACTCCTCTGCAAACTCCCAGCCACTCAAATGTGTTTTATATTTGTTTTTCTAAAGGTTTGTTGAAAAGTAACATAAAAGGCATAATATGGACTAGAAAACCCAAGAGAGGCAAGTTACTTGAATAACTGTTGCCTCAATAATTCCAAAACTGTTCAGTGAAGAAGTTGAAGTTTTGATCAGTCCTCAAAACATAGAAATTCTCAGCTGGTGATTATTGTATGAAGACTTAGATTACTCTGCTAACAGCAGCTGACTTTGAGAAAGTTTTTAGTGAAAAGTATCACATTTTGAGGTCGGCGACAGCCACTGAAGCATAAATCACTAAAACACGGATATTCATATTCATTATTTCATCTTCAAGAAATCAAAAAGAAGCTCCTTCACCCCAATTCAGTGCTATACATTTGCCAGAAAAGTGAAAAATATCCTTCAGCGAGTTGAATCAGCACAGTGTCACAGAGAGGGTAAGCTGCATTTTTAACACATTCACAAGACTTGCATTTACACCTACTGGTTGGGCTTGAGGTTAAACTCAGCAGAAGTGCCTTCTACTTCAAATGTTTCTGAATCTATTCTTGGAAAAGTGACCTTTTCAATCTGTTGACCTTTGTAAGCATCACAGCAGCTGTGATGTGTTGACAGTTGACTTCAGTTTTGATTTTGAGTTTGACAAGAACATGTTAGATGATAGGCTGAAGCCACTGTGATGGGATCATCAGTTTTCATTATCTATATAGTCCAAACCGCAAGCAGGTACAGGATATTGCGAAATGTGCCACTCTAATGACAGGACAACGGCAAAGGTTACACTGAGCAACTGTATTAGGAAACTTCGAAGTGGGACAAATGAAGATGTTCAAGTCCGTCTTCAGTTGTTGATTTACAATGCCTACATAGGGTACTCACCCTCACTTGGATGTTGTTGAATATTTATGTAAACACTTAGTTTACACCATATATTTTAATTAATTGACATTATTTTGAGTCCAAAAACATGCTGAGGTTAATTGATTATTCTAAATTGTCCGTAGGTGTGAATGAGAGTGTGCTTGTTTGTCTCTATATGTAGCCCTGTGATAGACTGGCGACCTGTTCAGGGTGTCCCCTGCCTTCGCCCGAGTCGGCTGGGATAGGCTCCAGCCCCCCCCGCGACCCTAGTGAGGAATAAGCGGTGTATAGATAATGGATGGATGGACATTATTTTGTAAATCTGTTTTCACTTCGATACTAAAAGGGGCTTTTTGCAAATTCTTGCCAAAAAATTATATTGACCATGATTTCATGTATAAAAGCAACAAAAGGGTGAAACATCTAAGAGGGGTGAATACATTTCACTGGTATTATAACCCCTAAAAACTCCTCTTTATCAAAGTCACATCTTTACATTTTACCATGAAAATAATCTTGTCATACCTTAAAATGGCTTAAATGTTACTCTACATTGACTCCTTAAGAATGCTCAATGAAGCTCTTTGAAGTCCTCTCATCTTTCTCCACCCACCCTTCACCATTCGCTGCAGCTAAAGCACACCAGCTCACCTACAACTCTGCTCAAACACTGTAAACTTACTTTACTCTACATAAGGGGTCTCAAACTCCGGTCCTTGAGGGCCACTATCCTGCATGTTTTAGACGTTTTTCTCTTCCAACACATCTGATTCAAATGATCAGCTCATCATTAAGCTCTGCAGAAGCCTGATAATGATCCAGGATAGTGGCCCTCGAGGATCGGAGTTTGACACCCCTGCTCTACACAATGGTGACTTGTGAGACCGAAGTAATTCAGCCATACATATTCAAACTGGACACTGATTCTGAAGAATGATGACACAGAAAGCCCTACCCTGCAAGGTGACAGGATTGGTCCCCCAGATGATTGAATCCTTGTTTTTGAAACCATCATCAATACACTGAAATTTCAAGGTGGAAATGCTTAGCCGTGGCATTCACGACTTATTTTGCTTATGATGCATCTTCCAAACAAGAACACCGTATGAAAATGTTAGCAAGGTAAAACTTTAGATTTCCACAGGACAGGCATTGCAGTAGTCTTGCAATTTTGGCTAACAACTTACTAAAAGGAAGAAGTTTACAATGTTGGCACAACAGAAGTGGGGCTGGTGGCAAGTGATGCAATTTGAAAACTGTATTTTCAAATTGATCTGTGCACAAGATTCTTCATCCTTACAGCGAACCTGTCGATTACACTAAACAATAAAACGTTATAGCCCCGAGTAACATTTAGTTCTGGTAAAGCCCTTTTCGGTATTTGTATGCCAAAATAAAAGCCCAACAGAAAATCGTCTCTTTTTCAGCTTTTTTGCAAACAAAAAATATAATATACACTAAATTATTTTTTTAAAAATGACAGCATATTTATGGTTTCAATAGTCTCATTCCATTTGGGGGACAGTTAGAATGTGGAGTGTCATTAGCAGACACTTCTGTACCACAAAGCTTTGTCTGTAATGTGCACTTGTCTGCCTTTAATTTTTCCTTGGCCATAAACTTGTGACTCATGTGAAAGAAAAAATTTGAATAGAGTACTGAGGAGCTCTTTCTCCTTTTGCTTTCCCAACTGCAGCTTCTCCAACATTTTTTATTTCACTATAACATCTGAGTCCTTTTCTCAATTTGATTTAGACTGATAACTACTGCAATGGATAATAACACTGAACTGCCAGGTGAGACAAAGTCAACTTTAGGTTACAGTCAGTCACACTCTGCTATTGACAGTTACAGTATTTTCCACTGTAAGTCAGAAATGGCCCATTGTTTTACATTCACGTGCATTAAATGACAGCCGTTTTGAATGAATTATCTCATCATGCTAACATCTGTGGGTGAGATATTTATATTATTTGTTTCTGTATATTTCTGCACAGCATTGTATGTTAGACCCATGAACTGAACTTCACTGGAGTGGATTCCACTCACACAAAGAAAGACAGATCTCATGCCAGCTTTGAAGTTCAATGCATGTATGGGCCACTGGCCAAAACAATCTGCCAAGGGGCTATCCTTCTCTGTCAGTGTACAGAGTAGCTGTGACAGGAAATGGCCTTGAGGGTAACTAAGCAAGCGAAACACATCTTCAGACTTCTTCCAGCTCATCTTGATTTAGTGGTTCAACTCAGAGGTCAGGAATCTTCAGATCCTGCACAGAGCTCAAACTCCCTGTGGGGCTGAAAATGCCCTCAAGAGCATCTCAGCCAAAGTGAAAATGTTTTTTCCAATGCTGAACAAGTTATGGAGCTCCCACAAATTGTTATCTCTCGCTTGTATTGCAACTCATGCATGCAAGTATTAAGCGTTTTGTGGCTGGACCAACCAACACAGGGCCAATTACATTAATTCATTAGCATCCATCACACTCCAGATAACCTTGCCGGAGTCTGTAAATAACAAATTCACGACAAACAGTGCAGCTGGATCAGAAAACAAACCAAAATAAATATATAAACATATTTTGTGCCCTTGTACAAAAGCTAACCTCCCTGCTGGGCTTTTCAGGTGAGGAGCTATTTAAATGTGCTTATCAATCACTGTCATCGCAGCACTCCCAACAACAAGAGCAACAACATGTTTCTGCTGCTGAACAAAACTCCATCGCATAATGAGAGAAATCATTTGAGATGCATTCTCCCTCAACAGTGCTACCACAGTCCATGCTCATCCCTCCTCATTTAGACCTCAAGATAAATCAGCATTTGGAAATTGCAAAGATTACAAAGCTCTACTTCTGAAGAAGTGTCCAGTCAATACGCTTCATTCACCAGTAAACCTGGTAACCATCAGATTCATTGAGGCCATCCAAGGATGTCCAGATTGTCCAGGCAAAGGCTCCTCAAGGGAAACAAGGTATAGTCTAACTGTGCAGGATCCTATATGCACAACCCAGATAAAAGCCACTAAGGAGTGCAGCCTTCATTTGTCTAGATATGTGGGAATTATAACTGTATACATTTCAAAAGTGATTTATAGCACACAATATCTCCAAAAAATCCAGCATATTTTCCTAAAACCCTTCCTAAAAGTTTTTGGAAAACCAAAGACCGAATTAGCCATAACTGTGAGAGATCCGAGGTTTTCCTTCAAATGCTGCCATGAGAGTGATTTGCATCAATATTTAACTGCTTGAAATGAGTCCTGCCAAAAGAATTTAGGAGCTCATTACTGAAAATGGATTTGGTAAGTCCAAATCAGGACTCCAGATTAGCGCTCAGTGTTTGGGAGTGTGAAAGAGGCTTGCCCTGTTACCAAAGGTTTTAGGAATTTGGATTGGTAAGGCAATTCGTATGTGCAACATGAATTTTAATCAGCCAACCGGATATATTTCAAGTGATTATTCCACGTAACAAATCAGACTAGTAAACACAACAAAGTCATCTGTGCAAGCAAACACAATGCGGGGCCTGCCAAGATCAAAGTGGTTATTTTGAGGTAGCTTTATCAAGAGAGCTCTCCTCCTATGGCCAGCACCTCATCCCTTGCTAAATAAATAAAGGGTTTGGGGCCACAAAGAAATCAATATTGGGTATTTTTGACTGTCTCTGATTCTGTAAAGCGTTTCATTTCCTGTGCTTTATGAATAGGATAGCAGATATGAGGCCAATGAAAGTTCAATCAGAGAGAGAAAGCTGCAGAAAGAGAAAAGGGTTTCTAATGTGTTTTCTTAGTTTGACAGTTAGCAGTAATGCACATAAACTGAGCAATATTTACTTGTGTGCATTATGGTTTATGTCAAGTCTAATGACAACTATATCTGTTTGGAGTCAAGTATAATGAGCAGAGGTATATTACTAACAATGACAATGGCAGAAATGAGGAGAGACAACAGGTCATTTAATCATAGGTTGGAAGGGGGAAGCCTGGGCTGAGCTTGTTGACTAGGCAGCAGGTTGGATGGGCACACAGGTAAAGTGATTAGCATCCATCACTGTCTGTTCCTCTTAGACAGCGAGAGGGCCTGTGACAGATGAAGGGGACACAATCAAAGGTGAAACTGAAAAGCGTGGCAGGAGAAATAAGCCTGGAAGGGAAGGAGATGACCCTGGTTCTCTGAAACAAATGATCAAGTCAGGACATCAGCTTTTAAAGGTCAAGATAAGGAGAAAAAAACAGCTTTGTGAAGAAGTCAGTATAGGTCTAATAGCCATTGTTCGTGTGTAGGAAACCTGGAGAAGATGCATTAGTAAAACATGTGAAGTGTCCACTACAGAGAAAAGATTAATACATTCTAGGAAACTGTCACTGAGGACAAACATCAAGCTGGACGGCATTCCCACATCTTGCAACAGAGTGCATCTCAAATTGTCAAAGAGTCTTCAAAAAATATGCCAATGCAAATGTGGGATATTTGCACTTAGAGTAGGGCTGCAGAGCGAGACCATTCCCTCACATTTTGTTTTCCCAGAGTAGCGGCACTCCTTTGGTCACAGTAGTGTGACTAAAGACCTCAGCTAAGTGTCTGAAATGTCTGATTTCTAATTTTCCCAATGAAAAGAGAAGTTTCAAAGCAGTGTTTTGGGTTTTTAAAAAGATTAAAGCATGGCCTATTTCTGGCAAATGGAAGTCCATTATTTAAAGACAAAGCAGTAAGAGCTTCATTTGTTTCTGAGAGTTTTTCCCCTCCCTGAAACACATTACTCTGCCAGTATGTCATCAAAAAGAGTCAAAATAACAGTAAATCCCATCAAGTAGCAGTACAAAAATCTAACTTCGGCAGAAAAAAAGATTTGCATGTCATTTCAGTAATGCTATTGATTGGCTGCTAATATTTTACCCAAATGTATTTTTAACAAAATTGTTATTCCAACAGCTGTTTATAGCACTTACAGTGTATCCCATACTCTTTGGTATGAGTAATGTCCATTTTGTAGTCTACTGAAAAAACATGTTCTCCATCATCTTTTATGAGAAGTATGTATTTACAGTGGTCTCCAACCCAGTATGTGGTGCAGAATTAGCTTCACCTGTCTAAAAGATTATGCTCCTTGATGACAGTAAGTGGCACATCTAATCCAAAAACGCACACTACACTCGGATGGATTCATGACCCCAGCCCAAGGGAATTGACAGGCAGGGTTTTGTTCAAAACAAACTAGTACATGGAACTTTGTCTGAAGGCTGCTAAGAATAGCCAGAGTCTAAGCTGGGGTGAAAAGTCATCCTTGAAAGCAAGGCAAGATGTGATAATTCTGCAAATTTGGGGATAACGGCGCACACTTTCAGACAGTCCTTCCTCCAAGGCATTTAGCATGCTGAAAAGATGTGGAAGGCGGGTTTTCAGACACTGTGACACAGTTTTAGAGCAACCCAGCACAACTGCAGAGCAGCTGGCCTACACTCAACTTCTATAATGGCTACATGAGTCTCATGTTTTACATGCAAGACTCAAATTTTAATGCAGTGTGCTAGACCCTTGTCATCTTGGGACCTTTCTCTCTCCCGTAGCTGCCAGTGCCTTATTCCAGATGAACTGGATACCAATCCTCCAGGAGATTTAGATCTCCCCCATCTTCCTCCCCCATGTATCATGTTGTCATGTTGGCCTTGTTTCTCTCTGGAATAAGTGTAAATGGTATGCTTGAGTTTTGCCTCCTGTGTGTTTTGTTTCCAGGATTTCATTGTGGGGGTAAGGTCTTGTGGCTCAGGCCGCATTGTTCGTTACACCTGAAAGTTACTGGACACCTTCCAGATCATATTTTTTATGTGTTTCAAACCTAGAACTTTGTCATCTTGCCTGTACTGAAAATCTACTACTATGCTTTTCTGTAAAGACAACAGCTCTGCTCTTCTTCATTTATGTTTTGCCCATTAAAGGTTTTTTGAGGGGTTTTCTAATCCAAATGAAGAGTTTACAAATATGTTATCAGTGACACCAAACAGTAGAGAGGACTGTACCAGTGTCTGAAGCTGACAGTGTCAGAGTAGCAAACAGAAATGAGTCACTAATTACAGGCATTTCTGAAGTTAGATATTGCTGGGGCTCAGTTTGTAAAAGTTCACAACCTGCCATGCTGTTAGAAGCATTACTGTTCAATGATGTCGCCTATAGAAGTATACGTGACTGAACAAAATGCAAATGAACTGAGAAGCTTCTCAACTGATGATTTGAGTCATCTTCCAATCAATAGTCACAAACCTCTAAACACACCAATGTGCACAAGTTTCAGGTACTTCAGATGCTTAGATCACATCACACCAATCCTTCACATAAAGCCTCAGTCACAGAACAATCCTCAGAGTATGTCAATCCTCAGATGTTGTAGCCCCCACAGAGCTGGGATCAATGAGTCTCTCTGGAATTAGATGGAGACAAAAGTAGCCGAAACACAATAAAGGCTAAGAGTGGTGACACCAAATATTGATTGCATTTTTTCCATTTACTGCACTTTGTATGAAGTTGATTGTTGAATAAAAACACATCACAGTATTTTCGAAAGTAAACACATCATAATATATGTAATAACTTTGCTTTATGTTAACAAATTATGCCAGGAGCTAAAAATGACGGCAGCAGTTTTACAATAAGTTTTAAAAGTTGACACAGGCAGGTGGAAATTGCTTGTATGGGCATGAAAATATGAATCCACCATGTGGGTATGTATAAATTTTATTTTCTCTTAAAATTAGATTTGCATAATTCTGAGGAAGGTAATGGTAAGCATAGTTTGATGCGCAAACAGGAATTCAGAAAATTTTAAGAAAAAATGTATACAGATGACTTTTGCACTGGGATTGTACTTCATATTGGTAACTACTAGTACTAGTATTATGCCCACAGTAAGCTTCCATACGGTTTCTTTCTTTGTCTCTAAACTGTACTAACACACTTTCAGCTGCTCTACAGTGTGCCCATTTCACACACATTTGTACAGATGCCAACTTGGAAGATTGATCTGACAGGGTTCCATGTGAACTACTCTGGCTGATACACAATATGGAACACAGTCTCCTTTCTCAAATAAAGCGATAAATCCCAAAAGGCCGTGGTGTACGGTGATTTTAGAACAGCTAAGGGCTGTTTTTAGGCACTCCATGTCATGTCTAACATCCTTTAGCTTTTTGGATGTCACTGTGTAACTACTCTGGTCTGATGTTATGAAGGCCACGCATCATACAGATGTCTTTTAACATTTATTTCTCTCTAGTCTGCGGACACCGTGAAAACTATGAAAATGAAAAACATACAAATATTTCAAATACACAAACTTTCACAAAAAGTGTCTCTAATTAGACAGATTCCAAAAGTGAGTCGATCAAGCTAGATTTAGTCTTTAGACGGGTCCAATACGCTAGCTGGCGACAACAATGCATTAAAACCATCCATACAAAGTATCTTAACAAATAATGCCAACAAATATGAAACAAATAAAACTTAAAGGTCACAATTACCGTGTGCGCCTCTCAGACCATACAGAATAGTTACATTTTGGGTTATATCATTTCCTCTCTCACAATGCTGGCGTACTCCTCTGCAGCCATATTGCATGACCCACAATTCCACAGGCAAGACCCTTAACTAAACTGTGGTCATGTGACCTATTTCATTCTCCGTCAAATAAACACCAGTACAGGTTTATTTGATGGACTTCGGTATACAGATGTACCGCAGTATGTAAATTTTGAGACTATTAAGAATGGCTATTACACAGAATTGTTTTAATTGCGAACCTCATAGTGTTGTGGCGGACCTTCTCCATCTCACAGTTGCACAGCATTGTGGAACTAAAAGTAAGTAGGAGTTTCCAGTGGAACACAGGATGTGACGGACCATTTTTTCTCCTGCCGGCGCTTCTGTGATGTATGGCTAGCGTATGGGAATGGCTAATGGTAACAGCAAGAAGTCAGAGCTGGAAGATGCTCTGCCATGGTTAAAATCACCCATTTGGGATCACTTGGGTTTCCCAGTAAAGTATGAAAAAGGAGTAAAACAAGTGGACAAGACAAAAACTGTAAGACGCTCCAAACGTGCGAAAAAGTATAGCACTTATTATTTGTCATAACTCTGGTTTTACTTGTCTCATCAACACAATTCAACTGGTACATAGTTTGAAATCCACACTTTTGACACAAGTTGAAACGGAGACTGTGTTTTGCTGCTATGTCATCTTCAATCGGCCATGTCATTTTGACGTGCCAGTGCGTGCATCAACTCCAGAGGGTTCCATACCAAACTAAACTGAATCGAACCGTTACTTCCATACCGAGGTACGTACCGAAATGTGATTTTTGTGTACCCCTAGTTACTACACATACCTGACAAGATTTCATAAAATAAATAAATGAGGATTTAGTTCTATTGTGCAGTACTCAAATCAAGGATATTGCTTCAGCATCTTCTGTTGCAGTTTGGTCACTGGTAAAATTGCAGGCACGATGTACATTTATTTACATATACATACATATATTTATTGCATACATTTCTCTCTTTTGTAAAGGGATATCTCATAAGCAGTGGGAACATAATCTGAGCGTAAGAGGCTACAAGTGAAAACATGCAAGCTCGCTAAAGTTACATGTTGACTTACCATAGTGCAGTTTGTCCGCTTTGGAGACTAAAGGAAGGTGGATGGACAGCAGCAACAAGAGGTATTTCTCCAACTAAGCGACAGGACACAGAGAGTTCCTTAGCTGCTAAAACATAAATCCCCGTCAGCCCTCTTCGTGTCTGTCGCTGGCATCTTAGTGATTTCTTGTGCACTCATTGTATGACAGCGTTGCATGCTTGTCTCTGTTCTCGTGCTGTCAGATGATAAATGATTCGGGATCCTGCTGGCAGTTGTCCTCTTCAGCTCCGCGTCCTACATGCGGCTGCACATCAAACCAGACTTTGTTGACAACATCCTCAGGTGTATTTGGATTCAGTGCCTGAGAACGCTTGATTTTATGAAAGTCTGTCGTCGTTAATGAATGGTGGTGGGATGCTTTGTGATGTCCTTCTCTGCTAACTTATTTTATCGATAGCATTGTTAACAACAAACTTCAGGTCTTTCAACAGACACTAAGATCAACTCATCAGTAAACTGTTGGCATACTGGTTAATTACTGCCAACATAACTTGTGAAACCATGGGATTCACCTTTTCTGTTTTTACAATGGCATAAAACCTACGCAGAGCCTGGCTTAGCTCCATTTTAGTCATTGTTTTAAAATTAATAGCCAGATTTTTCTCAGCGCACCAGGTCTGTAAACAGCAAATTGGCCACATAGGGTCTGTTTAATGGTCCTGGCTTTGCTTGTAGATTTTTTTCAGCTCTTCAATATCTCTCATTAATTTCAACATGTCTCCTCTCTCTTTAATCTTAATTCTCTGTCCTGTCTACCTTTTCCACTACTCGTCTACATTTAGTCTACCCAGCAAATCAAGATTCACAACAAAGTCTGCCATTTAGAAACAATTTGTTTGGCACAGCAATGGTGACTGCTGTAATGTAGTCACAGCAGTGTGGTGACAGAGTATTTTACAAAGGCTTTGAAGTCAGCCAATCATAATCAAGGAACAGGACTATCCTTTTTCTTAAGAAAGAATACAGCAGTTTGAATTTGGTGAGACTGACTAAGATGGAGAAAGAATCCAACGAATCATAACTAATTGTATCTTGAGTTGTTAGAGTGAGGGTAACCCAGCTTATAATTAAGCAACAATTTCATTTTATAATTCTTTACAGAGAATGATCCTAGCCACTGCAGCGAAGGGCCCCCGAAACACTATCCAACCAAGCTTCCATCAACACTCTCTGAGAAGTCACCCTCCAGGTCTGCATCTGGGCTCCTGTACAAAAAAGCTAACCCGGACTGCTGTTAGTGCTGCAATTACATACTAGATTTTCTCACTGGCCTCGTTTTTGAATGTGCTGCCAGACAAGCTTTCTATGCAACCACCAACCGAGCTGGTGAGCTGGATAACGCAAACAAACAACTGTCAAATGACTGAAAACAATCTCTGTTTGAGCCAGCTCAGATAATTTGACAGGGGATGTTGTTTTCTAACAAAATGAAGATCTGAGGGGAATTTTAAACAGGTCTGCGGCACTGACATGTAACCATGTAATTGAGGTTATTCGTCCTATATCCCAGAAAGCTAACTACAACTGACTCAGGTGAGGACGTAATAGTATTAGGAATTTTGTTTCTCTGAAGGAGGCCAAGTTAAACGAGTTCACAGGACCTCTTAACAAAAAAAGTGGCGTGCTAGAGGGCAGACATTCATACTTGAGATATATTATAGGTAAAATGTTTGGAATTTTGGTTCACTCTTAATGGAGCAGTAATGAAAGAACACACTGTTAGACTTGAAGATTCACAAAAAACGATGACGTTAAAAGAAGCTTCAATGATTCTGTGTTAAAATTTGCATACATGCAAGTAGCATCTGAGAGAGGCCAGATTTCATCAAAATACCCTGGTAGGTGTACTCTGGTGGTTTTCATCCGTCTTCTCTTTGAGTTTCAAAAAATGTACAGCAGAAAGGACTTGTTCCAGCTTATTCTGACAGAAATATGGGATTCCTGCCTTCGTGTTCAAAGCAAAACCTTACATTACTTACTTAAACCCAATATTGATTCTTTCTGTGGTCATCACACTTTCTGAAAACAAACCACAAGAACGGTGCAAAATGGCTTAACGGAGACAGCCAATATGTCAAAGTCATAAAGACGGTTTACGGTGCAGTCAACTTAGAGCACAAACAACAGCAACAGAACAACACTGAAATCCTGGCGGTGTTTGCACAGGGAGGTAGCACTGTAATGAGCCCAAATAAATCTAATTAGTTTTAATGTGAATGATCTTTATGGAGGAAGCTTCCAGGGTGATAGTGTAGAAGAAAATAAATAATGGACCTGAGAAGTATTTACTCCAGACTGCAGGCTTGGCAAAACATCTACAACACATAAATAGGCATTCAGGCCTGTGAGGATGAGATATGCAGTCTACTCTGAGCATGAATAGAGAAATCAACCTCCCAACTAAAGTGCTAAACAATACCAATAAAACACACATAACTCCTGCCAATTCATTATTGGAGGGAGGATAATGCAGTCATGTTGTCTCAAGCGGATAAAAAAAAATGCCAGCTGCAAAGAGCTCAGCCTGCCCCTTGAAATTAATGGTACTCATCAAGAAATAAAACAACCATAAAAAGCTGTCTGTTTTCACCCACAACCGGATGACTTCTTGAATTAACTGAAAAGTCTTGGACAGGCTTGTGCCAGAGATTTCTTTGGAGGTGTTGGATCAGGAAGACGTGCGTTATAAAGCCCCAGCCAAACTGGAACACCAGTGGTGACAGTGTAAAAGTCTGTCTCCCTGTCTGACTTGCTCGGAGCCATCAGCTCCAAATGCTGTTTGTCAGCTTAATAAATGTTGAACACAATCTGTGATGTCTGATGAAATGCAGATAACCAAAGCCTGTGCATGCCCCAGACTGCGCTGTGCACCAATGTGACTAAACAAGACTCTGTTTTACCTAAATTCTATATGGTAGTGATACCCAGGTCGTGTGACAAAGTTCTCATCAATAAAACAGAAATGTTACTAAATGCTGCATGGCATGAACTACAGCTGTCAACTTTACCTCTTTATCTAACCACCTGTCTTTGTCTGCCTCTTCTTTTGTAATGTTTCGTATGTTTGAAAGTAGTCCACAGATAAATAAAATGCAGAAAATTTGCACATTTTTTTTTGTTACTCACATACATTAACCGGGAATTGGTTAC
The DNA here is from genome assembly GCA_024666655.1 of Dascyllus trimaculatus. NCBI lineage: Eukaryota > Metazoa > Chordata > Actinopteri > Pomacentridae > Dascyllus > Dascyllus trimaculatus. The sequence goes on along the minus strand of CM045456.1, from coordinate 29,688,869 downwards.
TAACCTCTATGACAAAAGCCCCTTATTATGACTATTTAACTAGCAACTTTTCATTTTTGCCCATGCTTTTATTACTTTCAAAAACACTCCACCTGTACCAGAACGCTGAATGCCAAAGTATCTGTCAGGTTTAATGTTTGGGAGGGCTGAACGATTTGGGGAAAATGTCAAGTTGCAATTTTTCTGACAGATACTGTGACTGCAATTTAAACTGCAATGGCATTTTTTACAAGCAAATCTTCAGTTCAATACTCAGCATGTGATAGATTTAAAGTGTAATGGAGCATTACCACGTAAGATACAATAAGATCTAAAGCTTGGCTGTCACAAAAGGAGAGCGACATGAATCAGTAAAACCAATAACACAACAGTTTAATCGCTGGGTCAGACACACTGCATAATGTATATTGTAAACTGCAGCCTAATTTTGGTTTAAATCGATCATTTGTTCAGACCAATGATGTGAAAACAAACAGGATTAGTTTTATGAACAGGTCAAACACAACAACAGATTAATTTACCGTTCCAAAAGAACAGCAAAGGAGGAGAGAACACAGTGAAACTCTTGTCTCAGATGAAGACAAGAACTGCAGTGGAAGACAACTTCTAAGCACAGCAACTCTCTGAATATAAGCTGAATATAGACAGCAGTCTAGCTGCCCGATTACCACATATTTAGACAATCAGGTACAACTTGGTCAATGGCAAAACCGAGGTATGCTGGCCAAGTGAGTGAGTGAGGAGTGAGTGGTAAAACCCTGCTACATGAGCCAATAAGACCAATTTCACTTCGATGTAATAAAAGCTATCCTGGTACTTGTTTAGCTCCTCTTGGCAGCTTTTAATCTTCTGACGGAGACACCTGTACTATAACTCTGCCTTCCTCCATGTATATGCTGATTACTAGGTAAAGAAGATAAACTGCTAAATGAACTTTACTTGTCATTGAATGTCCCATACTTGTCTTTCAGATGTTTTGTGTTCTGTTTCATTTGGTTTTCAATGATTTACCTGGCAGTTCATTTTACTTTAGCCAGGACGTGTTTTCATTTAATGCTTAAGCGGAATGAAAGAGGCTTTCATGTCTGAGTGGATAACTTATTCTGCACTACAGCATGTTTAAGTCATGAGTCAACTAAGCTGCCACAGAGTTTTGATCACGCACAGAGCCGTAGGAATACAAATTTAGTCTAAAGCAGACAGTATGCATCGTCCTGTTGATAAGGACTTTTGAAATATTTGAATAGATCTTATTGCCGCTAAAAGGCATATACAGGGGAGTTTCACAACTTTGACTTGCACGGAAAATTAAAGGTCATCTCCTGTGAACGTTTCAAGGAACTCGCTGTCAAGATAAGGACAAAGGTGCTAGAAATGATGCAGAAAGGCAAAACTGCAAACAGATTGAACACTCAGCCTGCGTATCTGCTGTGTCTATTTATAGTTACACTTGCTATCAAGTTTTGATAGCTATGACGGCTAATTGTGAGAAGCCATGCTTCTTATTCCATTAACTTATCTGTTACAAAGGCAGAATCTCATTTATCGGGAAATTGCATTGCAGAGGGACTTTCATTAATCAAAACGTATAATCTAATCCATGCCTAAACTGTGACAAGCAGTCCTCATTGACATTCAGCTGTGACCGGCCTTACAATGACACAAAAACACGCATGCGTCATGCATTAACACAAACATCCTTTTTAAAAAATAAACAGTGACATGATGAAGAAGACACAGAAAATAAAAAAGCAGGATATTTGAGGCTGCATGACAAATTTCAGATTTTCTGAGCAATTTAACTTCACAAAAAAAAAAAGCCATACACTGGATTCAGTCAAGAAAGGAAAGAGTTCATGACAAAGGAGACAGAAAAAGCACACAGCATGCAGAGTCACACATGGAGCCAAAGACCCAGACCACATTAAATCAAATCAGCAGTAGTGATTTGCCTCAAATCAGTGGAAGTTTAAAGTCACAGTTTGAAAGCAATAATGTAATGAGGCTGATGGTAGCGCTCTTCTCATCAGCTCGCCTGCTCATATTTCTTCCATCACCGACTCCCCTTGTCTCAGTTGTGATTTACTTGCAAGATCAATCTGACCTATCCCAGACACAGTCAAAGACATTTCCTCCAAATGCCAATGGGCAACAGATGGTTCTGAATACAAAAGCAAATTTTATATTCACTCACCTTTTCTTGCATGTGATCACTTACCATTTGAAAGGTGAGAGATTATAGACAGTGACTCTCACTGTTAGGAGCTGTCCATAACTCAAATATTGCTGCAAATTATTTATACATTATGTTATTAAATTCTATATCATAGCAACATGTTTGACATTCAATTAAAATGCAGATTATGCAAAGAACTGAAATGGTGAATCAACTAACTGACGGTCAGTAAAAGTATCTGCAACAATCGCCAGATAATTATATAACCAAGTTAGAAGTAGAGCTGGGCAACACAGCTGAAAAATTAATCACACACTAAAGTTTCATTTCTGTCAACAACAACTATTGATATCCTATTTTTGAATGGCAATTTTAAATAAAGAAAAAAGGCTTAATTTGAAGTGAAGCACCTTGCTTGAAACTCGACCACTTTAACCTGTATTTATGAAGGTACGCAAGGGGACTAATAACTTAACACAACAATATAAATCCCACACACATAAACAAATGCACTCACATGAAGTAATGATCTCACCTGGACACAGTAAATAAAGAAAGCAGGTAAAACTCAGAGGCTCACAGAACAATTTCAGCGTAGCTGAAAGCTATGGGGAAATTCCAAGTAAGTGGAGTAACATATATTTTCTAATATACATTTTTGATTAAATCTCTTTTATGTGGCTCTAAATAACTGAGACATAGCATGTAATAAGAGGGCCATTTTGCAGTAGAGAACTATTCCACCCCAACCAAATACTGATCCATTTGTAGTAAACTAATATGGGACAGTAATATCAGCTGAATGATAATAATACTTAGACATAGGGTACAAGTAGGATTCATGTCCTACTGTAAACTTGCAGCAGTGGTGTACAAATCACTCATGAAAATCCCAGCCCACATAACTGATGTGATACCGCTACAGAGTATCTGACATGAATGTTTTAACTTTTGTCTACAAAGTCAAAGATGGCGGTGGTTTTAGATGTCCTTTCTGGGTATTCTTCTTTAACTTGGGCTTATCATTCTTTACCCTCCACTGGTAGAGAAAAACAACAAAATCTATGGAGAGTGATTTCTTGTGTCGGTAAGCATATTTCATAAAAGCTCCACTACATCATTGGGAATTAACAGTAAAATCCCGAGGGTTTGGCAACAAACCAAGCTTACACACAGGCCATGTTCGAACATCTTAGAAATGAAATTACTTGTGATGTATATGCTTGTACACCCGTATAGTACTTAAAAATAATAGTGCTGTAAGGTTACTGTAAGGTCAGTGTGTTAAATGACCATTCATTATCTTTCAAACATAAAATTAACCTAACTGTGCACGAGTCTGTGAATAAAAGATACATGATTGATGACAAAGTAGACATGCACTGACTAAGCTCCTGTTTTGTTTTTTTTTAAGCAAAGTTCTGCTGCCTGTCTTAGTGTCAGCACTACCTTTTAGTTTGCCAACCAGCAAATTTCATCTTTGGCCATATGTGCAGCTGACCTTTCCAAGCACCATTAATGGGACTGAGGCTTTATATAGCATAGGAAAAGAAAGAAAAACCAATACAGTCATCCTGTGTGTTTTATGAACTTCATCTGATTATAACTCTAAAGACATTTCACAGCCTTGGGAGAAGTACTGCATGGCATATTTTAAGACTGTGCAGAAGGAGGCACTAAATGCTGATTGCGTATAGACAGCTTAAAGCACAAGCGTGGAAAAGTATTTTACAGAAAAGCTGCTTCCATTCTTGTCTGTAATGTAGCTTCCCAGGAGAAAGGCCAATGAGATGGTTCATTGCTGAAAGTTTTCATTAGGACAATCATTTTGTTCCATTCACTTATTTGGCAGACTCATTTACCCTTGACTCATTTGGCTTTTTACGGGAGACCTGCTGTAAACAGTCTACCCAGACAAGACAATGTCAATGACACAGGCATTTTTGGGTTTTAGGTATTTTATGCTATCCCACTATCCATTACTGCATGTGGTTCTATTACATTATCTTGTATATATTTCTTCTTGAGTAACTAGACAGTGGTCTAAACCACAGTGCTCCAAATGAAAGAAATGAAAACTCATACATATTTATTTAGTATTACCTTTTTTAAAAAGGCTGCACTTTGTATTCTGATTGGTCCATTCTGTACTGCCAAGCCAGGGATGGACACGTTTCAAAAACTATATCAATTATATTACCTTAAGACTATACTAAAATATAAAACTATCGTAAATGGATTACAAAAAAATATGTTCAGTTGATCAGTTAATGGCCATGGCATGACCTATTCACCTAAAATGCAATTTTCATTTAGTGTTATTATAAAATTCCATGCTTGATACATCAGTTTTGTTTTTCAAACCTTGTCCTTACGTGAAATGAAATGACACTGATTCCAATTACCTTCATGCAGGAAAGCATTCAGACCTTTATATTTGTCAAAGAAGGGTACTAGTATCAGATTGGTTGTTGCTAGGCTCAGACACCGTAAGATTGGATGAGTGCATCAATCCTATTATAATAATCATTTTAGATCAAGTGTGGTTTGTCTTGATATTGTATCAATGGCCCAAACACTAAAATCATTCTAACCAAATGTAAACCAATAAACCAGTGTTCAGATTCATTGACACAACTATAACTGCAAATTTACTATACATGTAAATGTAGAAAAACTTAAACAACTAGGAAAATGTTCATACAGTTGCTTTACAAAGAACTAAACCAAATCTCTAGTAATAATTTAAACTATTTTTTCGAACACTGTACATTGTTAATCATGCTTAATAAGTTGTAGATCTGTGGCTGAGCTAACTGCACTTAGCTCTTTGTTGACGACTGCCTCATTGGTCTGAGGCCACTTTGGCCCAATCACTTGCTATTGTGACTCAACAATCACAAAACCAATATATTTATTAAAAAAAACATAAAATAAAATTGATGCCACCACACAATACTGACAAACTGTCACAGTTTTCACAAACAACAGTCACGTTTAGCTTGTCCTGCTTCCTGCTTTAACAGCAGCTGATCTGAATGCTTGCTGTAAATGTGTCAACAGCACCCACTACAGCGTTGAAGAGCAATGACAACACCGACAAGGACAAGAGCGAGGACTGCACGTGTGTACATATTAATGGTTATGTGTAGCGTGCACACTCTCACACAGGTATTCACAGGCAATCATACAGTCGGAGCATGCTGCAGGTCTGACACTACTGTGCATTTCTGATAAGCAATGTGGTTCTTTCAAAAATAATTTATGCTTGAGAAAGGGGCACTTCCACAAAAGCGTTATTTTCAAACATCAAAGCACTGATTGCAAAATATAATTTTTAAAGGCCTGGGACTTTAGCTATATTATTTTTTCTCTTTGTAGGTCTTAATATACTCCCTGAGTGACATATCATACCAACAACAAAGAAGATCCATTAGCACTGGAAAGGAGCCTCTACTTAGTGAAACAATACCAGTCTCATCCAAGAAAATGAGACAAAGGAGGAAAGACTCAAGTATGGAAAACAGGCAGTAGCATGCACAGACTTAAGGCTCCTTCAGCTGTCTCATTTGCAAAAGCCCATGATTAATTGAGATGTATAATAACAGCTCAGAGGATTATTTCAATCACAGAGATGGTGGGACCAAAGACTCTGACATTTGTGAGAGTCAACACCTCAGCCGAGCAAGACAAAAATATCAATTATCTTGACTTAGGTATGTCACTGGTGTCGTTTTAGCCTATAAGACGAATATCTGTTTGACATAGGTAAGATGAGGATAAGAAAACTGAGCCCCTAATAAGAAGCAATATAATCTTCCTCCTCAATTTTGATTCCAGAGGAAATAGCGGCAAAAGTCATAGCAGATGAAAAGCTGTTTGATGTTTCCGACTGCATGAGGGTGAAGTCACTTCAGCTTTCCAGCAATCTGACAGCAAACAGCTCTAGGTGGAAAGATGAACTTGTTGTAATAGAGTTTCTGGTGACAGTGAGGTATTGAGAGCATGGACTGATAGTAATGATGTTATCAGTCACTGTGTGATCGTGAACTGATAGATGAAGAGTGGACTGAACGTTCTGAAGGCAGACAGAGTGGTAAGCATGAGTGCTGACAACATTACAAGAGCAAAGCAGGGATTGTTTATTTTAATTACCTAATGTGCCCAGATGTGGCCATTTCTCAGATGTGACCAATTAGTATATGATTATCATACTGGAATCTGAAGTGCTATATCGTCTGCGAGATCAAACTGTTTTAAATATATACAAACAAACAGCAGGACAACCAAGGTATAGAGGCTAGATCTAGAATCATAATAATCAAATTTTGACATTTTATTCAGCATCAGAAGTAATCCAGTTGGTCATACATTTAAATTACTAGCATCAGCTAATGCAACATGAGTTTCCATTATGCCATTTCACCAAAGCATCAATCAATATTGCCTAAAAAAAGCTAACTCCATAACAACATAATAAATCCTGTGTGCATCATCCAGAGCATGCATTCAGTCCATCAGAAAAAGACAAACAGGAAACTGTAAGTAGTAGAGTAGACTTTGCTTCTCATTTAATAATATACTATAAATACATTCTAAGAACAATAAGATGGTGAACTTTGAATGAAACGGTTCCTGAATCCCTCAGTTACTGACATTCTACCTAGCACCAGTTAGAGGTCTTCAAGGGGCCACACATACCCTGTATGGATTCACATCCACATTTGATGAAATTGTGTTCTATTATCACAGGTTTCAGGTCCTTTTAACATCATGTGAAATCCCTGAGTGGGTGAGAGAAAACCAGAGCCATAAACTACAGTTCCTCAAAAGGCTACTTGTGGTCGGCTAGAAATGAGAATCAACCCCAATGTTAAAATAAGATAATATTTAAGTTTATTGTCATTGCACAGAGTACACTGACATGCAGTCTTTCCACATATCCCAGCTTGTTAGGAGCTGCAGGGTCAGCCACACTATGACGCCCCTGGAGGGGATAGGGTTAAGGGCCTTGCTCTAGTGCTCAATGGTGGCAACTTGGCAATGTCCCTTAGCCGGGTTTGAGTCTCAGTTCTGCATGGCTCTGAGTCCCAGCATTGAAATAATAGACTGGTTCGTTTTGGTTCTGAGCTGAGCATTTCAGGGCCTTCCTTGGTTAAGGCACACATTTTTTGGACCTTTCTGAGTAACCTACATCTGAATGTAACAATATATGACAAGCCAAACTAGGACACATAAATAAAGCCTGTAAATAAAGAGAATCAAAACTGAGAAAAAAAGGATTCAGCTGTTTAGCAATCATTGTAATACCAGAGGAACTGGCGATGTGACCACAAATGGAACGAGAGATGAGCTAAAAATGTGTACTTTTTCACGTGTACGTCATGTGTTATGTTACGTCGGAGAAATGTATCTTACTAAATTTGTATTTGTGTTCATTGTATTCTCAGCCAAATCTGGATAGTGGGCATTTTGCAGATGATTCTCACTGCAGCTTAAACTTGTGCCCTGCTTTTCAGCTTTAACAGAATCGCCCAGTGTTAGCATATGGGAACTGTTTGGCCTTGCATTGAATAAGAAGTACCCTATATTTTAAGTGAAGTAGTAGTTTTGTCACACGCAACAGCAGACACATGCACAAAAGATATCATCACACTGATCTATATCAACCCCACTCTTTAATACAGTGTGGTGAGCAAAAGATCCTCCAGCACAGTAAAACACAGGGTGGCAACAACAATGTGTGCCAAGGCCGCTGGAGCCAAGTAAGACTTTGTCATTTAATTTAGATGACCTTTATTTAACTCTGCTTGAAATCAGATCTCCATGACCACCTCGTTCTGGCAGACTACAATGAACCTAAAAAACTGCTGTCCGTAGCAGCAATTTGTAGAAGCCTCAAGGCTAATTCATGCTAATTTCCACAGCGTACAATGGCTACTGGAAGAGAAGCTATTCAATTAATGCTACCAGTGGCTGAAAAAAACATCCAGAGCTCGTTCAGCGGGTGTTACACCATCAGCCAGTTAAGAAGCAGACTGGCGATTGGAAATGTTCGTTTGTGAAACAATCATTATTGCTGACTCCAACAAGTCCTCCCAGAGCCTCTATTTCACAACCACGGAAAATGGTAACTTTGGAGCCATGAAAAATGAGAACTGTAGCAGGAAACAGAAGCATCTCACACAGAGATGACAATCCTTAAAGAAATGGGGGCATAATCTATTCTCAAAGTAGTGCATCCATTACTTAAGTTATTGATATTACAGCACACAGTGGCACACTGTTGACAAAGTTATTATCATGTCGAATCCCCTGCTGTTGAGCCCTGCTGAAAACAGTTATGTAGGCAGGGAATGATGAAAGGCAAATGCCATTTAATAGACCCTCGGTTATTATGATGGTGGAGTGTTACTCATCTGTATAGTCTGTGCCACTCCTCTGAGAAAATAATAAGGCGACACGCTTAGCCTACATTACAGCACACTCCATATAGAAGCACACTCACGGCAAATATGAGCCAAACTCTGAAATAGCGGCTCTAGAAATATTATGTGTTTGGAAAATGATGAGATTACAGGCTTGAGTATGCATTTATTAATGTATCGTAGTTTTACATTTATCTCTAAAGGCTCCCTCCATCATTAACTACAAGCATGCAAAATAACGTTACCGCAAATGCAAATGACAGCGCCAGCTTCTCCTCTGCGAAATGTAAAGCCGAACTGTCAAGTGTCAAAGGCAGGGTCAAGATGAGGAGCTGACACGCTTCAGAAATCCATCGTGTTTTCACTTCAAACCAGAAAAACGTAAAAGAATTTCGACAGAGACAAACTCGACACGTTCGCTCCGAGTCCACCTTGCACGGACTTGCGCAACAAAGTTTCCCGTTAGGTTGCTGAGTGAATGTAATTCAGAAACAAACACGGTGCATATTCACTACCAAAACACGACACGGAAAGCCGTTCTGAATATCCCACAGCAACTGTGTCAACTTCGTACAGACGGCAGACAACATGTCTCACAGGCGAAAGTGTGCAGCAATACACAAAACATTGTTGCCAGCAGCCGAGAAAGTCGACAGCTAACTCTGGGCAGCACTGAGGGAATCTCAGCGACAGAAGGAGGAATAAAAGGAGGCAGTCTGCACTTACAGTGGAGCCAGAAAGAAGTCCGAACAGTCCCGTAGAAAAGAAGCCCACGGTCCTCAGCGCTCCACAGTCCGAGCTCCACATCCAGCAGTCTCCTTCCCTCCTCTCCTCTCCTCCTCCTCCTCCTCCTCAGCTCCTCTACAGCTGCTGGATAAGTTTGCTGACGTCAACAAGCTCTCAGTCTCAGCCGGCGGAGCTCCGTGGTCACAATAATACGTGGAAGAGGAGGGGAGAGACGACCGGGGAGAATCAGGGAGGCATTCAAGACAATGGCCGTATAAAAAAAGAACGAAAGAAAGAAGAAAAAACTTCTTCCCAGCTGCGAAAAGATGAATAAAGTCCACACAGCGTCTGAATTCGCATTACCACTGTATGTGGGGAGGGTTCAGTGAGCTGCTAGCTACACACTTGTCTTGCTAAGGAAACTTAAGGAGCAGCCGCATCAGCATTTTGTCGAGGGTCACCAGCACTCAGCACAAGCAAAGTCAAATTAACAAATTAGCTTTTTAAGAAGCTAGCTATCCAATTAGCTATATTACCTTAATTAGTTTTACTGCAGGCTTTAGCAAAGTCCTTACAGGAAAGTCTTGCCACTTGTCAGCCATCTTGGTAACATCCCTGGCAGTTATCTCAAGTGAAGAAGTCAAGGCCTGTATCAACATAAAGAATGGGAAGAGAGCCATAACTATAATTTCAATAAAATATGGTGGAAAAGTTTGGTGACACTGGGCCAAAATTATGTTTCGAAAGCATTTTTCTGCCCATAGCTTGTTTTTCCTTGAAGTATGCTCACAGTTTCACCTCAGTGTCAGCATAATGTCATGATTGGCTGGATGTTTCCTGGTTTGGCTGCTGCAAAACAGACGATTGGCTATTTTGGTGGAGGGGCGGGACATGTGTCATACAACCGCCATCTTTTGTGTTGTGAAATTCTGCCAAAGATTCCTACACACAACTCTTTAAGTGATGAGTTTCACTCTGATAAAAATCTCTGCTGTTAGCTTAAAAACAAACTGCTGCTTCTTTTTAAACAAGATTGTCATTCTGTGTTCGGTGGGTGTAGTTAGCCAGTACCTTCATCAGCTAGCATAACACTAGCTGGCTAGCAGAAGTTCTGTTTCATATTACCATATCCACTATTTTATATGCATATGTAAAGGCAGATGGTTAGTTAAATAAATAAAAATAATATGATATGGATACTTTTGAGGAAAAAATGTGTTGGATGGGCTGACAAAGCATAGATCATAGAAAGTTGTTTAGAGAGCCTGTACCTTACTTGCCCTGTGATAGACTGGTGACCTGTCCAGGGTGTCCCCTGCCTTCGCCTTGAGTCGACTGGGATAGACTCCAGTTCCCCTGCGACCCTACAGAGGATTAAGCGGTGTATAGATAATGGATGGATGGATGGATGGATGGATGGATGGATGGATGGATGGATGGATGAATGGATGGATGGATGGATGTACCATACTTGCTCTGGTGCAAGTCCCTGGTCTGTTTCTCTAAACAAAGTCAAAGTATGTTTCCATTTCAAAATAATAAGGCATCAGTCGTAGAAGTTTAATCTTGTTGCAATATGACAGAGGTTGTATGAAAAGCTATAATTGCTGTCAGCCTAAATGGGTCGGCAACAATTCTTGTGTCAAAATTAATCACGACTTTGTAAATTATTTATAACTAGAAAGAGAGAGCTCGAATAGGTTTTGTTTGATGTAAGTCAAACTCCAGAAATTAGCTTCAGACAGATGATTTTGAAGTGTTTAATCTGAAAAATGCACGTGTTTATATATGTATGTATATATGTGTGTGTGTGTGTGTGTGTGTTAATAAAACTAAAATCTAAAATGAATGGTCAGAGAGGGCATGCTTGAACATTTTGGTATGTATGACAGCGGTAATCCAACAGTCTATGAGGTTGAGTCAACAACACAGTGTCTGTTAGACACACAGGTACTGATATCTCACACTGAAGTACTGTGATAGAAATTAGCTGGAGGTTGGAAAGCCTTAGTTGTCTAATGTGATTTAAAGTCTTTAACAGAGGTATCAAAAAGGACACTGTGGCAGACAGCAATATACAATGCAGGCAGTAGCCTTGAGTGGCTATAGCTTGCTGAGAGGTTTTCAGCAGAGGTACATGCCGTGTGTCAATATCATATAGAGTCTGTACAGTTATTGAGCTTTTTTAAACCATATTAAGAAAGCGTTTTCTAACTGCTTAGACTGCTGCCCCCGCGACCTGGCCCTGGATAAGCGGAAGATAATGGATGGATGGATGGATGGATGGATGGATGGATGGAGGGATGGATGGATGGATGGATGGATGGATGGATGGATGGATGGACTTTCTAACTAGTTATTCGTGTTATTTGTAAAGTTGTGGGAAAAAATAGTGAATGGCAACAAGTGGAATTAGAAATCGTTCTGGTTCTGGAAAATCTGACGGTGACCTGTAGGTGAGGCGACATCTGCAATTAACTGTTTTTACGTCTCAGCTCATTAAACCTCATTTTGTTCCTGCTGCTCTCTGTCTATGCTGTGTCGTAATATAGTTTCTTTTACTTTCATGTCTGACTGTTTCTGCTGGCCAGACAATAGAGCAAGAGCAACAGGGAACAAGTACAACCAATTACAACAACAAGCAAGCAGAAAGAAATTTCAGGCTGCTCCCCTGCCGTCCTGATTAAATCATTATTTTATGATAATGATGCTCGAGATGATGTCGAGAAAAAGTAACCCAGTGACTTGAGGTTTGAATCATTGTTCAGTGATGGTTCAGTGTTACCTATGTAATCTAAATTATTCAGCTTTACATCAGCAATTTTATCATCAAGGTTACAGAAACAAAGAAAGAACTTTGTGTGAAACAAGATATTCATGTTGAATCTGCAGCTGCAGTTGTAAGGTTATTATTATTATAATAATTAGTATATTGTAAATGAAGCATATATCATCTGTAAATGTCCAGCAAAGATCATTTAAAGGGTCAGATGTGGCTTTGCTTATATTGATAAATAGTGACATACCAGACAGACCGTACTGTTGTAACATTAAATAATGTATACTTAAGCATGTCGATCATTTGATTGCTTGATTAATGTCAAAATAAGCAGTAGAGTATGTATGACAATAACAATAAGTGACATTTGCAGGCTTTGAGGGAAGCAAAAAGACAGCTTCGCTAAAGATCAGTGTTGCATCGTAGGACACTATAAATCCCTTTCTTAAGGCTTAAAAACAGAGTCATTTCCAAAACAAATTCCAAATAGGCCAGTCACCGCATCCATGATGACAGAAAGATGAGCTTTGCACACTCAAATGCATGTTCTTGTTTAAAGCATTTGCAAGAAAATTAAGTTCATTTCATGGCAACCCATGTCAGGCTTAGATATTTCACAGAGGATTAAAGAGCCTGGTCTCGAAAGGGCTGGCAGCTTCAAATGACTTTCCTTCGTCTACAGTTTGCTAAAAATGTATCAATATCACAGGAGAATCACCCCAGGTACTGTCACAAGTATTTATAGTCTGTCCCTGTCTGACCAACTTCAGAGACTCTTTTGATGACATTGCAGATAGAGTCGGTGCTTCCAGATTTCAGGTTAGGACAGACACTGTTTCCCCCAATGATGGATTAAAGTATCCAAGATGATAAATAATAGGAAAATCTGATTTGTATTTTACGGATAACCTTTCTTCTTTAGTTAGCATTCTTATCTTGTATCATTCTCAATGCTAAAACGTTTGGGCTCCCTTCAGCTGTAGTTTGGAATTAATCCCCAGTGATAAAACAAATTTTGTCGCATAGAAATGACATTTTACTGTAAATCCTATTCATACCAGGGCTGCGTACAGAGGCGGCATTTTTCTGGTGAAGTTAATGAAGTCTGGCTTGGTTTAGACAATAAAAGTAATTAAATGCTAAGTCTGGTGGTATTCTATATTTTTTCTTATTTTCGACAAACCTTAATAACAATGATGAAATGAAATGACTTAAACAGATCTGACAAACAAGTACTGTACGTACCAGGCCTGGCTGAGCTGGTTCCTATGAGCCATTCAGCTCCATTGTTGTTCAGAAACTTTTAAAAACACATCACAGAGCCACACTGTTTCACGGGGTTACTTGTATTTCCCACAGGCAGACTGTATTTAAAAAATGGATGAAACCTCCCGGTATGAAGAGTGGAGCCAACACAAAGTACCTTGAACCTACATGTTTTTTCTGACAGCCAGCAGGGGGCGACTCCTCTGGTCTGATTATGTAGATGTCTATGAGAAGGTGACCCCACTTCTCCGTTGATTTGTTACCTCAGTGAAGATTTCCCTAATGCGTTTATGATCTCAATGGCCAGTTTCAGGTCTCCCTCAATACAGCACAATGGTCATTTTCTAAATTATGGTCCCATTTAGAGTAAAAACGTCTTGACATCAGGGCTACCCTGTGATTTACAGGTGGCTGTAACAGCAACCATGGTGTCAGTCAAATCCCTGCCTTGCTTATGTGTGATACACCAAGACAGCATTGGCCACATATGAGGCGGTGATGTCACAGTCGCTCCATCAGTCTTTCAGTATATATATATATACACAGCCATGTGATATACCATCCTACTGGTCTAAATACTCACCGCTCGATCCAATGTGTACTAATCTGCCACTAACAATAGGTTTCCAACAAATTCACTACTTGTGTTCCTTGGAGTTTGGGCCTATTTGTTGGGTAGGTGGGAGAAGTCATAAAATACTGAGAGACAGGTTAACACTGTGTTAGTGCTTTTTTTATTTTGTTGCGATCTTTGAAAATGCCAAAAGAGAATATTACACTCTCAAATAAAAAGCCAGCCATCAATGAAACGAATATGCCACATGTTTAAGTCACTGCTGAGTTTCGATGTTTAACTAGGGCTACTACATTTCCTCAATCTCAGGCTTTGGGAGCCTAAACATAGACATAAAATACACAAGCAGGTAGTGCATTGTAAAGATGAGTACTGTTGGGGATAATAAGATAGAAGATCTTGTCAGGGAACATTTTGCAGATGTGTTTAGCATGAATATTCTTTGAATTGTCAGGTGAATCGTAAGCAAAACACTGCTTCTTTATACTATATTGTGTTGTGATTTTAAAAGATGCAACTCAGATGGCATTACTTTAATCTCCAAATGTATTTGCTGTTTGCAAATTAGAATAATAATAAATGAAAAACTGGATGGGATAACAAGCATTCTTCCTCCTTAAGCATGCTTAATCAAAACACAGATTTCTATAAGGATTTGAAGCCTTGTACTGCTGTCATTACGGAGGGCAGGAGGTGAAAGGTTCAGTTTTTCTTCTGAGACAAAACAAGATAGCTGTTTTGTATAACTGCTATTCCATTACAAGCATAAAAATACCCTTTTCTGAAATCGGCTAATAATGTCTCTCTTCATATAAAAGAAAAATCTTTCTGCTTTTTCCTACAACAATACACATTCCTGGACCCCCAACCCCCAAAGTCAGGAAAACACCCAAACAAGCTTTACACGATATTAGCTGTGTGCATTTAAAATCCAATTATGTTTATGTGTCACAGACTGCTTGAACCTGTGGCCGTGTAATTTACCGCTGCAGATAAAGTGATGTGGAAGAAGTTGCCGCTGATTTTCAGGGCAAAGGTACGAACAACATCATCCACTTTCTCCCAATTTGCTGTTCTTTTCGTCAGCTCGCGGCCCTGCTTCACAGTGCAAGGAACGGAAAAAAATGTGCTTTTTCAAAAGAGCTCCCTGCATTACAGAGGGATTCTCCTCTGTATAATGCCAAAGCCCGCTGATTTTAACTGCAAGCTGAACCCTTCGAGTTGATTGTTTTTGACATGTTTTAGTGGATTGCCAGCTGCACAGTTATTTTCAGGCGCATATTAGAAATTCACACCGTCTCTACCCTGCACATTAATTCTTGTGGAGGAACAGATATAAAGGTTCATTCTCTGTTTGCACTGAAGGTCTTGCTTTATGCAACAGCAACTTTCTATCAGCTCACCCCATTTCATAACACTATTTGCCAATTCTCAGTCGACAACAACGGGTCTCTCCGAAGAAAATGCTCATCATCAACAATCCAAATCCATCCATTTCCATCCGGTGAGATGAGGGCGCACAGTAAGAGCAGAACTAAAGACAGATCTCTGTATCCATCATCGTTACAGCTCATCAGCACAGCCGTCAGGAGAGATCACCATTGAGATGATTAATGTTAAAAAGGTGCACAAACCGAGAATTGCCACGCTTTTCTTTCAATGCCCCTCGAACAGAGATGATGAGAAAAGGATCGTCTGTTTATGGAATCAAATTGTGTAAATGAGACCCATAATTGGCAATATCCACACCATCAGCTACTGCAAGTTTAACTTTTATGGCTTTAATTCCATCTCGTGTGCTGGGTCTATTTGTGCCTCACATTGTCGTTTCTCTCTAAAAAAAAAAAAAAATGAGCGTGCTTTGTTTACTGTGCATCTCTGTTGCTTAGATCTTTAAGCTCATAGGCTTTTTCAGTGACACATTCTCACAGCTTCAAAGTACTTTTTAAGTCTTTCAAAGTTTTCCTTAAGTTCTGTAATAAATAGTAATAATGGAGAAGGTGATTTTCCATATCAAAGGCATACACAACATAGAGATGTGTGGTGTTAACCCTTTATAGTCATTATAATGCAACGAAAATGCTAATTATTTCGCAGTGCATCTTTCTGTACAGCTGACGTTACGTTTTATGCACAGGGTGTTTCAAATTCTGCTGCCCTGTGATCTGCCGCTGCAATAATTGGATTTGATATCCGTGCAGCAGCATTGTGAGCTAGGGGTTGTTTCAAAAGTAGAGCGCTCTACCCTGTATATCCGATCTCACGAGAAGATGAGAGTATAAAGCAGCCATTAGGGAACTGTGCTTTGGCAGTCTTTACCCGCTTTCTGTGATGTTATTGGCTCAAAATTTCATGATGATTGCGTGGATTGTCATGGCTCGCGCACACATCATTTACTCCCTCTTCTCTTTCCCTTCGCTAGGTGTTCAAGATCCAGACGGATCTGGCATTGATGCAAAAGTGAGCTCCATTCCGACTGTGCATTTCTACATAATAAGACATGCTTCTAAATACAAATAATAACCCGGCAAAAAGTCAATAATTAGAATTTACATCATGCTGCCTCCAAAGATTGTAGGTCAGGCCTCACCCTGAGTTTTAATTTTGCTGATCGGAGTTATTAAAATTAGAGCTGGTAATATTTTTCTCTTCATAGCGTATGAGACAAGTGCTGAGCCACATGCCAAGCCTGGTGGCAAGTTCCTAATAGCTTCACTAGGCGAAGAAATGGCCTCTCATGAATCATTGAAGAATGAAGAGCTACAACAGAGTGGCAGCAGCAAAATAGAATACAGACGAGATGTGATGGAGGGAAGACTGCCGTATACCACCGTCAGGATAAACAACATCATAAAAGTCTATTCAGCCTGCAGACTTCTTGAATTTGTGTCACAATCAGTCTTACTCCATGAACTTGTATGGAGGTGATGCAACGCTGCCGTGTGGTTAAGTCATCATCATTATCAGCTGGTTTCAGTTCTGGTTTTCTTTAATGGTGCAAGTAAATCTAACCGAAACAGGCAGGTTTTAGGCGAACGCTGAGAGCAAAAATGAGGGAGGGATGTGGGAAGTGGCAACAAATGAAATGAAAAAAATAAATTGTGATTTGTTATTAGCCTCCACAAGCGATTTCTGGTCTGGCATACCTGTGGGCAGGAGAATGTCACTTGTCAGTGCCTCCCAAAACCGTTACAAATTACTGTTGGAAAGTCTTTTATGATGTGGTAATTCTATGGTCGAGGGTTTGCTTAGATCTGGGTGCGAAAATGTCCTGGTTAGGAAAGGCAGTGACTTGGCTTAAAACAAGTTAATTGTTAAAGACAGACACAAGCAGAGAAGGAGTGGCGGAGGAGAGTCTCCAAACAGCATAGAGACTCTTACGCTGAGCTCAAACAAAAAGAACGCACATAAATTAAGTATATAGCATAAATAAAATACCTTGGTTTGAAATTCTTTGGATTTTTAAGGCACCAGCTGAACACTGAACTGCACTTTTGCTTTTCCTATGCGGAGTGGGAAGTCACTGTCTGTTTGTAAGTGCGGGAAAGGCCAACAGTTTCAAAGGGAGGGGCTCACATGCACGAACATCCACACATGGCACACAGAACAGAACACTGTGACTATATTAATGCTATATTTATATTAAACACCTTGCACATTGTACCCTTTAAAAGGCAGCAACATCGGTCATCTATAGCAAAGGCCTAGTTAATCACAGTCTCCTATATCACCCTTCTTCCTCCTTTGTTCCCAAGTGACAAGAAGAGTCGACCCACAGCTGGGCTTCGTCACTTCAACTTATACATGTAACTTTTGGGAAACTGCTAAGACCACTTAAATGCCTACAGTCTTGTATAATTGTGGCATTATGCAGTAAAATGTATAACTTTTTTTTTCATTGTTTTTTATTATGAAAATGTTATTAGTTGGTTCTTATCTTCCAAATGAAGTTTGTAGATTTTACACTAAATTTAGATGTTTTGAAGGTGTTGTGAAGGGCTCCTGAATCATAACAGTCGAAGAGGTAATTAGTGATTTTTCATTAGCTGTTTTCTGTCTCACACTATCATCAAGACTCAGGTGTGAGACCGCTCTGAAGTTGAAAGGGCACTTTTCTCATTGCACTGCATTTTTACATACCATAATAAACTTGTAATAGGCTCTGCTCTGTCTTGGTCTCCTTCTTTCTCGTTGCCATTTTCACTCCTGAGTAATTGCTGTAGCTGCACTGAAATGCAAAGTATGTACTGCATGCTAGTGTTCAGCTTCTTTGCTTATTGTCCTACATTTACATAAACTTTCTAACATGGGTCTACGGTACGTCTTTTCAGTTTTTAGATGTCAACTATTTTTTAAGGTACTTCTTTCATTGCATCCCTGTCGAAGGCGCCAGTGATGAATTGTATTTACTCTTCAGACAAAGCTTTCTTGGGATTGATGTTGGGGATTGGGATTGACACAGGATCACAGCTGTGATCATCAGTCTGAGCAGTTAAAGTTGCATGCTTTCACATATTTTCATTTCAGATCTGGGATGTGGTTGTCTACATCAACCAACATGCAAAACCCATTTTCTATTCTTATTTCTCACACGTCTCCTGCGTAAATTGTAATTATGTTCCAGCTGTTCAGTTGTTTGTAAAAATTGCTCTTACTTGTATTCACTACATGTTATATAAAGGAAAAGAAATTTAGAGTGGACCAAAAACAACAGAAAAAAGCAAGAAGAGATCTGAGAAGCCATTTGGAACTAAGCTAAAAGCTTTGAGCATGATTGTAGCCGGAGGCAAGTCAGACCCAGAGGGCAGATACAAGTAAATCAAATCTCCATTACGGAGTTGAAGAGTCTGTGTGTTGCAGATGTTATTACCCTCATTATTGGGCTCCTTGGTGGGACACAAAAGAGAACAAGCTGGAGCTTGTGAACCTCTATTTTCAGTCTGAGAAATAGACCAGAGACTACGTAACAGATGTGGTGAACCTGTTTAAACAGAGTAGTGGAAACTGTCTGTCCTGCTCTAGACAAAGACAAATGACTCAGATGACTTCAATTTAAAATCATAAGCAGGTGTTCCACCTCCACTATTCCAAATATACCTCACCTTGTTAGCTTTGGTTTAAGAAGATATGAGACAGGTATGTGCTTTTCTCATGCTTTTCCTCTATGTATCTAATGCTGTTTCTCTGTCTGTTTAAACAAAAGACTTGTCCCTTATCATACTTTACAACTTTCTTTGGTAAGGATATGCTTTGTTACTCTCCAGATGACAGATTAGGTCTACACAAATGAGTCTCCATCATTCCACGTTCCACAAAAACCATCAATCAAATAGCGAACCCTCTCTCCCAGAGACCGATTTAGAACACCCAATCCTTTAATTTTAATTGACTGTCTTTAAAGACATTGCCATTTTGTGTTCTTGTTATCAGAGGGCTGCAGGCCCGAGAATTCCCTACGCAATGTAAAACCATTCTCCATCAGTCAGCACGGTAATCCTGGGAATAGAAGCCTACATAAGTAAATAAATATAAGTAAATCTAAGATCATCCCGAGCATGCACTACATTTAGAGCAGAGATTATGTTGCTCTATGCAAAACAGAACAACCCCCCTGAGTATGCTGTAACATCAAGTGAAAACAAAAGGAGACAGAGGAAATTCAAAAACTGTACATCTCTGGTTTTAAAACCTTATATGATTTATTTTATTAACTGATTCTCTCTCATAAAGACATAAAATACACTTTATGGTCCATATATTATGACATTAAGTCTTACATAAGGACTGTGAACATAAACATTTGCACTGTTCATGTTCCCACACCACAGTAAGAATAGCCTGGAAAATATCACAGATATAATAAAGCTTTGTAATGCTAACCAGAATGGCTCACAAAGCTGTCACTGAATGCAGCACATGTTTGTACATTCACAGAGCCAGCTTCCCTCTTTTATTATCACAGTATGATAATAGGATGTTCTTCCAATTGTATATTGTAAATTTCAGCCATTTGGCTACTGTGTCTGCTGAATCAGGTGTTCTGGCGAGCAGCGCACCTCTGCTAAAAGCAGGCAAGTTGCCTTCAGCAGAGGTGGATTAGAGCAGAGGATTAGAGGAGCTCACTGTCATTTTGCTTCAGTGCAAGTACCAGGTTCTGTTCTTGATCTCACCAGGAGCAGCATGGAGACTTTGCACCTCTTTGCGGCCACGTGACGCCGTTCTAGTTTAGAACTGAAGAATCCAGCTGTGGCTGCAACCTTTGAGGCTTGGGAACTTTTGTAAACTTCTCTCCAGAGCAGGAGCACGTTAAATCTGCTTCACCATATCTGTGGAAATATGCACGCTGTTGTAAAGTGTATGTTAGACATATGTAAGGTCCAATCACTGGTACATTAATACTCCTGACTATGACACCATGAAGACAAAAGAGCACTCCAATCAACTCTCTGTAAAGATTATTAGTATTAATACATTAATACATTAATAAGTATTAATACATTAAGGGGCAGGATACAAGAAAACATCCACGTCACTGAATAACTCCTTGGAATAGAGTTAAATCCATCATTAAGAAATGGAAGAAATATAGCACATGAGTAAATCTGCCTAGAGCAGGCTGTCCTCAGTGACGGAGGGATTGAGCAAGAAAGACACCAGTAGGGAGGTTAGGTCAACTGGAAGAAGGTTCTTTGGTGTGATGAGATGAAAAGTTGAGCTTTGTGGCTATTTGACTTGACACTATGTTTGACGGATACCAACCACTACATATCATCACAGACACACCATCACTGCAGTGAAGCACGGTGGTGGCAACATCATGATCTGGGGATGCTTCTCAACAGCAGGCCCTGGAAGGCTTGTAAAAGTAGAAGGTAAAATGAATGCAGCATAGTGTGGGGAAATCATGGAGGACAACCTGATGCAGTCTACAGAAGATCTGCTGCTTGGAATAATATGTGTTTTTCAGCGAGATGGAGACCCAAAGCATGCAAGCAAAGCTCCGCAGAAATCGTTCAAAGACATCAAACGAACAGGAGAAGCCATTTCAATCTAACTCACCACATCTGTGGAAATACACTGTGAATGTTATACATAAATGGTCATCATTTCACTTTAAGTACATTCATTCTATTTCTTGCTGAGAGATGAGAAGATCAATAGCTCTCTCATCTCTGTGCAAACCTGCTTCAGTTGTACACCTACCAGCACACTTCATCCTCACTATTTAACACCTTAATGCCATTTGTTGCACTACACACATACAATTTGCCAATTCCAGAATAAAAAGCTTTCTGTATCTATTTCTCGGCAGACTGTGGCTCAGTGGAGTAACAAGTTAAGATAATCGCCTCATGGCACTAACTCATGCTGCATTCATATAATGTCGTTAGAATAGGAAGAAACAACTTTTATTCCACCTTGAGTGTGCATGAACTGTTGCAAGGTAATTTTCCTTCGTGTTACACTTGTACTCACATTAGATACAAAGCCTGCATCCGATATTTTTGCTGTGTTATGTTTTTTTTAGTAGCTTGTTAACAGGTAAAACCAGACAGGCCTATCAATAAATTACATGATGGGAGTTTTTAGCTAAGTGTGTCAGCCTGATGCGGTGAGACAGTGTGTGTGTGTGTGTGTGTGTGTGTGAGAGAGAGAGAGAGACTTTTACAGTCAAGTAAACAAAAAAAGGAAGCAGTGCTCAAAACTACATGTATGTCGGCGTGTTCATATGGAGATGCCTTCATCTATACAGTTCTTGATTTTCATGTCGGCAGCGACTGGTAGTCCTCATGTGATATTCAGCGATTTCCTTTCATTCCTAGTGCGGTAGTGAAAGTCAGGATTCATGGCTACTGTATAATAACTCCTGTGACCAAAGTCAGAAGCGAATTGAGTGAATCTGGTGTAATTCTTGGATTTTCCTTACTTTCATAAACATCCGTCCCCAAGGTCCTTATGTATACTCAAAATGCCCTGAAGGAACTATGGAAGCATTTCCAATTGTCCCTTTACTGGCTTTAATGTGGAAAACGTGTAGGATGAAAGACTTTAATTTTACTCGACTGCTCTTTCACTTCCCTACACTTTGCTATACTATGCTACTCTTAGTGGTATAAATCCAATGCCAGCAAATAAAGATCTCCACGGGAATCGCCATGAAGGGCATCATGGTTCGCTGCCCTACGACAGCCTACGAGCTACCAGGGTACTTTTCAGTCTTTCAGCGTCCACTTAATGTTGCCTATAGCTCACTCTCTAAAGCACACAGCTATTTTAACACTGCAGTGACCATGACTTTCTCAGTGAACTGAATTATCCCAACTGTGGTGTACAAAATGCATTTCTGCATGGCTTGATTTGCCTCATATGTAGAGCCTAGTAGTGACTGAAGTTGATTTGAACATATACATGCCACAGTCGGGCGTCCATCGGTCAAAGCGTTGACTGTTTTAGCTCAGCTTCTGCAGTGTGCGGCCCCTGTGATGAATCCAGGCCTGGCTTTGCAGTGATGTTGCTGACTGCCTGCGTGCCTATTCAGAACTGTTGTTGCTGATTCATTATCCAGCCCTGTGCACCAGCAGGATGTAAAGAAACAGAAGATCAAAGGCTACAAAGAGACAACTTTTCATCCCGGTAATGATGAGTAGCTGCTGCAGCACATGTTGTGTGTTTGTGTGTTCACTACAGACCCTTGCATGGTTTATTTTTACCCCGGTAAGCCTTAAATAAAACATAAGTGTATGGAGTTTATAGATGTAGGCAACTGTACAATCAATGATTTAAGACGCTAAATTCGCAGCTCAGGTCATGGGTGTTCAGGAGAGGTTTACATGTGTGTCTCTCTTTCAGTGTGTGGGCGATGAATTCTATCTGTAACTTTCATTAAATTTAGAGCGGTTCTATTAGCAGAATGAAACATTTATAATGAGTGCTTTATACCAAACTCATAATCAGTGCTACAACAGAGCTGTATGTACAGATTCATTTTGACCTTGTCTTACTATTCATTTAGGTGATGTTTATACTGTCAAGCTGACTTTGAATAGACATCACACTTTAGAGAACTGAGCAGAGTTTGTAAGCCCATATACCATCAGAACCTTTATTTCTGTACTTCAATAAACTATTTGTGTTGGATTCTTTTTTTTGACACAGTAACTCGCAATAGTTTGCATTTTCATGTGGTTTCCTGGTGATTGGAATTCTTACCGGTTGTGGCTCAGGTGGTGGAGTGGGCTGTCGACTAATTGCAGGTTTGGCAGATCGATCTCCAGCCCCTCCACATGCTGAAGTGTCCTGGGCAAAACACTGAGCCCCGAGCTGCTGCTGATGGCTGGCTAATGCCTTGCATGAGTGTGTGTGTGTAAATGGGAAACACTGGAAAGTGTTTTGGATCAAACTATGTGTAATATTGAAATTCCCTTCAGTTCCATGAACCCTTTTAGGGGTTTTTACCTCACTGTTTTTTCCTCCTGCTCCTCCACTGTACTCTATTTGTCCAGTGTCCTATAGTTTGCAGCGGTGGCGGCAGGTGTTGGCCAAAAAATCTCACTTTCCTGGCAGATAAACAACGTTAGCAACTAACTTTTGAACACAGCACAGCATTGTATAGCTTGCTGTGGCTGCTATACCCCTGAAAATTACATTTTAATGTGATTTAGTGGCTAAAGTGAAGGTTGAGGACATCAAGACACAGCTTAATACCAGAAAGAATGTTAGACAATCTGGTGACTACATAAATAATTAAATAAATTCAGTTAATGCGGAATCTGAGAACTTCAAGTTTCAAGCCTGATTCAAGTCATTTTAAAACGTTTCAGTCATTTTGGGATATTTTGCAGGTGGTGACATGCCCCTACAAAAACAAAAGTTGGTTTGGTTTCATATTTTGATTCATTTTAATACAAACACATTCGCAAAAACACACAATAAATAATACTGGTGTGTCTGAGTGGGGTTGTGTACATATAGGAACATGAAACAACTAAGTAAAACTCAGCAGACTTTATCATTTAAAGGACCAGTGTGTAGGATTTGGTGGCATCTACTGGTGAGGTTGGAGACTGCAACCAAGCAATTCACCTCTGCTTTTCCGAAACATGTAGGAAAACACGATGGCTGCCTCTCCAACATGGAAACACAGAAGACCCTGAGTGTTCATGTTTGGTTTGTCCATTCAGGGCTACTGTAGAAACATGGCTGGCTCCATGGAAGAGGACTGCCTGCCTATACAGATATAAATAGCTCATTCTAAGGTAACGAGAACGCAATGACTCACCGTTACAGCTGATTATACACTAATGACAATAATTCTGAATACTGTATTGCATTTCTGCTAATAGATCCATCTATTCTCCATGTTAGTCTTTAATTAACCGTGTCATATCTATTGAAATCTATTAAAATGCATCAAAAGCCATGTGGTCGATTACATATGTATTTTCTGTGTGTGTGTGTATGTGTGTGTGTGTGTGTGTGTGTGTGTGTGTGTGCGTGGGGTTCACTGTTCACTGAGCTTTTACCCATATCTACTTGTCAGCTGACCGTTAAAGTTAAATCTGTGTCTATATACAGTATGTGTGGTGTAGGCGGCTGTATGTGGACACATGCATGCTGTAAATCAGAGCGTATGTGTGGACGCGATGATCTTTCCGAGTCCTAAATCTCTCTCAGTGGGCGATGACCAAATGTGTTCACCGCACAAGATGGAACCCACAAGCACAACACGTGGAAGTGGAAATCCCATTAAAAATGGGTCAGCTGATAAGAGAGATGAGTGCACAGCGCTCCAAGTGATTCCCAATTTCACACCTCAACATTTTTTCTCCATTTAGTGCAAGGATGGGTGTGCAGTTGGAAAGTGAGAACAACTGCATACGCACAAAACAGCTAATCCTGTTTGGTTTAAGAAACAAACAGTGTGTGCTGAAGCTGTAGATGGCTATAAAAATATCTCGTCAAGATAAAATATGGAAAAGACTGAACCTGCTACTCCCTTGCCGCTCTTTCAGGTCTACGATCTACAGATGGGAACAGATTGCACATGGTTTGTTCCTCCATCATCTCTGTTCTCCACAAAATGTCCCAACTGCTCTATAATGACCAAGAGACACCACTAAAGCCATAAATCGCTCTCTGCTGTGCTGTGTGTCATGCTGCCTGCTGGCTTGTGTCCTATATGGACAGGCTGTGTGTGAGGTGATTCATGCTTTTAATGACATGTCACAGATGACTGATATTCAAGTTCCATCAGGTGGATGTTTAGTCTGTGTTTCCTGTTTTCTCCATGTAAGTGGTCGTGTGTGATGCAAAACAAAACTAAGGGTTACCATTACTGTTGTCTTTTTACACAGCCGTCATACACAGCCATAGACTGTATATAACAGATGGACGTTGCCTCCAGGTAAAGCCAACATCAATTAAACCTGCATTCATCCAAACAACCAGCAGGGGGCGACTCCTCCTGTAGCAAAAGAAGATGTTAGTTTGTATACAAGCTTATGAGAAACATTAAAAAAAAAAAAATGGGCTTCAACAACAGCAACAAAAATAATGCAACAGCTCGTGTCAAACTTTCAGAGTTATGACGGCTTCTAATTAAAAATTATGCTCATCCAACAAACTTCATAGAGTTAAGGAATTAGCTTTATGTCCATAGGTAAAGGTAATGTTTATTACTTATGGTTAATAGCATAAGCACAAGTTTTTAAGGAGTGGGGACTTGAAATCATGACCTCAAGGAGAAGAAATTTTTTAGTTATCCAGCCAATTTTATTAAGTTACCACAACATAAACTCAGTTTAACATCAAATAAAGCAGAAATTTGAGTTTAAGTTACACAAAATACTAAGTTGATGCAATTAGCAACAGCAATTTTGTCAACCCAACCCATTAAAATACTGATTCCAACTTTAAAGGTTTGTCTGAATCTTTACATTTTTAACCTTGCAACCATGCAGTTTTTTAAATGATGGGAATAAGTCCCTTGAAATACTTTTCAGAATGTACTTCGCACTTGATTGTTTGCCTCAGCAGACATTTTCCTTGTAAGCTAATGGTCTCAGTTACTAGTTTTAAGATGTTTTAAATGCAGCATTACATTCATTTGTAAACTACGATCCCATTTATAGTAAACAGACCATGAGCTGGGTATGTTTTAGGGCGGGGCTACCTTGTGATTGACAGGTCACTGCCCTATCCTCAAGTTCTCCATCGTATCCACCCCTTGGTCGTCACGTCCAGTTTCAAAAGAACAGCATTACTTCTGCCAAACTCCAAACTTGAGACATAGCCCCTTGACGCCTGAATTTATTTACAATTATATAAAAACAATAATTTTATGTGTTTTTGATTTCAAGTTAATGTTAAATTAAGTGTAGATTGTTAATTTGTCTAGAGCACATATAGTAGATATAAAGGTGTAATTCAACAGGCATTAATGGTAATTTTTTTAAAATTGATGCCGTAAATGCCATTCAAACCAGTCCTAAGAGAAACCAGTGCTTGCAAAAGGTTCCTAGGTATGTACTGAATATGCACGAACCAGTATTGGGGGAATGCATACGCTATCTCAGCTGCAGCGGTACGTTGCAAATTTTTGACAACCGGCGTTAAGGGGTTAAAAATGGGAATCCAACCACTCGGTGACATCACTAGGTCCATCCTTTACATACAGCCTACATAAAGTGCAACAGCTGCATTCATGTGGAATCATGTGGACAAATGTAAGTCCAACACTTACTCTCCACTTATCTCCATTTTGGTCTCCACCAACTCCTGAGGAAATTGTCTGCCTAAAGAGTAGTGTCTTCAAAATGTTACTTGCACATACAACTAAACTGCATTTTAAATTATGTTTTGAGGGAAGCAGATTTTATTTGTGACGTATCACATTCTCATTAATCTCTGTCCTTTATGGTATTGATTTACAGCTGTCCATCCCTTTCAGCCAAACAATCACCCATAATTTCTTGATGATACTGCCGATTATTTATAATGCTAACACTGTCTATCAAAACACTGACATCTATTGTAGGCCTCTTAATGTTGTATTTAATCCTCTATGTATGCCATTTGTTTTAAGGTACTTGTATAGAACCATTGTTTTATGTATGAATCACTTAATTGGTTGCAGCCTCAGTCTATGAGGCAACTTCACTGGGCTCAGTTTATTTTTTTCAGATATGCATTCCTTCCTGTTTAAATCAGTTTCTGCTCCCTTGCAGTATACACTAGTCCAATATCCCTTTTTCTCTCTTTCTACGGTTTTCCAAGAGGTCAGATGCAGGCCATTCCAATACAAAGCTCCTTCTGATCAGTATAATCTTCCTTTGTTTCTGGGATCTATTACCTCACTCTGCTGCTTGATGTCATCTTTATTTTCTCATCCTAAAGCATGCTGTTCATGCCTTCAGTGTTTTGTTGATTTGTGCAACAAATAACCGGACATCCAACTTCAGCTTCAGCGGCTCTTCAGGCTGATTCATGCATTCTGTGAGTCTTTGTAAGAGATTTTTCTTTAATGATAGCTGCGGCTTGGGAGCGGGAGAGAGTGAGCCAGCTGTCTGTGTTTGTGTGTGTTATATAATTTTGTGTTTACATGTGTTTTTAGGTTCCCCTTGGAAATGAGATGCTCAGGGGAGCATTCTCTCAATAAATTAAGATTTGAATACATTCAAAGGCAGCTATTTATCAGATGATGCAAGACCTGGCACCCAGAAAATGGAGGAGCTGTGAACATGCTGATGTTAAAACTCCAACTATGATATTTTTGGACACCTTAATAGTTTTGGTGCCTAAACCTCACCAAAAAGTGAGTCAAAGCTAAACATAAATGTAAAACTGATGGCTTCACATGTGTCACAAACCCCCAGTCTCTGGATGAAAGTCCTGCATCAGACTGACACCACCACTCCTCCAACCTCAGTGTTAAGCTTCTTTCAAAAAGGAATTGAGCGTGGACTTTAGCTGTATCAGAATGCAGCTTTCTGGGGAGACAGGGTTGGGCTTTACGATCCACTCTGTTCATTAACTGCTCGCTAAGTTTTGTCTGTCCGCCTTCGGCACCTTTCTCTGTGACAATAGTGGCTCGCTGCGTCTGGAAACACGGTTGATGAAAGCGGTGACACCGAACCAAGCTGTGTGCCCTGAAACCAGCACAGGGAAATGAAACACCCTAAAATGCTGTGTGGCGAAACACTGTTCATGTAAAATACTGATTAGTGCAGCTTACGCACACTCTAGACGAATGAGTGATGACAGGTTGGAATAGAATGGAAGGTTTTTATTGTCAGTTTCTCTATGTATCCAGGACATACAGAGGAACTGAACAGGCATTTCTCTCTCATCTTTGTGTTACTCCCATACATAAAATAAAAATAAAAAAGGATCAAAATACAGTCCAAATACAATAAAGTAACATGTATAAAATCAACCAATGTACAGTGGTGGTAGTGCAAACAGTGAGAGCCTACTGAGGTGATGGTAGTGCAAACATGATAGCAGCGATGTACAGTAGAGCAAATGGTTCAGAGAGTGAAGACAGATTGCAGATTGTGATATAATGTAACAGACAGTGGATGGATGAGTCCTTATGTGCAAAATGGGAGTTGGGGCAGGGGGGAGAGGGGGAAGGTAGTGGGCAGAGTTCAGCGTCCTGACAGCCTCCTGGATGAAGCTGTTCAGCAGTCTGGTGGAGCGGGCCTGGAGGCTCCGGTACCTTATTCCTGAAGGCAGGAGACTGAAAAGGGAGTGTGAAGGGTGGGAGGTGTTGCCGATGGCTCGGCGGGTGAGGCGGGTGTTGCAAATGTCTGAGAGGGAGGGCAGACGAGCACCGATGATCTTGCTGGCTGTATTCACTCTGCGTTGCGGGGCCTTTCAGCAGGAGGCAGTGCAGCCACAGTGGTTACAGTTACCTGCAAGAAAGTAGCCTGAAATCATCAGCGAGCAAAGGGCAGAGTAAACACTTAGATATCTGCAGTTCTTTGAGGATTTTGACAGAATTTTGGATAATAAAGCCACAATGTCAGTATATATAAACTGTAGTGCTGTCAATCGATTAAAATATTTAATCACGATTAATCACATGAATGTCATGGTGAACTCACGATTAATTGCAAAATAATCACACGTTTTTATCTATTCTTCCTTGAATTATCATTTTAATACTCTTTTCACCATTGTCGCCTGGTTTTGACGAGGGGGAGGTGGAGAATTCACATCAGCTGTGTGTTGTCTGTCTGACAATACACACAAATAATTTGGGTCTTGTCAATCGTAGGGCTGGACCCGCATATTCCAAAATCCAAATATTCGGTTGTTGTGGTGGTATCCCAATAATAATTTTGAGATCTGAATAGTCGTGCTCAACCCCCCAGGCTGCCATCTCCTGGCTGAGCATCTGCACCAGCGGCACGTCGGGACGCGGAAAAAGAGCGGACAGACAGGCATGGAGAGCGAGGACACTGCTGCTGTGCCACCGCCAGCATTAGATCCTGTTGGACTCCGACGGTAAACACTTTGCCCTCCCCCTCACCTTCGCCAACTCCCCCTGTAGTTTTTCTAACGTTACTAGCTGTGGCCACAGCTTGTGAAAAAACTACAAGTTCACTAAGTCAACAAGAGCGTTAATGTCGCAATAAAAACATTGATGCCGTTAAAATTGATTTGTGTTAACACATTAATAACACGATATTTTTGACAGCACTAATAAAATGTATACAAACCAAAGACAACTTGACTTATTTAACACAATCAGTTTGAGTTCAACAATATGCAAGCTTCTTTATGGAAGTGGAAGAGATGAGAAGGTCAAGAAATGAAAAAGACATATATAGCCGTATATATGAACAAACAAATGTTTCTAAGGTTTATAGAAGTAAAATAAATGTCAGGCTTGTGGAGTCGACTGATTGGCCTCTGTGACTGACTGTTCAGGCTGTAGGTTCCCCCTCCTTTGCTGCAGACACACCATCTACAAAGCGTACGCTGTTTTGGAGTTTGACAGTACCACACTTCTGCACACACAAAACAGAAAGACTCATCTGAATGATGCAGCCTCATCACAAGAATGATGAAACTAAAAGAAAAACAAGTTTCGTGCTTAAAAACTCAGATGACCAAACTCACATCTGACCATTTCTTGTTTTGCACATTCCCCTTGAAAAACCGTCAGACAAATTAAACAGGTCAGCAGAAAAGGGAGGCTGAGGATCTGTCTTATGAGAGGATGCTCTTTTTTTCCTTGTCAGTTATTACACTTTTCCCTCCCCAACTGCAGAAGAAATGATGAACTGCGCTGCAACAAAAATTAATTTTTCCCGAGCCAAATCAGGAGGTGGTAGGCAGGGGGAAGCACGCTGTGTTGATAAGGATGTCATGGTGAGAGGAGTCTCTAAAGAGGGAATTATGCCTCATCCTGGAGAAGTGAAATTGTTTTCCAGTATAGTATTTGGAATCTGTGTTTCTGAGTCCCTCCCTACCCAGGATGCACAGCTGGCAGTGGCGCTGTGTTCACCGCTGCAGGCCAATAGGAACTCATTACTTAGCAGAGCCATTGATTTTCCTCATGCCTAGAAAGATGCACCACAGAGAATATGAACAGCTTTCAGGATAGATTGCCAGCATTCGGAGGGAAGTTGAAGGACGTTTTATCATGACAATATTTTGTGCTCGGAGGCAAATACAGATGGCTCCGTCCTGTCTCCAAACTGGCCTTTATATGCTGAACCTTTGCTTCTGTTTTCAAAAAAGCTGAAACCAAATGTATCTCTTGCCTGCAATAAAAAAAAACATATCTTGGTGTTCTTTGAATAACGTAGCTCATATTTCATGTCCAACTCTGCTTTTTTTTTTGGAACCTCCCCACCCACAACTAGAACTGTGGAATTCAAAAAATATATTACAGCTTAATCAATCAAAGCCAAGCCTTGCAGGGTTCCGAGGAGCCATATCAAGACTCCAGTCGGGGCTGTTATTTAACTAGGTGAAAGGCAATGTGGTCCACATTTGCACGCATTAACACTATCATGAGCACGATTTTTACAGCGGGGTGCCGGCAGATTGGCTCATTAAGAGTAATCACACCATATAAGACTTCATCAAAAAGAAATTTGCAGCCACGCCATTAAGATTCCCCGTGGGAGGAGAGCGCACGAAAACACAAAGCAGAGTTTCAATGAGCACTGTTTACAGCCAAATCTGCTGGTCGTGCCTGCTGCCATTAGACGCGCCTGATAGGGGGTGAAATCCGCATAATGAAATCACACCGTATTTCCCACCTGTCACACGCGTTATGGAGTGTGATGGAGCGGCCCAAACGCTGATATGATGCATATTAATTCAGGTCAATGAGCGTGTGAGGATGTGCTGCGGTGTGGTTTTGTGGGTAGTAATCAATTACCTGAGCACAAAAAAGAAAGAGGGAGACCCAAGTGGAAGCTAAGGTTGTTTTCTTTGCCAAGTGTTCAAATAGAAAAGCTTTGAAAAATGAGTGAAGAACGCCTGCTTTGTGGCTACACAATGTACTGGTCAGCCCGAGCTCCATTACAGTGACAATTTCATGACAGCTCATCAGGCCACTGGAACGCCACCTCAGGCTGTTCATTGTGCGGAATGGCCCGCAGCAATATCGCACTGGCCAGCAGAAACTCATCTTTGGGGAAATGAAATGACAATGGAGTGGATGAAGAATGCATCTGCAGATATTTCTCGACGTGCTTCCACACCGAGGCTCTCTCACCCTGTGGCTGTTCTTGCTCTAAATGCCAGCTAAAATGGAAAAAAGTGGTGAACAAACAAACAAACAAAAAAATCACCTATCATAGCTGTCATTCATTCCTTCGGAGTCCTGCAGGTGTTGGCCCTGTGCTTACCTGCGAATTCGCCCTGAGTCCTAATGCATTTGGATTTATTTTTTTTATCAGGAGGCAAAGGCTGAGGCTGGTCTGGTGCCCAAAGGGGAATGGCTGATACCTGGCCAGTGTGGTAAGCTGCTAAGTAGAGCCTCTGCGGCTGCTGTGGAGGTATATCACCATGGCTATCTAATTTCCCAGCCACACTTAAGGGACCAACAAGGGCAATTTTCTGCTCTATCAACACTTCTTTCGTTTTTCAGTGTGCTGAGATCACATTCTTTGGCCTAGGTGTCACAGAGCCTGTTAGCTGCAAAGAGAGACAGAGAGGAAGAGAGCCTGAGAAAGACTGCCAGAGTCAGGAGGAGATTTAAGAGGGAAAAAATAAGCGTCCAAAACAAAACAACAAAGCCGCGAATGTCCAGAAGACTATGCAAGAATGCAGAGCAGGGCTTTAATGAATCTTGGCAATCCACCAGCGGAGCATGTCTCCAGTGGAACGACCCACTAACGAAACAAAAGAGTGGTGATTTGTCCGTTTCCTTCTCTCCGAAGCCAAACGGTCCGGTGTAGGCCTGGCTTTGAGGCCACCGTGGTTCCAGTGAATGAAGCATTCAGGGCTTCAGCATGGGCCAGCAATCAGCCCTTCTCCACGCCTCAAGTGAAAAGCACAGTGCTTATTATCAGTGTGCATGGCTGGAAATGATACACAGTGCAGGCTTTATCTGCAAGACCACAGTGACGGGCTACTCATTAGACGTTGTGCGCAGAGATGAGATTCATCTCTCACTTTGCAGGACATGATTCATGCGATTCAGAATGTGCATTCCATAATCCTTTTATTATCACACTGCTTGATTAAATCTAAGCTCGCTCTTCCGCTCCATCAAATAAGGCTTCTCAGTTTATGTTATGATTAAAACGGAATAAAATGCCATGTCAAAGGTGCTATTCTGTCGATACATGGATATTATTTGACACACCCCTCCTTGCAAAATATTAATCTACCACAGAGAGTTATGTGTGCAGGTGAAGTGAATAACATCATTTAGCTGGGAAACCTTGGGTCCAGCCCCAGCAGAAATATCCTCAGGAATGGCCCAAGGAACATGACAAAGAGTCCAAGGCATTCATGTGACCTTCAAACTCCCCTGGTCACCATCGGATTGAGCATCTATGCAGTGAAGCAAGCCTCATCCACCAAAGCTCTAATCCACAGGACACAGAGGATCTGATGCCAACATCCCAGTGTCAGACACCACAGGACCCCCCGGAGGTCCATGCAACGACGGGTCAGAGTGGTTTGCTGGCACGAGAGGGACTTACACAACAACAGGCGGACGTGTTGTGGCAGATCAGTGCATGTTATTCCTCTGTGCAATACAGCTTCATAGCATCCAAAACCTATTGAAACAATCCCAGAACTGCATTGTGGTGGTTTTCCAGAAAATATGGTTAGGATTTAGATATGAAAGCACATACAGATTTATGTCCTCTGGGTTAAATACTACATGCAGGGAAGTTGAAAAGTATGAGAGATTGATTGTTTTGTTCTTTTCATGGAAGCACTTTGTACTTCTCCGCATTATTCTTATTATTTTTCTTTGCACTGTTGCACATTGAGTACTCATATGTCAATACAGATGCTGTTGTCCAAAAATGTCTCGCGTTTTTGCTGCTCCTACACAAATCCTTGGAGCAAGTTCAGTGAAACAGAGTTCCGTGGCCCATCCTTAACCATCATAAAATAGCAGGATCATGAGATAAATTCTGTTCATTGACCCTACAACTGTGGCAGCAGTTGCTGAGCCAAGTAAAAAAAAAAAGCAGAGCACTGGCTGACCCACTCTTTTTCACTGAAAACATAATTGCGGTCCTCAGGGTAGCTGATACCTAAATTATTTTTGGAAGTGAGATGACTATGAAAAAAGCAATAAATTACTGGATCGCTGCCTACGCCAAGAAGAACCAGCACTAACTGTGTACCATTTCCTTTATCCTGTCTTTTCCATGAACTGCACCAGCAGAGGCCTCAGGTCCAGCTAGGGATGGATCCGATCCAGTATCGGTATCGGGTTCCGATACCAACGAAATTCACGGATCAGAAATTTCCAATCCAACCTATGGAGATTTCCGATCCATGAGCCATGTCTGTGCATGTCTGCTGAAAGGACTCCACCGGTGATTCCATGCCAGCTGTCTCAATGAAACACGGAGTAACGTCACACGCCTCCATTCAGGAAATCCATTCCTCAGGTTGCAGCCAGCTAGCAAGCAAGCATTTAGCAGCACTGTGGCTAACTTTTCATCGTAGCATGTCCGCTGTGTGGAAATATTTTACCTTAGTAACACTGCAAAGCAAAACAGCAACGTGGAATGTTTGCAAAGCCGTTGTACCGAGAGGCGGAAGCTCCGTCACGACCCACAATACAACAAACTTAATCAAACATTTGAAAAAGCATCACAGTAAAGAGCACGGCGATTTGTTAGCCATGGGACAGAAAGACGAAAGGAGCCGGCAGGTATCACTTCTGGAGTCATTCCAAAAAGTAAACTCCATGAAACTCTCATGAAAGTTAAAGGGATGACCGAGAAGTTGCTCAGCTTCATTGAACTCGATGACCAACCGCTGTCAGTTGTAGAAAACAAAGGGTTTCACAGCTTGATTGAACTCTTGCAGCCAGATATAGTTTGCCATTCAGGAGATATCTATCAGAGACTGCGCTCCCTGAACTATAGAACCGAGTGTCAACCAAGTTAGCTGAGAAGTTAAAAGGAGTTCCAGCCCTGAGCTTTACTACAGAGATCTGGATTTCGACGATCGCATAACCTCCTTCCTCAGGGTTCCCCTTGTAGGCGGAGGTAATCAACAATAATGATAGTAATAATATTCAGGTAAACAGAGCTCTAGTATCGGAATAGTATCGGTATCAGCAGATGTCCAAATTCAGGTATCAGGATCGGAAGTAAAAAATTGTGGATCGGTGCATCCCTAGGTCCAGTAAGCAAAGACCCCCCTGGAGGTTTAAGCTGGTAAGGCTTGGGGGCGACAGGGTGTCTATGATGATGAAAATGGCCAGTGAACTGTCAGTATCCATACCAGCAGTGGCTGATGTGATGTTCTAGCTTTCAAACATGACATAATGAGCATTTAACATATAAAAACAACATCTGACAGTGAGAAGCACTTTGTAAATCATACTAATAGCATTCAACTTTTACACTTATAAAAGTATTTTAAATTATATTATATTTATTATTGTGCAAAATGTCATCTACATGATTTGATTTGATTCAGCAAATTTTTTTTTCAACTGGTAAAGTTTGAAGAAAATCAGCATTCCACATGAAAAATATACATGTGGTGTTCTGTACAGTATACACTATGTATCCTGGACAAAATAACTACATCTGCAATATATTATTCATTTGGTAACATAACAAAATTCATACAACCCCATGGGAAATACTTTCAACTAGACTGCGGTCCCATGCACCTGATATCCTCCCATATAAATAAATATATACGTACAGAACAATGCCTCCTTCCAGCCTGCATCCAGAGCTGACTGACACAAACACACAGTGCCAGAGCATCTGGTGAGACCTCGATGCCAAGTCTCCTCCTCTCCCTCTGCATCTCTATCTTGCCTTGGGCAGCAGGTATGTTGTCGTACGGTACTAAACACAGACTCTGTATGCCGTGACAACTTCTATTCTTCGTCTCGGTGACAAGAGTGCATCGTACACTGAGCTGGCATTGAAATTGTTCTAGCGGATCACTCAGGGGGCATCGCCGTTCCAAACAGATTGTTCTGAGGGAATAAGGTCTGCTTTGTTGTTGCCGACAAGCCTGAGACAGCAAAGACAGTGCAGTGCCTTTGACTTGGTGAAGAAATGACAAAAGTCTACATGCAAAGTAAATATATTCAAGGTAAATCTACTGTTTTGTTGCTCATTGGACTTGTACACTAACCAGCCACAGAATCAAATCTACCTGCCTCATATTGTGTCGGTCCCTCTCCTGCTGCTACAACAGCTCTGGCTTGTCAGGACATGGACAGGAGAGCTCTGGGGGCGTCCTGTGGGAGCTGACATGGGGAAATTGGCAGCAGATCCTTCGGGTCCTGCGGGTTGTGAGGTGGGGTCTGAATCAGAGCTCAATCTTATTGGAATCTGGGGAGTTGGGCACTTTTTTTCTGATCCTCTAGTCATTCCATTGTCGTCCGGGGGTTTGCAATAATTAGGTGGGTGGTACGTGCCAAAATGAATGGCAGGACCAGCAATGTATTGTAACAAGACGATCAGTGTTATTCCCTTCACCTGTGAGTGGTTTGGATGTTGTGGATGGTCGGTGTGTGTTCACAGTTTATTCCCCCTCATCTCCACATGCAGGCATTGACTTGTGTGTTCAGTAGTACCTCCCATTTGATAACCAGGACTGCGGAGGGACCTCCTCTTCTTTATGCTCATCCCATGCCACTAACTTCAGCCTCCTCGTTTCCTCCGTCTACTGCTGTCCCGCCCATGACCCGGACGTCAGCCTTGGCGTGCCATCTTGAAGGATGTCTCAATTCCTAGAATGCATGTCATCGAAAGATTGAAGAGGATTACCGAAGGAGCTGTGGCTATGGGAGAGGATGCACAGGTGAATTCTCCATGTATCTCTGATGAAGTCTTTTCTGCAGACGACGCACAGCTGGAATATAAGAATAATGCTGGGAGCAGGACTGACACCAGTTATAATATATATCAGTCTTTATTTGTACTGCAGTCTTTTGTGTGTCACGCCTCCTTTATATCTCACTGTGTGTGTTAAATAAACAATAAAAATGTATGACATCCATACATTCTCGTCACATTCTGTGATGCTGTGAAATGAATTATATGTAAATACATACTGCGGGTTAACATGAACACTGCTCTGCTCTTCTGACAGAGATAATGAAAAGCAGCTGTGCGGTAAGAAAACAACAGACAGATGACACATCTGTGCCACATGTCATATTTATTTGATGTTGGCTCAAAGGCGGGGATCTTCTCGTTTTGTTCAATGCCTGCTGCCTCGACGTCTCATGTTTCCTCCCGGCCTCCTGCACTCACATCTCTGGTCGGAGGGAGTAAGAAGCGAGGAAAGGAATCAAGGATGTAAGACAAAACAAAGCAGCTCGTCTCCAAATACCTTCGCCTTGACTGAGGAGTTCTAAATGTCTGCCATGTGTCTTTTCAGTGATCTGCTATGTAATTAACATTTCACTCTACTCCAGGCTTTGGCTTTATTTCTTAAATATTGTTATGATGAGGTATGTGTTTGGTTAATTATGATTTGACATATTTGTGGCACTTTCCAGTCATCCTGACAAATCATCATGACAATTAACAGTCACATCGTTTTCTGGATTTATAAACTCTCCTGTTGTTTCCTGCTGGTTTGTAGCTCCAGCTGGAACCTTTAATCCATGACACAGCTGTTTGTCATAACTGCATTTTGTGTCTTTTAAAAGGCTACGACTCGAGTTTGGATCCATCAGTTCACAGCAGAGAACACAGTGAAGCTGACTGACACACTGCCGGGAAACTGGGCTGAGTGTGGGGGCTGGCTGGACACACCGGGGCCTTAATAATTGAACTAAGAGACTCTGCAGGCTGCATCAAGTGATTGGTGATGGTCTGTGGGGGTGCCACCAATCTTCCTCTCTGTTTTTCCCTTTCTGCACCACACACACACACACACAAACACAAACACAAACACACTGCTGTATTTCCATCACTTGAGATGACATCACAGTTACTCGGATTCATTTCCGGGAAACTTACTCTGAGTCTAGTCCTGGTTGCCAAAACCTCGCCTCACCCGGAGCCTAAACCAAATCCTCATACTAAAATTTAATGATTTACATAATGGACACTTGCTTTTTGTCTCCAAAAGGTAGGCGGGCTCCCTAGCAAGTGACTGTAAACAGATTTATGCCATCCACAATATAAATAATACAAGCACACACACACATATATATATATATACACACACACACAACTACTACACACAACACTAAATAGAAAACCCTCCTGTGGGCTGACTGGAATAGCCCACGGTTGTGTGCTGCAGTGAAATGGAGAGGTGAAAATCTGGCAGGGTGCAGCTTCATACATGACAAGGAAAGAGAGTCACTAAAAAGGTGTAAATTTAAGCTTAAAAGAATGTCCAGCATCATATATGAGACATAT
This sequence comes from Dascyllus trimaculatus, assembly GCA_024666655.1. Lineage (NCBI taxonomy): Eukaryota > Metazoa > Chordata > Actinopteri > Pomacentridae > Dascyllus > Dascyllus trimaculatus. Next base: position 29,650,843 of record CM045456.1, on the reverse strand, counting down.
GGATTATAGGCTATTTGTTGATTGTGATCAAATAATTCAATTAGATTTCCAGCTTTGGCGCCTCCCAGTGGTAACATCAAAAAAGACACTGACAGGCAGCAACTCATGCTGCTCACTCTTTGACATATTAAAAGGTGCTGCAATCATACAATTCAACTTACAGTAGCTTCAGATGTACATGACAGTTACGCGGATATCTGATGAATCATTTCTTTCCCACAAGGTGCAACAGCTTCAGAAGTGTGACACTAGATTCTACTGTGAGCGAGATGAAAGCAACAGATCACAACTTTAACATCCCGAGGGCGGTGGGCAGGGATGAAAACAAAAACAAAACAAAAAAACACACATATAAAATTACCATATGTGTCTGGTCCGCACAACAAACCCTGACTGCAGGCGCTGAAATATGCATGACGGTCGAAATAAATAGCGGGAGCGGTGGCAGCAGAGAAGGAGTCAATTATTCAACGCAGCGTTTAGGAGATATTTCATAGTTGTGCTCATTCAAGTCAAGGTTCTGGTGGATTTTCATGATGTTGGTTAGCTTACATTGGAAAAAACAACAACTTTGCATTGTAAAATACGCCTAAATCTGTGACGCAAAGCCCGTTTGCCTCTCCACACCCTGAATGCCCACCAAACTTGTTGCCTCTTTTAAGACACTGCGCTCCTATTACAAAACCTGATGACACCACAGGGGCCACGACGCTGCTGTGCATGAGAAGACAGGTATTACACGCGCAGATTGATGCCCCCGCTTCATTTGCAAGGGCCAAAATTGTTACTGTGACCTCCTAAATGATGTGCAACGGTGCACGGACTCCTCAAAGCCATTAACGTCTTATGGCGTGTTCCGTCTCCGTCTCACTGGCTGCATTCGTTACTTTTATGGTCAGCGAGTGCAGGCTGCCAGTAGGCTGGTTATTAATGAGACAGAGTCCAGCCAAACTTCCAGCAGGAGCCTCGAGGACAGGACAGCTTGAGCGGCACCCACCGCAATACAAAGACAAAAAGCAAAAATGCGTATTTAAAACATTTGAATGCGGGGATTGAACCTGTAAAATGAAACCTGAAGAAAGGAAGACAAACCATGAACAAGACACTGATTAACACTGGTTAATCACTGGGAAATCAATTACTCATTACTTACTACTGCTTCACTAATTACTCCCTGCAATAGGAATGAGTTGCATTATTTGTTAAATTATGGATTTGATTACTCAGCTCACAACTGCTCTGCCAGTTACGATTACAGTTGCTGCACTTGAAACTCCAAAGTCTCCACATTCACATGGCACGTTTCCAGTGTTAATCAGGTGTAAAAACAAGCTCAACACACAACCAGTTAAACAAGCCTTTATAAAATGTGAGGTTGCTCGGAGCCACATGTCTCCGCTAATAGAAGAAGCTACCTGCCTCCTTCCACCTGACTGTTTCCCTGAGTTTATAGTCTTTGGCTCTGTCCACACGTGTGCAGGTATTTTTTTAAACCGTGGCTTTTTCTCTGTGTTTTGGCCTTTCGTCCACATGCAGACACAGTTTGCAGACACTGAAACCAGAGCTTCTGGAACCCTCCCTTCACTGTAAATATATTCAGAAACTCCATTTGTGATGCTGAGGTATAGACAGAGAGTTTTTGGCCGTGAGCTCTTTCGTTTACATAAAGGGATTTATTGCAGATGTGCCAACCTTGCTAACAGGACGTTTTACATGTGAACACAGTCATTCTGCACCTATACTGAGTGACGGAGGTCCACATATTCCATTCCTTTGTTTCTCGATGGCCGGTTTTGGTGTTTTTGGACTGTGGCTTCCTCCCACAGTCCAAAAACCTGCTGAGGTTAATTGGTGATTCTAAATTGTCCGTAGGTGTGAATGAGAGTGTGCTTGGTTGTCTGTCTCTATATGTAGCCCTGTGATGGACTGGTGACCTGTCCAGGGTGTCTCCTGCCTTCGCCCGAGTCGGCTTGGAGAGACTCCAGCCCCCCTGTGACCCTACAGAGGATTAAGCGGTGTACAGATAATGGATGGATGGATGGACTTTAGGGTTGTATCACCTGTGGTTGTGACATGCTTTTAACAGAAATCCATATGTGTTTTTACATAAGGACAGACTTTTTTTTGAGAACAAAGAAGGTCAAACCTGTGGACTAGGCTGCAATCACAAAGTGGCAACAGACAACATCTTCACCCCACCTCCCTCGTTGTGTTTTTCAGTGGTATTAGTGTTGGGAAGTCCAGATCGCTTCACATTTCCCACAGAGCCCAACAACACAGGACACTAAACAATGCCCACCACTTAGGAAATTAGCGAGAAGAAAGAAGCTCAAACACTGTCTTATATGAACAAACTCGCTGTTCCATCAGAAACAACAGCTGAATGTTGATTCGAACCCTCTCACATTCTCTCCATTGAGCCTGTCTGAGGTTCACTCTTCTTCTACCTGCGTTTCCATCACTCTCCCTCTTCGCCTCATTTGTCTCCCCTGACAACGGAGTTTGTTCTGTTTTGTTTCCACAGTTAATCCAGCTCGTCTGTGTAGAGCCTCAGTCCTCCAGATCATGGTAATCCTAAGTGCTTCAGTAGAAGGTGAGTGGAAGGTAACTGGATCAAAGAGGCTTCCTCAAGGTGTGAATGGAAAACCATGTGAGTTGGGGGTGAGAATAAGTGCCTGGGACTCCCCACCGGTCAGGACTGAGGACGAGTCTTGGATTAGAGGTGAAATCTACCCAAGAGCCAGCAGAAAATTTGAGTTGTCTTTTGCTGAAGTATTGAAGTTTCCTGGGTACTTGTTCCACTGTCTGTCATTTCAGCTACTTGGGGAAAAAAACAGTTCTCCTTCCTCTGTTTTTGGATGGTGGCAGACAGACTTGCACAGTCAAAGCCAGGCTTGTGGAGAATCAATCTAAACCCTGATGCTGTGATTATTCTATAGCCATTAAATTGTGCAATCAACATTTACTACATAACGATTAGTTAAAGCAAAAAACTTGTCTACTTCCACTTTAAGCTTGATGAATTGCCTCCTATCTCCAGCTCTGAACTTATCCCATTAGCATGGGAGGGGCATCAATCTCTCTCATCCAACTTTTGGAAACAAACAGCGTATTTCCTCAGACCGCTCCTTTGAAATACCTCGTCGGGAAGAGCGGGTCGCCGCTGTGTTCTTACAGCAATCAAGGGCCTGACCTCTGTTGACCGGTTGTTGCTACACCTGAGCAGAGTAAACGCTGTCCGTGTTTGAACTAATTATTCACACAGCTCCTCCGCGGAGTGTTGGGATGACTGGCTAAAATCACAGATTGAATCCCCCTTTGTGAAACGCTGCTGTGAGGGAGGCTCAGCTCGCCAGGCTATTTTAGACATGGCCACCGTGTCAGTATAATCCATTAGCTCTAAGCACATCTGCAGGGCTCATTGTAGCACTGTGTTGCAGGAACTGATGCAAATTTGACCTTTTTTATGAGCACTGCAATTGAGCAAACAGGAATTTCGTGTCCTTTAGCTCGACCTTAATCTGTTATCGCATTCGTCGCTTTTGAAGGTCAAAATGTGGGGGAGGGGTGGGGGACAGAGAGGGGGGTGGAGGATACTTGTTTCACCAATTAAGCCTCAAATCAAGCATCACGCCGAATGAATTAAGAGGAATGAGATTCCATCAGGGAGATGAATGAATAAAATGAACCATCAAATGCAAGCACTGAGCTTTGAATCAGGTTCAAAGGCACTGAGTGAGGCAGGAGGTCTGTGTTTCATTTCCATCAATATATTTTATATCATGATTTGCATTAGATCCTGTGATAAGAGGTGTAATAGTGCATGTTCTTTATGAAAATAAGTCAGATCCCTTTTCTATTTAAGGAAAAGCTGGTGAGACGTAATATATAATTTTTGCACAACGCAAAAAATAATAATGACCTCATCCTACGAGCAACTATTGCTTGTTAAACCAATTTATTTTGTATTATTCCGCCACTGAAAATAGTCCTCAACGGCACAGCTCATTCACTCCTGCTTGAGTTGTGTTTGCAGTGTTCAGGTGTTTGAGGAGAGGACATGGATGAAAAAATAATGACATATCTGTGACTTTTGTTTTTAAGTTTGTTAAAGTTGTCACTAAGAAGAAATGGACCTTTGTGTCATAGGCAGAGAGCGGATGGTTCAAAAGTGATCCGAATCAGAATCAACTTTATTGGCCAAGTCTGTACACACAAACAAGGAATCTGACTCCGGTGACTCTTTGCTCTTCATGTACAGTAATCCGACAAAAAAACTACCAAAAAGTGCTAAAAATAAGGTGAAAGATACAATAAAACTAAGAGCAATATAAATATAAACTTACACATCCATAAATAGTAACATTTACAGTGTGTGTGCAGAGTGGCAGTGTTTCTGAGGCAGGTGTGGTACATTTAAAGTAGTGCAAATATGCATCAGTGTGGGTTATTACACCGTGGTTCCTGAGTCTCTTTGACTAGTCAGAGTTCATCAGGGTAACAGCCTGGGGGAAGAAACTGTCTCTGTGTCTGGTGGTTTTGGCGCAAAGTGCTCTGTAACACCTACCAGACGGGACGAGTTTAAAGAGTTTATGTGCGGGGTGTGAGGGGTCTTCAGAGATATTACCTGACCCTGGACAGGTACAGGTCCTGGATGGAGGACAGTTATCCTCTCTGCAGATCTGATTGTCCTTTGCAGTCTGTGCCTGTCCCGTTTGGTGGCCGATCCAAACCAGACAGTGATGGAGGTGCGGAGGACAGGCTGGATGATGGCGGTGTGGAAGGTGATCAGCAGCTCCTGTGGCAGGTTAAACCTCCTGAGCTGTCGCGGGAAGTGCAACCTCTGCTGGGCCTTTTTCCGGAACGAAAAGTACCAGAGAGGTGGCCATCTGTGGCACCATCTTGATCATTATGATAGAGAAAGAAGAAGAAGAAATAAACTGGCATTGTTGATTTAGTGTATTAATTCGATTTGTTGGCACTAGCTGTAATTCCAGATTGAATTTTCATGTCACATTTTGAAGTATCGCATCAGAAAAAGGGAATGGAAATGGGTAAATCTGACAATAAAACTCCCAAATTTCCCTCCAAAAAAGTTTTATGCTTATATGAGCTGGTTTTACTTCTTCAAACATGGGTAATGTCTGTAATTGCAGATTGAAAGCCCATTTTAGCTGGTAGATGTGAGCTGACATGACAGAATGATTACAACTTTCCCCATTTTAAAGAACTTCTCAAGACTTCTCTCCATTTTTCTATTGTGGATGATCAAAGTATTGTTTGTTTCTTCATCTTCTTAGTGGCTTTAAACAACTGATTTTCCTTTTCTTCTTTCATTGTTTATTACACTCATATGTGCCACTATGCAGGCCACTTCATTCACTTTATTCTTTTGTCCCTTTTCTTTTGTTGCAGCATTTCAAAAGTTCACTTGACAAGTTATATGGAACCACTGAAAACATCAATTAACACAAGAGTTGTCCTTTAATGCTATGAAACAACAGCGGATTAGTGGGTCAGAGTAAATGCATTTGTGCATGAGACTAACACTGTAAAAAGTCGAATTTAAAGGAAGGCTGTGTCTAAATGACGTCCTGTTTAGTGTGCTTTTGTGTTACACCTGAGCATAAGTTGGCTTTTTTTTTTATCTCAGTTGCGAAAGAAAAATAAATCGTGTGCTTTATGCAGTAAAAATGTGATATAAAAGGTGTCGGCTGCGTTTAAAGTGTCACTCGGGGCATCAAGGCTGTCGGGCTGTTGCTGTTGAGATGCGGCTAGGGCTCCCCTGTTGCTCCTAATAAAACATGAGAGAAAATACAGTTTTCAAACATAAGACATTAAAGCAGGAGGGAAAGTCTCAGTGTTGGAGGGGCAAGCGATGAGCCCGTAGGTACGAGAGAAGATGAAGCAGTGGTGTTTTAAATGAAACCTAGCTCATGTCATCTGATATGTGATGTGTTCACGCTGAGAACTCGCATTCCTTCTGCAGGCATCAACACTTTGACAAATTACTTCTGGGTGCAGAGCGAATGTTTCCCAAGGTCAAAGCACTTGACGGCATACATTCACATTGTCAAGGAGCATGAGAGAAGCAATTTAGACTTAAGACGACAGCTATCAGTTCTCTGCTATGCTCCAAATTACCTTCGCACTTGCAAGAGAATGAAGCACGACAGAAACCGAGACCCCTGTTTGAGCAGATGAAGGAGGAGGCCGAGCGCCGGCAGGTGTGGGGCAGCAGCTCCAGTCCCACGAGAGGCTGTTAGCGTCGGCGCACAGTAAGGCTGGACCTGAGGTTTAACACTCAGCAGACCTTGTAGAGCTCACTGCAGCATGATGGCAGCAGCATGTGGAGTATATAGACGATATAATTGGAAAAAGCTTAGACACAGCGAGCACAGGCTGGACGGTCAGGCTGGAAATTACACAGAGAGTTCTGGAGAGTTTGGCTGCTGTGAATGTACGTTTATTAGGTTTGCTACAAATTCTCATTTTCCTTGAATCGTCGTCGTCATTGCTGCATGATGCACATCTCGTGAGTCCTCAGCTCAGCTCCACAGTTTGGCTTTGAGATAATTCAGATTCATTCAGAAACACACGTTTATTTTTAGATTCACGGCAACTTACACTTTCTGAGAATCTCCATCGTGAATAAACAAACATAAATCTACTAGAGGACACTCGCCGTAACACTCTTGGACGCCATCAATAATTCATAATTAGCTGTCGGGACATCAAATGGTACACAGCAAACAGAAACCGTTAATTGTGATTTCAGCATACTTAATTATCTGAAATATAACCAAATGTGGGCAAAACAACAACAACAAAAAGAAGGGCTCAAGTTGAAGCCCATTAATAGCAAAATGCTAATTGTGCTAATGTTCAGGCTCACATATGGAGAGTCCATAAAGTCTGAAAATGACCAGTAAAACACTTCCATTTTGCATTTGTTTCTGAATTAGTGTAATATTTTTTCATTGTTGAATTGTTGTCCATGAATTCCAGTATATCTTTGCTTTCATAACAGCAGCACTTGGTCTGCATGGACTCCACCATCTTGTTCAAACCTGAAAACCCCTGTTATCCCATAATAATGTGACAACGTTCCAAAGAACTTTTCGTCATCCCTCAGCCTTCAGTTCCCCATAAATGTTCATGGGTATATTGAGGCTAGCTGAGTGTGGAAGAAAGTCCGTCACAGTCGGCTCTCCTTGGTCGTCTTTGGTCTTCAAGTCAAAGCTTTGAGGTGTGTTTGGCTCATTATCGAGCTGCAGTATGAGTCCCTCTCTGCAAAGTTGCAAACCGGAGTGTGGAACATGTCTCTGGAGAATGGAGAGCCGCTTCTCCTTAGTCAGGGAACTGAGGTGTTTAAATTCAAATGAAACCTTTTTTCCTAATGGTCTTCATTAATAAGTAATTATAGACATCATCTGAAATCAAGCGTTTTATTCTGATGACATCTTCAGCTATTGTCCAGCCCTCTATACACGATATGCAGATTTCTTACTGGGATCCTTCAGTAAAAAGGGCTTTTATTCTCTGAGTAACTGTGAAATGCTGCTACGTTTTAGCAGACTTCAAGTGTTTGTCCTTGTTTCACCTCCTGAGAAGTGGGTTAGAGATGATATGCTACTTGTCCTCTGAGACTCTATTAGATCGCTTTCTTTTGACAAGACCTTTGCAGATTGAAGTCTTGTTTTCTTCATCTAGTAAATACTATGTCTGTGATTTGATTGCTCTACTCTCCCTTAGTGAACAAAGTACAGTGTACTGATTCTACCGTGGAGACAACTCATCCAGTTTCCACAAGATATCTTAGGCCGCATCCACACAAAGACAAGCCCAGGCCTAAACGCACAAATAGTTCGTTGGGGGCGGGGGGGACACACCAGACTAAGCAGGTCTGCTACTACAACCACCACAAATACACCTCAGCAGTGTACTAGAGCCTTGGCGACGCTCGGTTGCGCCCAGCTGCGCACTACAGCCTCAGCAACGCTCGGTGGTGTTCAGTGGCGTTCAGTGGCGTTCAGCGGCATGCAGCGGCGCCCGCGACTATTTCAATATCAAAATTGTTATCCGAATACCACCACAACTGATGGATATTCGGATATTCGAAGATTTGGGACCAGCCTTAGTGAAATGTCATCTTCAGACATGGTAAAGAAAGTCCACACTGGTGAGTGCCACACCATGCTGCTTGTTTTTCTCTGCCCGCGCAGTTTTATGACATCACACACATGCGACAGTACCGTCGGGGAGGGGAGGGGTTGAGGAGCCAGGCATAAGGACAAGCCACAACACACAGAACAACGGCAAAAAACAAGTTTCGAAATCTTTATTATTATCGGGTCATTTTATCGGCTGATTTTTTAATTATCGGAATGACGTCATATTTGCCAAAATTAATCGATAATTATCGGACGTCGATATTATCATGTATCCCTAATAGAAAACACAATATGCCACTAACTAACCAGACATGTTCTGTGTTTACATCGTATACAGATTTCTGCGCATACCTAAAGTCCCGCCGCCAGCCTCCACTTGTTTCTATTATGGCGTCATAGCGCCACCAACAGGCCTGCCATGTGTTTTACATTGTTTTCAGGCGTATCAAGTGAATTCATATGGACAGACACGTTTACTGAAACAGCTCCGTCTTTATGAAGAACGTTTTTGAAACTATAAGCATTTTGGCTTGGATGGGGCCTTAAAGTCCAGCCATGATTTGATGTGAAAAAAACTCCTTTATCCTCAAAGGAAGCATCTGACTTCCAATATTTTCTCTTAGTCCCGATGCCATGTTTCATCACCACGATGCTGCTTAGTGAGCACTGTCCTGCTGGAAACTTGGTGCAGCCATATTTTTGACAGGTGAACAATGCCTGCAGATTGACTAACCTGAACAAGCCTTGATCTAACTCAACTCCAGGAAATCTGACCTTTCGATCAAAGGAGTTAACGTGGTCAATGCCATGGATCTGTTGAAATTTTGGTCCCTACTCGATGTACATTAAGCTGGAGTGAAACTGCGTCATTGAAAAGGCTTTCTTGGTCACCACATCCCTCAACTTCACACCTTTAGGTTCTCATTGCATGCATCCAAATCAATAAGATGGCATAATTACAAAGGACATCACTCTCTTTAACATTTAAATATGAGTCATAGGCACAGAATAAATGGAATAATAACAAACTGTGCTGTTGAGTCATTTCTCAGAAAGAATCTGGTAAAATTGAAACAAGATAACAGGTCGCTTCTCTGCTTCACTAGAGTTAGTCATTGGAGTCCAAAGTACTTTTCATTTCTTCCAGATTTACAATGGAATAATTGTTACATCAAATACTAATAGGATAAGGACAAGTTATAAATGGTCAAAGGAGCTTTGTAGAGTACTTTTTCCTGTTCACCAGCACTGCTTCTTTGCCTTAGTGGGTATTCTTTCCCCAATATTTAATTAAAATTAAAATAACGCATCATTTTTAAGACGTTTGTAAAACTGCAGCTTCCATCCAAGCACGGCTCTCTAATCAAAGCGTGTGGATGCTGCCTCACAGATCAAGAGCGAGCTTTTATTATTTCACCAGCATACTGACATTTGAATGCGTTCAATTTTCGTTCGAGTGGAGAGGTGGAGAAAAAAAAAATCAAAGCGCTGGGGCTTGGCACCGTCAACCGCAATAATGTTAATGTCACTGTTGGAGTGCGAAAGGGAATCTGGCTTTGTTGGCACCCAGGTGCTCATCAACTTACATGGGATTTCAGGGAGACTGGAGACATCAATTCACACAAAGCAGTCTTTGAGTGTTCGCTCTTGGTGGTGTTCTTAATCCTAGAAAAAAGGGGCACCCTAAGAATCTGGAAGACATTTCAGGTCAAGACCGACGTGAGGTAAAAGACAGATTATTAACTATGTAGGTCTCCATTTGATTTCATGTTTCCCTTTGTTATTTAGAGGCCTAAACAAAACTTTGCACTATGACCAAAGAAAACAAAAACTGTCAGCCAACGAACTTATCTGCTGATGACTGATGACACTAAAGGAAAGCCTTGGGAAACCTGGCCATGAGGCGGCAAAGTCATCTTTTCTTTCCGGCTCCCAGCTGTGACCAGTTTAAATCAAAGTTCAGGCGAAAAGTTGACATTTTGTTACATGTCAGAAAGAATTTAGCTTCGGGGTGAGCTATGTCAAAAACAAGACCAGCACAGTGAGTTTAAACTAAAAAAAAAAAGTTTCTCATCCTTTCTAAAATTGCCATTTCACCATAAAACACAGAGAGGAATACAGTGTTGAAGCGAACCCTGGGGGGTTTGACACTGACCACCAATAACAGTTCAGCTGTGGACTTGTAGCACGACTTTCCCATCCTCCTTTTTTCCCTGTTTACTATCAAAAGCAAAAATGCTTTCATATTTCAAAACAGAAAAAAAGTATAATTGTGCTTTATGTGTCAGTATGTCCTGATGCAAAATTTAAAACATCAGGACATGCTAACACATGAGTGTGGACTTTATGTTCTGTGCAAAAAACACAGCATCCATGGCATCATTTTCTCATAATCATCCAACGTTATAATGCGTCACATCTAGTTGAAGGAAACACTGCTGTTGTACAACTCTACAGCTCAATGCTGATGCACAAATGATGATATTTACTAGGGATCAGAAACTGAGTTTTAAAGACTCTTACAGAAGGAGGAAGTGCGTTTCAGTGGTGGTAGCAAACAGTGATGGACAGCTTTTGAGTAGGGATGTCCCAGTCTGATCAGTATCGGCACAAACCTAAGCCTGATCCGACACAAGTGTCGTATAGGAAGGCACTATTTATGATTTGTCCTGTGCTGACATCACTGATCTAATGTCTAGTGTCACAGAGATACCAGGATGGTGTCCCAGTTGATCCCACCTCATCTCAAATATAATAATAATAATAAGGATACTATAATATGGAGGCCATTAAGCATCACAGAAGATTTTGTCATGGTGGCCTATTCTGACAATACTTTATTGTATACTATTTTAAATGTATTGATTTTCCAAGTTTTGATCTTGTTTTCTGTCTTGGCTCAGGCTTCACTGGCTCAGTTACTCCAGTTATTGTCACTGCTGTGCCACAGTTGCAAAAGCAGGAGTTACACTTTAGTGAAGATACTGTTGTTTTAATTTGTTTATGAAGCACATATTTGCCACCGTGGGAACTTATTTCTTATCATCCAAAACCTGTACTTTTTATTATTTGTGTTATGATTCAATTATTGTTTCTTGTCTGGGATCTTTGTGTTTTGATCCTGTAGTCCTGCTCTGTTTCACATTGTTGATCGTTGCTTCACTGATCTTGTCTTATTACGAAGAGAGGCCATTAAGCATCACAGAAGGTTTTGTCATGGTGGCCCATTGATAGCTAAACCCCCCTCTCTGTTTGCAAACAAGGAACTACCCTTAGTATTAGTGACTGCTTCCTTTGGTTGTCACAGTAAGTGGCTCCATCTGGTGGTGCAACCAGTTACTACAGCTAATCTACAATAGTTGCAGGGTGCATTATTTAGGAAAATGGCATTGGATTGTATAGACACATACAAAAAAACCTTGATTGTGACACCCCTACTTTTAAGTGCATATATGTTGAGCTTGAAGACTCAACGCTAATCTTGGAAACAACAGCAACAACAACAAACAAAGAAAATAACAATAAAACTACTCCACGAGGAAGACAGTGCTATAGGATTCTGAATATAAGCTATGTGTAGTCGAGTTCATGATATATAAGCTCCATTAAAATTCTTCCAGGTAAAACTGCTTTAGAAGTTACAACTTTGCCCAGACATACGATTTAAAAAGTGTTCCTCCTTACGAATTTTTCACTAAGAACAAATTCTTAAAAACTTAACATTCATAATTTAGGATCACCTAGAACAACAAGAAACAGGAAAGAAGCAAATATATAGATTCAAATTAATGTGCCTCTTTTATTCTGTGGGGTTGGACTAAATTGTTGAATCTGGATTTCACTTGAAAAAAATCAAATACATTCTGTTTTATGAGTAAATGATGGTGTTAATTTACATACTGAGTCTTTGTGATTTAAAGTGCTGTTTGGGTACCAAAGGCTAAATTGAATGAAAGATGATGTGCACTTTAAAGAAGATTTATTGCTTTGAAGAAGGGAAAGAAAGCATTTTAATAAAACACATGCACACTGTAAATGTATACTAATATTTATTGAGACAGCAGAAAGGATGTGGCTGGATGTCTCTGCCTTAGAATGCTACAAAGCCAATGACTTGTGTTTTCAAGGAAGGTATCTACGGAATTCTCCCAAAGATTTCTGTTATAATTAGAAGAATCAGAGTCCTGGACCCAAATGCACAGCTCAGTTCAGAGACAGTTAATTATAATTGATCACGTTGGTGATGAGGGAGGCTCGGTTGGGATCCAAGGAGGCGATGCAGCATCTGGCTGCAGGTGTGGTTTTCTGAGGGGTTTGGAGGTTTAGGCAGGCTTTGGTGAAGGCACTGAGTGTGACCTGGAGCAGGTGTGGTGGCTGACTAACTGTGTGGTGACTGCAGGAGCTGTAAACACAGGTCTGGAGCTTGCAGGCGACCAGCTGAACAGTGGAGCGGTGGCTGTCTTACTGGCAGACCTGCGATGAGAACTTGGGCGAAAGGAGTTGTAGAGTTACTGACGAGAATAAGAGGTACACTGGATATGCAGAGGTGAGGTTTGGCCGAAGACGTACTTCCACAAGTCTGGCAAAGACTGGAGGTCTGAGCTGGAGTTTTATGCAGCAGGATGTTGCTAAACAATAGGGTGTGTCCACTAAGCCAGTCATGCCCAGGTACACAAACAGACCAGACAGACAGAGAGAATGGACAAGAAACACAAGGGAAGCAGCAAGACACTGCCAGGATCACAACATGGTTCAGGATTACCTCCTTTGTAGCACCTTTGCTTCCATACTACACTTTCCTGACTACTTTTGTGTCAAGGATATAGAGGTCGTGTTAATCACTGCCTGGATGTAGACATGCAAATTGGCTACTTTTGCGAAAACAAAACTAAAATAAACACAGGATGCAATAATTCGAACTATAAATGTAATTATTAGCCTCAGGAAATCAGGCAGGAAGTGGGTGGTGTGACTAAAAGATGAGCTATTGATAGACCTCTCTGCCCTACTCCACCTCTAGATCCGCAGAACAGCTGCCTTTAGCTGTTCCACCATTGAGGACGGTGTGTAAGTGAGATTGCGCCTTTATGGGAGCAGCTTCAAAGCTTTGGAACAGACTTCCTCTTTCAATCAAATGTTCCTCCTCCACTGACACTTCTAAAGCAAATCTCCAGACGTCCGTGTTTTCAAAGGCTTTTGGTTGCTCTCAGTGGTTTCAATACTTTTGTCTTTTATGTTTGGTTTAATTCTGAGATTGATCCTACAAGTTGTTATCCTGTCTGTCTTGTTTTTCAGCATTTTAAATGTATTGATTTCCCAAGTTTTTATCTTGTTTTCTGTCTCGCCTCAAGCTTCACTGGCTCCATTACTCCAGTTATTGTCGCTGCTGTGCCACAGTTGCAAAAACAGCAGTTAGTGGAGATACTGTATGTTATTGCAAGTATAAAATAATTTCATCTCGTGTGAAGCTTGTGGCGTTTGTTTCAATTTGTTTATGAAGCACATATTTGCCATCATGAGAGCTTATTTCTTATCCTCCAAAACCTGCACTGTTTATAATTTGTTTTATAATTCAGTTACTGTGTCTTGTCTGGGACCTTTCTGTTTCGATCTTGTAGCCCTGCTCTCTGTTTCATATTGTTAATCTTTGCTTCATGGATCTTGTCTTATTACCTTGTGAGACACTTTGTATCATGTAAAAATGGTAAATGGTACCCTTAATGGTATCCAAAGCGCTTTACAATGTGTTTCTCATTCATCCATTCACACACCAATGGTGACAGAGCTGCCATGCAAGGCGCTAATCTACCATTGGGAGCAACTTGGGGTTCAGTGTCTTGCCCAAGGACACTTCGGCATTTGGAGGGGCCGGGGATCGAACCGCCAACCTTGCGATCAGTGGACAACCCGCTCTACCACCTGAGCCACAGCCGCCCCTATGTGGTTTTGAAAGCTATTAATTTTTCCGTTTAGTCAGTACACACCTTTTTCACATCATTTAGACTTGTCAAAGGAGCAAACACACAGATGCAATTAATATCATTAGCGTCGACTCCACTCTATTTAGGCGACAGTGAGCAAACACAACGCCTAAATGTAGCGCAAACACTATTACCATTATTGGTTACACCTGTGTTTGACAAGTAAACAAGTTGAGAATTTACAGCATGAAGCTGCTAATGCCTATTTACATTGAATGCCTTTTTTCTTTTTTCAAATGTGGCTTCAAGCTGTCAGTTATCTGCACACATGTGGAAGACTTTCTGTCGGGTTGCATCACACTGAAGCTGCCGAGCTGCCACTGCTGCAGTCGCCGGAATGAGAGAGTGAAGTCTACCTGTGGTAATGGTTGCCAATCAGGGGATGAGACACCTCTGCAATCACTTCAAACAGCCAATCACACAGCACTGCTGGCAAGCCATCAGCCACACACTCACTCACTCTCACACACACACACTTCGCAGAACTGAGACAGGAATATAGCACTGCTGGGGATGCTATAAACATGCAAAATAAACAGCTACAAAGCAGCCAAATAAGATGGTTTTATTTTCCCTAATACCCTTATAAAGCAGCAATAAAATGAGCACAATTTTAGAAATTGTATCTTTCGCCACCAAAAAAAGTGGTGACTGCAGATTGTCCCGAGCGGAGTCATACATATGGAACAGTATTTTCATGCATACTGATTGTGTTCTTCCCTCAGGGACAGAATGAGTTCAGGGTAGTGCTGTAGATATAGGAAATCAATAGGGGTTAGACATTGCCCCATGCTGATGCGTTAGAAAGGTCTCCATTTACATATTGTAAAGCAGTGTATGGGTTTTGATGTGAATCTTTCGTCTTGTGATTTTCTGCAGTTTTTCTAACCAACAATCATTTTCTTTTTACTTCTATCCTTTAATACAGGGCATGCAAGAACTGATTTTTTAAATGTGAAAAAGTGAATAGCATCATTTGGGTCAAGAAAACTGTACGACTCTGTAAAACATTCTGTTTTGCTTTCGTAAATAATAGATTAACTTAGTTTTCCTGTTTGAAGGTCAGCCTCTTGCATATGTGTTTCGCTCTTCATTTGCACAATGCCGTTATGCAGCCTTTTCTCACGAACGCTTTAAGAAAGTGTGGCTCGGCCTCTGTTAGAAAGGCCAGTGCGAATGTGCCCTGATCCAAGAGTTTTACATAATGAAGAGAAACTCTTTTCAGCAGTTGCCATCAACAATCATATCTGTGGCAGGATGACAGCGCGTGCTTGTTATTCAAAGGAAGTAAACTATTGGACGCAGATGTAAAGCCTTCCAGCATCTGCACGCCAAGTCCAACACTCAGCATGACACTAAAAGCAACAAAGGGGCCTTATTTTATTTACACACTGTCATGTGGTGTTGCGACATGTTTGTGATGTTCGAGAAGATCATGGCTCTGGATCTTCCTGATGGAGAAATTCAAGGCCAGTATAATACTCATGAGGAATCTGCTTTTGATTGAAGGAATACAAATTGCATTCTTTTGCCAAGAACAAACTCTTCAAAACAAATTCTGCTTTAGTCTGCTTTAAAATCCCCTTGAATAACAAGAGGGAAGATAGAAGGAGCGAATAAACGCATGCAAATGAATGTTTGAATGTCTCTGCTTTTTAAATCCAATATGCTTCTTTTAAAGTAATGTGTGGGTGTAGACCAGATTGTCAGATCTGAAATTCACTTAAAAATATTGAATATATTGTTTTTATCTCTGAGAGACTGTGTTTTAAACCTGGCTTACAAGGTGAGCCGATGTGATTGTACATAGTGTTTGGTTCTTAAAAGTTAAATGGTGAGTACTAGTGTGAAAAATAATTGCCTTGAGGAGAAGAAAGAAAGCATGTCAATGGAGCATTTACGCACTGTAAAACCCACTCACATTTATTGAGACAACAAAAAGGATTCACTGCTAAGCCAAGACATTATGACCGTCCCTGCCTAATAGGCTGGTGGAACTTTGGATGCCACCAAAACAGCTCTGACACACCGAGTCCTGAACTCTAGGAGACCTCTGAAGGTCTCCTTTGGTTACTGGCAGACTCTGGGGCTGATGAAGTCAACATGGAAGTGCCAAAAACTGCAGTTCCACAGATGTCCACTAGAGGCTGGCTTAAAAAGCGAGTGAATCCCCTTCGACCCCCATGTTAAAACGAAAAAACTTTACAGCAGAAATGAACACGTTCACAGCCTGGTAGAAAAACCCATTTTGATCTCTATAGCTTATTTCTCCATTCATGACAACTCAACAGGGAGTGAATCTTTATATAACTCACCTGTTTAGCTTAGATTAAGACTTAAAGTTTTGCATAATTAAGGGCGTGGCTGCTTTGTGTGACAGGTGGGTGCTGTTATAGGACAGTCTATGACCCAGAAATGTTTGTAAGGCCTGTCTCAGTGAGAAGACCCTGACTGCAGTGTGCAGTTCGGGGAGGAGGTCGAAGTTTGGGGCGGTGCTCAATGTTTGACTCCACCCATTTCAATGTTCCATAAACCAATCGTGTTCAGTCTTATTACATACAACTTTACTTCATTTTGCAACAGTTTGGTGGCAATCTAACCCTAACCTTTCAGGAACGTGTGTATCTAATGCAATTCAGAGTGGAACCACATACAGGGCCAAATACAGGTTTGTGACTATGCTAACTATGACTATGCTGTAAGATGGCGCTTGTTTTTACATGCAGGCAATGTCCCCGTGGGCGGAGTCAAATGTTAGATTCAGCCAATAGCATGCCGACGTTGAGCCAGGTTGAGCTCCGCCCCGAACTGCACACTCCAGTCAGGGGTACTTGGTCTCAGCTGCATTCACGCTCCACCTCCATGCTCATATTTGGATCAGCTGGCAGTGAGGAGGAGTCAGGCACAGCCAAGATGGGGACAGCCAGAGCCTCCACCTTGAGCTTCAAAGCTGCTCTTCAGGAAACCTGTGGGTGATTTCATGGAGGAGTTGTTTAACTTTATACAGAGTTTGGCACCAATATGTTAGCAGCAGATCCTTCAAGTCCTGTAAGTTGTTCCATCTCCTCCAAGACCACTATCAGTGCTCGCTGCAGCTGACTGGAACACCCCACATTTTTTGCTAATACTCGGCCGTCTTGCCAAGGTTTGGCTGGTGTCACTGTCCTCTAGGTCTTTAGAGCTGCCTGTCTGTGCTCCATCTAACACGCTCACCATGAGAACTGCTCACTTACTGTCAAATATATCTCAGACACTGACAACTTCAATTTCAACCTCAACCCTAAATCACCAAAAAAAAGTTTAACAGTCACTTGAGGTCATCTTTTTTTGAAAATGAGTTAACTGGTGTAATGTAAGACTGAAACACCATCTTTTCAAGTCAGGTCCGACTCACTCACAAACTTAACTCACAACTGATTAGCTTTTGTCTCTGTTGTCATCGTGTTCGTCTCTGGTCAGGGTGAGACATGATGAACACCAGCTGACATTCTGATGGCGCTGCACAGTCCAGTTTATTCTCTCCGATGCAAATTATGGACTCACGCTGGGATTGCATTTTCTCTTTGCTACCTTTCAAAAGTTTGCTTCAAATTCCCTTAGTAATTAAATGGAATCACGACTACGATTACTCACTTCTTTCGTGAGTGGTTAGTGGTTTGGCTCAACAGTGTGCGACTCCATTCAAGTCAAACACTATCTATCTAAACGTATTTGGATGAAGATATAACTCAGGACAAGACTTCCCGCCGTCTAGACACAGATATTGAAGACACACAAAGCAGCACACGATGGAACCTCTACACCTCAGGTAATGAACAGAGCTGGCCTGCACAACAGTCAGTCTGAAACGGTTCAATTAAGGACAGCAGTGATTTCATTTGTTGTTTATTTGTTTATTTTTAAATGTCATCTAACAGTTGATAGATTCAATGACACAAACAACCATGCCAGCATGAGTGGAAGTGATGGAAATCTGGAAATTAAAGTCAGCGCAGAGAGAAAATGTGAGAGGTAAAATCATCATTGGACCTCAGAGAAATTAAAGCGAGCCACTGTTCTCCTCAAATGCTTACATATTGATGCTGTAGCTGTGAAGCGGCAGGTGCAGATAGATAAGAACTTAAGCACTGTACATTTCCATTTTGGAGTTTACTTTTAATAATATCCTCCTTCAGCTTAGAAATATGTACCAGGTCTCATGGAAAGCTCAACAGCATAGGTTTATGTTACTATCATTACTTTTAATCGAAGGCAGACAGATAATCTGGACATTCTGTCAAAGTCCAGATCAGCCAAAGGACTGAACACAGTCAAGGGCTGTCAGATCCTTAAGTGGACCGACTGACTGGCAGCAGCTGGTCTAAATATTAATCAATGCCTGTGTGAATCTGAGTAAAAGTGCATGCTCAAGTCTGACCTTAAATGCCATCTGCGGCATGTACAACTGCCAAATATTGTGTACTTTAATAATGTAATAGAATTTTGCACACATATCAGTGTTCAAAATACTGAGTTAAATCATTCAGGGACCGTCATTACTGTAAGGCTTTTAGGTTCCCATGTGTGCTGGCATATACTCTGATTAGCCTCTACAATAAAACTCCTGACAGCTGAAGTGAGTAACGGTGATTGTCTTGTTACAGTGGCACCTGTCAGTGGGTGGGATAAATAAGGCTGCAGTGAACAGTCAGTTTTTGTAGTTGATGTGTTGGAAGCAGTAAAAATGGGCAGCATAAGGACCTGAGTGACTTTGACATGGGCCAAATTGTGATGGCTTGTCGACTGAGTCAGAGCATCTTTAAAGCGGCAGGCCTTGTGGAGTGCTCCTAGTGTGCAGTGGTTAGTGTGTGCCGTAAGTGGTCCAAGGAAAGACAACCAGTGAAACCATGACAGGGTCATGGGTGTCCAAGGCTCACTGATGCATGTGGGGAGTGAAGGCTGGCTCATGTGGTCAGAAGACGTGCTCTAGCATAAATTGTTGATAACCTTACTGCTGCTATGATTGAAACGTGTCAGAACACACAGGGCATCGTAGCTTGCTGTGCATGAGGCTGCTTAACTGCAGACCAGTCTCAGAGTCCATGTTGGTCCTTGTCTATTAACAAAAAGTGCCTACAATGGGAGCACGAGCATTACAACTGGGCCTTGGAAAATGGAAGACAGTGGCCTGGTCTGTTGAACACATTTTCTTTTACAGCCAGCTGGATGACCAGGTGCGTGTGCATCATTTACCTGGGGAAGAGATGGCAGCAGGATGCACTATGGAAAGAAGGAAAGCCAGTGTAGGCAGCGTGATGTCCTAGATGATGTTTTCCTGGGTAACACTGGATCCTGGTACAGATGTGGATGTTACTTTGGTATGTATCATCTACCTCAACATTGCTGCAGAACATGCACACCCCTTCATTGCAACTGTATTCCTTGGCAGCAGCAGCCTCTTTCATCCTGATAATACTCCTTGCCACATTACAAACAATGCTAAGGGCAAAGAGTTCCACGTGGTGATTTGGATTCCCAACATCTCAGTCCAATGAAGCCTCTGTGAGACTTGTTAGAAAAACAAATCTGATCCATGGAGGCCCTATCTCACAACTTCCAGGACTTCAAGGACCTGCTGCTGACATCCTGGTGCCTGAAACCACAGCACCCCTTTAGAGGCCTTCTGGAGTCCATACCTTGATTGGTCGGAGTTTTTTATGTTATGTACAGGGACCGGTTTTTAATGATGTGGCTGACTGATGTGGCAAGGATGTGAGGAGGCATCAGGTGCATTTTATAGCCCGGGGAGAGAGCATAAAGAAAACAGAATGACAGAAATGAGGAAGAGGAATTTCATGAAAACACAAATAAACCTGAGAGCAGTGACGAGCAGTGCCTCTAAATGGAGAAAGTCGTGCCAGCTGCAGCAGCAGAGAGGAGGAGGGGAGCTGAGCTGTGGGATCTGAAGATGTGAGCTGGAGACAGCAACCAGGGGAAGTCGAGCAACAAGCCTCGGCTGCGTGTTCAGGTTTGCTCATTTGTCACTAACTATAGTTATCACATGTTAAGTTAATAAAAAAACAAACTGTGTAATGATGTGTCACATAAACTAGCCATGTAGGATATTATATCAGCACTGTTATGAAGAAAAGACTGCAATGATTGCACCCAATGATACGGTCCCAGTGCAGCCAGCCAGAAAAGTAATTACTTTCAGAAGAGTTTCTCTGCAAATGCATCCATTCACAAGGAGGATCCACCTGCACAGCCGACTATCTCTGAGGGAGCGCTGCTGTTCAGCTAGAAAGAAAGCAGAACGATAGAGAAAAAATAAAAGTCATGAACAGTCAGCATCCAGTTGACGTTATCTTAAGACTCAGCACTCTGGGAACCTCGACTTAAAACAGGTTTGCAGGCGTTAATAAACTAGACTATCTTTTTTGTTTGAGAAATGATGTTTTTTTTTCTGTCACAGTGGTGCAGTGGACAGCTCTGAATTACTCCAACACTGGGTATGTGTCTCCCCAAAGCAGGAACAGACGATGCATTCCGACGATGTTGTGAAGAGATCAGATCATGACAGCTGCTGCCTTCACCATCACTACTAATGAAGATCTGTCTGACATCACTCAGGCAGAAATTATGAGACGGATGAGGTAATGCATTAAAGTTTTACTCATGCTACGTTTAGTCACGTATACTCATGTTATGTCATTTCATTGTAATGAAGTAGCGCTGGAAAACCTTAATGCTTCATTGCTAACGGAACATTAGATGAGTCAAGCGCCTATCAGTGATGGAGCTCGACAGTTTACACATGGGTGACCAGGCTGAGACCATTACTCACACTGTGATGACACAGACACCGAAGCTCATTAGTTTTTTCTTTTTTTGATCACTTTTATCATTCGCCTTTGCAGACATGACTTTGATGTAGACGTACACCGTGAGGACTCGTATAGAAGAAGCTTTATGTAACTATCAACTGATTAGAAAAAGTAGCGACAGTTGTTTGAGGTTATGCTCTTTCGATTGCTGGTGTTACAATTTAAACTACATCACAGTTAGGGTACAACTCCAGTTCTGTAGGTATAACCCTCTATTGAGCTTCACTATCGGTGAGACGTAAGACTGAGGTATCTGTGGTCACCCCTAGGCTCTTCCCCTGCTACCTACATAGTGTAGCTAATGCTATGTAGTGAACCGCACCGTACCAAAGTAATAATCTGAAACTGAAAAGACAAAGTGAACTCCTAACTCATTTGTTAAAAACAGTTTCCACTGTCAGTGACCTTGCACTATCTATGTTAAAAAAAACTACAGGACTTGCTGTGATTTTATTGTTTTTTGGAGTGATGAAAAATGTTCCTGAAACTACTGTTGAAATGAATGGAGAATGCTTTGCTGACTACTTTTATTGCATTTAATGTTTTCAATGCATGTTTGGTTTGGATGATTTATTACTGTGTCGGAGAGATTATAATGGGATGTATAAATGACCACATTTTGTGCAGGTGCAATGATACGCTGATCATACTGAATAAAAATCCTGTATTATGAAGTCCCAGGAAATAGCCTGTTTCATTAAATACATCAGATGAGTCAAATAATTGTCATCTGTAGAGCTTTTGCTCCGGCACGTTCTTTGAAATCAGCTTGATGACTATACATCAGGTCTTTCTGCTCATGTGTTAATGACATGCATTATCTCAGATGGTGCTGATCAGACTCTAATGAATCCCATTACAGAAGTGAGAGGTGTTACCTGGGTCATGTGTCATCCGCCTTCAGTCGGACACCTAGTACTGAATTTTGACAGGAACCTCTGGTACAACTCATCATCACACTCCAGTCGTTTTAAAATTACAATGAGTAGTGAGCCAAGAGCAGTCAGAGCAGTTACAGGGGGAGGTTAGAAGAATGTTTTACTGACAGGCTGACGTCATTCGTGGACCACATGGATCCTGCTGAAGCTTTGTCGCAGGTTACAGGAGAAAACTGTCTGAATGGATGGCATCACAATTGTTCAAATCTGTCTTAAAACGATTAACAGGTGCTTATACAGAACGCAAAAACAGGCTGGTCTAGCAGTAATTATTCCTCCTTGTCATATTACTACTACAATCTTATAAGTGAAAGGGGCAAACTGCACAGGCCTTTATCTTAGCAAAAATACATGTCAAAGTTCAGCTGAAGCAGTTTGACAAAACAAGTGATTATCTTCTGAAGTTATTAACTTTCTAGTGCTGAAATTCCATCTTTTGTACTTGTTCCACCAACTCAGCATGAAGATGATGACCAGGGACACACAGGCTGCACTGAAAATCCTCTGAAATCCTCTGAAAATAGAAAACAGACAACTCAGTCTGCATCCAGAAATAAGAGTGTTTATTCCAGAGTTCCCAAACTTTAAATTATGACACAAACGTGCTTTATAGAATACATCTTGACTAGCTTTAGAGAATTGAGTTCAGCTGTCGACAGCGATCCACACAGGCTAAGATGAGTCACGGAATTCATTATGTAAAGTAGTTTGGTTAAGGTCATAGGTTAAACTTTCCTTGTAGGAATTTGGTTACTGGTTCATTAGAGTTTCACTTTGACCATTTTATTTTGTATCTTCTCAGCCTCCTGGCCCAAGACACACAACAAAATGCCTGACAACAAGCTGCAGCTGGTGGGAACACTGTCCTTCCGTGCTGAAACCAGCACAACCATCCTTGGCAGGTGGTATTAGCAGTATGCCTCACACAACTCCATGTGCATGTACTCCTCAGAGAGCTGTTAGACTCTAAGGCGGTCTCGAATTTAATGTTCTGTCAAACACATTAATTACACACTGCCCGCAAAATGTTCCCGCCCCTCTTGTCTCAGCATCTGGCTGCTAACGTCAGGCTGTGTGCGAGGCAGCGGCTGTGTCAGAGGTGTGGCGAGGTTAACACAAATGCACCGGCCCTGCATTAATCACTGAAAAGTCAGGCGTGGAAAGGCTGCACAGAGCAAATTACTCCTGGCTAGACCTCAGGTGATCTGAATACCCATGAAGTGAGGAACGGCATAAAGGCAATCAATGCGATAAACAATGTGACGCTATGCACTCATTAAACTGTTCATGCACTGACTTAATGATCCGCCAGTGTGATTAATTATGTCACAGGCTCGCATGCGTGTGTGCATCTCCCTGCCGGATGAACAACACGCTAGAAGCTAGAGCTGCACATCTTTCTATAATGATGTTACAGATGTAGTCCCTTTCTGTAACAAAACAGACAAATTATTTTATGAATAGATCAACAAGTCATTTTAAAAAAAGACCTGTTTTCATGGTGAAGTGTGGCGGTTCAGTGATCTCACAGCCTGAGGAAAGAGGCTGCTTTGAAGTGTAGTGGTACGACAGCGGATGCTTGTGTATCACTCACCAGACAGCAGTAGAGTAAACAGACGGTGGTCGGGGTGGGTATTGTCTTTGAGTATCCTCCGGGCTCTGAGCAGACAAACTTGCCGGTAGATGAGCACTGATAATGTTCTGGGCTGTTGCAGAGCTTTCCTGTCTTGCTGTGTGAACATCCAGTTTGGATGCTTTCTGTTGCTCCTCTGTAAAAGTGAACAGGAGCTTGGCAGGGGAATTGAGCTTTGTGAAGGAGTACAGTCATTTCTTATTGTGTGAGGACCATGACAGGTTCTCTGTGATGTTACTGACCAGGAACCTGAATCTGTTCCACCTCAGCTCCACTGATGTAAACACAGGTGTGTGTCTTTGCCTCCTTTTTTTTCTAAAAAATCAATAATCTGCTCTGTGGTTTTGTTGATATAGAGCAGTAGGTTGTTTTTGATGCATCACACTGTCCACTGTTTGTAATCTGGCGGATGATGTGTCGACCCAGTCTGCAAAGTCCTCACAAAGTTAGGATCCAAGTTCATGTTTGAACTATTTCTCATGATCCAGGCTTCTTTTTAACTTTGTATAACTGTGGCCTGTAAACCTACAAAATAATGTAGTTAGCTAGGGATTTACATATACTAGGTAGCTAGTACATGCTAACATGTTTAGATCATGCTAAAACATATTCAAACTGCTTCCTTGTACCACTGTGGTGTTGACATTAGAGTGAGAGCCGGCTCGTCCATTAGGCAATATAGGCAAATGCTAAGGGGGCCATGGCCTCCAGGGGGCGCCGCAAAATCAAGAACAAATTCACTTTCAATATAATAATGTCAAAATTAATTATTACTATTAACTTTTAAAATGGAAAAGCTCACATTGATTCAAATGTAAAGCAATGGCCAATTAATGTTACTACAAAACGATCATTTTTGATTTCTTTTGTATGTGTATGTAAATCACCAATGGAGGGGGGCGCCATATAAAATCTCCCCTAGGGCACCACATTGGGTAGCGCTGACTCTGATTAGAGCTGTAGCTCAATTAATAATAATAATGCATTGGTTTTATAGAGTGCTTTTCTAGGCACTCAAAGACGCTTTACATTGTATTGTTCATTCACTCCATACTCCATGGTGGTAAACTACATTTGTATCCACAGCTGTCCTGGGGTAGACTGACGGAGGCCAGTCTGCCAGTCTGCACCATCCAACCACCACCAACCACTCACTCTCACGCTGCATCCACCCAGGCTTCCTGGTGTTCCCTCACGGTCTCCCATCCAGGTACTGACCAGGCCCAACCTCGCTTAGCTTCCGAGATCTGACGAGATCGGTCATCCACAAGGTGGTATGGCCACAACTGGCATAATGGATGAAATTAAAACACCAAATGAGCTAATATCAACACTTTATAACGCTTATTTTTCTTTATTTCCAATCACTGTAAAGCTGAAGTCAGTGCAACAGTTTTAGACAATGATGGCAGCAGCAAAGTCCAACTCGGTAAAATGCAAAAGCTTCTGTTGTCAGACGATGGAATAAGTATTAAGTCCATTAAGACTACATGTTAACCGAGCTGCTGCTGTTCTTTGGGAAAATCCTGATTTTGTTTTCATACCACCAACTTACCATACACAAGAATTAAACATGACAGATGTGCTGTTATATGGTTGGTTATATTTTTCTAAAATTCTAACCATCTACTAGAGTCAGAGAAGTATTACACAATAAGGAGAAAACCAGTTGCTTCAGGTGCTTGTAAAACATTCACCATGTCCCTGCTGCACTGTGTTTAATTTACAGACTAAACTTTTTCACTTTGTTAAGGGATTTATTAGAAACTTGGACTTCTTGCTGACTTAAATACTAAGACCTCTTTTTTTAAAATGTATTTTTGTCATGTTGCAGCTCCCCTTTTCATATTACAGCATTTGTACATTTAAGCAAACTACTAAAAGTCGAGAAAGCCATGAACGTCTGTGCCTATGCAGACGTTTGACTGAAAATACAGAAATAGCTCCACAAAAGTGCAATAAATAACCACAGCAGCAGGTGTCTGGATGCTGCAGCCGACAGATAAACTTCCTAGAATTCCTCCCTGCACCTTCCACACTGGGTCTGTGTACATTTTATTGGGGGCAGGACAACTGTGTTTATACAACGCTAAATGTGCTGTGAACTATGAGCGAGTCCTCGGGGAAGTCTGCAGCCATGTGGACTGAAGGAGCGTAACAGTGCAGAACAAGTCCACATCAGAGGCCTCAACCACTCGATGATTTGACAGAGGGACATTACTGAGCCCTCTTGCACTTAGCAGGTACCTCTGTGAGTCTGTGAGCGGGGAGATTGGGACGAGGCCTGTGTAAGTATCTATAGATATGTATCAAGTGAAGCCGCCAGCATTGCATTTCACGCAGGCCATTTGTGGAGAGGCAGTGAGGCTTGATGGTCAGGCATACAAAGCAGATTCTTGGTGACAGGCTGCGGTTTAGAGTCTCATTTCTTACCAGTGGCTTCTTTCTTTCCACAGTGACCCTGATGTTTCCCTAACCTTGGCCAAGCAATTTAATTAATGGGTTGTTTAGATTGTTCTGCCAAGTGACCTATTTTGTCATTCAGCGCTGAATACTTGTTGCTCTCCAGTGCTGTGGGCTTTTGTGGATTTGTGTTAATCTAACGAAAGCATTCACAAATTCTCTAATAGATTGTGGAGACCAGTCAACTGCACGCAAGGTTAAAGTCTATGCTTAAATCAATATACCACTTATAGAAGAAACAGACCAGTGAAAGAGCCTCATCAAAAGAGATCATTTGGAGAAGAAAAGGCACAAATAGATGAGTAATACATTAGTCTCTGGTTATAAGTAACATCATATAATATCATGCACTCTGGACCATTCTGAGCTCGGCAGCTCATTTTGGAAATTAAGTTTCAGTTTAGAGTTTAACCTGAAAGCGAACAGAGAAACACCTGCTGTTAATTAAAAAAACAAGACCTCACTGACAGGGGAAATGATTCCTCTGGGAAACACCAGATGTCCTGATCAAGTCCCTTAATAGGAAACCAGAAACTGCTCTTCCCTCTAGAAATTCACTTCACTAGTGTGGTTTCATTCAGTCCAAACCTGAGGTGAAGTAGCGTGTAGGCTGCATGAGAAATACAACCTAGAAAACGCTGCTACCATCTTCTGCAGCTCCTCCGCTCCTTATTAAACGTGTGCTTAGTAAGTAAGGAAGTTGAAAGCTCATGTAGGAAATCTATGGTAACGTTAAAGCCTCTCTCTGGTCACTGAATACACTCCTAAAAACTTATATCTCTGTATCAGTTACCCGTGGCTCTTCTAAGACACTAGCTGTGTTTCAAATATGTATTTTTTTGCTTGAACTGGGAAGTATTGCATTTTAAAAATTTAACGGGAACAGCAGAATGTTGAAAAACCCAAGTACACACAGTCATTGTCTTTAACATGAGTCATACAGGTGGCATGAGAGAACAGTAAATACAAGAAAAACAGTTCCTGAAGACTTCTATGGACTTTCTCTCAGAATGATAGATTTGTTTGTTTAAGGCTTTTTAGCCACTGGGAAACAAATGGGGAGTGCTTTAATACTATATAGTACGCAAGAGAAAGATTTGGTACGTCCCAATACAATACATAATATGTCAAATGTAGTTTGACAGTTTTATGCCCTTAGGCAGTTAATGGAAACATGCCTGATTTGCATTTTTGTTTTAATTGACATGTCAAGAGTTTGCTTCAAATAATAATAATGGTAACTAGAAAAGCACTCAGACCTCCACCAAGCAGCTTCAGTCCACCCCCAGCACAATCTCCCAATGACAAAGTATCCTTAAATGAAAAAAAAAAAATTCCTGGATCCAGACGGTGATCTGGATCAGTCCCAAAATGTCATCATTTGTTCTTTGTCCCATTTCACACATTTCCTGTAAATTTCATCCAAATCCGTCCATAACTTTTCAAGTTATTTTGAACACAGACAAACAAAGAAACAAAGAAACAAAGAAACCGATGCCGGCAAAAACAAAACCTCCTTGGCGGAGGTAATAATACGGCTGACCTTAAGGCCAAGTACGGTGTAGTTCCAAGTAGCCTAGAGTGGCTAAGTTAGCTAACCAACAGTATGTTAGCTTACCTGCTTTACAAACCTAATATTAGGGCTGGTCCAGAATATACGAATATCAGAATATTCGTTGGTTGTGGTGGTATTTGGATAATAATTTTGATATTCAAATAGTCCTGCACGACCATGGTTAAGGCTGCTCTTTTTGGACAGAGGATGGCTTTTTGGTAGGGATTTCTTTTTTCATTTTAAAATGTCACAGTCAGAGGAAATGATGAAAAACAATTTGGCGATAACGCCATAAAGCTGAAAGCCAGTCTATATCAATCAGCAGAGACAAATGGGAACATTCAGTCTAACAGGAGGAAAGTGTCAGATCTGAAAGGTACTTTACTCTTTTCCCAACGGCACATTTGTAATTGTTCTTTTCTATGTAAAGACTTTTAGTGAGGACAGAGCGTCTTTCCTCCCCAGTGTAAGTGCAGGTTCCTGATAGGACTTGACTCACCATTATATCGAACAAGGCAAAGTGCACATTTATCTTAACACGTGTATAAAGAGAAAAAAGAAGATCTCACCTGAATTCTCTCCTTCGCTTTCACAGAACTGATGGTAGAAAGAGGCGCCGCTAATCATTCTGGACAGGTGATATGATCTCTGCCTGGTTTGTGCGTCTCTATCTGTGTGTTTGTGTTTCAGTCCATGTCTCCTGTTTTTATTTGCAGGCTTTTTTTTCCTGTTTATTTAATTTAAAAAAAAGTAGGTTGGCTTTAAAATGGCCCCTATCACCAACGAAGACATTAACCAGGCGGCTCACATGTCAGATGAGACATCCCATTCAGGGAGATAAATGGATTTCCACTGCACAGAATTCTGTGTTCACATTATGGAATCTTTGATCGCCTCAAGGACGAATCTCGGAGCAAAGAGTGAGCTCACAACACGCTGCATCCCATGAGAAAATTCTCTTTCATTTCACCCTGAGGTGACAGATAGTTAAGCTGTTGTGGTTTAACTGCTGGCTTTACAGCATCGAATCACTGGTGTCCTCCACAGAACCTGTAATCTTCTTTTGCCAAACAGGCTATTGTTCCACTCTGTTTGTGTGGTTGATTGTAGGATAGTTCAGAAACTACTCTTCTTAATAAAGATCTATGGGGAAAATTTCAAGCCACACAGAGGCTGTTTGGTTCAGAGAGTAGCACCTGCTGCACGTCTAATGTTTGGGTTCAGAAAGGGGGCCTCCCTCTCTGCACAGCCCATTATCCTGAAGAAACTGGTTCAGATTTTAATAGATGACTCTGCAATGCACTCTGTAATCCAGTACAGGAAAAAAGGAGTTTTTAGTTGTTGTAAAAGCTCTTCCTGGACTTAATCTTTTCGTGTTGGTTTATGGGAGGTGAAATTTAAACTCCAGGATGGTAACATTTATCAAAGCTGCAAATGTATTAGTTGTAGTTCCACAGCTGGGATGACTCTCATCCATGGAAACATAGATAGAGGTATAGAATGGCTACTGGGAAGCCCAGCATAGCATTGCCTATATAAAGATATATATACTCATCATCTCAGCTGCAGTGAAATTATTGGTGCAATCTTTTATAACAGGTCGGCATCTGCTTGTTAATAGTATGAGCACTTGTTGCTGGAGCATTGATAGACAGAGAAACCCATGACTAGTGGTGCAGAGAAGGTGCCAAACAAATAAAAAAGGCTGTACTGGCTGATGCTTCATTGTGTGTGAATATAATATCCTTATTTAAGCCGTCTGCAGGTGATGATGAGGACAGTAGTGGTGAGGTAGAAACATAAAACATGAATGAGCAGAGAGCAGCTGCTTTGTCATGCTTAGATATGATGTGCCGCAACAGGTTTAACCATTTCCAAGGTTGAACTATTAGACTGTCAGTGTTCAGAAAACTTATAACAAACTCACTCCAATGTCTTTAAGTAGCTGATCATCAACTTCCACTGTAAATGGGTGAAATAAACATGCAAATCTGCTCATTTTCTTCTCGACAGCTAATCACTTCTTGTTCATGTTATAGCCTATAATGCACAATATTAGCTAAGCAGCCCTGCAATAGAGATGATTTGTTGAACACTCTATAATCTAAACCAACAAGTGAGCGAGTCTCTGAGCAAGACAGTGACAGGATGAGGGAGCAGCGTAGAGGAGCGACTGTGAAATCAGAGCTCAATATTCATTCACATGATCTTGCTCAACTTCATTCAAGGTATTTGTTGTTTCATTACAAGGAACAGAATGCATGGAAAGTATGTAGCTTTGGATTTCTGCTTTCTGTGCACACAAACACTGGGAGATAAACCCTGAATATTTAGTTTTGTCATTTATAATTTAATCTAAAACACTGACTGAAACATCTCATGTCTGATCAAATTTATTGTATCAAACCGAGATCAACTGACAGCAGCTTCCCAGGCTGCTTATTCTGCCAGTCCATCCGTGCATGGGCATTTTCCAAGTCTTCCATCAACAGGTCCTGGTCTTGTTAGCAAAAGCTTTCCTCCTCAGTTGACACAGTCGACCTGTGAGTGCAGGTATGTTGCCTTTCATCCTCTGTGTCTCATCTTCCGTTTAATTTAGCTCCCTGTCTGTGAACTCCGGCTTGAATAAATACGGCCGAACATCAAGCTGAAATGACTCGTGATCATCCTGTTAATGGCTCACAGGGTGATCCGCCTGTGCATTTCACAGAAAACATTCCGAACAGAATGAAAGTCAGTCTCACACATTTGATTAGACCAAACGGCCTGTATTCCATGATTGAAATCCCTAGTGCGTTCAGCAGAATAGTCATTCCATTTGCATAATTCTAAAATGTCTCCTGTAAAAGCACATTATTTTTTGGGAAGCTGCATGGAGATGTTTTTAATGTGACTTATTTTCTGCAGCAGAGAGAGAGAGTGTAAGTTAGCATGACGAATAGGGCCAAAATAACCACACTAATGGGATATAGCACAGGTTAAAATAAACCTGAATTAATTAAAAGTGTTTAAGCTAACCTTTAAAAAATGTGTAAAGAAATCATATCAATAATGTGGGCACTGTATTGCATAAAACACTGAATGTCATCTGCATAATCTGACTCTGCCTCCATCTACAGCATGGTATGTATCTATTAGGGGTGGGACAAAGTATCGATACAGCGATACATCATTGTCCCTCCTCGTACGATATGAGTATTGATACACTGGCGACAAATATCAATACTTTAATTATTATAATAAGGTGCTCTAAACCCTGCCAGATTCCCCTGCCAGCTGCCATTTCCCCAGCGTCACTACTTAATGACTCCACACGGTGGCGTTTATCACACAAATGAAGGAGACTTGAGTGGAAATAAACTGTCCGAAGAAGAGTTTGTACAGGTGTAATGGCGGACAGCAACGCTACTCTAAGAGAGAATTCCTTGTCAAGAAAGTGGCTGATGAAGCTAACATCTCAAGTCAGTCTACAGCCGTTAATACAATGTTTAAAGCAAAGCTTCCTTTCTCGTGCCCGAGGGCCGCCAGCATTACAGTGTCCATCGCTTGGTTCATTTGCAAGGACCTCCACATGTACAGTGTGGTCGAAAATGAAGTGTTTGGAAAAACGTTACACACACTGGAACCAAGGTATGAATATATCCAAGTTATAAACAGGTCTGGACCCAAATATCCAAATATTCGGTCGTTGTGGTGGTATCCAGATAATAACTTTGTGATCCAAATACTCATGCCCCCCTGCCCCCGGCCTTGGCTCTACTGTCATGAAGCATTGGTATATCTCAGTCACTTACTGTGTTAATAAATAAAGAAATAATTTTATTGAAAGTCATTAACCCCCCGCCGCAGCCGAACATTCGGATATTCGTCATAAATTAGTTAGGAACCTGAATATCTGGAGCACAGAAATTGCTGTTCGGACCAGCCCTATAGATATTGTTGTGTATTGTTATGTGATTGTCTTGGAATATATCGATTATCGCTGTATTGTGATAGTATCGGTATCTTAAGCCATGTATCATCCCTAGTACCTATCCTCTATAAATCAGTGCTTTAATCCATCACATCGAGTGTAAATCCAGTTTAAGTCATAAAAAGCGAGATGTTAAAACAAGAGAATGATTCATTTTGTTCGTCTTTATGGATTCTTTGGTACAATTAAGACAACTGTGTGCTTCATATGGCAAACCTTTTAAACTTTTTCTGATAAAGGTTAAACCCATGAGCAGTCAAGCAATGACCTTTTCAACAGGACAGACTGTCAGCAGCCCCACGGCAACAAAATAGAACGAAAATAAAAACGCATGCAGCCTTGCCACTTTTAACCACATCAGATAGCTAGCATTATCTCCTAACTGCATTTTTCTGTTTAATTCATCAGCCAGACTCTTACATAACATTAATGACAAGCGTGCTTTTTCATCATGTGATCAGAGGCTGGAAAAATGAAGGCTGGGGGATGAAGCAAGCGCTATTTAAAGGACCCATCATCTGCAGGCTGCCATGCGAAGAACACTTATAAACATAATCCCCGGCTCACGTCATGCTATTTAGTGCTGCCGATGTGTATGAGAGACTGGCCACTGAGAATCTCATTACATCCACTGTCACTTCCCTCAGGTGTTGTGAGTAACGACGCCTCACCCACTGACACCGCAGAATCTACCGCTGCCGATTAAAACCGGGCTGAGGCACAAAATTGATTCCTCGGCCCCAGTTTGCAGCCAGTCCCACCTTAATTGAGTTACAGGACGACACATCAGCATCCTGCCTCGTGGCATGACTGATACGTGAACACTTTGCGGCTCGCTGAAGTTGAAATTTTCCTCTCCGTAAGCAGTAAGAGGCAGACAGAGATCAGTCAGGCAGAAAGCCATCAAGGTGAGATAGTTAATGATGGAGTAATACTCTGTTGTTAATAAAGTTGGTGCCACACCTTCACTCAGTTAAAATGATTATCTCACTGCGATCTAAATGATGAATGAGTTTCTTTATTAGTTGTAATTTTAACACTATTACACAGATGAATAAAGGGATGGTTTTTTACGCGTCGGTTCATTCGTGTGAGGAGATGTAGCAAATATACCTTGACAAATTCAATTTCATTTGAAACACCTGACATTTTTAGGTGATGTTTGTTTCATGTTGATATCATTTAGATTGATTTATTAAGGCTGAAATGCCAATCCAGCCTCCCTTTGGCTACAATACTCAGCTGTAACAATATTTCATATGAACATTGGAGCGGTCTGGATGTCATCCCCCAGGAAATTTTTGGGCAGCAAACACTTAATTCTCTGCATTTATATGCATTTTCATACACCTATTTGTGCCTTTGCATCAGTTATCATGCATCATTATGATGGAGAAGTCATGTAAAGGAATATCAAGTTCAGGCCCAGAAGACAATTCGGAATATAATGGAATATAATGCAGGGAGGCTCTCTGGCATTTTATGTAATTTTCTAATATTTACTCTCCTGCAGATCAGCTTTTGTCACTTATTGATATCTCAGCTGATCTCAGCTTGGGGAGGTGACCTCTTTAAATATAGAAGAAACGAAGAAAACAAGATTTCTGCTCTTAAAACTTTCTCTTTATTCAGAGCACAGTACTCTTGATATGCTGAAAAAGCACAGCACCTGCATGCTGGAGGCATTTTTGAGTCACCATTATAGAGATTTTCCTAAAAAATCTCATGTTTATTTCATATTTTGTTTGTGTTGGAGTAGAAATGAATGTTTTAAATATTGAAGGGGATGTATCCCTTGCGTCCCCCCTGAAATCCGCACCTTCACCGCTGATTTGCCACCACAGTTGGCCAGTAGTGCTAAACTTCTTCTGCCAACATGTTTGCCATTAGTGGCAAACAGTTTATGTTTGCAATAAAAAAGCCTTTCTGGCAGTAATGGCTTCTGGCAGACAGTTGTCGCTGTAGCAATGTTGTCACAAGTTTGCTGCATTTTCATATTTTATGTAGTTTTTGCAGCATTTAAAGATCTCTGTGGTAGTGCAGTAGTTTGCCCTGTTGTCTCACAACAAGAAGGATGTGGATATGAATGTGCCGCTCAGTTGCTCAGTTCGTGTGCCACTGTGGGTTTCCTCCTGCTTCCTCCCACAGTCCAAAGACATGTATAACAGATTAAATGTTGATTCCACATTGGCCATTGGTGTGAATGTGAGCATGAATGGTTGTCTGTCTCTCTGTGACCTCCACTATGTACTGCTGCAAATTTTTCCACAACGAAGTCCAAACGTTGAAAATATGACGTTGCCAAATGTTAACCTTTTTCCAGAAACCTCATGTTTTCATGAGGGTGCTATTAAGCTTTCCAATTAGACAGTTAACTAACATTAACCCTGTGGAGAGAAAACTATAGACCATTTCCCAAGTTGTTCTTGAACAACCTTGTAAAATAGCCTAAAGCGACATGTCTCAGACAAAATGTACGCATCTTATTAACATTAGTTTATAGACACTGAAATGGGTAAGTGGCATTTTTCTTGTATCATACTTTAGAGTAGCTATGTAGCTGTACAGATATTGATAGTGTAGTATAAATCATACAAAAGACAACTGAACTCATTTGGCTATGCAGATGACACCCAGTTATATTCATCTATGAAGCCAGATAATGCCAGGTACTCATACTCCAAGTGTGAAAGCAAAGCAGAAACACACTCACCAGTTCCTCTGGATATCATTGCATTGTCCTCCAATACAGCTATGAGGAAACTTGGAGTTCTGTTTGACCAGAATATGTTCCTTAACACATATTTAAACAAGTCTCTGGGGCGGCCTTCTTTAACCTGTGCAATATTGTCAAAATTATAACATCCCGTCTCAGAGTGATACTGAAAAACCAGTCATTTGTTACTTCTAGGTTGGTCTGTTGGACTAATTATTATCACTATGCCTGATATCACTCTGAAAAACACAAACCAATGGGAGAATCATCTGTATTAGCTTCTGTTCAGTGCTCCCTGTAAAATCAGGAATAGAATTTGAAATCCTTATCCTCATATACAAAGCCCCTAATGACCAAGCTCCATTGCAACCTACAGATGTTATACCACTGTACTATCCCACAAGAGCTTGTGGATCCTACAGTCTTTAAAAGCAAATTGTTAGGTAGAGTCTTCACTTTCAGGCTCCTCTGCTGTTGAATTAGCTCCCAGTTTGGGTTCAGGAGGCAGAAACCTTCTCTACTTATTAGGCTTAGAACTTTTTTTAATAAGGGCCAGTTACTGCTGGCTCATGTGACCCCGCACCATCCATTAGTTATGCTGCTATAGACCCAGACTGCTGGGGGGCTGCCCACGATGCAATGAGCACCTCTCTACTCTCCTCTTGTTTACTTTCCATGGATTTTTATAGTTAATAGTTTCATAGTTAGTGTTTTGTCCTCTTTGTGGCTATATCTGGAGCTACACTTTTCTGACCTGCAGTGACTGGCCTCACCAACTTCTCTGTTGTGCTTTTTACTCTCCCCCTTTAGCTTCATCCCAACTGGTCAGTGCAGATGAGCACCCTCCCTGAGCCTGGCTCTGCAGGGAGTCTTCTGATCCCACTTTGGCCAAAGTGTCACTCAAAGAGCATCAGTGGATTTGATGGGGTGCCTCTCTATAATCTTATATTGTTTAGTCTTGACATTGTCTGTGTACGTTGCGGCCATTCGTTTTCTTATTTTGAGATTTCAAAATAAAAACGAAAAATAATCTGTTTCCCGTTTTTTTCAGTGATAATACAAAATGAAAAATGAAAAACGAAAAACGGGCATAGCCTATTTCATTATCCATTATCCGATTTAATTAGATGTGTTTGTAAATGGAAATTAAAATTAAAATACACACGTGGAAAACTTATTTTTCTATTTCTTGTTTGTTTCAGCTCCGTGACCCGTCTGACTTCTGAAGAGGAGCTAGCGATTTAGCTAAATGGCGGAGCTAGCGAGCAATGCTAGTGCTAAATCGCTACTTTGCTTTCTGGCAAAGCTAAAGTAACAGAAAACCTCCGAACCTCCCCAAAAATGTCCCAAAAATGTCCCAAAAAGCAGCCGAACGCTAGCGATTTAGCACTAGCGGTGGAGCTAGCGGTGGAGCTAACGGTGGAGCTAGTGGCAACACGAGGTCCCTCCAAAGAGGCAAATAAACCCCTACGCTGGTGAAAAGTCCACTGTGAAATTGTGAACAATGTGTTCCAAGCAACATTTGGACCCCACAGTGGGTCTTCATCAGGCCACGGCACACAGCAAGGTCTGCTAACAGTGAGCTAACACTGGAGCTTTAGATACCAGATCCTTCCTCATCAGAAGTCAGACGGGTCACGGAGCCAAAACCAACAGGAAATAGAGAAATAAGTTTTCCACGGGTGTATTTTAATTTCAATTTCCATTTACAAACACATTTAAATAAATCAGATAACGGATAATGGATAATGAATTATGGCCCGTTTTTCATTTTGAATTATCACTGAAAAAAACGGAATATTTTTCGTTTTCATTTCGAGATCTCAAAATAAGAAAACGAATGTACATGGACCCTTGACCTCACTGTTTAAAGTACCCTGACATGACTTTTGTTGTGAATTGGCCCTTATAAATAACTTAATCACACTAAATAACCTACTTGAGAATTTTGAATTAAGCTAGTTAGTGACTATGCTATGGGTTCTTACAAATTCTATTAAGCAGACCTGAATTAAAAATAGTACAGATCATTTTTACAGCTCATGTGAAAACCTGGCGTCAAACATGCTAATTTCACAGAGCAAAACATTCATAAACACAATGTTAAACACATTTCTACTTATTATTTGTTTTTAGGAATGAGTTTTATAGAGGGAATACTGAGCGAACTAGGGGGTGTTACTGGACAGAGTGCATGAAAAAATGTCAACTGAAAAGAAGACTGTTCAATATTCAACAACAACAAAACTATTTGAAGAAAACTCCACAAGGGAAAAGTCATAAAGTGATTACTGGTCGAGAAAATAAAACAGTATTTATTAAGTATTTATAATTAATGAGTATTTAACCGAAAGAAATAGATTGTCACTGCCTTTTGTTTGTTATAAATATAATGTCTGAGTAAGTTATTTTCCCCTACCCTAGTGTCAGTCTGGCTTGGTTTTCCTGCAGGGGAGCAGCCTGGCTGAGGGAAAGTGATGGCAGAGCAGAAGGACCTGGGTTAATCCTCAGCGCCACTGGGAGAGTCTGAAGAGGGGGAGCGCCAGCAAACTGCAGGCCTGCTGTATCTAATGCTGGATGTCAACAACTGGCCCCACGAGCAGCATTCAGCTCTCTACTCCGGTCCACGCACAGCCGCTCGACTCAGGCACCGATCCCAATTATGTCCATGTGAGCATTTCGATCTGTGAGAGTAACAGACAAAGACACACACACACACACACACACACAGAATGAAAAGTATGAAACGTATGTGTGCTGTCCTTAGGGATAGCGCTATATTAGAAAGATGAAAAGACTTCCGTTGCAAATGGGCAATTGCTTTTCGGTTAAACATGTTTGCACAAGCTGACTGATGGAGAAAATATTAAAAAAATTCAAATGGTACGTTGCATCACATTCTCAAGCTGGTAAGAAATGTGAATAAATGTGATAATGTAGGGAAACCCGGGCAGCTAATTAGCAGGAACAACAAAAAAAAAAAAAAAAGCTTGGCAAATGCCACAATTCAATCAATTCACATTTTCAACGGCCCTTTGATGTTCATACTTGACAGTCCTAGTGTGCTTCTCGTGTCATACTCTTTACGAGAACAAACCTATCTGAAATGAAAATGCGCCCGTTTCATTTCGAATGTGATTTGCTTAAAATTCTGTATGCAAATGCAAACAAAAGGATCAGTCACATCCCAAGTGCATAGAAGGTGAAGCCAAAAGCCAAATCCTGGATAACTAAGACAGATATATTGTATTACAGACTCTGTTCTTTTACTTTATCCAAGCGATTTTAGTGTTTGTTTAAAGTTTATATATATATATATATATATGAAGAGGATCCTGGAGTGTTGAGACTGCAATCCTAAAAAGTTTATTTAAGGCTGGGCATGACATTTTAATCCAATACAATTTTTGTCAGATTCAGTGAATCGCTTCTCACACTGCACCAGCTGTCCATTCTGTGTTCGTAGCCAGTCCTGGCTCTGTAACTGGGGAAACTCAGAAAATGTCTCAGACTGATCCAGACAGCACTATTCCAGAGTGTCTTGTGCACATCAATGCTTGTGCACACGGCAGGGGGAAAGAAGGGGCAGGGGAGATAAGGTGAGAAGGGACAGTGGGAGTAAGAGGGATGGTGAATCTGACACAGGCTGGTCTGACTCACTGGGTGGAGATTTTGGGTGTAAGCCATTTCTGCTGCACATTTCACACAGCGTTCTCCTTCCTCTCTGCTATCTATGTCACCATTTGCAAAATCTTCTTCACTACAAGACGCAACAACAACTTCCAAGCAGCACACTAAAAATGGCAAGTTTTGCTAAAGATTAGGACTGAAATAAAACAGGTCTGATTGCTTCTGTCACTGAATTAGCCATTAGCTCTTGCCACCCAGCGCACAGATGTCCCACACTCGTCACTTTTTTGTAGGGGCACTTTCGATGCATTCTGGGCTTCGTTCAGAGAAATAAAAGGAAGCCCCTAAAGAAGAATGACAATGAGGTGCAGTCAGACCATTCTCCAGAACACTGTGGAGACAGGTCTGGCTGTATGAGTGCAGCACATACCATTCATCTATCCATCTGCTATACATCGGTTTATCGTCTGTGAGGAGGCCTGGGGGGTGTCTTTGGACTGTGGGAGGAAGCCGGAGCACCCGGAGAGAATCCACACAGGCACAGGGAGAACATGCAAACTCCACACAGAAAGATCCCAGGCTGAGATTCAAACCCAGGACCTTCTAGTTGTGAAGCGACACTGCTAACCACTGTGCTGACCCTAGGTACTTACCAACTATTTAAATATATATACATATAAATAGATGTTAAACTTTATTCAGAATCAAACTATCCTTTTAAATGTGAGGGAATCTCAATAAAGGTAATTCGGGTATAGTACAATCACAGGTCTGAGCAGAACATGTATTTACAATTCATAATTATACTTTATTATACTCATTTAAAAAAATTAATAACTAATTGAGGTGCAGTGGTTAACATTATCACCTCAGAACAAGAAGGTTGGCTGGGGCCAAGTCTGTTCTCCTAGGGCCTTTGGGTGTTGCAGCTTCCTCCCACAGTCCAAAGACATGCATAGAAGGTAAACTGGGGACTTCAAGTATGAGGAGTTTGTTTCTTTATGTTAATCCTGTGATGGACCAGAAACCTGTCCAGGCTGTACACGGCTGTCTGGATGATAGGCTCCAGCCCTCGTGACTCTACAGGACAGGGCAGATAATGGGGGAGTGGTTTTGGGGTCCAGGGCCCGTATTCACAAAGCATCCTAAGGCTAAAAGTAGCTCTTAGTGACGTCATTCTTAGAAAAATCTTAGAATTTCTCGAATTCTAAGATTTTTCTTAGAATTTTCCCTTGGTAAGATAAAAGTTATTCACAAAGCGTCTTAGGCCTTAAGAGAGCTCCTAAGGTGAGAAACTGTTAGGAGTAGGGAGGAGGACTTTTAAGAAGCCTAAGAGTGTCTTAAACAAACAAGATGGCAGAAAAACCGAGAGGAAGGAGAGATATTCTCTGTACATTAAAAGAAGTTAAATGACAGCGATTTAATAACACGCTATCAGCTCGATGGTGCAGAAATAATGTTTGTGGTTGACCTCATCAGGGATGAGTTTATTGTCCCACTCAGCGCAGTAACGTAATAAGTCCTGGGAAGAAAGTCATCGCAACATTGTGATACCTGGCCACAGGTAAAATGCACCAGTGTAGCAGTGATGACTTGGGTCTGTGACAACCCTCTGTCAGTAGAGAGACCAGTCAGACTATTACAGTCTTTCACAGCCTCGTATCGTTGCACAATTTATTAATTTCAATCTCCGCTCTCACTTGGGATTACAGCTCGTACCAGCGCTTCTCACAGCAACCACAGGACCTGCTGACAGCCGAGTCTGTGTCCACCATTAATATCAAACACATGAAGTAGTAAAATTACCAGCATGGACAGTAAACATAACAATAAGCAAATCAATATAATCGGCATCTTAATGAGGTACTTTCAAACATTTGAAGCTGTGTCACAACTAATTTAATTTTGCCGAGTTTCATCATCCTGGCATAAAATTAATGTCAAGATTACATATTTCTTAATACAGTCCAAGTTATATGATCGGTTGGTTTTACTGTTCATTCATTAGGAGGAGCGCAGAGCGCATTTTTCTTTTGTCTTTCCCCCTTTTTGTACCAACCAATCACAGCCTTTAGAAGACTGCGTCATACCTAGCAATGGGGTCAACCACACCTCCTCACTAAGATAAAAGTTTGTGTGCCCTCCTTGCTCAGAGTTGCTCTCAGAAACTTCCTGAATCACTCTTAAGCTAAGATTCCTTGCTAGGAATTTTTAGGCTAAGTTAGGAGCTCTCTTAGAAAATTCTAAGACGCTTAGTGAATACGGGCCCAGGTTTTTAATAACAACCAAAACTAGGATTGGGTCAGACCCTCTTTTGCTTTCAGAACTGCCTGAATTCTTCTAGATTCAACAAGGTGCTGGAAAAAGTCTGATAGCATCACGCACTTGCTGCAGATTTATCAGCTGCACATCCATGATGCCAGTCTCATGTTCCACCACAACCCAAAGGAGCTCTATTGAACTGAGATCAGGTGACTGTG
The DNA here is from genome assembly GCA_024666655.1 of Dascyllus trimaculatus. Taxonomy (NCBI): domain Eukaryota; kingdom Metazoa; phylum Chordata; class Actinopteri; family Pomacentridae; genus Dascyllus; species Dascyllus trimaculatus. Next base: position 29,610,434 of record CM045456.1, on the reverse strand, counting down.
GAGGCCTCTGGAGTACAGTGAATTCATTGTCATGTTCAAGAAACCAGTTTGAGATGATTTGAGCTTTGTGACATGGTGCATTTCCCTGCTGCAAGTAGCCATCAGAAGATGCTCGGGTGGATGCGGCGTTTAAATGATGTTTAATTGCTAATAAGGGGCCCAAAGTGTGCCAAGAAGATATCCTCCACAGCATTAAACCTCCATCAGCCTGAACCACTGATACAAGGCAGGATACTTGTATGCTTCATGTTCTTAACAACAAATTCTGACCCCATACTTCCCTAAAAAATAATTACTAAAGTCACAGAGAAAACTGACATATTTTCAGTTAAAAAACAGGCCGAAACTCTAAATAAGGTTCACATCAAAAACAGTATTTTTACAAATGCAATCCATGAAATCACAAAGACTTATTACATTTAAATCAGCTAAAAATACCCTTATTTTATACTTTTTAAATGTTATTGTATTTCACAGTTTTTTAACATATTTTTTATGACACCTTTGGATTTTTTATGGATTTTAAATCTTTTTAATTTTTATCTTTGTCTTTAATTTTTTTTGTTTATTCCACTGTAGATCAGTAGGTAGTTAACAAGCATAGACGGATGATGTGACTGTGCCATGTGTCGTATTTAATTAGTATGAGCAACATTAGAAGAGAATTGTACATGAGTGACAGGCTTTATGAAGGAAATCCTTCATCTATAAATGTATGTAATGTAAATATATGTGTGTTTATTCCTCCTCTATGGTTTCTGTTCACTTTAAGCAACCATCAAACTGACATATGTCTAAAAACTGCTACAATTCATATGTATGATGCCAAAGTGCTTGTTGCATAGTGTCAAATAAAGGCCATTCGTTCAATTCAAAACCACCTGGTTTCATGTTTAACATAAGGAAAGAGGTAAATATGACTAAGAATTCATTCAAATTCTGACAGTTCTTCCCTCCGTCTTTGTCAATCCAAGCTTTGATATTTTAGTAAAGGATTTAGATTGAGCAGTTATCTGGAAGAGTTGGTCTTTACAGTGATGATTTGGTACATACTACAAAATGATAATCTGTCTTTTAATGCTAGAATTGTTTTGATTTAAATTTGAAAGAAAACAGAACTTTGGTGCATCACGTGATGTCATCAGGGACTGTGAAAGTCGGTAAATAGGGAGCAGAGACACAGGTAGATCATTCCGTTCCATCTCAGTTGAGTGACGTGAATCCTACACAACAGAAAGACAAGAGTATCGTGAAGCCTTGACAACAGAAAGACGAGAGTATCGTGAAGCCTTGACAACAGAAAGACAAAACTGAAACCTGAAGTTACGACAATGGAGAACGTACATGGAAGCAAAAGAGGACAATATCCTAAACCCACTCAGGGGCGTCACTATTGGCAGCGTCCCGGATTTCAACCAGCGGGTGGACAGTATAACACTGGACACCCTGAAGGACCTGTTCATCACAGGGGTCCAAGGTTTCACCCAGCACATGAAAGGTTTCACTACAATGAACAAACTGTGGAGCATCAGGGTTATCAGAGAAAGCCCTACAATCCCTCCCACGATGAGCAAACCATTCAGCACCTGATAGAGGAGACTAAAAATATCAGAATGCAAATAGGAGATGCCAAGAGGAGGCAGAACCTGTATTACACCAGGATGATTGCTGCTCATGACAGGGCCGCGCAATACGAGAACGAGCTGGAGCTGCTTCGTGAGAAATTTGCAGAACGTGGTGCTAAAGAAAGTACTAGTCAGATGGAGGAGGGTCGCAATGACACTCACGAGTCCAAATCTGACCCCGATACGCTCCAGGAGCAGCCCCTGAAGGCTCAGAAAGAGCCAGAGGAGCAGGCTGCCAAACATGAGGAGGAAGGAGACGGACTCGGCACAGAAACTGTGCAGCATAAAGCCCAGGCCATGAAGCAGCATGACAAGAACGATACAAGTGAACAGCCAAAAGAAGAGAAGACTGTATCACAGGCTGTTGAGGAACAGTGCAATATTGTATACACTGATTGGCCTGTTCAACGCATGGGTCCAAGGTGTCCCCCAGCACATGAAAACTTTTACAACAATGGACAAACTGTGGGGCACTGGGGTTATCCGAGAAAGCCCCATCATCCCTCCCAGAACCGGCAATACATTCAGCATCTGATGTGGGAGAACCACAATGCCAAAGCTGAACTGAGTGCCTGCCTTAGGAAGCAGAATCACTATTACTACAAAATGAAGGCTGTGAACGAAACGGCCTGGCAGTACAAGACCCAGCTGGACCTGCTTCGTAAGCACTATGCAGAATGTACTGCAAAAGACAACGCCAGTCAGATGGAGGAAGGTCGTAGTGACACTAACGAGCCCAAATCTGAGCAACGTGACAAAAATGCTTCAGAAACAGAAGAGGCAAAAGTCATGTCAGGCGAGTTGGAGATCCAACACTGCAAGATGCCACAAGACCTCGATGAGGTCCAGGAGCAGCCCCTGAAGGCTCAGAAGGAAACAGAAGAGCAGGCTGCCAAACATGAGGAGGAAGGAGACGGACTCTGCAAAGAAAATGAGCAGCTTAAAGTCCGGCTCATGGAGCAGCACGACGATACCATCCATACAAGTGAACAGCCAATAGAAGTGGAGACTGTGCTGCCTCAGGAGGCTGTTGACAAAACAGAGCAAGAATCCATCACAAAAGTCATGTCAGGTGAGTTGGAGATCCAACATTGTGAGATGCAACAGGACCTCCATGAGCTCCAGGAGCAGCCCCTAAAGGCTGCCGAACATGAGGAAGAGGGAGACGGACTCGGCAAAGAAACTGAGCAGCTTAAAGCCCAGCCCATGGAGCAGCACAGCGATGCCAACAACAAAAGTGAACAGCCAATACAAGTGGAGGCTGTGTCACCTCAGGAGGCTGTTGACGAAACAGAGAAAGAATCCATCACGGTGACCAAGATGGACGAGCCTGAAACCACAGAAATGCCTGAGAAAAAGACAGAGGCGAAGAAGAAGAAGAAGTGTTGGCTGCGGAGGGTGTTCAGCAAATCTGGAGCTGTTGATAACCCAAAACAGAAAGAGTCCATCACAAAGACCGAGATGGACAAAACTGAGATCGAAGAAATGCCTCAGGTAGAGGAAAAAGCAAAGAAAAAGAAGAAGAAGTGTTGGCTGCGGAGGGTGTTCAGCAAATCTAAAACTGTTGACGAACCAAAGCAGAAAGAGTCCATCACAAAGACCGAAATGGACAAGCCTGAGATCAAAGAAATGCCTAAGCTGGAGGAAGAGACAAAGGCAAAGAAGAAGTGTTGGCTGCGGAGGGTGTTCAGCAAATCTAAAACTGTTAATAACCCAAAACAGAAAGAGTCCATCACAAATCAGATGGACAAACCTGAGATCGAAGAAATGCCTCAGGTAGAGGAAAAAGCAAAGACAAAGAAGAAGAAGTGTTGGCTGCGGAGGGTGTTCAGTAAATCTGAATAATTTCAATCGTGTCTGCAGTCTGGGAAAAAAAGAAAAAAAAAAGAAAAATTGAGGACAGCCAAGATGAGACTGAGTCACCTCAGTAGACTGCTGACATACAAAATGCAGCAAAAAAAAAAAAAAAAAGATTAAGGAGGCTGCAACCCAAAACACAAAACAAATTTATCAAGAGAAGAAGAGGTGTTGGCAGGATTTAAAAAAATGAAAGAGGCTGCAACACAAAACCCAGAAAAAATAAGTTCAAGAGAACAGGCAACAATTTAATTCGGTTTCTGCAGCAAAAGCACTTTGGTTAGCAAATTTTAACCAAGATGCAACCAGCACCTAAATGTTCAGTAAAGTGTAATTCGGTTCAAAAAAATTCAAATTCAAAAAAAAAAAAAAAAAAAAAAAAAAAATCCCCCCCGATGAATCGCCACCTTATCGTGGTGGAGGGGTTTGAGTGTCTCTGTGACCCTGGAAGCCATGTTGTCCGGGTCGGTAGCCCCTGGTAGGGTCTCCCAAGGCAAAGTGTTCCCAGGAAAGAGACCAGACGAAGAGCGATTCAAAATACCTTGATAAAAGCAGATAAAGACTGTACTGTACTGTGTACATGTGTATATGTAGAGAAGTTTTATTTCAGTTGTGATAGTTCAAATGTGTAGAAAAAGGTTCACATGTTAACAGCTTTACTGGAGAGAAAATAAATGTTGTTTTAGATCTCAAATGAAATACATTGTGTTACATTTGATACTATTTATTTCAACATTTACTTTCCTGTATTTCACTACATTTTTTGATATGTTGGTTGATGCTAGAGGTCAGAGAAGTCCACAAAATAGGTGTGTATGAATACAATTTAGAAACTTAAGCTTTTCTTTTTGATTTTCTTTGCATTTAAGAATCCAATATTGCATTTTCAACTCCACTACATGTATTTGATGACTGCAGTTAATTAGACTATTTTAAGAGGCCTGTCACTAATGTCCAAAACCCTTGTATGAGATTTCACGTTAAATGAAATTACTGAGTGTCTGCTGACACTGGTTAAATCTGATGTTTACAGACAAACACACACACACACACACACACAAAGTTTTCGCACCGACCTTTGACCTTTGGTGTCCCCCCTGTGACCCAGAAATGTATTTTAGCATTTCATCTGAAGATGTTCAGGTGTATCCTGACTGCATCCTGTGCACAAGTAAATGTGATATTACAATAAAACATCTAAAATAGTATTTTAAAAGATTCTCAGGTCTATCTTTGAAATTAATAACACTGTGGAGTTTTAACTAAAATATTTATATTAGTCAGGTTAAGTTAATTTATAATGTTGTGTATGTAGCTTCATTATTTGTGATGATAATATAATTTATTATGTGTTATAGTCAAGTAAAGAGGTATTTCATATCATTTTTGCAGGGTTTAATCCCTGATATGTGAATTACTCAGGTGTATTAACACTGTAGGGTCCTAACTGTGTAGGATCAACCAGTCATAAATTCATCTTTAAGACAGAGAAAGAGCAAGTTCCATCCATGTTCAACATTAAAGCAAGACACCTTCCAGATCTGTCAGGATGTTGTAAAGTTTGTGTTATCAGGAGAAGGCCTCAAGAAAGCAGACCTTCAGAGGATTTATAACACAGATGTCCATACATCCGGGATGCATTATTGGGCCCAGCTTAGCCAAGTGACTGGCTCAAACTCCCAGTCTCTATCAACTGCTGCACTTTTCAGTAACTTCATTGTGATCAATTTATACCATGCTTTCTTTAAATCTTTTATTGTACTTGTTTATGTGTCAACTTAAAAGCTTATCATGTATATATATGTATATATACACGTGAACATGAGTAACTTTCAGTCACTGAAACTTGGTGCATCTTTCTACACACTCTCTCTCTCTCTCTCTTTTTACAGTTTAAACCTGTTATTTTTTTAAACAGTTTACTGGAAAAAATGTATATTAGGAGTTAGAAAAACTGTAAATCCATTAACAACATACGGTATATCAACAGTTATTTCACAGATTTTAAGATGCAACAAAATTAAGTAATAGTAAATGGATGAGATGCAATGAAATGAAAATAATCAAGGAAGTACAAACCCAGGAAAGGCAATAGTTGAGATTAGAATCTTGTTTTGGACCTTTAGAATCATATATCACGCATTTGATTATGTTGCCAAGCAACAGAGACTCCACCTACGAGTCCATATAGAGAACAGCTATTGCTGTTTTAGTGTCTATTTGCTGGAATTATTAAATTAGTATAATCTTAAAACTAACAATAATGATTTAACAAAACCAAAATTTATTGCAGTAACAGTTGTGGACATTGACCAATTCAACTGATCACTGTGCAAAGTGCAACTTCTGCCCAGTGGCTGTATCCTCTGCAATATTTAATTAGCCTGTGCAATATTTAATTATAACATGCAATATTACTTCACTACTGTAGTGTCATTGTCAGTATTGCTTCTCACTCACACTCACTGTCACCCTCTCCCCCTCCTCCTTCCACTAAGCTCTCTCCTGTGCTCTCTTCCACGGCTGCAACTTGTTTTTAATCAATCAGCAGAGATGCTGGACAGCTGCAGCGCATCACACCAGTGATCATCTCAACCATAAGAACTGGTTCTCCACTCCACTCGCTGCCAGATCGTTGTTTTCAGCTCATTCAGTCAGTGGTCGGCTCCTGCACATTCTGGGGTGTGTTTTTGTACCGAGTGTGTGTGTGTTTTGTCCGGAGGAGGAATTGGACCCTCCTGCTTGCCCCAGTTCTGCCGGCCCCCCGCCGGATCTCCGGACCTTCCCCCCTCTCTCTCCCGAAGAGGATCGGTCCCCTCCAGGCTCCTTCCCAGGACGCCGCCGCCAGCTGGCAGCTTAGAGAGTGTCTCGCCGGACCGCCGATCTCCGGGAGCCTGCCGGCCCCAGCCCACCCCACAGTAGTGAGTCTAGTTAGTTATCTTCCCCCTTACCTTCTTAGTTAGCCTGGCACTGTTAATTCGGCGTTCCGTTCAGTATTAATTTTAGTTACTCTTTAGTTTAGCCCGGCTTAGTTTTCAGTCCTGTTTTGATTCTGTTTATTGTTAAACAAGGACTCTTGAGTTTTTCAGTATAGTTTGTCATTTCTATGGATTGTGGAAGGAGGGTCAAGATGCCCCCCTTAAGAAGGTGTATCTGGCTTTGGCGCACAATGAAGCAGCTAGAAAGCCTTGGCTCCAGGCCACCTTGCTGGTGTTCATCCAGGATGTTATCAACATTTCTGTGGTGGAGCCTTCGGCTTCCCTGCCCACCCCAGAGAGAGCCAGCTCTCAACTAGCTAGTACCTGGCTCACACCTTATTCAGTTCGAGTGGGGGGGATGAGCCTGCAACCAGCCACACCACCACCATATAGCCTGCCTGACTCTTCTGCCCCTCTTTTGGATAACCCCAACCCTGGCACCATTCCACCTACACCACCATCCCAGTCACCGCCCACCTCTGTATCCTCCAGCACACTGTCAAAATGGGGCAAAAGGGACTGCTAGTGTGGGGAAAGAAAGGGGAGAGACTTTCTGCATTGCTTTATAGCAATAAAAAATATTTTTAAACAAAACAGTCTTTTTACTCATTTTGAGTCCCTCACAAACCCTTTAATAGAGACAAACTGATAAACTTTCTTTCTCTCAGAACATTTGTTCTTCTATCTCAAAAAAAGTCAAACATTGCAAAGACATACAGTATGCACAGGCCACTCTTGATGTTTATGCATTGACTCAAATATGACAGCTATCAGTGATTTTGTGACAAACTTTCCAGTAGGGCAGCACAATTACTTGAAAAATACTTGAAATTACAACATGGCCAAGTACAAAATTCAATAGCAAGAAGCTGCAATTATTTGAAAAAGTCAAATTTGTCACAAGATGGTATTACAAGGAAATACTATAGTGCTGCAGAGATGTGTACAAATGTTCTTCTGATTTAACAAATGAATAATCCTCACAAATTAGAAAAGCTGCCAAAAAAGAAAAAAATAATTGCAATCTGAGTTTTGACTCATATGGGAGCAGCATATACCAACAACAAACAAACCAGCAAAAATCTTTTGCCTGAACATTTTTTTCAGAAAAACATGTTTTTACATATGACAACTAAAACTGTACACACAACAAAAATGTATGGCTTGTTAAGTGCTGCTCTCCATTCTGTGATAGACTGTCCAGAGGCTGGACAGTACCACCTTCCTTTGAGCTGAGAATGGCCCGTGATTTTGCTTTTGGACTCTCCACATGTTTTGCATTGATAATGGTAGTTTTCCCTGCACTGCTGCTTTTTTGGTTGCTGGCCCCTTACCACACACTCTTGGTCCTCCTGTGCTGCCTTCTTCTGTCTCCATATTCAGTGCCGATTCATGGGGATTGGTGACTGATGTGATGACAAAGTTGCCATGGGTGTTGATACTGGAGATGGTAACATCGTGTACTAATGGTAAGAGGCTGGAGGATAATATTGCTGGGGGGGAGGCAGAGGCGAGCCACAGCTAGAGTATGGAGCTGGTGGAGGTCGACTCTGCTCACAGGAGGACCAGCTGGGTGATGGGGACGTACCTGCTCTGACACTGTGATGCTGGCGAATTACTGCCTCACCCTCACAATTCTCTGGCTCTTTGATGTCCATTAAAACGTGTTTGTGTGCAGGAGGTACAGAGGGGATAGCTCTTGCTTTTGGCAGTGAGTCTTCTGCCACAGAGACCGACCTAGGAAGCTCTACTCCTTTCAGCAAAGACTCCTGGTCTGTTCCTAGAAAAGAAAAAACAAAAAGAACAACAAAAGAACGCATTAACAAACACTTACTATTGCAAGAAAGCACACTTGGAAAGGTTTAAACTAAGCCTAACCCTTTTTTGTTAAATAGAGTTATGTTAAATTAATATATATGTGTGTTATGTGCTGTTGTTCAAGTGAAAGTAGCAAGCAAAAAAGTATCTCACCATGCAGATACTGTTGTGTTACTGATGGTGACTAGCACCAGGTTGGTCTGGTCGTGTCTCACCCGGCTATCCTCAAGCAGTTGCTTAATGTGACAGTACGTCTGTACCATTGACTGTGGGATGGGCCAGATTTTACCCTTGCAGTCTTTTGGCCTATTTCTTGCCTACTGATACTCCTTAAGAAGTCTGAGGTAAACACACTCGGAAATTCTGTTTGTCTGGTCTCTGGGCAGCCTGGCCATGCGTCATGAACAATCTATGAATAAAGGAACACACAATCGATATCATGCTACAGTTTAAGTCACATATTTGATCAGTGAGTTGCTATGTTTCATGATAAGACACCTTAACCTAACTTAAAGTAACTCTTGTAGAAACTATTGTTTCGTGTGATTGCTCCCCACCACAGGAACGCAACACCACTGATATAAATATAAACCTCTGGTCTGTAACAATTTGTTGGACTTAGCGGGTGCTATCTTATTATTGTGCAGTTGATGTTGACAAGGTACTCTGCCAGGTTGTTAACTGCCTCCCATCCTGGAACACCTCTTGCATCACATTGACTATCCTGAAGACATTAAAAACAAACCAGTGACAAACAATAAAAACAACCATTAATTAAACATGAAAAGTCAGAAAAAATTATCACTCATTGGTCACATTACCTGAGAATAAGTGTTGGGTCCACTAGATGAATTTTCCCCAGTAAGGACACTTCTGACTGGACTATCAGGACTGTGAGAGACACTACTTGCATCACAAGTAGTAACCTTGGAATATGAGAGAAGAGAAACATTTGAGAATAAGTAATTGTAAATATTATAAAATAGCTTCTGTACAAGATTAATTGGTATATGGGTATGCATTGATGACACTGACCTATAGCAGTTAAACACCTCATTCATAGCATGTTCACATCAATATTTGTTCTTGCATAATTTCAGTGAATGATGATCAAGTAATGGACAGATTACCTGACATGATGAGTGAGATAAGTCATCATGGAGAAAAGGACTGTGAGGAGGTGAAATGCTCAAGTCATCTTCACACTGGGAGGCATCAGGTGGGCTGTCACTGAGAATGTCTGCTGCATCACTTACTGTGACATCAAGACACTCTTTCTCCTGAACTTCGATCAGCAGATCTGGCAGAATGATACCAAGTTCACAGTGTCGTTGTGGACCCAGCAGGTCTCCTCTGTCAGACTGGGCCAGCAAGTACTCCACAGCGATACGCTTATCTGCCAACAAGAATCATTGGAATAAAACTTTACTACTGTGACTGACAATAAAATTCAGAAGAATGGACAAGTTTTCTCTGAATTGGCTGAGAAGAGAGAGAACAAGGTATTTGATGAATGGTGTCTACTGGAATATCTTACCAGTAGGTCTTCCGGGTGGAATGAATTCTGGCAGGAATGCACGGCCGAGGACTCTGTTGCTGAGCGCATTTATGATGGACATCATCGTAGATCCTACTATGTGATGCGCCACTCACATCCACAGCTTCAAGGGCTTGGTTCATGTTCCATCTGGATCCACCCTCAAGCATGTACATCTGAGTATGCATGGCATTACATTTCCATCCTTGAAAAAACAAAAAGTTTGGGTAAATATTGAAGTATCAGCTGCATCAGCAGCATATATGTGTGTCCAGTGATCGGGTCGCCGAGGCCCCCGCTGTCGACTGCCGCCCGATCCACATTGCACCCGGCCCCTAAGATTCCCTCTGCGGGTGGTGGCTCCGTAGGAGGTCGGGCCCACGTCCTCCATTCGGGCTGGGCCCAGCCAAGCCCTGTGGGAAAAGGCCTGGCCACCAGGCGCTCCCATACGAGCCCCGAACCCAGGCCTGGCTCCAGGGTGGGGCCCCAGCTGCGCCATGCCAGGCGACGTCACGGTCCTTGTTTTTGTTGTCTTCATAAGGGCTTCTTGAACTGCTTTTAGTCTGACCCGTCACCTAGGACCTGTTTGCCTTGAGTGACCCTACCAGGGGCATAAAGCCCCCAACAACATGGGTCCCAGGATCATTCAGGCACTCAAACTCCCACACCACGATAAGGTAGCAGTTCCAGGGGCAGAGCATATATGTGCAATACTCTAAACCTTGAGGCCAAGTGTAAAATGATGGTCTTATTACTGTAATTCAGTATAACAGCAGTAAAAGATAAAAAACATGTAAAAGATATAATTTCTACTTACCTGGGATGAAGGTGCACTGGTGGCGATGAAACCTTTCCAGAGAAGATGACCCTCTGCCACATCTATAGACATCTAGGACCTTGTGCCCCTTTTGTAACCCAGAGCTGAGTTTGGTGTACAGTTCAACACCAGGTGGATCTTGGATGCATTTCAAGTGCTTTTGTTGAACCTTCCACACATGTGTCATGCTCTCAGGGTTGATAAGGCGTAAATCTGTGGTGTCACTCAGTTCCCACATGGACTTCAGCAATCCTTGGATCAAGCCATGGGTTTCTTCAGTTCCGTGAGTAGTTCTTCTGCAATGCTTGGCAAGTTCACCAGAGCTGATGTTGGCCAGCACTTAGACATCTGAAAGAGGATGACCAGCATTGTTCTTCTTAAGCTCTGACCTCTTCGCTTCCTTGAGACGACAGAAGTCATCCTTGTCCCACTCATAAATGCAGCTGGACAGCTTTGAGCAGAAAGTCCCATAGATAGGATGATGTTCTGTTGTGAGACCAGTGGTGAATCGTCTCATGAAGTGGAAAATATTAAGCCTCACTTTGGTCTTCCATGGTCGAAACCAGACAAGAACTGAGGGTGTACCTGTACAAATGCACAACAAGAAATAAATTTGATTGACTTACCACCCAGGATAAAATACGATATCTAGACAGAAAATTGATTGGGGGCAAGCTATTATATTAAGTGCCTCATTCAAACAACTTAAAATTTAGAAAAAAAAACAAACAAACCCATTACTACAAAAACATTGTGAGGGTCACACACCTGTCTCGCTACAGCAATCTCTGTCAACATAAATGACATCTGGCTCTGGCTCTCCAGCATCCCGGTAACGCTTGACAATGCCTTGGCACAAGTCTTCTAGGACAGCTCCTTCACCAGTGGTTAGCACACAGTTTAGTACTTGCCCATAGTCATTACTGACGTTTGTCATCCAAGTAGCTGTGTCTGCAATGCCACCGGCGAGTTTCTGTGTGATCTATTTAAAAACAAAACAACATCACGACACAGTCATTATGAGTAATAATTAGACTTACCAATCTGTCAAAGGTTAACAAAGACTTCCTTGTACCTTTTTTGTGGAGTCGAGCTTTAAAATCCTGCCATATGTTGAGGTTATAACACCCTTCATTTCATCCAGATGACCCAAAATCTCATTGGCGTGGACGGTCTCAAACCCTTTTGTCCCCTACTGTAAGCAGTAGGGGACAAAAGGGGGGTGGCTGTGGATAGACTGCTTTGTCATATTGGATTAAAGCACTCCTCTTTTAGTGAAGTTCACAGTCAGACAGGTATTCAATAACATGCTTTGCCCATTCCTCACTGTGAACCTCCTCCAATGCTTGATGCAGATAACTGGAACTGTTTCCAACAGTGCCTGGTTTGAGCATGGAGACACACTTCCTATCCAGAGCCAGCTGTGTGGTGAGGACAGCAGGGAACTTGTTTCTGTGTGATGGATCCAACTGTCTGAATACTTCAGTACTCCCAAGGACAAACGGGAATCATGCACTTGCTGCACCGAGGATATTCCCCACCAGTCAAGTAGTACCTAGAGTCGACATCAATGACTTCCCGTACTTTTGTATATATGCCAGAGTGGTGCATCTTAGTGTTGCACTGATGGCACTTCAGTGGAATACCCAACATCCGCACCGGTGCCCAAATAAACATCCGCTGCCTAAAGTATTTCATGGGATCAGGTGGTGCAGTTGTTGGTTTTGATGGATTTGGTGGATGGAACCAGTTTTGAGAAAAATGTTGCCTCACATTAGTTGCCTCAACATGCACTCCAGTTATGTACTAAACATACATATAACATCAGCAATCCGTGGTGGAAAAAGGATTCAAAACCTTTACATAAGTAAAAGTAACCATGCATAAATGTAAAAACACTTCATCACAAGTAAGTATCTTACATTCATTTTTTTCTTTAGTTAGAGTATCTCCAGTAACGTATCAGTTAGCAAAATTGTAGTCTGTGGGGAAGTTCGTATTAACTACAGAGTGTGCTGTGCAGGGAGTTTGAAGGTTAACAGATATTTTCAATGAAGTAAAAAACACTGTGTTTCCCCCTAAAATTAACCTGATTAGAAGTAGTAATTAAAAAAACAGAGAAGAAAAAGGCTACAGTTTTCCCTAAAGCAGTTTTGTCTTTCAGGGAATTTCAGTGTGAAGGCTTGAGAATGATAATTTGGAGTGACAAGTGTTTTAGAGCCACCAGTACTCAGTCACGATGACCACAACTTTCTCAGATCACTGGCCATGCTCCAGCTTCATGTCCACACTTGGAGTTTCTAGCTGCAGGGACAGACAAGACCCCAACAACAAACTCAACTAGCTCCTGTGTCCAAAGTTATCAAGACTTTAATATGTGACTGATGTACAACTTGTACTTAAACTGCACCACAATCTTTCCCACTTCCTGAACAGTATGTCAGATGTGAGCCGTAACTCATGTTGGCAAATGCAAGAATTCTGTGACAAAACAGTTCCAACAATGATGCTATTCACATATAGTAAGCAAATATGTGAAATGTATGAATCAGAGGACATCACAGGACAGCTGAAGAGTTCTCCCTGTGTATTAGTGGATGTCATCCTGGTGCTCCGTCGCCTCCAACAATTCAAAGGCCTGCAGTGACAGCTCTAAATCTTCTTTAGGTGTGAATTAGAATGGTTGTCTGTCTCTGTGTGTCAGCTCTGTGATAGACTGCAATGGTCTGGTAGCTTGCAATGCAGAAAAAGGTAGCAGTAGTGCACAGATGGGCAGGTAGACAGAACGATGTGAGCACACAACAATCAGACCAGTTTGATTTGATTAATGATTTGGATAGTTTTATAGCCATATTGGAGACAGTTCCTAAATATTGGGTATGAAAGTGGCATAATGGAGTTGTGGAAGGTCATGTTATCTTCAATGTTACAATTCTAATAGTATTAAATAGTGTCATCTACATTGCATTAGCACAAAGTAATAGCAGTCAGAATGTGTATCATTGTATTTGACAATCAGAGATGTGTTGCATCAAAATAATTTAAGTTTCTACCAAGTTTTTTGAATAAAGTAATGCATCTAAGATACAGTATAATGTGACTGCTTCATGTCTGGATCAGGTCGTCCACGGTAACCATGTGTTCAAACACCACTTGTCCTAAAAGTGCGGTGCATACACTGCATTGATTATAAGAGAATTTTGTCTCTTCCTCTCAAGCTTTTCCTTGCTAATGCTACTTGATGAGGCTTGGCAGATGCATCAAGGAAATGTAACCTCAAAATAGATCCCACAGCGGCAGAACGGCTTTTCATCTCGTTGAAAGGACATGGGAGGAGGGGGAAGGGCAGACAGAGTTTAAGAGAGGAGGGGAGAGATTTATTTATTTACTTCATTAGTCATGTTGTTGGAGCCTGTGACAGGTAGCAAATGAGGGATCGAGTGCAGTATTGACAGCATGCATACATAAGTCCCATCAGGGTACTTTCAGAGCAAATACAAGAAACATATTAAAAGGAAACGAGGGTGCAGCCCCGGGCGAATACATGATTCATAGTTATTACTGAAGCATGTACCGTCAAGTATTTTGCAGCTGTAAGTAAGGATAAGTACAAAGTTCAAAAGTCTGCAGCCATAAATTTCCATATTTCCTTGAGATTTTTTTTTTATCTTTTTGTCATTTTGTTTTTGTCTGGTATTGTATCTGTAGTTATTATCATTTATCTAAATGATCTCATCTCTTGAAAATGTTTCCTCCTCACACTTTATGTGCGCTTATTAGTTTTCTGCCTTCCGCTGGAAAGAACTGATTCAGACTGCAGGGAGTGGCAGTTATTATTTGTAGCTTATCGTGAGATTACTCGCTGTATCTGTGTCAGATCCAGCCATCGGATGTCTTGTTTGATTTAATAAAAGATAGTCCTCGCAGGCGAGCAAGTCCACACTGCTCAATGGAGTAATGTGTCTTCCTGACCACCGGCACCCTCTCGAGAAAGGCGTTATTGATATACGACAAGCCTGAGAGCTCTCTATGCAATATAGGATTTTTGTTCCACAGTAAGGTTGACCATGAAGCTAGGGGTAGGAATATGTTTGATTGATTTGCTTTGCATAAAGGTTTTTTTCTACAGCAACACAAGAGAAAGGTATTAATCAAAAAGGGCAAACTGACATGATCCAGATACATCGACGCATCAATACTCCAAAATAGTAGTTTTCTGCTTTTGAAAAACACATTAACTTCAAGTTCATCACTCACTGTCTTTAAATGTACAGCATTTACTAATGCTGTCATTCAGTCATTCTGACAGGCACCTGTAGCAGTCAGCCGCTGCTCTGACTCAGGCAAACATGGTGAAGAAAAGAGCAGCTCCAGAGACAGAGAGACAGATTTTAAACTTTCTGTTGTTGGAGGCCAAAGCAAAGCTACAAGTAGAGTAAATATTGGAATCAAATTAAGTGGCCAGACACACAATTACCAGTGGATGCTAATATCACCCTGAGTTTGCTGCACAACCGTTAATAGTCAGAATGAATCACTGTTGTCTTTTCAGCTTGTTCCCTGCCTACAATCCTGTCCTCTATAAATGATGTTCTATATAACTGAACTGCATTCTCATTCACATTTTGAAAGAAATGTATTGTCCCCCCAAAAGGTAAGGCTGTGATGTAGTGGAAAAGTCTTCAAGTTAAAGGAGCCACAAAAGGAGGTAGGAGGGAGGATGAAATGCTGGGCTTAGTGCACTGCTGGATGAAGTCACAGAGGGCAGAGCAAAACAGTAAATAACGGTAATAACACTAATGTTTTCAGAACTTCTAGAAGGACTGCATCACTAAAGGCCGGCACACACTACAGGATAATCGGGCCGATTTTTGTCCCCATCTCCTCCTTACCATCAAAGCTGGCAAAGGCCCGATTGTCGGATGTGTGCAAACAACATGGTGTCTGATGTTCCTGTAGAGTGGGGCGTGTTAAGAGTGATTTTGTCAGTTCCGATCCACTCAGAAGGTTTCGGAAGGAGAGATCGTAGATAATGAACATGTTTAATATTTGCGACTAGAAACCCTGTAGTGTGTGGGGGTTTCCTCTGAGAGGAGCCGAGCACGCTCAGTGTGTGATGTCACTTGTACCAGATTTAAGCCAATCAAAACGCGAGCTGAGTCAGCTGACTGATGGAAGTGGAAGTAAAAACAAACAAGTAGAGTTACCGTCGCTAAAAATTTAATCAGATTAATCATGATGATGGATTAATCTGCACTAACTAACAATTTTGACAGCCCTAAAAAATCTCTTCCCCTCGGCTCAGAGATCCAGATGGTCTGACGGAGAAACAGCTTCAATTCTAGTAACGCGCCACATTTTTGGCAGTAACGGTAACGGCGTTATAATGATGGGAAGAGTGATCTATTAGATTACTGGTTACTAAAAAAGGAACGCCGTTAGTAACATCCTTATTTTTAGTGCCGTTATTCCCATCATATATCGTCATCATTTATCATATCATATTCCCGCGTTTGACTACGCGAGATTCGGAATTCTGAGCGTGAAGAACCTGATAGTCTGCTGAAGAATCGGTTTAGATCTTATAGTGTGGTGGCTCTGTAGTGAACACCACACACTATAAGATCAGAAGAGAGAAATCTTGTGCGATCTGTGTTTTGTTATCTTCAAGTGTGTGGTCTCTAAATCTGTGAAGTTTTGAAACATCCTGTAGTGTGTGCCAACCTTTAGTTTATAAAATGTTTTGTATGAAAAGTAGTTGTCATAGGTAGGGAAACACATAAACCTTAGCTTTGTTAACACCAACGTCTACCTGCAAGGCGCTAACTGTATAAATCATTGACAGTATATAACATGGGTGTCAAATCCTGGTCCTCGAGGGCTACTACGCACCTGATTCAAATGATCAGCTCATCATCAAGCTCTGCAAAAGCCTGATAACGATCCTGATCATTTGAATCAGGTGTGTTGGAAGAGGGAAACATCTGAAACATGCAGGATAGTGGCCCTCGAGGACCAGGATTGGACACCCCTGGTATATAAGGACCTGAAAACATGAAATGCCTGCTTGGATAGATATAGATTTCCTACCAAAGATTCATTATAAACACAAACTTGTGTCACCTAATTCAGGAAATTTAGACACGCATGAGTTTTTACTTTTTGTACCCGGGAGAATGCATAGTTTCTATTGGCTGCAAGGTATTTGTTACAGTGCATAGTGGTCAAAGTTTACCCAAAGCTAGTGCACTGCTTGAGTCAGCTCCAGACCAACTCTAATGGTTCAATGTGGGACCTTTAAGCTTAGTTTAGTTTGGGGAACAAAAGTATTAGTTATGTTTAGGAAAATTCATCATGGTTTCAGTCCCACTTTCCCCAACATGTGACGAGTCCTGCTCCATGTAATATGTGATTGGTTGGCTGAAAAGGAGAGACAATGAAGCAAAAAACTAACTGATTTAAAATGTATTTGTAATATGTAACACATTACATTTCCATAAAAACATAATTCACAAGGCAGTTTAGTTGTATAGGAACACAGGGCTGTCACAAGAGACCAGAAAGTAAACTAGCTCAGCTTTAAAGTAGGTCTTTGAGGAAGGACTTAGGCAATGTGGCCTCTTGCATCTATTATTCAACCTCTTGAAACATTAAAACTTTCATACCGAAATCCCCTCATGACGAATGTCAACATGGTAAAAAGTTCTACTGCAGCTCTTCTAGAAAAGAAATAGAACGTATGTAACACTGATTTGTACATTAATGAACAACTAAAGCTGGTGTTAACAGAAGGTGTGTCTCTCTGTAATTTTAAGTACAAGACAGGGAAATATGATTCCTGGTGACATGATTAACAGCTTGGGATTACAGAGAGCACAGAGTTATGCCCTTGCTGCTCAAAGTTCACTTACTTGCTTTCGACATAATTACAGTCACATCCCACCCAGGCGAGACATGAATACCTTTATGCCATTTGGTATTAAAGATTTTAATCTTTATCCAAATGAGATACGACTCATGTGTGCAGTGTTTCCTTAATACATGCTTTTGTATTACTCACATTTTAGCTCTTTCTCAAAACATGTTTACTCAGAATCACAGAATGGCGTTTGCACATCTTTTTTTATATTGGTGGGGAGCTGTTTACTTGGCTCAAGGGTTTCTTCAGCTATTTTAGAGTTTTGTCTGCACAGAATGTTCCCATTAGTGACATTTTAAGACACCTCAGAGTTTCGAGAGCTCTGAGTATGGAATGACAGCATTGCTTGTGGCTCAATGGTCCTAATTGGCAAGGTGTGGTATACAGTGTTCCACAGTTTGAGGTGCAGCTCACAGTGAAGCCATAAGTGGTACAAATCTATGCTGTTACTGAGCAGTGTTTCCTCTGAAAGCCCATAGAATACAGAAAACATAGCAATATTAAGCTTTTAATTTAGGATGTGATTCTCTCCGGCGGATGGTTTGCAGTCTCTTACTTTGGGATTATGCAGACAATGCTTAGATGGTCAAGGAGGAGATTATTAAAAAGGGTTTAGAGAGTTGGCTTTGCATTGCCTGATTGCATCACCTCAAAGGAAGCTTATTATATGTGCAGCTGAGGAGAACAGCTTGTAAAGGAAAATCGCTGCCATTTGGCAAAATTTGTCGTGGGGATGGCTTCTAATTTCAGCCCATAATGTAATTATTTCAGCATAGCCTTATCAGCATGTCCTCCCCGACTGAACAGCCGCCTGGTTAATGTTCCCTCTCAGGCATTCTCATATGAACTGTTTGTCAAGTTTGTCATTTAAGACTCTGTCACAAGGACAGAGCAGGAGAGACTCCCTGCTAACATCCAGTCATGAAATTTTCAAGCTTTTCTTTTTACTTTCATTTTGAAAGGAAAATCTTTTTTTTCACATTCAATGAAACGGAAGTGAATGCAATTTCGAATATAACTTCATATGCTGTGATCTGCCAGCAAACTCCAGCATACTGGCACCACACTATACACTCTACATCTGTTCCCAACAGCACTGTAGGGAGCCAGTACAACCAAGTCATCTGCAAACATAAAAGTTAAGATTTTGAAAAGCACAACTTATCTGTGTGCAAGTACAGCAAGAACAGAGGGGATTTACCACCTTACCTAATCCCATTATTAACGTGGACAGAGTCTGATAGCTCTCCTCTGTCTGGTCGGCTCGGAAAAATTCAGAGGAGCTAATTAAAGGAAAAGTCAAGTTAAAGTGTTTTTCTAAGTTAATGATTTACCATTAGCTGCCGGAACAACCTCCACACCTCTATCTAAAATACTGCCCCATACTGTGCACGCCCAGCGGGGTACAGACTCAGACCTGTTTTTATCAAACTTCTAAGAATGTTTAAGACAGACAGCAGCTACTCCAGTGTTAACATTTTACCCACCGATCCTTTTCTGACAAAACATATATAGTCCTAGTTTCTATGAAAAAGTATGTTTTATTCATGCGCAATCCTTTTTTAATTAATGTGTGAAATTACCAACAATCTATTATATTTAAAACAAACAAGCAAAATATAGAAAAACTATAATAATGTAAAATTATAGGAACTGACTGAAATGTAAACAAAAAGACTAAACTAACCTAAAGTAACAAAGGGAAAAGAATTCAGTAAATACAGGCGTATGTCACTGTGAAGGTCATATCATACACAGTACCTGTCACTGGATTTTAACAGCTTCTCATTGAAGGCTTTTGGAAACAAAATCATCATCTTAGGCCAGATTTCCGCCACCGTTTCTCTGTGGCAGCTCAACTGTGAGGGTGCGATCCCCTCAGTCTCCTCCTAACAGGTGAAGCTGGCATCGGTCTGCTACTTGAGCTTCTGAAGCTCTGATGTGGGCTCTAATCTGAGGCGCCACGTGAGGAGAGAGCTGATGAACTTCACTGCAGCAAGGGGGAACTTTTAGTCTTCCTTTCCTGGGCTGATCTTAATGAAATCAAGTTTCGTCAGAGGTTGGCAGTTTTTCCAGCTTTTGGACTGTTTCTGCCTGACCTTCATGGTGAGCAGTTCTTGCTATAATGTGTTTATAATAATGGTTAGTACAATAGTTGTTTAGGACAGCTGGCTGCATACCAACACCATCTCAACACACCTGAAGGTCTCATACGCAAGTAGAAAATAAAGAAATCTATTTTTGTCAAGGCTCATCCGTTAACTGACACATTCCAGGGGAGGCTGGTTAAGATACTGTTAACAGGGAGCAAAGCAGTCACAGTAAACAGTGGCTGCTTGGAGGAATCCAAACTATGAAGAGATTTTGTTATGTCCAAACTATTGATGGTGGTGATTGTATATTGTATCGTCATTTTCAATCACTTTAAAACATTCATGGGGCATATAAGCTTTGCAAATGTTCTTTTTCCCCACTCATTTATTGAAAGACACATCCAGTTTATTTACCTGGTGTGTTTCCCATTAATGTGGCGTGGTGGTTTTGACTGCTCTGCTATATTTACACTCTCCGCCTCCGTTGTAGAGATTTTTCACGGCAACTAGCATGAGTTCCCTGCAGCTTTTCAAACAGCCAGATTTCTACACAAATTATTTGAAGCATTTCTCTTCAGTCTGATTAAATGCAAACACAGAAACGAGCTATCTGGAACAGACATTTTTCTCTCTGCATTAGAGGTCTCTACCCAGGATCCAACTGACCTGTCAGCCACAAAATCCCCGAGAGGAGGATGGAGGGGAGATGTCAGCCACAGGATGCTCACCCAGGAGATCAGGGGCTTGCGTTCCGTGTGGGATTGTCATACTTAGACTTAAATGGAGTTTTCACTTGCTGTTTGACTTGGGGAAAATGTCATGGTTTGGGTTCAAATACAACTAATTCACATCATTGTTAAGCTTCCTCTCCATTTTCTCATCACCAAGTTACCAGGGTGATGAGTCTATCCCATCTAACATATGACTGATTAGAGCAACAGTAAAGTAATGAATAACAAAGACGCAGTATGTCACCAACATAATCCAGGTGGAAATACCTTTAACTATCGCCGTCTAATTTTTGTAGAGACATGGATGTGCAGGGAGCTCATGATAATGACCCAGATGAGTGCTGTTCACATGCTGTATATTGCAACTCCTCCTGAATCTCTACAATGAAGGAGAAAAGTGCAAATCACACTTAGAGCCCCAGCAGTCACAATAATGGGAAATAAATTGAACATTCTCACTTAAGTTTGCCTCAATTTTTAATTCATCTTTAATCTTGTGTGTATTTCTCTAATGCTACAACTGCATTTAATTACATCTAATCTATACAAAATCATTATTTTTGCTTATTTTAATGACATTTAAACCCCAATGCTGTTTTTTAATTACCTATTTTGAATCACAAACATTAAATAGGGCTACTTTTAATCTCAGTTTTCTTAATCCACTCAAAGTTGTTTACTTAATTTCTCATCCTCCACAGAGCTCAGAGGGGAAACGCTGCTTGACTGACTGACCCTCTCAAACAAAGCCACAAGTGGTGGGCACATGTTTTATCATTGACCCCCAAACCGTCTTTCTTTCATGCTTGTGGGCTTTGAGCTGTCAATAAACCTCCCAAGCAGAAATAGGTGTTCAGACAATTACTGTTTTTGTGTTTCTACACGGTAAACAGAAGGAATTCTTATTATAAGCTATCAAACTCCAGAGGATTGCATTATCCATGTTAGCTGAGGGATTTCTTATCTCCGACCTGGTGATGCACTCTGGGCTGCAGACCCATAATGATTTTTCGGCCACTTATTGTAACAGACATGGAGCCAAAAGTAAATTCCTCTTCTTTGGAGTCCATGTATAATCCACTTGTGGTTAATTATCGCTTTTGTGAGCAGAGAGCGAGGACTGTCTAATACATTTTAAATAAATTTCATGTTCCTGAAAGGTTGCCTGATGTTTGATCTCAAGGCAGCGTGCCGAGTTGCACAGTCTCTCAGGATACAAACAATGGAAAAGAGAAATAATTTCAAGAGATGCCTGCAAGCACAAAAGAAACGCTGATTGTGTGTGTGTGTGTGTGTGTGTGTATACTTTCCTGTGATCCAACTTGGAAGCTATGTGTTCAGATTAAGACTTTCTTCAAAGTAAGACTGCTGTGTCATCTGAAAACTCCAAATAAGCATAAAATTTACTGACTTCGAGAATGCTTCCGTCACGTTTGATTTTCAATCTCCCACTTTTAGCTTTGCCCTGTAACCACAATCAGATACTCATAACTTGGAATAGCGCGAGGACGGGCACAGCAAAGCCTTTGTAGACCTATTTCTGTGTGAAGCAATTGTGTGAGCTGGAAATTCCCCCAGGCTCCTTTGTTTGACATTAGTCTAGCACGTAAATCCACTTTAATCAAGTTCCAGTGGACTTTAAGGTTTTATTTATGAGCATGCAATCTGACCTATTAATGCTGAGAGAAATACATTTTTCCGGCGAAATGAAAGCGTCCTTGTTTGAACTCAGTGCAGGAGCAACAACAGATGCTGTTGCAAAAAAGTGTATATAGTGAAGGGATTTAGAGCAGGGATTTACACTTCTGTAGTTGCTGTGGAGTACAAGAAAACTAAAAAAAACTTGATAAGTATAAACCAAATGTATGTGGTTTGATTTAAAAAAAAAAGTCCATTACTCTTTTGGGGAGGAAGCTATCATCACATCCACTATAGATATCGAATATAAAATACCATATTGAGCACAAAGTTATATTAAGCTTAGCTGTGTGTTACAGTGTTGAGGTTTTTCTTGTTTTTAGGTTATTAATATTATTTATATTCTTCACAAACAATCATTAAATCCTAAATTTCTGCCCTCAAAACACATCACTTCATCATCTATAGAATGAAATATGTTTGGGAATAATACAGTAAGTATAACAGCCTGAACTACGCAATGCAAAGACAAGGTGAGCAATAATAATCATTATTATCATCTTAGAAATATCGCAAAGATTCCATCTTTTGTAACTTTTAAAGATACAGAGACAATTTTACATGCTTTTATTTCCTCACGGCTGGATTACTGCAACAGCCTTTTTACATGTCAAAAATCCCTGGACATACTACAGTCAGTGCAGAACTCTGCTGCCAGGCTTTTCACCAGGAAGAGGAAACGTGAGCACATCACGCCTGTTTTAGCTCTCTTACATTGGCTACCAGTTTGTTTTAGGACTGATTTTAAGGTCTTATTACTCACTTTTAAAGCACTCAATGGTCTCTGTCCTAGGTACATTGCCGACCTTTTAACTCCATACTCTCCACCAAGCACATTACGATCCTCGGGCAAAGGTCTTTTAACTGTCCCAGAGGCTCGGATGAAAACAAAGGGGGACAGAGCCTTTCCAGTGCAGGCGCCGAGGCTCTGGAATGACCTGCCCAAGGACATCAGGTCGGCTGATTCTGTGCTGTCTTTTAAGTCACGTCTTAAAACACATGTTTATCGGAGAGCTTTTCCTGATTTTATTTAAGTTTTATTAGTCATTATTACTGGTTTTATCCACCAAGCTGGTGCATAAAACGATTATGGGCCTTATTAAATTATGTATTGGTGTGCTTTATTTAGTTTTATTGTTGTTGTTATTGGAAAGCACTTTGTAACATTTATTTTGAGTGCTCTGTAAATAAAGTTTATTATTATTATCTAATACACCTTTTTTTATATTCTGTAAATATTTCCTCACACTTCACTATAGCTCTCAACTGTGTACTGTACGTGCATTGAAAAAACAAATCTGGTTTGCATACATGGCTCTGTACATGGAAAGCAAACAAAAAGGATCGGGTTGATCCACACAACACTGTGTACATTTGTGCTCATGCATGCACAGCAGGAGGAGGTAGTGAAAGAAGCAGTGGGAGTGAAAGGGGCAGTAAATCTGACACATGCTAACTGTGCAAATACACTAACTAGATAAAACTCAACAACCGTTCCCCAGAATCACAGACTCCACCCTTAAAATCATGACTAACGGATCAATTCTGTGTTTTAATATTAAAATAGAGATTGTGAACAGCCACAGACCAACACACTCTGATCATCTTGACGTTTGTATTAGAATAATGATCCCAACACTGTACAGGCAAACTGATCTAATTAGCTCTGATATGTAAATAGCATTCGATGTTTTCCTGGCTGCTGCTGGGGAAAGTGATTTTCTCCCAGCTTTGACTGGCCTTCATGCTGTATGATATTAATAAGCCTGGTCAGATATTTGTTTCAGTGTATGTACAAGGTCATGACGAGCAGCAGATGTCAGGGAGATGGGAAGTTAAAAGGCGAAAAAAGCAGCATGTTCTCACTCCCAGGGCGTCAAATATGGCAGTTTTGTCAAAGCTGCTGGTGTCTCAGAGATCCTCACAAGGTGTCCTTTGGTGTCACTGCCTCCCACGTCAGTATTTAACACTGAGAGATGTGTATGAGTTTTTCTCTGGTTTAAAAGAGCCTCATTAGGAGGTTCGACGGGTGGACATGACGTAAGTCACAGGACTGTCACCCAGGAGACTGACGTCTTTGTCAGACCATTATTTTTTCACTTTATTTGTGACTTAAGCCTCATTTTCACAGTTTGGTTAAGCTTAGCCACATATACTACCTGGTTAATGTTAGGAAAAGATTGTGATTTTGACAGCAATACATCGTTTCACAACATTAATCACAATTAATGCCTGAACAGAAGTGACAGTGGCGACACCAGCTGAGATCATGTGACTGCTGACTCACAGCATTTATCTCTCAAGTTCACAGACTTTCACAGACCTGCTAGATGACCCTGCACGTTTAGAAATGCTGCTAAAGAATATCCAGTACATTCAAATATGACACCTGTATACCAGTACAGTCAAATATGACAAAGCAGCCATTTGTGATAAGGTAGGAGTGAGACTGGACTCAAACAACAGAGTACACAACTTTGCTGCTGTTGAAACACAATGAGGAGAAAGTGACCACCAAAACAGAACAGTTCAATCTGATATGATTTAAAAAGTAACACTGTTCTGCTCCTCAGGCTTTATGAACAGTCCCCAGGTTCATTAACTTACACTCAATAGTAGGATTAACGGTACAGTATGCTTGCAATGTATGTCTATGTGCAAGAAAACAGACTCCCTAAATAGATGTATTGTTTCACTAACTTGCCCTTTAACCACCATGCAACTTATTAGAGCTTAGGAAAAAGTAAAACCCAAAGAATATACGATAGACCCCAAATTCCAGGAATTTATTACAGTAAATAAGAAAAATATGGTCCTGACCAATGACCTTATTTGGGCAAATTTCACACTGACCAGTTACAAATAGCCTACCTGTATCCTCACAGCTCTGCCCTACAGCCTATGAGCAAATATCACACTTCAAGTCACCAAGTACTGCAAAATTGCTACCAAAAGTGCATTACCAACATGTAAGACAGAAAAACTGTCTTAGCATATGTGAACAATATAGCAACACACAAAATTACAAAAGGACCCAGAATTACTGAAACAAAATCAAATGCTGACAGATAAGGGTCTTATTCATAGCCCCATGCAGGCCTGTTAGTAGCTGGTGTGTGTTTGGCCACACAGAAGATGGCGGCCGCAGAAGGTGTTCGTGAACGAGGGTTACTCACCTGGGAATCCCTTTAACTCGTTTGTAATGGCGGCAAAGGCGGCTCCGTCTTATGGCAATGGCCAGGAAAGGTCTCTCCCTTCCAGCCAGAGGTGCAGCTGGGTTTGGCCTGGTCACCCAGTGCGCTATCTGCTATCCTCTCATCCATAGTGGGTGATACCCACTGAGGTGTTAGCTGAAGGCTAGCACCTAGCGTAACGGCCGTGTAGCAATTAGCTTACCGGTTAGCTTATACTCTCACAGAACTTTGACAGTCCATACACACTGTAGTCAACTCAAAATGGCAGCGACAGCAACTTACTATAATATCTAACTTTACTACTACTTCCTGCTTGACGTCTAGACAGGGATAAAATGGCTCAGTGCCTATTAAATCATGAGGAGCTTCTCTCTGTCTTCACACACCAAAAAAGAAAAGCCGAAGCCCCACTCTCAACCGTCCCTCCAGCAGTCACTGACTCAGGAGCTAAACGTTGCCTCATGACTGAAAAATAAGGTAGAATATACAAACATCAAGGTAGGATGTGACTTAATGGTGAGCAGGTTAAGTTTTAACACATGACCACCATGCCACATGTAAACCTAGTGCCTTTAGCTTAATGCTGCGTTTATTGTTGTTGGTAAACTACATTGGTCTCCAAGAACTGAACACAGACAGAACTACATTACTTATTAAATAACTATAAAACAAAGAAATGGCAAACATGCTTGTTACGTCCCTGGCTCGGGAGGGAAGGATGCAACATAAACCAGCTGGTAATGGTATAAAATAAAACTGTTTATAACAAAGTTTGAAAAAAGGGTGCAAAGTTACAAAGTGAGGCAAACAACAGAACTGGGCTGGTGGGTGGCTGATCAGCTCATAAAAATAACAAAACAAAAGGAAAGTTCTCAAAAGGAGAACCTATCACTAGAACTCCCTGAATATAAAACAAAAGCAAAACAAAATCCTCTCCAAATACTTGGTGGCTAGAAAAACAGAAATACACACAGTCAGCAGCCCTTTTACTAGTGTTTCTAGACACAGCACAATCTACAGAAATGTGAGGAGGTGTCAGTTTTTAGTTCTTTCCAAGCCCAAAGTCCGTTTTTACCATGCCTCTCAACAACTATACAACTCCTCTCATGTGCTGCACATCAGCCGCCATGTTGAATTGTGCCGCCAGGTTTTATAGCGGCTGGCAGCTGGTGATTGGTGGACCCCGGATGCCTCAACACCTCCTTCTCCCATCGGCCAACCAGGGACTCGGAACCGCACAGGATATTTTGCATACATACACACAGGTGAAATCACAGAGTACATGGAGGGGCAGGCGCTGGCTGTAACAGTGCTAAAGTTTATTTTCAAAAAATGATCCAAGGGGTTACAAAAATATAGATAATAGATAGTTTAACTGCACAGGAAATGATTCCATCAACTTGAATAAGCCGTGCCAACCTTAAGAGCTTGTGCTACCACTGGAGGTGCATAGAAACAATCAGTAATCAGATAAGTGATAATAGTTAGATAAAAGTAATGGATCAAATGTTGAAAAAAGAAGTAAAAGTAATGGATGAGTGGTTGGAATGTCCAGCTGTGTCCATTCAGAGAGGTAGCAGTATGGTCATTGAACCAGTTAAACCCATAAAAGCTTCTCTCTGTGAGTTTTTGCCATGAAAATAATCCAGTCCTGTCTAAAATAGTTTAGATGTAACTCTGCACCACTGGTTCCCCTAGAATGTGCACATCTATGACGTCCCTGCTTCTATTCACCACCATTCACTGCAGCTTGAGCACACCAGCTCACCTCCAACTTTGCTCCAAACACAGTAAAACTACTCTACGCTACACAATTGCAAGCTGTAATATTGGAATAATTTAGCCATTAATGCTTGAACCACGACCCAACTTTGAGGAATAATAAAGATATAGACAATCCCACACTTACTTCAGTTTGATGAGGATGTGTGAATCTGTGTTTTTGACACTGTCATCAGTTCGCTGCAGTTTCAAGGTGGAAATGTTCAGCTGATTAATGTGTCCTCTAGCGTTTAAAAAACACCATATGGACATTAACAAGGTAGAAAAAAATTCTCCAGAGAGGATCTTTAAACATTTGAGAGTTGATAGTTTGAATGAAATATTGAATTACACGCTTGTTAAATGAACTGAAATGATAGTTTCTGAAACATGACGGGTAGTGTCACAGGGCTTAAGTTCATCTGACAGGGCTGTGATACATCAGACTAAAAACTACTGATTTAAGAAAAAAGGCAGCTGTTTGTTTTCAAGGCCAGAGTTTTAGAGAACCCGATAAGACGGCTTATCTTTTGTCTCTGGCTTTGAATTACTTTGAAGCCTAATAAGCCTTGGCAAAGTACTTTTTCAATAATGCTCTTTCACAAAATAGTGGATGCGTTATTAAGAGCGTGATATTTGATGGCAATGAGGATGGTACGCTTAATGATGTATAACTGTCCTTGTTTCACTTACATAACTTAAATGATATTTGCAGAGAGGAAAGGAAAATCCCATTAAAATGCACTTATCCATCAATACACATTAATCCTTTACTGCCCTAACTTGTGACATTTACGTCAACGAGCATCAGCAGCTTTTCCTGGATTATTCAAATATAACATTAGCTCGTTTCCCTCGGGATGCAAAATGACTCATCATCTTCTGGAGATGCAATTAAAGCGTCTCATATATTTAACCAAGACCGGAGGTTAATGTAATCTGGGTTTAGACGGTGCTCAGGGAACAGATGTACCGGGCTATAAACAGAATTGTACAGTTTGGTGATGTGTTTTTTTCCTCTTGACATCTAATCAACAGTAGCTTGTATTTTAGCCCCAGGTGATGCAGCTTTTATATGTCCCCCTCTGTCAGAGCTGACAATCAATCCAAAGATTCAAACGTATCAGTGGGAGGGTGTCGGGCGGAAAATGAACTGTTCGGGCATTTTGGGAACACTGTGGGTGGTGGGATCAATTTTTTGGACTGTAATCGCGTCGCCGTTTTACATCAAAGAGACCTGCTTGTTCACTGGCCTCTGAGTGCAGAGAAGCCACAAAGACTATGTTGAGACAGATAATGAAGTGCACCAGGTGGTTACAGCGTCCAGCAGGGGAGTTTCACATCGAAGCCAGCAGGTGTTGTAGCTGTGACTCAAGCTCTGTGCCTTGATTTATAAGAGGCCACATGCGGTATTTCAAACCGCAGCGTTGAAGTGTCTGCTCTGTCATCCACACATACAGACCATCCTTTGTCCAACAGCAGCTTCTACTGACTCATTAAAATAATTATCCATCTAAAAGTGAACCCACTGCGGATATTATGTAAATTATTTGAGGAGAACAATATTTAAGCTGCACT
This sequence comes from Dascyllus trimaculatus, assembly GCA_024666655.1. Lineage (NCBI taxonomy): Eukaryota > Metazoa > Chordata > Actinopteri > Pomacentridae > Dascyllus > Dascyllus trimaculatus. Next base: position 29,581,828 of record CM045456.1, on the reverse strand, counting down.
TTGGTGCTAATAAAACAAACCTAATACCAAGGTAAAGTGAATGTAAAGCCCTTGGCTCAAAGTTTCATTACCCTGCTGTCTCTCCAAGGTCATTAGAATATTTTTGAAACTTCTTTCCATTAAGTTGTGACCAAGAAGTGTTTGGCCGCAGCAGAGGACTTCTAATGGAGCTAAAATACTGCAAGTGTTATCTGAGCCAAACAGGGTATGACAGAATGAAGTGGCCTTAAGCCGGGTTTAATCCACGTCTTTTGGGTAGAGCGGCTACAGACAGGTACTGAAGGAATGAAGGATTTGAAGCCTGAGACTGTAACGGAAAGCCACAGAAGTCCAGCGACTGGGTTTTACATACATACAAATTCAGAAATAAGATTCTTTTTCCCCTTATTTCTTTTTTAGCTACAAAACCTCTGGAATGAAACTTACCAACTCACAACTCAACAATTAAAAATTAAACTCTAACAGCTCGCTGAGTTTCCCTTAAGGAGAGGTTGCACGACCAGTTTTAATGCAAATCCACACAACCCACTGGAAAGTAAAGTAACAGCAGTAGCGTATTAGATCTATTGGTTTACAGCCAAGGAATAGATGCCTTCAGTCACTCAGTTTCTTTTTTTTAATTATTTTGGGGAGGGGGAGTTTTTTCATTTTAATGATAGGGAGAGAGACAGAGTGAAAGGGGGTACTGAGAGAGATAGACATGCAGCAAAGGGTAACGAGCCAGACTTGAACTCACGACCGCTGCCGGCGACCTGCACCTACATGGTAACGCCCTAACTCGGTGAGCTATATAGCGGCCCCTCAGTCTGTTTCTGTGTGTAAATTTAATTTGCCTAAAGGCAGCAGTGTGAAAATGCTGAAAACTGACCAAAAGAGGCAAGAAAGAATAAACTGATATATCAAAAATCAGTTTACATGTGACTGTGGTGGAAAAGCTGGTGTATAAATAGAAGGAAATATGACAGAATGCAATGATTAAATCATTTAAACTTGTGCTAAATCCCCATTGGCACTTGCTGATTATCTGCTCACAGCACCTCAGCACAGGCTGCATATGTGTGTGAGTTGTGAACAACACAGCCAAAGAGTAATGCTTCTTCCTCAGGGCCCCTCAGATTTATCTTATGACCTTTTCGCCCCAGTCCTTTTCTTGGAAAACACTCTCTGAAAGAACAAGAAAATATCACCTGTTGCACTTTAAGGGTTTCACCATGTGCAAGTAAAGAATATTACAGCTGCAGCTTTTTGATGGATGTGTCTAATGTCTTTTAGCATTAACCGTCTATCAGCTAATAATAGCGATGATATCGAATCTCACATATCCATCTAATATGAATTCACCATGACCTCCTATTCATCTCCAAAGTCACCAGTCCTTGAGAGCAGTGAACAGACAGTGTCATGCTTTCATCTGCTACAAGCCGGAGTGTCAAAGACCTCCTTCTCCTCAGACACATTGTTCCAGGCGAGGAATATTGAGGTCATGCTATCGTGGGAAAATTAGCACACAGGAAATTCCATCAGAGCTTTTCTGCAGATTTGACCATGCGACTTTTACTTTCTCTCCTTCCACACAGAAGGTGGGGGTCCAGGGAGGCATGGTTTCCTTTAACAGAGTGAGTAATAGCTCTGCGTGATTAGTCTCACAGACAGGCACATTCTTGTCCACTGACATCCCACACATGAGAACGAATGTACATCCCAGCGCACTCACACTCGCTCACTCAGGAACACACTCGCTGAGTACCATGACTGAGGGCTGATGTGTTACAAGTGATTCACTCTAATTTTCTGCCTTCAAGGTTCACTTTTCTAAAAGGAAGAACAAATCTGCCGGTGGCTTAAGATAATTCTACTTTTTACCCCAGCATGGTTTCTTTGGTTTCAGGGACCTTAGAAGTGAGTTCTATCATCTTAAAACAAGGCAGAGTGGATGTCTCTTTATTGCATTTTCTCTACATTTAGTCTCACTATTTGCGTGTGCCCACAGCGCAGTCAGATGTCTTCAACCCCTTTTACATCTACCAGTATTATTCATTATAAAGAAAGGGGGGAAAACTGCTATAGATAGAATATAAAGGTAAATTCTAAAAACCCACTACTGTGGCTCTTCTTAATAACTCCAAGATAGTATGAAACTGTGAGAGCACACTGCTGACATGTCAGACAGAATATTTTGTGTGTGTATAAAGTACATATCTGCAAAACTTCCAACAGTTTGTGTTCATTTCTACAATGCCAGAAACTGTGAATTAAAGTATGATTGAAGCAACTGCAATCACTTGGTTGTTTTGAAGGGAACAATGAGGTCACGGCAATGCAGCTGTCAAACTGTAGGTTCAAACCTGCACTGATTTTTTATTTTGTCCTTTCAGAAGGACCAAACTGTCTCCCAAAATATATCGTATTGTAACCCAAACTATGAAATGTTCCTAAACCTAATCAAGTGGTTTTGAACTGTAAGAAATAGTCATATTTTCCTAACCTAAAGTCTACCATGTGCTTCTGGAGCCTAAACCTAAACCAAACAGCAAATAAAACCAAAAGCAAACAACTGAAAGTGAAAACTAAATTAAAGTCTAAGAATAATGATCCCACACAGGACATGAATCCTGGTGTCTTAGATAAATGTCCTGTTGCTGATTTATGCCTCCAGCCTCCCCTCCTACCTCCTCATGCAGACTTTGAGGTTTTCTCAAACTGAAACTTTTTCCTACTCCAGCTTACCTTTCGTTTCTTTCGAAACATAAATGATGATGCAGTTCAGTTGTGCAATTATCCATCCATCCATCCATTATCTATGCACCGCTTAATCCGCTGCAGGGTCGTGGGGGACTGGAGCCTACCCTAGTCAATACGGGTGAAGGCAGGGGACACCCTGGACAGGTCGCCAGTCTATTGCAGGGCTACACATAGAGACATACAACCACTCTCATTCACACCTACGGACAATTTAGAGTCATCAGTTAACCTCAGCATGTTTTTGGACTGTGGGAGGAAGCTGGAGTACTCAGTGAAAACCCACATTGCACAGGGAGAACATGCAAACTCTACACAGAAAGATCCCAGCGTCCTAACCGGGACGGGGATCTTCTAGCTGTGATGTGACGCTGCTAACCACCAAGCCACCATGCAGCCCTGCTGTGCAGTTAATTCTTGCAAAATATGCAAGAATTAGCAAACAGCTGCCAACTTACGCATAACATTCATTTTGACTAGATGAAAACAACCTGACTCCCCCCTTCAGGTTCAGCTACAGGAGAGTCACATAGTCTTTCTGCTGTTTGTTGCTGAATAGACCATGTACTGGGCAGTGGTGGTGCAATGGTTAAATGTCTGGGCTACTGATCAGAAGGTCAGGGGATCAAACCCCAATGCGGCCACTCTTGGGCCCTGAACCGTTACTGCTCCAGGGGCACTGCATCATGACTGACGCTGCTCTCTGGCCCCAACTGGGATATGCAAAAACAACATTTCACAGTACTGTAAAAATGTATTTGTGACAAACAAGGGTTTCTTTCTTTCTTTTATTTTCTGTTCTCAGTCAGTCAGTTGATGGAGCTTTGAAAAATACCCAACTGTTGCCGCTTTGGGCAAGGTTGTGTGACGAGTTCGTAAAGGCGCGGGCGTTGTTGTAAAATCTCAACAATGACTTGGGAGGTGCTAAAACACTGCTAGTTGCTCAGGATGTTCATCTTTGGATAGACCCCACAAGCAGTTTCTTTCAGACAACACAGACCCAGGGCAATATTAAAATACTGATTAATACAGTTTTAAAGTCAACTAAGTAAAAACTGAGAAATCTCTGCAAATGATAGTAATTTAGTGACACTCATAGGAACCATATACACTGTTCTGTTAGTGTATCTGAATGCAGCAGGCCTTTTGTACCAGATGAAACCTAGATATTGACCCATGAAAACTGAAGTAGTCATAGTTTACTCAGGGCGTGTTGTGGTGATCAAACTGACTCATTCAGTTGATAACATAACTATCTGAGCAACAACCTGAACTGTGTTAATGATATTTGAAGAGAAATGACTCTGCTTTATTTTCTTTTATTGCTTTATCACCAAACATTTATATGTCAACGACCATCGTTGCTCTTTGCTGCTCTGCATCACACACATAAAGTTTAACAGTATCTCCAGGGAGCTGACCAAGTATTACCACTAGCTGCTGCTGGCTGTTTACAAGCTCCGTGAGAGCAGCTGGGGTTTAGGAGGCTGGCTTGATGGCACCTCAGCACGCCTTCAGGGAGAGGAAACAAATATTAACTTTCCCTGCACAGATTTTCCCAGCTGTTCCAGGGACTTGAACCAGGACCTCCTTACAGTCTTGTCCGAAATGAGAGTTTGTCTTGGCAGGGAGACGGCACAAAAGGCCATCACTTTTGGGAACAATGACTATTTATTTTTAAATTTCTCTGACAGTCTTTCATTTTCTTTAAAAATACACTTGGAGTTTACAAAGCCAATGAAATTCATCTGAATAAGTTTCACGATCACACACACTGACCGTCCGCAACAAGAAAACTACCTTCCTAATATTGTGTAGATCCCATGGATGAGACTTGTGCTGACGTATGAGATGTCTGATCAGATTGGGGTCTGGGGAGTTTGGGGAGGGGGGTCAACACCACTGTCTCTTGGTTGTGTTCCTCGAGCTGTTCCTGAGCAGTTTTTGCAGTCTCACAGGACGCGTTGTCCAGCTGAGGGAAATAGCTGCTGTCGAAGGGTTCCATTGACAAGGTTGATGTCGAGACAGGGCCGGGGGTATGTGTCAAGGTAACACCCACATTAATGCCAAGGTTTCCCAGCAGAACACTGCACTGAAACAAGGTGATGAATATTGTTCACTTCACATGTCAGTGGTTTTAATGTTGTGGCTGTGGGGTGTTTATTACACATAAAGAAGCTATACCAAATTATTATTTTTAGTGTCTGAATCAGTATGTTTTGGTTATGGACAGCTTTTGTCAAACTATCCGGCTTAAAGCTGACAGAAAAACTTACCTTCTCTGTGTTTCAGAGCTTTGAAACTTATAATTTTATATCAACTTTTTCTTCAGAGCTAAATGACAACCTTCCAACGTACTCGTGAGTTGAAAACTATTTCCGACAGCATCATAATGTCACAGCATTATGAACTGTGATGCGATGAACACAATGATGGAAACAACAAGGGTTGACTTACCATTGGGAGCTCTTTGACAGCACACTGCAAAAAGCATTTACAGATTTGTGCAGTGAGCAGAAACCAACTGTTGCCTCAAAAACGTACGAACACTATTGCCTAGAATATCAATGGGGCCAAATCATATATGTCCTGCCTAAAGGGACTGTATGTGGAATGGAGGCCAACATATCTCTGGTAAATATATGACATAGGTAAAAGTATTCGTTTATATTGTATATTGGATGGTCACAACCAAGAAAAGAATCCATTCCCCTTAAAGACTGCCTGAAAAATGAAACCAGTGCAGAAATGCCCGAAATTGCATTCTCACTGAAGTTTTGAGGGAAACAGATTTTCTGCCAGATTACATTTGTTTGTTGTTGTTTCTAATTAACATATCTTTGCTATTATTTTTGTTGCTTTATTGTTACTTCTCTCTAATGCATGATCAGCCATCTGATCTTGCATTAGAGAGACTCATCACACTGGTAATCCAGAAAATGGAGGAGAAGCTTCAAACGTGTTGTGAAAGGGTCTTATATAACCCAAACTATGATATTTCTCTAAACCTAACTGATTGCTTATGATGACTTTACTTAAGCAGGCTAATAACAAGCAGTTATTGCTCTGAAACAGTAAAAAAATGTCATAACTTTCCAACCTAAAGTCTACCATGTAGTTCTGGGGCCTAAAACCTAAACCAAACAATGAGTAAAACCAAAAGCAAATTAAAAATTAAACCGAAGTCTGAGAATAATATTTCCATACAGAACATGAATCCTGGTGTCCTAGATAAATTTCCTGTTGCTGATTTATGCCTCCAGCCTCCTCTCCTACCTCCACATGCACATGTTGTGGCTCTTTCCAACTGAAACCCTTTCCTCCTCCAGCTTACCTTACGTTTCTTTCAAAACATAAATAATAATGCAGTTTAGTTGGGTAAGAACAAAGTATGCAAGAATTAGCAAACAGCTACCAACTTACTTATCCACCAGACATGGAGCAAAGCTAACGTTCATTTTGACTTGAATTCACACATTGAACTGTACTAAGGCTTAAAATTACGTTAAATCAAGGGTGTGGTTGCTTTGAGTGAAAGGTGGGTACCATCACAGGATAGTCCATGGCACAGATAGGTTTGCTTGGCCCTCCTTAGCTTAACTCATGCTCCACCTTATTGCCCATTTCATGATTAGCTGGCAGCCAGTCGGCGCTACCACACTTGGATGGAGGGCTCATTCATCTTCATGTACAGTCAATGATTTGGAAAACACACCCATTTTAGCCTCATACCATAACGGCCTAAGTCATATTTTAAGGTTTTCAGAAAAGCCATCTTTGTGTAGCGCCAAACGTGCCTAATCAAAGAGATGACTTTGGCATATAGTGATGATGAAATGTAACAAGCATTGTGATAGGCTGAGGACATAGGGAATAATGTATGGTCAATCAGCAGTGTTAGATTAGAAGAGTTAGGCAGATATCACAATTTGGCCAAAATATGATTTATGGAATTATTCTGAGGCTAATGGTATGTGAAAATTCAGAACTAACTTTTATTCCACTTGTTGTGCTGCTCAGGCTAAACAAAGCCTTCCTTAACTTTGCTTTCATTTGATGCCCATTCAAATAAATTGTACTCATACATCCCAAAACCACATATTTGTCTCAGAGGTCCTAACAGTGTTTACAGCAGAGGAAAGCCATGTTTAGAGTCTGATTTCAATAAAGGAAATTTCCGCCAAAGTGCCTCGCCTGACAGCCAAATCATTTTACTCTGGTCGACCCCCGACTGTGGATTAAATCCTCAGCCTTGGCAGCAGTGCAGCCGTTCCCATTTAACTTAGTGTGTGATTGTACATAAATCCAGTGTGGTATTTAACTGGGCGTAATGAATTCATTCAAGTTATGAAAGTATAGGATGCAAAGAGGCTGACAGACTATAATTTGAGCGTATATGTGCCAACTTGAAGCTCAATTACAGCATGTGTCACTAGCAGTGGTCTTGAGGAGCTGAAAGAGGTTTCAGAACCTCTCCAAAGGCCGTAACTCAGGTACGCTCTTCCTGAATGAAACAGACAGCCGGGTCTGGGTAATGGGCTTCGGATGAAAATCTCTCATCACTGTGAGATGAATTGCTGCAGATTAAAGCTTTGTTGAGGGGTTGAAGAGGGGCGACCCGAGGCTGGGCTTGCAACAGTTCAACAGCTCCCAACAGAGAGGCAGAAAGACAGAGAGAGAAAGGCTGAAGAACAAGATGAGGCTTTCTGCTGAGATGCCACTGTTAAAGCTGTGCCCAGCGCCATTATCATTATGCTGATTTGTTGTGCGTCATAATCTTTACATGGCAGAACTAAGAGGAGATGAAGATGATTAATATGATAATAAACAATATCAATCGTCATTGGCTTTTTAATGTCTCAGGAAGTGCCACGACTCAGATGGAATATTTTATTTTCGTATATTGGAGTGTCCCTCCAGGAAATTACTGGGAATTTCAATTTCATAGAGCCTGCAGACTGGCACTGTGTTATCAAACGGAAGTACGCGCCCACACACCACACACACACATCACACACACCACAGACACACACACACATCACACACACAAACTTCAGCCCTTCAACTTGATGAAGTTTTCCTCTAAACTTTACATTCCGCACGGATCAGCAGCCCGTTCAGCAGCATGACTCCGTCCAACAAGTGGTGGATTCTGTGCGCCGTGTCGCTCCACTGTCTCACCCGTTTTGGGTCTTGCAGAAGAGATAGAGGTAAGACGATTGAGAAGAAAAGTGTGAGTGTGTGTATGTGTGTGTGTGTAGATTATTATTTTAACTGGATTCCCTGCGTTCACATTTCCTCTGAGCTGTTGAGGACCGGACGGCGGGGGAAAGTTTTTTCCACCGAAACTCGTGCGTAAAATGGAACAGCGCCCAGAGTTTTTAAAGCCTATTATATGTCATGGCTTTAGTTTATTCGTGTTGTAATGCTGTTTTGTGTACGGTTTAGTGTCTGTTTATGGAATACGCCTATAACATGGAATTTTAATGATACATCTGAAAATTAGAGCTCATTTTCAGACGGGATCTTTGCGCCTCAGCGTGACTTGTTCAACTAGACTGCGTGCGTAAAATAACAAATCGGGTACTGTACCATGCTGTATATCTCAGGAAGTAATAGATGATAATGTGTAGCACTCCACAAACTAATAACACACGACCCCACACTTTGAGCAGTGTATTTACTGAAATTCACCTCGGTGTCTAAACCACAAGCGACGCACTGCTGGTTTGTTTTGTTGTGTTGGAGGCTTTGAATCCTGATTAGTGAGGGGAGTGAAGTGGCGTCGAGGCGAGGCCAAAGTCCAGATCGACAGCAGTTCTCATACGACCCGCACCTGTAACCGCCTGGCACCTCCTCCCGTCCTGTCATGTCGCCACAGCAGCCTAATGAGGCTGCTGGGACTGGATGTCAGATACCAAACAAGCCGGGAAGGTGTGAGTGCAAGCAGGTCTGGTCCGAAGCGGTGAAGAAGCTGCAAATGCTCTGCTTTCATTTCTCCATCCCTGCAAGAAAATGCCGACTTCATTAATGAAAGACATGTAGTTAATAAGGCAGTACAGAAAGGTCACAGCAAGTGTGTCAGGTCAGATATTGGCTGAGGGCAGTGGGAGGTTTGGTGATTAACATTCACTGTATGCCCTTAATGTCAGTGTCTGCCTTCTGTTATCTCTCTCTCTGACTTACAGCTTGTTTTATGCATCATTTCCCAGTATGGAAGGAACATTTACTGGCTATGATTAGAGTTTGTAACCTCAGAAGCCTGGAAACCTTCTCATAGTGACGTAACCCCACATTTTCCCAAGATCAGTACATTTAATTAATTTACATTTATATACAGCTGCATTCATTGCCACAAATTATGTTCTAGCTGACAGCCGCATAGTCTGCACGTTCTTTTTAAAGATTCATCATGAACCAACGTGAGGTTAGATTGTCCTTCATGCTCGGTTAACTAATGGTAACTCTGGCCAGGGCAACGTTACACTCCAAGGAGAAAAACCTATCCGTGGTCCCCTTTTGACTCCCTCGGTTCTTTCCACTCTCTGTGCATTGTGTTTGAATACCCAAGTGCAATCCACAATGCAGAGTGCACAGGGAAGAATTGTAATAATATGCCCGGAGACCAGAAATCAACCTTTTTTTTTCCTGGAAAATTACCTCTTCTTAAACATATGTACCAGAAAACTGCCACACAGTCAAGCTGCAGTGTAGCTCAGTAGACCAGGTTATTTATAGAGACCTTTTCAAGCATGACACACAAAGGGGTTTCCAGAGTAAGGGGAATAAGGAGTTTCAGTACTATGCTCTGAGGTCACACTATTCAAAGCTTTATACGTTCTCTTTGGTAGTCTGGCTGCTGAATTTTGAACATTTCTGGCGGTTCCATGTCTTGAGTGCTCAGAGAAGTAAACAAGGCACTGCAAAAAAAGGAAAAAAGACTGAGGTGGGCGGATGATACGGCGTGTATGTTTTTCTGCGTGTTGCTAAATAAAAGATTTGATCTAATTTTGAAGCTATTCCTCAGGCATGAGCCACAGTCATCCAGATTTTTGAGGGCCGATGTTAGGTCAGACTGACTGACTGGTTTCCAAGGAGTGACTGTACTTAGCTGGGAATGTGTTCAAAGCCAGTGGTCATTTATCAGAGTTATAGTTATATGGGCTCCAGAAAATCCTCCCTTTCACATTATCTACATAACTATACAAGTCAGCCCAGTTCACTGTGTTCAGTGGGTTTTAATGAGAGCTTCAACTGTGCATTATGTGTGCAGCTATAGAAGGAGATGTGACATGTCAGCTTGTGTAAAATCTTAATGCTGAATGTAAGGGGAATTGAATGAAGAAGCAATATCAAAATGACCACAGTTACTTGAGGGAAGTGAAAGTAGACAGTCTGGAGCTTTTGATGAGTATCACACTGTTTGAATGCAGCAGGAAAAGGTACTTGCCAAAGCATTATTTATACTGGTCCAATATTTTATTAGAAGCATACCTAACTTTTGTTAAACAGTGGCCCCTATCGCCCCAGCTGGCCCTCGGCTGACACCAAGATGTAGAATGTAGAATAATAAAAATCCATGTTTAGAAATAGACCGTTTATGTCCATTGAAATGCTGAGAAACGGTTGCTTAGTCGCTTAGACTGTCACATCCTGGGTGTCGAGGTAGTTCTGGGTTTGCAGACATTAGCTAAAATGCATGCTCTGTCATACTGAGTTGTTCTAAGCTTGTTCCATCACGGTAAAAGGAGTGACAGCTTGAGTGCTGTGGGTTTAAGAGTTAATAATATCCCTGTATGAGAAAAGACATGGGCTTGTATACTGATGGCCTGCTAATTGGTAAATGACATGTGCTGTGGCTCTCTCTAAGCTCTCTCTCCTCTCTATGTTGTTAATAATGTAAAGAAGTAACTGTAGCAAATAAAACGGGGGCGGATTAAAGTCTTTATACCTACACATGACGAATGTTCCTCATAATATTGAGGGATTTAGAAATAAGACAAGCCTCTAATACAAGCCAGCCTCAAATAAAGGCCTGTCACCCTCTGCAGTAGATGTAAATAAAGGCCCAGTCACTATTTGATGATGTATGGTATCCCAGTCAATTTGTTAGAAAAGGCTCATAAAGTTGATGAATTGACTCAGAAATGTAATTTACACAACAGTGTTAAATCAGCCTATTGATCTATACCTATTCTGACTGTGTGGACCTGCTGGTTTTAGGATCAGGAACCACCCACAGCAAACAGAAGTGAGAACAGGGGAATGTTAATGTGTGGTGTTTTGCCTTTAAGAAAGGGTTTTCTATTGGACTCAAGCCAGGCAGCATACTTGGTCAGGTCATAGTTTTCACTTTTTTCTTCCTCAGAAAGTCTTGTGGTATTTTGGAAGTGTGCTTCTGATTGTTATCAGGCCGGAATATTCCTCCTCTGCCAAGCCTCTGCAGACCAGGAGTCGTCTTGTCAGCCAGTATTTTGGTGTATCCACAGATTCCTGCTGCCGTCTGTAAATGTCACCTCCCCAACAGCTTTCGCACTCATCACTGTCAGAACTGTGGATTCACTGTGGTGGTCACGGCCAGATTCATGCCAAACACGATGGAATCCCATCTGAGCCAAAATGTTTTTATCTTGATCTCATCTGAGACCAAAAATGTGCCCCTATATTCATCAGACTTCCTTTCATGCTTTTAAATTTTTATCAACTTTTAGTGTGGTTTAGTGACAAAGATCAAGGAAGGGTTTTTTTGCTTGAATGCCGTTCATAGAGGTTGATGTTATGGATTGTCCTAGACTGTCTGAGCTGCCACAGAAACTCTGATTTCCACTGAAATCAAATCGGAAGCACTTGCCTGTCCTTTTTGTAGTGCTATTGTGAAAGTAGTGGCAACATTTAGTGGCACTGTGGCTTGTTCTGTACCTCCTATACAGCCGCAGCTGTGTTTCAGCTGAGTTTTATTTGTTCATCGATCTTCACAGATTCTTTTCACTTCCTTTTTGCCACGCAGTCAGATGTTTCATATCCTTTGGGAATTCGTTTCCATGCGGATCCATGACATGCAGATAGACACAGCCCATAGGTCCAAAACTGAGAAGCTTCTGGTGTTTAGAGGCCAGTTTAGAATCATGCTGATGCATTTAGGCGAACTGTAAATCACAAGGGTTCTCAGTTTAGTTTCAGTGATCACAGGGGGATTCACTTTTGTTGCACTGAGTTGCTACTTTGTGTTTTCAGTACAGCCTTTCTAAAGAATTTGCTTTTGCTCTTCACAACACTCCACTTGTCAGCTTAGAAATGACGCAACTTACTGAGAGGTGATAAGTCATTTGAATGTAAGTGATACTGCACAGGCGTGTACCCAGTCCTGTTGTTTACTGCAGATGGTTCTGTTCATTCTTCAGTTGTAGTTTCATTTCCATCACAAAAAAACCTGTGGACAACATGTTGCCTTCAGAAGAAACAGCACCATTACTGTAATTTTACAGTAGCCTGGAATAATTTTGAGTATTAGATGGTGATAATGCTATTGTGTTGCAAGGGCAAATATTGCACTTTTGGAATAACACATCTAAACCTATTGGAATTTAATGTGCTTTAGCTTTATTTCGTTACAGGACTGAATAATGTCTCACCATTTTCTTCAGCAAGCATCTCACATTTTTGCGTTAGGAGGTTGTGTTTTCCTTCCAGCCCGCAACTGGCATTTATTGATGGTTCCCATTTGCAAACAGTGCGCGTTAATCGTTTTAACCTTAAGCACATAAAGACAAATATGCTCATGAGTTTACACGTACCCAAACAAAAACTGAGCATCCAGACAAAATTACAACAAACACTACCAGCGGCAGTTATGTTTTTCATCCATCAGAGATATGAGAATGGAAGCCACAGGTAAATACAGAGAGGCAATTTGTGCTCCATACGTTACTTTACAGTGGCCTTCATCAGGGTTTTGTTCTCAGAGGAACATTAGCGTTTCCTATTTGCATATCATTTAGGTGCTCTTGAGAGGTAAAACAATGAGGGGACCCACTGAGCCTGTTTGGACCTAAACATCAGTATCACTGGCACGCCGTCCTGGTTGCTCGGCTAATCGTCTCATGGAGGTGTAAACATTGTGTCTCATTAATTTGTGGAGAAATTTAATTAGATGCTCACTACCTGTTTGAAGTGGCCCCTTTTTACTAGGGAGCCTCGGGCCATAGACACTGCTTAGCATGTGCCATCTTAATTAGTGTTTGCAGTAAAGAGTTAGACTCCAGGAAAGCACTCGCCGAAGACTGTCAGCAAAAACAGATCACACGAGATGAATGCACCTACAACTGGAAAGAGTTCTCAGCCCCGACTGTTATTAGGTGAAGCCTCGTGGTTTCTGTTATCATCCAGTGTGCAGTGTTTTAGATTCTTCATGAGAAAACATTTGTTTCATCTCCCCACGAATCTCACCTGGAAGCAACTTCAGAGCAGCAAAAGCGTTAAAATACAGACTATTAATGGGGAAAAAAAACACAAACAAACAGTATGACACTTTCTCCTAATGGTGCTATTCACTATTCTCTGTGTGCTCTGTTTGTGCCCACCCACTCTGTCTATTTGTGTTCACTCTCTGCCTTTGGTGCGTGATATTTGTTGAGTCTCGCTTGTTTTGTTTGCAAGGTGTAATATATAATTAGTCTGTGGTGTAGTTTGCTATGACAACTCATTTAATTATTTTTGAGTTTTTTAAATGTCTAATTGCTGCAGTCATTGCTGTCCCTGTATCCAAAACAAACAACAAGAAGAGAAACCCAAACCTGTAGCCTTTAGACTTGGACTCAAGTTGAACTAGACAGGCTTGTTTAGTTGACTTGGACTTGATACGTAGACCTGCGGCCTAAAGGCTGAGCAGGCTTCACTTGTTGACCTGTACATAATGAAAAATGCTGCGCGGTTGCATAGCTTTATTAACTTCGGAAATGCTGAGAAACATGAATATTTAACGGCCTGATCGGAATGTTCAGAGCTTCTCCATAACCTCATTCACTCTTGCAGCTGCAGCGGCTGGCAGCAGAATAGAAAGAGGAAAACTCAGAAGTTCAGTTCAGAGAAAGCAGAGCTCTCTAGGATACACTGTTAAAATATTATTAGTGAGTAGCGGTGCTGTAAAACCTGAGAGGTTGTTTCAGTATGAACTGTAATGACTAGAGTGCCTTATTTTTAACTGATTTTAATGCAGCTTTCAGTATGAGCTTTAGTCTTGTGTAATGTTAAACATGGTGAATCAGGCTGATCAACGTAATATAACTTGGAAAAACTTCTACTGTTGTTAAGTTAACGACTGAGTAAAGCTGAGATGTGCTGTGTTTATTTTGTTTTTGGTCCTCTTCAGGTAAAAATTCCAAACTAACCTTTCAGCATAATAGCCTTCTGGGCCTCTTGTTGCCTTTGCTTTAGGAAGAATTCAGCCAATTACGAGACTTTTGACCCAGATCAGGTGAGGTAGTGTAAAGGGTAGGAAAGTCTGAGATTTTTACTTGGACTTGCTCTGAGACAAGACTTAGACCTGCTCTCCAAAGACCTGACACATGACTTGGACTTGATCCTAAATTTTAAGCGGCTCTGACTTTAATTTAAACAACCTCATTTCCATCCAACATTAAATGCACGTCTGTTTTTGTCTGAAAATGTTTGCAGTGAGGTGCGTGGTTTAAATAGAAATGGCTACTACTGGAAATGAGTGGTCTAATGACTCAGATATGTCGTTGCTGCTGTAACAAAGCAACTGAGAGTCCATAAAGTGACTTTCCAGTCTTTGTCAAGTATTTCCTCAGCCTCCTGTCCATTGCTGCCCTTTACATCACCAGAAAACATCAATATGTGACGCTGCTCTGAAATCACAGCCTAGATTACATGTGGTGCAGACATCCACAGCAGTACTGCAGGTTACTGTACTTTCTCAGAGGCAAAGGGTTGGATCCTGCTTGAGGTGACGCCTCCAGCTACAATGCTGGGCGTGTAGTTATCATGGGTTTGCCGTTTCTTTCTTTTCTCGCTGTCTTACCAAAGCGTGCAGTGGATATTCCCATGTAGTTAATATTTAGCATGTGCACTGATACCGTATATGAACATATAGCTTCCTCAGGATGCCCCACAGCTGAATCATTAACTCATTGTGACTCTGACTTATGTAATTTTATTGGCTTGTGATGTTCTGTGACTTCACCAACTTTAAATGCCACACAGTTCAAAAGTCCTCGCTGATTCATCTCCTGCAGAATATAAAATAAGGGCACCTTGGTGTGTGTGTGTATGATGTGACAGCAGGAATGCTGCGATAGGGCATCACATGAGAGTGTTTCTCCAGGCACGGGTGGGTGTAATGAAGCAAACGCACAAAGACAGAGGAGAGACTATGACTTCAGCAGTGAGCAACACCCAGTTTATAACAATAGACGCGACATTTCCACATGTGATTTATGATATTTAGAACACAAATACTGCAACAAAAGACTTTGCTCTAGGGAAAGTGGTTCTGGGCATCAAACCTTGTAATCACTGTCACCCTAGTTCCACATAAAGGGATGACTACACTGCAGGATGGTAAATGCATGTGTCCTGGGAGAGAAAATACCCGTCCACCCGAGTTTGACACAGCTGGGGAGATGACAAATGTACTCGGCGGAGCATCAGCCACAGGTTAATCTGCGAGTCCTCTGCACTGTCACAAACAGAAATTGGCAAACAGTGCTCCCTTGGCTCTATATTTAGAGAGCAGATACTGTCTCTTTGGGCATTCCTCCACTAACTTGACAATATTTAGTTAGCCTCCCTTTTTTTTCCACAGTTACAGCAGTGCATTACGCAGTGTTTGAGAGCAGCGTCTTTTCCTGGAACTGACAGTCGGGAAATGTGTGTGCCATCTTATTTGCTTGTGAGCAGGAGAAGATGGGACCGGTCACAAGTAATCATCTCATAGTGATATATAAGAGCAAATGGATAAGGCTGAGTTATATGGTGTGGCGTTACTGCTGGAAGTGCAACAACCAATACTGATACATTTTTAGGAGAAGTGTGAAACAGAAACGTTAGCTTCCTTGCATATTATGCTCATCACTAAAAAACACCATTTAAATTTGGGTGCTTTAGTGACTTGACATATAATTTATACTTGGAGCATGGCAGGTTTTTAATGGTAAGGTGTCTGTACTTATATAGCACTTTATCCTACCTTTGTGGTATCCAAAGCGCTTTACAATGTGTTTCTCATTCACCCATTCACACACCAATGGCAACTGAGCTGTCATGCAAGGTGCTAATCTGCCATTGGGCGCAACTTGGGGTTCAGTGTCTTGCCCAAGGGCACTTTGGCATGTGGAGGGACCGGGGATCGAACCGCCAACCTTGCGAGCAGCGGATAAGCTGCTCCACCACCTGAGCCACAGCCGCCCATTAATGAGATTTAGAGCAATATTTCACAAAATCCTTGTCTTTAATTAAATATTCCCTTCATAAAAACACAAAAAAATCCACAATTATGGACTTAGTAATCCATTTTTTGAATCTAATTATGAAAAATAGTTCTGTAATGTGTAGTTTCAGGTCTTTGTGTCCTTTCATCCCAGGTACAAAAGTGGAGCATTGCATTTTAAACATCTCTGAACACTAAACACTATTTAATTTGCTATTCTATTGTAGAACTAAGGCACTTTATGGTACCAGAAATTTAACACATAGTATTCTAATAATAATAATAATAATAATTCATCAATTTTATATAGTGCTTTTTTGGTCACTCAAAGACGCTTTACAGAATGGACAAGATAAACAAACAAACAAACAAACAACTGACACTGAAATTATTAATCTTAAATAAACTCTAACATTCTGCCTACACAAGGGCTTCTCAAAGTCTAGACCAGGGGTAGCCAATCCTGGTCCTCAAGGGCCCCTATCCAGCATGTTTAGATGTTTCCCTCTTCCAGCACACCTGATTCAAATGATCAACTCATCATCAAGCTCTGCAGAAGCCTGATAATGATCCTGATCATTTGAATCAGGTGTGTTGGAAAACATCTAAAACATGCAGGATAGTGGCCCTTGAGGACCAGGGTTGGCTACCCCTGGTCTAGATCTTGGTCCACATCCAGACCAAAAGGCAAGTCAGTCTGGGCCGAACACATACCTTGTTATGAAGTGTAATATTGTTTGTATTTTCAAATAAATGATCATTAATAGTTAGTGACATTAAATACACAGTGGAGCAGGAGATTGTTCACAGCGATGCCCAGATGAATATGGTTCTAATGTGTTTTACTTTCCTGTCGACATCATTGTCATGGCGATGCAAAGTGCTGGAAAGTGTTGTGTTGCTGCTGCAGAGTTCATTACCCTCCCACCAGACAATTTGCTCTATCAGCTCCTAAATCACAGATACGGAATGTGTCTCATTTTCTCCAGAACACAATTTCTACAGCTGCTGTAAATGTGAGAAGATGTCTCAGTTGTAAATAAATATGGACTGACTGTCTGCGCCGGGTCTGCCTCGGCGTCGTGCTGACCCAATCACAACAGATGTGGCAATAAAGATGGAATCACCTATCAGAGTTCAGGACTCACATTGATGCAACTGATTGCGCTCAAACAAACCTATTCTCCCACCAGGATTCAATTCATTTTGACTACTTTGAGTGTCTTGAACTTGAAAGTTTTGTTGCCTAAAAGTTGATCGTTATTTTGTTACTGACACTCATTTCAGATCTTGAACTGTTAAATACAAAGTTTGTGAAGCTCTGGCCTACACACTCATCCTTACCGCATTTAGAACATGTTTCATGACTTCAGCATGATGACACCATCTGATAAAAACGATTCTTCTTACAGACAAACTTAGTTGATTGTAAAGCTCTGTCCTTTCCCTTTTGACTCTGCTTTCTTTTGGTTTCGAGCTGGTTTGATATTTCCATTGTTAGAATAAACTGGGGAGAGCAGAACGATTTAAAACTCAGATGTAACCTTTCAGGCAGCTCTGGTCAGCGTTAAATGGAACAGACAATGCTTCTTCATGCTGCGTCTGATTTTTAATCGTTTAAATACTGCTGATTGACCTGATGGGGATGCTGTAGTCAAAAGTCAGATTTCTCAGAATAAATTGCTGCTTTCCGCTGGTCTTCCTTTGATAGTTTTTCAACCACTGTAGTTGTGGCGGTTTGTTAAAAATTGGCTCATGTGTGGCCTGTGTGGGGAATGACACGTTTCATTTCTCACTTTCGTGATGTTGTTTTATCATTCCAGGAGTAAAAGCGGACTGCTGCAGCTGGGGAAACTGCTCCTCTGTAGCTTACAGGAAGCTTTAATCTCTTAAATGTTGACACATAATTGGCATTTTGCACTGGGGGTGAGTGACACCAACAGGGATACTAATTAGGGACGTAGCCTTGTTCTATACGTGCTGCATGACTCCCTCTCTGTGGTTTGTTTAAAAAAGATAGTGGTATCTTTTCTGACTCTGCAGAGTTTTTGAGTTCAACTGGCTGTCTGCAGTTGGATAAGGCTATAGCTTTTCCTGTTAGAGCCATATTGACGATAAATGTAAGTTTTCCTTAAGGGGGAGAGTTTCAGGAAGTTATGTGTCTCACAGGATACTGAACTTGTGGGAGATAGGAGTTACTATGAGTCTGTTGTATTTAATTGAGCAATGTTCAGATGTCTGAAACAGAAATGGAAGTTTGGGTGGTGTTAAATTTCAGCTCCAAAAATCCTCCCATTAAGTCTTGTCGTACAGCAGAACTAAACCTGCCTCTCACCCTCAGAAGGTGTTCAGTGTAATTGCACTCAGCCATGACAGCTAATGTCAGCAGAGGGGACAAAAGGGTGAGGGAATTAAAAAGAAGAGGTGAACTAAGTCTGAACTTGTAGCGTTCAGCCAAAATGCATGATGAAAGGGCAATCACTTTGTCTTCGGTCTGTACCAGTTCAGACAAGGTAGAAATGGATGAAGGGTGTCTTGTTTTTGACTGCTGGAGGTTGATTCTCACTGAAACTGAGCCCACGCTGCTTTTGCCCTCCACTGCACCTCCGAATAAGTTTATCTGCTGAAAAGGCTTAAACGAAGGACCTCGATGAAGTGTGAAGAAGGACAAGCTGAGGCTGAATTAGTGCCGCGGTTTAAAGTGAAGGGAGAGGGATCAGCTATCCGGGCTGTGTGCGGTTGGATCTGTCTTTGTTTACTTGAAGCCCTGCAACCTTTAACTTAGACACATATCACAGTGCAGAGCAGGGGCAGGTTCACTGGAAGTCCATCAAAAATTTAGCACTAAGAGAAAAATAAGGAGTGCTGCGCTGGATCAAGAATAATAAAGGTGGTAGTTTAACCCTCTGACCCCCAAAAACCTGCCAGCGGCTTTTTAAAAATGTCACCAGATCCTGTGGTCCCGTCAGGCAAAGTGACCAAATCTAAGCTAAAAATCAGAATATTTTATTAGAATTATCTTATTCTACATGTGTCATTTTAAAAAATTTCAAAGAAAAAAACTATTGGATCCTGTAAAAACACAAAAATTCTGTCATGGCCAACAGTCATATAACAAAAGTTCTGTGAGTATTCGGCTGAACTGCAGGCTGCGTTTACCCAGAGCAAAGAGGAGACAAGATAGAGGCAAATTAGAGAGCCTTAAAGCAAAATAAAACATTCAAGCAATTAAATAAATGCAGCATGACTCATGAGTAGTACACAGAGGACCAAGTTGTTGGAAGATACATTCTGCATGGTGAAACATCTCTGTAGAGCTGATGCACAGAGTAATATATAAAAACTAGAAAAGCACTCAGAGAGCTCATACCTCCGCCAAGGAGCTTCAGTCCACCCCCAACACAATCTCCCAATTCACATATTTTGTATGGAACGTTACAGATACAAATGTAATTACATACAGTTCAAATGTCCTACCCACAATGCAGCCTTCACCCCATCTAACCTAATGAACAGGTGTGGCCTCTAGCGCGGCAGCTCCTAACAGCCTCCCAGCTTCTTAGACAACCGGAGATAAGAATGCCGGCCCAACCGTGCGTATGTCGCTCAGGAAGGAAAGAGAACTCCGTCATTGTCGATGTCTGTCCGTGGAGACCCAAACGTCATGTGGTCACAGGGGGTTACACCAAAAACAAGAGTGCCCTCTGGTGGCTTTTAGAGTAAACCGCATTTAATTGTCCACTTACATTTTAAAAAATCCTGGATCCAGACGGTGATCTGGATCAGTCCCAAAATTTCATGATTTGTTCCGTGTCCCATTTCACACATTTCCTGAAAATTTCATCCAAATCCGTCCATGAGTTTTCAAGTTATTTTGAACACAAACTAACAAAGAAACAAACTACCTAACAAACAAACAAACCAACTACGGCCATCACATAACCTCCTTGGCAAAGGTAAAAAAATGCCTAGTTTTTAGAGGTTGTAAAAATGTAAAGGTTGTAAATGGTAAAATACAGTGCCTGTAAAAAGCAGTCACTTGGCACCTGCAAAAATGTTCTACATCCATCCATCCATCCATCATCTACACACCGCTTAATCCTCTGTAGGGTCGTGGAGGGGCTGGAGTCTATCCCAGCCGACTCAGGGCGAAAGCAGGGGACACCTTGGACAGGTCGCCAGCCTATCACAGGGCTACATATAGTGACAGACAAGCAAGCTCACTCTCATTCACACCTACGGACAATTTAGAGTCAGCAGTTAACCTCAGCATGTTTTTGGACTGTGGGAGGAAGCTGGACAACCCAGTTAAAACTCATGCATGTATGGGAGAACATGCCAACTCCACACAGAAAGATCCCAGGTATCCTAACTGGGACGCGAACCAGGGATCTTCTAGCTGTGAGGCGACAGTGTAGATGTTTTGTAATTTTTGATGAATGAATAAACACATGAATAAAAAATTCATTTTGGTATGATTTATGGCATTTGAACTGTGTCATACTGCACAAAAGACATTTCTGAGTTCTCTGTCCTTCTAGTCATGGCCGTGCTGTTTCCATAGCAGTGCAGGACTTTATGTAGCAGTGAAAAATGAGCCCAAGGTTAGTAAAAATGGGACAGGAGCAAAAAAAAAAAAACACCCAGAAACAGCTTGGGGTTCAGAGGGTTAAAAGTGAAGAAAACACTAAATTAGGTGCTTTTCAAGTAAGAGCCAGTAGTCAGTAGAGTTGAAATAATAATGACTTCTATTTTTTATTAATGGAGGTCCCCAGTACTGGTTGGCAGTCCAAGGAGTTAGGAGACACTTTGATTTTAAATATGAAAATCCTTTATTAATACATGGATAAACCCACACGGTTCCACTCAGAGAGTCTGGGTGTCGCCCTGCTGAACACTGCCTCAGATACTCTTTGGACCAACACTGAGGACCTCCTTTAATAAAGTGGGACAGTCATTATTCTTTCATGTTAGAACATTAAAACATGTTGCACAACTCTCCACCAGTACACCATGCTTTATATGCTTTCTGCTATCTTGCCTTCATGCGGGTGATACATCTACTACAAGACCTTTAAACATAAGAACATGGGAATGAGATGAAAAGCAAAATGGAACGAAATATGTCAACAAGCTCTTTCTCTGACAGCTTTCCAGCATCTTCAGATAGAAAGGGTGCACCTGGCTGATGGTTAAATATATAAACCTGTGTGACTCAGCGTATACGTATCGAGTTTAGACTGTCTGTGAAGCACAGTTATGAAAGCGGCATTTTATTTTGGTAAATGTGGCATTTGTAAATCCATACAGAGATTTGTGAATATGTGCTCACAACAACAATAACAGCAGGATGTCTGGGCTTCTGAGCATTTTTTGAAATATCCCAAATAATAGAATATAAATTTGTATCAGAACACTCTGTTTCCTAAATCTCCTTCTGTGTTATTCTGTGTGATGTCGCTTTTTATGATTTTTTCCTTTTTATGCAGCTTCAAAAAGAAAACATCTCAAATCCTGCTTTTCCTCTGTTATTGTAGCACCTCAGGTTTATCCTACACAGCTTCTTTGTTTTTCCTTTTCACTTTAAGCTGAAGAGGTTGGTGCTGCACAGTTGTGAGAAATAACATAACAGGAGTGTTTTCTTTAGCTTGTTATTCACTGCTGGTGCTGGTTGCTCAACCCTAGATATGGCTTTATCAAGCACTGATCCAGTTCACCTCTTTGTTCCAGCAACCACTGGATAGAGTCCAGTAACATTTTGTGCAGGCGTTCCTGTTCCCCAGAGGATGCATCTTAATGCTTTGGTTTCATCTGCTGCCATTATGAGACCCACAGCAGCATTCAGATGAAATGTCTTGAAAAGTGGTACAATATTCACGTCCCCCTGGGTAAGCGGTGGTGTCTTTGTTGATCCCATAACATCTGGCACCATCACGTTGTTTTGAATTTCAATTTGTCCAATACTTGAGGAGGAAGTAGTTGCAGAACTGATGTTGTTTACCTCTGTGTCACCTGCACTTTCTGTTTACTTCTAATTAGGCATACTAACACTAAATTGATGAGCATTTTAAACAGACTACCTGCTAAACATTCTGACATGATCACTGTGAGTATGCTGGCATGCTTATTGGGCCTATTCTCTACTGGCCTGGGACCACAGCATGTGTCACGTGTCTGTTTTATTACCTCCACCTCTGACAGGAGGCAGGAGGTTATGTTTTTGCTGGTGTTTATCTGTCCGTCTGTCTGTTAGCAAGATAACTTGAAAAGTTCTGAACGGATTTTGATGAAATGTTCAGGAAAAGTGGATAATGGGATAAGGAATGGATAATTAGATTTTGGTGGTGATCCAGATCCCTGTCTGGATCCAGGATTTTTTTGCGGGATTATTCAATGTGCATGGAACTCCACAAAAAATGACCAGGTTGCTTGGCAAAAAATACAGGATCAGTTCTACAACATGTCAAAATTTGATCCGGATTCGGGCAAAATTCTGGATACTACGATCCATAACAGAAGAAAGAACAGAGGGCCCATGGAATGGTCATCACTGTCAGGCAGGGGTAACCAACCCTGGTCCTCGAGAGCCACTATCCAGCATGTTTTAGATGTTTTCCAACACACCTGATTCAAATGATCAGGATCATTATCAGGGTTCTGCAGAGTTTGATGATGAGCTGATGATTTGAATCAGGTGTTTTGGAAGAGGGAAACATCTAAAACATGCAGGATAGAGGCTCTCGAGGACCAGGGTTGGCTACCCCTGGTGTAGAGTAACAAATGAAGATCCAGACATGCAGCCAACACCAACATGTAGCTGAGACTCTGCTGAATCAGGAGGATGCCAACAGATCTGTTGTAGAATCAACAGTTATGGAGCTGGATCCAGAAGAAACCACCATTACCCAGAAGGTGATTTTGGTAAATAACTGTTGAACTAATAATGATATCAATGTGAATCCAGATGCTAAGGGTTTGTTTTCTGGGTCAAGAAATCTAATAATGTAGATAAAACAATCCTGGGACGATTATTTCTGTGTGTAAATCCCAGTATGAGCTGAAATGAGCTGCTTGGCAGAGGTCTGCGCTCTCTGAGTGCTTTTCTAGTTTAGTTTTGCAAATAAAAAGAACACCAACATCCACATTAGCGAGTTAAGAGGGATGGTGTTGGCATTACCCAACCACCTTTCACCCAGGAGACTGGAGTTTAGGTCTTTTGCAGGAACATTCTGTTTCATTTTATTTTTGCACTTTGTTGAATTTTGACTCTGGGCTTACTTTCATTTTCAGTCACAGGGTTCTGTCATTTTCGATTGCTGTTGCTTTGGTTTACATTACAAAACTGCTTAATTAGGTTTAGGAAAAGGTAATGATTTGAGCTAAAATATACCCGTGCAAACTGTGGTTGTTTTTTATTTTGTGAGGGTAATGCCACAAGAATAGTTCCAAAAAAACGTAAGAGTCTCACAGTTTTGCAGCCCTTTCTGTGAAAAGGATAAGTTTTGCACCGTGGACCCACACACATCTTTTAGTGAGGCTGGGCTGGCTGTGCAGAAGCACCTCACAGACCTGCTCACAAGATTATAGGTTGTTAAACTGGGTTTTGGCAGAAATGGAAACTAATTTTCACCAAGCTACAGCAAACTATCGGTGTTGTGTTGTCTTCATTCATTTATAAAGCAGATTCATGAAACTGCATGAAATATATAACAAATTACATCATTTTGCACCATTCAGGGGGAGTTTGTGACAAAATCTTTTCATTGACTTTAAATGCAATTGCACGCTGTCTGAGCACACCGTTCGGCTGTGTTTAAACAATAAATCAACCACTTACAGGTCGAAAATAGCTGTTTGTACCAGTTAGAGTACTTTGTGAAGCCGGTAAGGAGTCTACCCAGACTGCAGCAGATCCTGCTGATCTTTTCTGCTGAGAATACAATAGTAGTTATAATGTCAGAGGGGACAAAAATGAGCGCTGCTGATTTGGACAAAGCGGAGATAAAACAAAAGCAAAGTGCGTTCTCGACATAACTTTCGGTGCTCTTCATCTGTAATAGTTTGCTCCTTTGGTGTGATTCCAGCAGCAGCAGGGTTAACTCCTCACCTGAAAGCTTTCAAAGTTAACTTCCACTCGCCAATTACCTATAGGAGAAGCATTCCCTTTATTCTCTTCTCTATTGTTTGAATAATAACCAGGCTTGCAGAGAAGGACTGCCGTATCGATCCCCTAATCTAATGAGGAGTGCATCTACAGTACAATCAGTGGAGGATGGCATTTGCACAGATGGAGAATGAGCCACTTGCTCTCGCTTTCTGTCTGACCCATTGATTCAGTTGTATAATCAGATCCACATCGGGAGAGAGGAGGCTCAGACACAAACATCTATGATTGCATTCAAAAGAATCCTGGAAGGTCCCTTCAGTGTTTAACAAATGACATCTTCATTGTGCTCTGAGTATTGAAGCATTCAGCAAAACACACTTTTATCTCAGCCACTCAGGCTGGACAGGACACCAAATTGCAGACCTGCTTGATAATTGCGTTGAGCAATTTAACAGGTGTTTTTCCTTTAATAACCCCGACATTCTCAGTGAGTGTGGTGTGACGCTGTCATTTGCTGTTGCTAAAAGGTGGTTTCGCATGTTCCAGCAGAAAATGATGTGTCCTCATAGCAGACATTCAAGTATAAACATACATGGTAATGGTGTTAGAGCAGATGTGGAGAATAGGCTCATACTGGATGCATGTCACCATACTGCAAAGACATGGATGCTTTAAAATCCATCTTTCAAATTATTTCAATAACAAAATACACCAGTGAAGAGCAGAAGTTCCAGGGCACGCAACACCAATATCACACCTTCATATGTTTGTCTTGTCTGTTGTGGTTCAAGCCTGCTAAAGCTAATTAGAATGAATGGCAGATGGTGAACTATGAGAGTATGAGGACTTAATTTGAAGATTTTGATGGGGTTTTTTTGTTGTGATGTTACTTGTGCTCATATTTTATCACACATCCAGCTAACATCTCTAATTGCTTGTCTGATGCTGGATTGAAACTTCAGGAGTCAAAGATCATCAGCATCTTAATGCACTGGGTAAACATTCTGTTTTTATCTGCACCTTCTTTAGAACAAGTGTCTTCTGAAACTCCCAGCTGGAAGCTTTCGAGTGCTTTGCAGGTGCAGCGATTTCTCAGCCGAGATGCTTTTGTTGCTATGACACAGAAAAGCTTGAGAAGTAATGTGTTGCACATTAGGGGTGGGAATCACTGGGCACCTCACGATATAATACAATCGATACATGATACATGGCTCACGATACCGATACTATCACGATACAGCGATACTGTGATAATCGATACATTGCAAGACAATCACATAACGATACATCATGATATCTATAACCTGGATATATTCATAGCTTGGTTCCAGTGTGTAGCATTTTTCGAAACCTTTCACTTTTGACCACACTGTACAGGCGAAGGTCGTTGCAAATGGACCCAGCGATGGATGTTGTAATGCTGGCGGCCCTGGGAGACCAGAAAGGAAGTTTTGCTTGAAACATTGTTTTAACCGCTGCAGGCTGACTTGAAACGTTAGCTGCATCAGACGATTTCTCGGCGAGGAGTTCAGGATGGTGGCGTTGCAGGTGGGTTTGCATGTTGGTGGTGTTGCCTGTGTACTTTACTTTTGCGAGGCAGTTCTTGCATATGGCGCAGTCCTTTTCGAGCTTGCTTGTTCCTTCAGTGTTATGAAAGCCAAAATGGGTCCACACTATGGATTTAAACATGGATGGGGCGTCTCTTACAGTGGCGTTGCTGTCCTCCATTATACCTGTACAAACTCTTCTTGGGCCGATTCATTTCCGCTCAAGTCTCCCTCATTCATGTGATAAACGCCACCGTGTGGAGACATTAAGTAGTGATGCTGGGGAAATGGCAGCTGGCAGGGGAATGTGGAGGGTTTAGAACGCCTTATTATATTAATTAAAGTAGCGATATTTGGCGTCAGCGTATCGATACTCATGCACAAGGAGGGACGACGATATATTGCTGTATCAATATTTTATCCCACCCCCTCCCCCTTTGCACGTACCTAATTTTACTGTGCAATCAAAAAACATTGACTGTAAAACTTTCAAAACAAGGAAGAGTGCTCACTCAGGTCCTTCCTTTTCGTGAACGGATGTTGATGCACATGGAAGCAGAAGGTGAACCCACCAGTCTGCGTAGGCTCATGAGATTTTATAGTGAAGAAACATCTTAGCGTGTACCACTGTGTGAGCTGAAGAGCCAGTGTGTGTCAACCCTGCTCAACTGTGATTGGTTGGCTGAGTGAAAGGTGACAAACGCACCATTTTAACAAGTTGAACATGTATCTGTTCGAGCTGATAAAACGCCAAGCATGCAGGCCTCAGTGCAGAATGGATGCTCACTGTCTTGTCACATGTTTTACAGTGTAAATACATGGTGCTCCCACTGCAAACAACAGAAAAAATACTGGATTCAGGAAAGAAAACACACTGGTGACCACATTCCCTTTGGGTGTCTCAGTTTAGGCAACACCACTGCAAACATTTATATAAGCTAAAGTGTTGTTGTATGTAGTATGTTGTACATATGCAATTGGTTCCTAATTAAATCTTGAATTGTTAATGTTTAGTTTGGTGTATCAAAATGTAATTTTAACAAACAAGCAAACAAAAAAACACAACTTTTCTTTCTAATTTTCCATTTTTGTGTCTGTGTGCAGTTGCATCATGCATGTAGCACATTTGACCATACAATAATTTACCAGCTACATCAGATGTTAGGGATTAATAGAATACTCTATGTCGTTATTATAATAGTGGCTTTATTTCCATTTATTATCTAGCTATTCATTCATCTATTAGCCGACAGGCAGTGTTTTAGGTCCTGTATTATTACACACACAGTCACATATACACACTGTTAGGGTCAGCTGTGGTGAGGTAAAGGGAGGCACACTTGAAAAGGGATTTGAAGGCTGCTGCTTTATGTTTAATCGGAACAACAACAGTATTTCATCGGCCTATGGCTCCAGTCTGTAAGTGATGTTCACATATGTCTCCCAACCCCCTCAGAGTGGTGTAGTTGATAAATTATTGCAGTGTTAGATGTGCCACATACATACATAATGTGACTGCACTAGCTGGTTCATGGCTGGCCCTGGACCCCTCCCTGGGGTGATAATGGTACAGTCCAGCCACAAGCACGAAACTCACAAATGGAAAGTTGAGTCGTTTATTGAGTTCATTTGTTTATGTGTGTATTTTTCAAATTCTAAGGCAATAATCGAAATGTAAACAATTAAAAATTAAACTGAGAGACAATTACTCATTTCTAATCAAAGAAAATGCATAATGAAAGTTTTAAATCCATTTTTCTAATTGAACAAAGAGCTGCAAAGTGCTGCACGGACGGCTGCATAACTAATGCGCTGTTGGCCTCAGAGTTTGTGCAGTATGCCTTTGATACCTCGTGAAAATGTGTTTGTGTTCGAGATTGAATGCGATGTGTGTGTCTTTATAGGCTCAGTGCTTCTTTACTGTGCTTTTAATTTGTTTATGTTGTGTATTTAATTTAATTAGAGCTCATTTGCAGGCGTAGTGTCCCCATTCAATGATATCAGAATCACATTTATGTTTTGTGCTCTCTGGGATCCTTTTCTTTCTCTGATGCTGTGTGTTGGACAAATGTGAGAAGACAGTTTATCTTTCTTGCAATTCTTTTTGCTTTAATTATATGCATAAACTGGTAAATGGGCTTTTCTTTATATTTCTAGTTCAGATGACCTAAAATCAGCTGTTTACAAAGATGATGTTAGTGAGAACTAACTCATACAGTTTCAGAGATATGAGACAATTCATTCGATAAGTGAGCCAACAGACATAAACATTAGGTAGTTTATAAGTCACCATACATTCCCAAGCAGACATCTGTGTGATGCTTCAAAACACAAATGAACATTTCGGAAACTGCAGAGGATTTCAGCGTCTGTGTTCAAAGCAGCTGTTAAATATTCTGTCTCCTCTAACTATGTAGCCCAGCTGGCCTGGGACTCGGTTCTCTCTCCTGTTTTCTTCTCCTCACAGCTCTCTTTTGTGTGATGTCATGTAAAATAGGTCTCGCTTTGGTGGGTCTCAAATGAAAATAAGACTCGCAACCAGCCTTATACTGCTAATTGTGTCACGAATTATTTTTACACCCAACATAAATCTAGATCTTTGTTGAAAATGCTACTCTGCTGACACGACTACTTCAGACCCGATGTTAAATTTATCAGTTTTGTGGTCTGAGTTATAAACAAGCAGTGCTCACTAATTGTTACTCTCCCTCTGTGTGCAGAGATTCAAATTATAGAGTTGGGTTTCATGTTAAAATCACGGCTGTACAAAGCCCTGCTTCACCTCGAGCGGCTACATACATTTTAATTTAATCTCATTATAATATGCCAGTGCTCATTGTAATGAAAGCGTTTGATTTTTTTCTCGTTTGAACATTTTTTATGACTGTTTTCAGAACCTCCATTCTTGAGAATCACTTGGTTGTTATTGCAGCTGACGTGATGAATAATTCACGGAGTCTTTTGTAACTGGGACTTCCTCAATTTGGCAGATGGTGCTGTGGTACTTTCTCCCCCTGAGGCCTGTGCAACTTATGGCAAACTTATGCCCGCGTCATTGTTTGCCATATGCTCCTCCTGGACTGAGAAGTCGTCGTCTCCTGTCAAATTAAAGGGGCCAGACAAGCGCTTTGCTCCGACAGATGCATGCTTGATTTCCATCAAAGGCAGGAGCAGATTTGTGGACATGTGTCACCAACCTGCACTTCAGCTAATCACACACATCCCCATTAGAGTGCCGTCCAGGAGGCACACTTTGTCCCAGTGATTGGCTGAGAACCAGCCGAGACAGACTCTAATTGGCACTGAGTGGGATTGTTCGCTTCGGCAGCGCTTGCATGTCGGAGCACGGATTTGGCAGAATCACTGGAGCGAGGGGGATTTTTGAGTTCCCACTATTGTTTTGTTATCAAGACCAAGTGAGAACCAGGTAGGGGCTCAACTTAGATATTCCCAGGAAAAGATAATGCAGAGGGGAGTGATTTCCACCACTGAGCTGACACTGGAGAAAAGTCTGCTGGATTGATAAAACCAGCTATTCAGGTTTGCTAGATATATGGAAGAGAGCTAAAGCCATAAAATAGCAGACAGAAAGTTTGATTCTTTTTTTCTTCTTGTGGAAACGGCAAGATAAAGGGGAAAAAGCTCCTGAGGTTGTGGGTGGAAGAGACAAGCTGAGATAAATGTTAAATCTGGCTTGGCATGGACAAATGAGTCCACAAAAGCTATCGAGTTGTGGAGCAACAATTAACTCGCTCATTGCATCTCTCCTCCCTCGCCACCTGCCATACCAACACAGGCTCTGATTAAAAATGCATGGGTCTCACAAGCCCTTTAGATAATTAAGAAGGTTTCCCTGCAGTGTTCCAAGTTAGAGCAAAGCACCATTCCTATTATTTCCAGCAACACCAGACGAAATACACACAGAGACATACAGAGATGTGAAAACTTTCACAAAAGATAGTGATCTTTTATGAGACTGCGTCGTGGGTGCAGAGCTTTTCCACTTGGCCGTCTCCAGTGACAGTCAAACCTCAGTTGGCGCCATGATTTGTGTTGTGTTCCGTATATTGAGCTGCACAGGACCAAGCCGGTCGCTGTCCAAACATGAATAGATCCACTGCTCACTCGGTCCTCAGGGTAGGCCCGAGTCTGTTACCCGACCACACAATGTGAGACACA
This sequence comes from Dascyllus trimaculatus, assembly GCA_024666655.1. Lineage (NCBI taxonomy): Eukaryota > Metazoa > Chordata > Actinopteri > Pomacentridae > Dascyllus > Dascyllus trimaculatus. The sequence goes on along the minus strand of CM045456.1, from coordinate 29,551,809 downwards.
ATGTGAGCTTTCAAAGCGTTCACTGTTTGTCGAAACGGAAACGCATTTCTCCTGGAGGCATGAACGTGTCCGTGTTTCAGTGGGATTCCTTTGATCTGCTGGCGAAAGTGCTCTGGAAGGGGCTTGAAGCTACTTTGATCTGCCAGCGCGAGGAGCCTTTGGAAGGAACTGTTAGGAAGGTCTCTGCAGGAATGAGGTCATCTTGCTATGGCAGCTCAAAGGCCACAGTCTATTGCTTTAATGAGCTGCATGTGGGATGATCTGTGGGATCATTGTCATTGTTTCCTTTCATTTTTGCAATCCCCTGTCTTTTTCAGCTTCACAGCCATTGTGCTGATCCATCCCTTATGTTGGTGTGAGCAGCCTCATGCAAGCATCTCTGTTCACACTTAGCTAAAGAGGCCTCAACTCCTCTTTTACTTCATTTTGTTGGAGCATCTTATCATAAGATTTGAAGTGAAATTGTTTTGAAACATGCTGACACTTCGATGCTGTGTAAAAGTGAAAGTTTAAAAAACTGCACAACAGAACTATCAAGCTATGAGATGACAGATTATCATTTTCACTGATTATTGGATCTGATATTATCGAGTTTTCAGTAATAGGTATTGTTATTTTTCCAGTAATCCACTAAGGCTACATTGCTCAATTCGGATTTTTTTGTGAAATCCGATTTTTTTTCCGAGTTCGTTCACATTTCCCATTAAATGCGCCTTGTATGTGATCTCCTGTGTGAACTTCATACGACCCAAAAGTGTCCTGCATGTCCAGAAGAGGACACAATGTCACACAGCAAAGCTGCTATCCAGTGGTTCTATCAGCTGAACGCTGGGCTCATCTCCCAAAATGCAGTCCAGCTCTTCATAAAGTGGACCGGCAACACGTCCACGGCCGCTTCGTTTGTTTGAGTCTTCAGCCTCCTTATATTTGGCTCGGAGGCTCTTTACTTTTCTTTGGCATTGGAGCAGTTGTTTTGTACCTGAAGTTTCATTTTCACTCACTGTTCAGTTTTACAAAACACAGTACAGTTGCTCCTCCCATTCAGTTACTGTATCATTGTTTTAAAGGACTGGAGATACATCTGGGAGCCAGTTGTCAAAACAGACTGGTAAATTCTCCTCAGTGAAGCTTTTACTTGTTTAAAGAACAAATAAATCAGTATAAAGACTGATAAAACTGTTATTAAACAGTTCAAGGATAAATTTCATCTTTGTGTGGCCCATCCAAGTAAATTTTTCTAGCAAACACACGCTCAACACTCTCCTGTCAGACTCTTGGAAAAGGTCAGTCTGAGAAACATTTTCTCAGATAGTTAACGTTTCTCATATTGCCATGTGGCCTCGCTGTCTTTAACATTACACTCTGTCACACCGTGTTACTTTTGAGTCACTTGTCAGATTAGTTTATTAATTTTTTTCTGTTAAAGCCACGGACTAAAAGTATTAGGCTCAGATAACAAGAAGAGATGTACTAGATTTAGTTTTCTCCATGCTCCATTAAAACTGAAAATTTACTGCTTTAAATGCAAAAATGTCAAGTCCCTTTACCTTTGGCCAGTGCAGCTTTCCAAATGGACTCCTTCTACGCTTTTGAACGTAGGAAAGCGACCCAACATACAAACAAAACACATGTAGCATATGCTTTAGATCTGTATGTCTGCACACACACAGAAACACATCATAAAAGCAGTCTCCTTTGCTCTGAGGTCAGCTGTAAAACACTGGGACAGGCTGTGAGTCACCCTCCGCCTTTGTCCGCTGGCCTCAGGGCTCGACTCTGGTGAACCCTGACAGTGTTTCTTACATTGCCTGGCCTATCTGCCCTGGCACGGTGGATGCGCCCTTCTTCGTAAAAGCACACGGCTCTGACTAAGTGTTGCATTCCAACGTCCCTTTTATTTAATGGAATTTGTACTTTTGAACTATTTAGCGAAGTGAGTCAGATGAGGACAAGATGATCTTGGAGTATTTTCAAGGAAATGTCCCCTTTTGCCACAGGATTATCCCTCTTCTCATTCTAAATTGCGGTTTGAAAATAATAGTGAGGCCTCAGGTCACCTTTAAACTCCTGCATCATGTCCCTTGTTGCAGATTGCTGCCAGGACTCTATCCGCATCTTGTCAGGTGTGTTTGAAGCATCGATGGATGTATTGGAAATCATCCTCTGTTAATGCAGAACACGTCCGAGCCTTCGTTATCTCAATTACAGAGGTCATGCTCTCATTCTGCTTTGTGTGTCTGTTTGTCATTCATTTCGTGTTGCTTAAATGATATATTTTTTTGCTCATTCAGCTAACGTTTCTATAAATCTGTTCCACTTTTTTCTGGCAGTTTCTTTCCCAAATAGAGAGCAAAGGAAATGTCTTTAAGAAAGGATTATTTCCTTTCATGCTGCGCAAAGTCATACAGTTGGGTCTATAGATGACAAAACCGCCGAGAGCTGTAAGACTGTAGCGCTGCGCTGCTCTTTCTCTCCATTTTCCACCTCTATCCGTCTCACTTTCTCCTGCTGTCATTTCTGTACATCTGTCGTCCTGATAACAGCGTGTGCTCTGTGCTGTTTTGTCTCTCACCGAGTCATTCGGTAATGGATTGTTCCTTGTTGTTTTCTGCTTCATGGCTCCTGTACAGTCGGTAATGCAATCCACTTTGCAAAGGGACCTAGAAATGCAGATACGGGATAATCTTCTGGTACACCAAACAAGCTGGGACTGGGCCTCAAACAGACTCAACCTGCCCACATCAGGAATTACAGAGGTGCTTGGCACAGTGCGCATGTTGAGCAACTCAGATCTTTATCCAAATGTGTGTGTGTGTGAGTGCAAATCTTGGCCAAGCTGAACCTGTCAGCAATACTCAGGAGACCAGCTGCCAATGGAAATTTGATGCATCTAAAATCTGCTTCCCTATTCAGCATGGTCCATATTTCAAGGCGCTGGCTGATTTGTTGGTCGGCTTCCAAGGATTTTGCTGATGCATTGTGTGAACAGGACTATATTTACACTCGCTCTGTTCAACAATGTGGAGGATTCCTGATGACAGATCGGGAGCTTTGGGTGGACGTAGATTGTTCTGAAAGGTTGTTTGCATTTAGAGTCTGTAAGCGAGAGGTGTGTGCAACTCTGTTTTTTTATTGACTGTTTTGCAACCTGATATCCTGCCCTGCATATTTCATCATGCAGAATATAGCTCCTGTGAAAACTCCTATATATTTATTCATTTAAAGGTGTTTTTCAAAGCCTTCTAACAAATGTCAGTCAGCAAGAGTGCAGCCAGTTCTACTTGTATGAGCTGGAATCAAAAAAAGAAGGGAACAACTCAGTAACAGTGCCTTTGTTTTAATGTTTAATCACTGTGTAGCCTGAAGCACTTCATCATCCTAATACTTCCACATAAAACCTGAAGGACAGTAGCTGTGGCTCTTCAAAATCTACAAACGCTGACTGTCAGGCTCTAAATGATTCCAATCTTTTCTTCTTTACTATACTTAGGATTATGATTGTACTGATTGTTTTCCCAAAATAAAAGCCTACCTGTAAAATGCAAGGCTGGAAGACTTTTACAAGTGAAATTCCTGAAGAAGCGTTGAGTTTTATTTATGGTAGTTTATTCTTATTTAAAGATAAAGGCAGATTGGAATACCTGACATGAGTTTTGTTGTACATATGAAATTAATGCTGCGGAAATGGACTATATTCTGAATGTATAAGGAAGAAATTTAGTACGACTACTGCTGGTCTTAACAGCTTCTACCTGTGTCTGTCTCCCAAAAAGTATGTTCATATACAGCTACACTGCATTCTTATTTATCTTTTGAAACAAGCACATAATATTGTGTTGGTCCCCCTTATGTGGTCCAAAATGCTCTGAACCATTGGGCATGGACCAGAGGACCTCTCAGGGTGTCCTATGGGGTCTGGAACCAGGACGTTGGCACTGGATCCTTTGGGTACTCTGGCTTGTATAGTGGGGCCTCCGTCAATCAAACCTGTTCCACTGCATCCTGTTGATGCTTGATCAGAATGGGGTGTAGGAAGTTTGGAGGTCAAATCAACATGTTGGACCATTGTCATGTTCCTCAACATGTTCCTGATTGGTTGATGCTTTTGCCATGTGGCGGGGTGCATTTTTAGCATTTGGGATTTCCATTTGTATGAGGGAGTGTGTTTGTTTTGGGACAGTGTTTATTGGATGTCTAAGTCTCATCAACACGGATGTTAAAATCCAAGGTTTTCCATCAGAACACCACATACTACAAATATGATCAGTGTTATTCACTTCACCTGTCAGGGGTCATGATGCTGTGGCTGACTGGTGTATAGCTGCAACAGGACTTTCAACCACCAAATGGGTTTTTGTGTCCCACAGGACCATTAATCCTAGACTTAAGCTCCGTTTTCATACACTGTTTAGTTAGGTGTCGAAGAATATCACACTTTAGTTAGCCCTTTCGCAATGGTAACTACTTGTTAGAAGTTCGGTAAGGTTAATGCAACAAAGTTGCTTGGTTATGTTTTGGAAAATAGTACAATTTAAATATGACAATTTCACTACATATTTCTAAGTTTGTCCTTTGTTTTCTGGGTCACCTGGGTTTTCTGAGTCCCGCCCCCTCTATTATATGATTGGTTGACTAAAAAGAAGTGACAATAAAGCAATAAAATAAATGGTAAATCTATGTTGATTTGAACTTACTTGCAATACATCAGAGAAACATGTTTTCCTCAAAATGTCACTTAGAATGCAGTGTAGTTGTGAAGGAATGTCACATTTAGTAGACAGGGCCGCCATGTTCCATTATTACTTTTTAATCTCATTTTAAGAGGGTTTGCTTGTTAATCGACAGACTCTGCCTCAGTCTGAAAGTTATCTTACATTTGGTTAAGTGCGCTCCAAGTCGCAGATCTGGAGGAGATGCAAAATGACTCTTTCACATTGGGCAGAGATTTAAATACAGGACCAGCTTTTAGTTGAAAGTGACCTATATGGGTGCAGTGAACCAATAGCTCAGTAGTTACAGCACATACCTCATGGACTGAAATTCTGTCAGCAGTGTGGCCCTGGTTGGATATCTGGCCAACCTTTACGGCCTGTAATTCCCCTGCTCTCTCATTCAACATTACCTCTACTGTATCTAAAAACAAAATAGCCCCTAAAAATTTCATGGTGCAAGGAAGCACCACATGCCGGCTGAGCTGATAACCATGTAAGAAATATACTTGCATGTTTCTATGTGAGAGCACGTTTGCATGTCTTCATGCACTGTTTTTGGTTTCCCTGCAGAGAAAATGTTTGAATTCGACTCCTAACATTGTCCTCTGCTAGGTTTTTTTAGGCTCACAATGCCTCCGTCTGGATAGTGAACACAAATGATTGAAGAACACACTGCCTGTTGTACTTCACTTGGTCTCAGACAGGAGGAGCAGAAATCAATAAGAGGAACCTGTTTGCTTCCATCTCCTTGGACAGACAAATTCTGCCTTATTGAACATTCTTATTTTCAGGAGACTGTGTTTTACAACGACACAGTCTGCACCTTTGCTTTTTTCTCTTAAATGAATTACTCTGTTGCAGTCATGGTAGCCTGAGGCATTCCGTGACCAGGAAGGGAGCAAACAATCTCAACTTGCCATCATTTCTCTGGAAAGTTTGTTTAGTGAGGCTGAGCAACAAGATGTGTTTACATAACCAAAATGGGCTGAGTACCAGACAGAGACCCACCTCGCCTGTGGTGATGAGTAATTTCTCCCCTGCTAGATGACCCAGTCTGCTACTGCTTATCAGCCACAACAAGGAGAACTTAAATTAATAAATATCACAACACTCTGCAGGACAGCTCCCCTGCCTTCTCTGCATGCCACAGCAGTGCCACAGGTCTGGTGGAAGGAAGGAGATTGGGAGTATTGGATTGGTGTCCCCAATACCTGGTTAAAAGTTGGAGCAGGATGGGTGAAGGAGGAGGGCAGGTTGAAGTGGTGAGCTGCTGCCCTCATTACCTGGCCTGGCAGAGGGACTGTTTGTTGACTGCTGTGCTGATAGGAGAGGGCAGGGTGGTTCCCATTAGAGAAGGTTTGATGGAACTTTGTACCTTACAGGAAAGAAAACGTGATACTTGTTTTTCAGGCTTTCCAGTCACATCAGAAGAAATTGTATCCAATACATTAAACCCTCGTATGTGTGCTTTTAAATGGTGATGCAGTTGCTTAGTTTAATAAATTGCATAGCCAAAAGGATCATGAAAGCCTGAACAAAATGTAACAGCAACCCTTCTAATTGCCTCATTGCTGCAGTATTTTAGTCTTTTAGACCAACTGATTACCAGACTGCAGTTCACAGCTGTGGAATCACATTACTAACACACTGAGCATGGCTAAAACCATGAGCTGGTTCACATTCACATTCAAGCTGATTCCCTTATGCCGAGCTCAGACAACAAGATTTGGACTGTGATTTTTCTTTTCTAAACAAACTTTTGAGCACTGAGACAACAAAATCAGATTGTGGCCAAATCTCTGCATGTGCCTATCATCAACAAAGCAGCCAGAGACACATCCTGACTCCCTCTACATGCTGTCTTGGAGTCCTTAATATTTTCTTGCATGAAATTTTGGAAGAAAGCACTTATGTACACTAGAGCACATCATATCTGATAGAAGTGGGCTCAAGGACCCTTTTTCATGACAGATCAATCTTAAAGTGGCATGATATTCAGCACGTCCCATAATTAAACTCAAACTCACACACTCACAAATTGTATTGTATGTATTTTGATGAATTTTTAGACATGGGACCACGTGAGACATTTATGGACTATAGATTTGGGTCTTCTCAAGTGCAGAGACTTGGAAAAAGATCTTTTTTTCTTTGATAAGATCTCCGAAGAGGTTGGAAACTGTGTTGTGTTCTTTGAGAGAGTCTTAAATAAGTGGACTAATGTTTTGTGTGTTGCTGAACTTGATAGTGACTGATCAATGCAAAGTAATGATAATACTGATGACCTCTTGCAGTCCTGTGAGTTGGTGTGTGGAGTCATGCCCCTGGAAACATACAAACTGAGATTTTTGTGGTACACGACAGCGACAGGGTACATTTTAACCCAAACGGTGATACTTTTCCAAACCTAAACAAATTGTTTTGGTGTTAACTTTAACCAAACACTGATTTAAAACGCAAATGATAACTAAATATGAAGTCTTTTCAGAGACAAGACTCAAACTCAAGTGTCCTGGCTGAGAATCCACTGACTTACACCACCAACAACTCCATCCATCCATCCATCCATCCATCCATCCATCCATCCATCCATCCAGAAGATGGCATTGGATGAGAGGCAGAGTAAACCGTGGAAACATCCCCAGCCCACCACAAGGGGTAACTAGAGACTACTTAACCAGGGATACAGAAACAATCACAGTCACAACTACAGGCAATTTTGAATGACCGGTTTAATTAATTACAGTGGCAGAAAGTCCTTGCAAGCACCAGGAGAACATGAAAACTCATCACAGAAAGGCCCAAACTTCTCATCTTCTTGCTGCGGGTGACAGCGCTAACGACTGCACCAACAACCCCTCCAGAAATCTGTGGACTTCTGTTCTTCTTTGCAAGTGAAAAACTGTGGCTCTGCCGCCATTAAATGAGGTGATAATGGCTTACTGAGCCCACTAGAAGGCGGAGTAAGTTCCTAGTAGTCCATATGTATGGGAAAGATATGCCAAATTAACAGCCATTTAATAGCCTCAAACGGCTGTTCAGGCAGCTCTAAGACAATCCCTTGAAAACAGCAGTGAGTGACAGTCAGTTGGACGTCAAATGTGGGCTTAGTTTGCCTCCTACACTGTGTAGAAAAGACTGTAGAGGTAGAATTTTTCCAGCACAGGCAAGCGTCATCTCTTGCTGGGAATTCACACCAACAACAGTCAGTTTCTGTTTGTGTGTTTTGAGTGTTTTTTTTCCCCTCTTGCATGAGATTGCATGAGTATTGATTTCACACATCTGGGAGTCAAAACTCACTCTTCATTCTGCGAAGATAGAAAACACTGAATGAGTGCTCATGTAGCATCAAGGTTATTGGCTATTAGCATGTGCAGTGCAGGAAGCCTTATTTAAACACTGTCACTCAAGCGTTGACCATCTGCAAACCCCTTTGGAGAGAGATCCAAGATTGGACAGAGCTCTCAGTTGGTTCTGAAGTAACTGCAAAGCTCCAGGCGAGAATAACAGAGACCTGACCTAAAAACAGCAGGGATGAGGGCAGAGAGAGCCATTTCCCGGCAACACACTGAGATAGTGATTTAACATTCGCAACGGTGGTTAGTCGAGCTCAGAGGGCTTCATGTCACCTTTTTCCTGGATCTGACAAAGCCGGCGTTTCAAATGATAATGACATTAGGAGCTGTGTCTGTGCAGGGCTTTGCTGTCCACATCTATATCTGTTCTCGACAATTATGAATATGACCTCGGTCTTCTACTCCCAGTGATCAAGCACACTCTCCACAACAGACCCGCTTATTAACCACACTGATGAGCCAGTCTCTCGGTCTGAGTAATAAATAGCTTGATTTGCTGCAGTGCAAACTATTGCTGTGCGCTGCGTGCTGTGAAGTTTGCCCTGCTTTCACTCAGTCTTTCTCTTCCAGCTGCCACCTGCCTGGATCTGCTTCTATAAACTGGGGGAATCAGGTGCTCCCAGATGGTTCCTTATTCTCAGTGCAAAAAAAAAAACCCAACAAAGATAGGCCAGAAGTTTGATTTGCTGAAGGTATTTCATAAAAATGATTGAAACGATTTGAGAGGCTTGTCTGATCTTTGCAGTATTTGCATATTTTTAATTATTCAGTCAGGGCGTCATTCTCTGCAATGAGTAAATCTCTCGCATAGTCTACCTCTGCAAGCCAGTATACAAAGACGGTAAGCTGTCAAACTGTGTACACTCAAGTCTTGTGGAAATTTTCCTGCCATGCAACTTTACCTTATCTCAGAGCCTGAGGTTGGTGTTGGATGCTGTGACCTAATTCCCCACCACCACCACAAAACAAACGTCCTTCTCGCTGAGCGCCACAAAGTAGCAGAGTACTAAAAGTTCTCCTTCTATCCCACCTCAGCACATGGAGCACAACCTGAGCTGTTCATCTTCAATGAGCTGTGCGCCCTGAAGGACGATCCGGGTCCGTGCAAGGCCATAAAGGACAGATTCTTCTTCAGTGTCGACACCGGACGCTGCGAGCTGTTTGAATACGGAGGCTGTGGGGGAAACGCCAACAACTTCGAGACCTTGGAATCCTGTGAGGAGATGTGCGTCGTCTCCGGTGAGTCTGACCCTTCAGCTGACTTCATTAAAGAAATGGTTTTTGACATGTTTCTAAAAAAAAACATTGGCTTTGATTTACCAGTGAACACAGACCTCAACAAGGACCATTTATCATGATAACAGTGCACGGGACAAGGATGTATTGTGGCTTTGCATTGTTGTATTCTTGTCAGCATATGATCGGTTTTGTTTTCAAGGACGTTTGTTCCTCATTAGACTTTATTGCCACCTTGGGCATAAAATCCTATTACAAAGTCATTTTGTTGGTATGCGGCTAACGTGGAACATTGCCAGCACATTAATTCTGCACAGTTTTGCTGAAGGCGTCTGGTTAATGTAAAAAGGTACTTCTGAGAAAGGCAGTCAGTATTGTATTATTTATAGGTTACAACGACTGAACTGATGATAAATTAAAGCTGAATTAATTTATCAGAACTAATAACAAAGAGACTGAAAATGGATTTTAAATCTCCTGATTATGATGATGTGTGATCCAACAGTTTAATTTAAAAAAAAAAAAAGCTGCACAGCAACAGATGCTGGAGGTGTGTGTCCTTGGGAAAACTGTTATTCAGCAGCTATGGGTCACGTAGCCAGCGTACATAACCTTGTGATAAAAGGTGGAAATGATGGAAGCGAGGCTAGCTTTGCTTTATGTAATACTTTATGACAATAATGGGATCATACATGGTAAAATGATACTTCCTGAAGCCTTTCTCAGTTACTGTGTACACTCACCGGCTACTTTATTAGGTACACCTTTCTAGTAAAAGGTTGGACTCTTTTTGCCTTTAGAACTTCCTTAATACTTTGTGGGATACTTTCAACAAGGTGATGGAAACATTCCTTAGAGAATTTAGTCCATATTGACATGATAGCATCACACAGTTGCTGCAGATTTATCAGCTGCACATCCATAATGCCAATCTCCCGTTGCACAACATCCCAAAGGAGCTCTACTGGACTGAGATCTGGTGACTGTGGAGGCCGTTGGAGTACAGAGAACTCATTGTCATGTTCAAGAAACCAGTTTGAGATGATTTAAGCTTTGCAACATGGTGCTTTATTCTGTTGGAAGTAGCATCAGAAGATGGTCCACTGTGGTCATAAAGGGATGGACATGGTCAGCAACAATACTCAGGTAGACTGTGGAGTTTAAACAATGCTCAGTTGGTACTAAGGGGCCCAAAGTGTGCCAAGAAAATATTCTCCACACCATTACACCACCAGCAGCAGCCTGAACCGTTGATACAAGGCAGGATGGATCCATGCTTTCATGTTGTTTACTCCAAATCCATCTGAATTCGGCAGCTGAAATCAAGACTTATCAGACCAGGCAACATTTTTCCATCTTCTGTTGTCCAATTTTGGTGAGCCTGTGTGAATTGTAGCCTCAGGTTCCTGTTCTTAGCTGACAGGAGTGGCAGTGATGGGCTGATCAGCTGTTTGTGTTAACAAGCAATTGAACAGGTGTACCTAATAGAGTGGCTGGTGAGTGTATACCTGGCCTTGAATTTGAGTGTGAGACATGCACAGTTTACAGTTATATTGTCTGCAGATGAAATGTGTGGCATCTGTTACAGCAAGACGTCCTTTAATTCAGTGAGGAAAAAGTCAAGAGCTGATTTCCAGCTGCGGTGACACCTGTTACTGGCAGCTTTTATCAGCCACTTAGCTAAATAATGCTCTGCCTCCAGCCAAGGTTATATTTATTATTTAATGGCTACAAACATGTTATTACCCCAAGACTGGTGCAACAGTTGGTGAGTTCCCTGTTTAAAGTCAGAATTAATACTGTAAAAGTATCTGAGTGGGTGACGTGGAAATAAAGAGGCAGCATTGTTCTTGTATTACAGGGGATGGCTAGTTATAGTCCATTCTCACAAAGGTTTCATAGCTGCATGGGACCACAGAACAAATCATGTCATTTTTGATACAAAGGTTGTAAAACTGTGAGGAGCCTACATTTTTAGGGGCTATTCTTGGGGCAGGACTAGTCACCCTGGCAACGTAGAGGGCATCCAGAGTTCTGTGTTAAGTGTTTGCACAGGTATATTTTAACCCAAACCATAATTTTTTTCTCCCTAATCTTAACAGTTTCAACCAAATAGTTTTGTAGCACAAATAAAAAAAAGCAAACAGTAGCTGAAAATGAAAGTAAACAGTGACTTAAAAGTGTTAGAAGAGGTGCATTTTAACCCGATCTTTTCTTATATAACCTATGTATATTAGTCAGTTCCTCCAGGATTTTGCAGGCTTTTTCAAGATTGTTGCGGCTTAAAATGTCTGAATTCACGGCAGCTTTTCTAAAAAATTGTGATGTAGGTTGCGATGTTTTAAGCGTATTTGTTGCGATGAAATTGTGGGAGACAGTAAAAATTTGTCAAAAAGTTGCATTTTTTTCTTTGTTTTGTATAATTCATTAAAATTTTTAAAAGTTTAAAAAGTTAATTTCACATCCTGGCACACACGTGTTCACACACACACGCTCACAGCTTGTCACGTCAGTTAATTAATCTAACTGACCTTTATTGTTTCAGTGCTGGAAACAGATCTGGATGCAACAGCTTCCGTCACAGTGGTTTGTCTGGTCTGTGGTCCGCTGGTTTCACCCATTCTCCTAATATGTTTCATGGTAGAAAAGTGTTTGTCAGTTGGTGAATTTCGTTTGTGTTCCACCTCAATATTCCACGGGGTGCAAAACAGTTTACCTCCGCTCTTGTGAAGAACATCAGGGAATTGTTTTGCAGTAGTTTTTGTTGCATACGTATCTGTATCTTCAAATCATAACAAGGCAGTGAATTCGGTGACGTACATGCATTATGTTTGCACTGGGGACTGCTGTGATTGGTGGAACTCACGGGAGGCGGGACAAAATTGCGAAAAAGTCGCAGTGATTGGACAAAATTGCAAGGTGGCGCAGAATTCATGGAGATTGGTTGAATTTGCATTAATTGTTGCGCAATTGTTGATCGCAACATCGACAATTCCTGGAGGGACTGATTAGTGCCTAAACTTAAAGTAATTTGTAGCATAAACCAAAGCAAACAGTGACTGAAAGCAAAATTAAAATGCGAGTGAAATGCCACAAAGTAGTGGACCACACTGGAGCCCAACCCCAGCCTCCTTATGTGGACTTCTGTGTGCTTTTTATGTGTAAAATGTGAAAAATTTACAAATCAGCTCACTTGGGAGAAGGCAAATGTAAGACAACAGGCTCCGAAACAGCATCTCACGATTTCACAGCTTTCATTGCCAAATTAAATTTACCTGAGTAAATGTATTAAATGTCATTTCTGCTAACCACTGAGTCATTACCCGAAATTCTGCTGTGACGCGGAGCCACGTCTTCACAGTGGGTGACAAAATAACCGCAATAAGTTGTGTTAAACTGGAGATGAACAACTGACAGTAAATACTGAATTGCAATTTTGCTGACACATATTGTGATATGATTTGCAATATCTTAAAAATTCAATATTCAGTGCAGATAGATTTAAAACGTGATGTCAGTAGTGTGTCTTATAACAGGCAAACCCCCTGTTTCAGCCAAGCCTCTTTGAATACCAGGTGTTATTCTATAGCCACACCTCTCCAACACGTTGAGAGGACTCTAAGGCTTTACAGGCCTGGTGTACATAGCTGCAGTTGCTAAGCTGTTATTTGACGATTTGACTTTCAGTTGCATTATCGAACAGTTTAATTGCCAGAGTGCGAGAGCTCTGAAGAGCATCTTAAATGTAAGGTAACAGGGATGTGCCCATATTATGTAGTCACCCTCCATAAACAGGTGGTAATCATGTTGTTACAGGGATGGCTCAGTATGCAATTAGATTAGATAGAAGCTGTCACCAGGAAACAACCGAACCACGTACGAAAACAGCAGTAAATATTACTCAGAGGGTACAAGGAAGTGAAGTGCACATGGTTGCTAGTGTTTTATATGGTGTGCATGTGCTGTGAGTGTTGGTGAATAATCAGTAAGTCTATTTGTGCTGCCTGAGTATTTGAAGATGGGCGTGCATTCAGCCAAGATTTGCCGTAAAAGATGCTTTTTTAGCTTCAATAAGAGTGAAATCAGAAATGCAGCTAAAAATACTTTTGTCCCTCTGGATTGAGGATGGGTGGGGAGAGCAGCCTCTGCATGGCAGCGTTCCCAGGTAAGTGCTGAGTTCAAAATGCAAATGAAAACACCCAGATATTTATAACGGAGAGGCAGCTTATTTTCTCTCACGGCACCCTGAAAGATTGCGTGTGATATGCTTGCTGTGCACAGATGAGGTTGCAATTGGAATATGCATCTGTAAGTTACAGTTAAGCTGATGATGCGCGTGTAGTTTCTTGATTTGTTGCATTATTTTCGTCATAAAGCACAGCAGTTATTGTGCAGCCGCTGTCAGAAACTGGTAGATTGTGAAATAGGCAAAACAACATGTTCCTCTTTTCAGCTCTTTTTTTTTTTTGTCAGATGGAAAGTTTTACTCGACCATCATCACCGCTGTAGTGCTCTTCACCTTCATGCAGAATGCCACGAGTTCGAGCATGTTATGTAGCAGCTGTTTTATTCTCTAGTGTGGCGTGACAGAGGGAAAAAAACCCAATTACAACAGTAAATCCTGGATTACACACAACATTGAAATTTGAAGTTTTATTACAATGCCAGAGCACCTGAGGATGACTAAGAGTAGCGACCTCTGAATATGTGTGAGAGAGAATATGGCTAAAAGAGGGACTTAATAAAAGAAGTAGCAGAACGTCTTCATTGATCTTTGCTGCGTTCTCCCTAATCGATTGGCGGTAAAAGCACAGCGAAACCTGCGAAGTGCAGCCTCCGTAGTGCAGCAGTGTGCCCTGTGTGCCACCACCCTGCACCTAGCTTTTGTTATGTTGGGCATCCATGATACAGAAAGAGCATTACTACTCAAAAGTATCACTGCTGTCTAAATAACCAAAGTAAGTAATTCTCTCAGGCTGCCTCAGGAGGGATTGAAAAGCATAGGTGAAGATGTAATATTGCATCAGTTGTTACTTTCAGCTAAAGAAGTAACAAAAACAGTCATTCCTTGCTCAAACACCTGTCAAATGTTAGTTAGCTCTGTCTTAGCCCATCTATTAACCCTTAGTGGGCACACTTGTTGACCAAATTCTCACCCCTTATTCTTCTTTGATTTCCTTTCAAAGTGTTTATTGCAGCAAGATGTAGCACGTATCAAAGGAGACAGTACAACCTGACCTTTCCAACAATGCTTGTGTGTGTGATGGCATGTCTGGGAGAAAAACTAATTTTGAATTTGCATCAGATATAATCATAATTACAACCTGCACAGAGCCGCGTGTCCTTCTCTACACCCGTTACACTTGTCTGAATTATTCATGAACTTGTCACTGCGCAGATGTGTTAAATATTTGCCTGGTTTGCTATTTCTGTAAGTAGGCTGCTGTATGTTAAAGGTTAATGACATTTGTTTTCATTAGGCACTGAGATATTTTTCAGATTTCTAAGTCAGGGAGTGTCCTACCATTAGGATTGTGATACTGTCAGATTTTAGATAGGCCCCTCTATGCAATTACTAGTCTTGCTTAACCAGCCTATTCTATAGAACATCATGGTCTAGCGGCACCACATCATTATTCTGCTCTAAAGCACTCTGGCTTGTTTGTAGTTCTTTAAACCAATCACAGTTGAGGTGGACGGGGCTAAGCGAAGGATACAGCGTTGATGTTCCCTGAAAATAGTGGCATTTGAATGCAGGGAGACGAGCACTGTGATTAAAATGGATAATCCACTGGAAAAACAACGAGCAGAGCTGCCGTACTGCGAGATCCAAATTCTCGACAAAGCTTGAAATTTTCAGTGTGGTAGGTTTCTGCCCGCAGGTTGTTGTTTCCCATTGCGAGAAAAATGTTAACACGCCGATAAATCAGACTACACAATTACCAAAAGACAGCTTTACTGCCGTGGTGGTATACATGCATTTGAATGATATCATAAAAAACATACTATCCTTGATGTAAAGGCTCATATAAATGTAATCTGCAAATATTATCATATCTAGTGATGGAAGATCAGGATAGTCTAGACTGTCTTTTGTTTATACTGCTGTTTGTGATGCTCGTCATCATTGTAACATACTATCGCAAAATGTAAAACTCCTAAGTGAGGCTCTTTGTTTGAACACCAGCGTTTATCATAAAAATACTACACTACTACACACAAGCAACTGAGAAAAATTAGACCGTTCACGTCTGGGAGTTCACTTCATACTCACTCAGATGATCTGCTCTGCTCTGACCCAGTTCAGAACCACTTCAGGTGAGTGAAAGAGTGCTAAAGCACATGTGTGAAAAACACTTGAAGGCAACAAAAGGAAACTTGAGAAAAGTAGGGGAACACCGTTTTCTCTGGCACAAGAGCTGAGTCAAGTGTGTGATGGTATCTCCCATTTACAGCAGCCAAACAATACACCTGAACTCTGAAGCATGCCTGGTCAGCACAAGATCTGCCTTAGCATGCACAGCAATCACTCATCACAGGCGGCTCTGGGTGCCCTTCATCGTGATTTTTTCTCAGTGCGTGCAGTAGTTCGATACGCCAGTAAAAATCTGTAGTGTCGTAACTAAACAGTGATTCAGAACTATGGGAAACAGTGAGTAAAACTGAAACCTAAGTGAAAAAGTTATGGTCCAACATCGGACACAAAGCTGAAAGTCTTGTTATGCCATCACCACCTCTGCAACCTCCTTAAATTGATTTTAAAAAGTAGAAAAACTTCTGTGACTATCAGTGTTGAATGTAGAGGCAGGTTGCACTAACACCAACAGACACTCAGTGTGTATCTCTGAGACACCCCTGGCTTTGACAAAACTGCCCTATTTGATGCCCAGGGAAAGAGAAGGGGTTGCAATACCAAATCTGTTATTCTGTAATGTCACAAAGTGCCTTCTCTCACCAGCAAACACTAACCTTCACCTTCTACCTGCATGCCATGGGATGTATTATACAGTCAAGACAAAAGGGTCATGGATGAATTTGCATCCTGCTGGTGTTGCCATTTACACTACTTATCTCCACACAAACAAATCAGGCGGTGTGAAGCATTTAGCTTCAACTGACCCCAAGGTGACAGTAAATGAGAAAAGAGATGTGAACGTGACGCAATGACACTGGAAGCCGATCTAAAGCCTTCGTCAGTTAGAAACTTGCTGCTTTTTGATCATAAAGAAAATGCCACTACACTGAACAGAGCTGTAAAACACATTTGTATGCTGGCATTTAAAGGGCACATTCAGGTCTGCTTTTATTGGTTCTTAGCTGAACACACACAAAAAACACATGTTATAGCGCGGGATAACAGCTTGTAGCAGTTGCTTTTATCTAAATTGAATCACTCTTTCACGAGTGTATCCAGTTTTTCCCATGCTGGATGGTGACTTTGGTTTAAAACTCAAAGTCAAAACAAGAATGAAAAGGAACAAAAAGTGTCCCTGATCCATTCTATGTACTAATTCTAAGCAGGTTTTTGCTACGCAGTGGGGCCATACTCTAAAAGAACCTAAATTAACAACACTAATGGATTATTTTTGAAACTTTTACTACTACTGAGCAGTGCTTTACAATTTGGTACCTGTTTTGTGTGCATGCTTGCACACATAACAACACAGTGCACAACTGTGTTGAGGCTTTTACGCTAATCAACAAGCGGTGACAGACAGATTTTTAAAAGGCATAGCAATGAGCCCACTAAAGGCAAGGAAAAGAGTGCTGACAAGTTAGCAGCACTCAAAACAGTCATCTATAGAGAGACTTGTTGCCTTCTTGGACATGACCTGCAGAAACAGTACAACTACAATGCACTCAAGCGAGATGCAGACCCACGTCGGATGCCTTCTAAACATGGCTGGTAGCCCTGCGACCTTGACCTTTGAGCTTTTGACCCCAAAATTAATGGGTGACCAGGGTAGGTCAAGATCAACGTCTGTGCTGAGTTTGATTATCTTATCTGTCTTTGTTATCAAGTTATGGTGCGGACATACACACCCACATACATACATACATACAGACAGACAGAAAGATAGACGCCTGCAGTAAGTTCAACGTCAAAGATCAAGTTCAAGGCCAAGAGGCGCAGTTTGGTAGTCCTACCCTTAAATATACCGAAGTTCTTCATTGCAAGCTTATATAGTAGATTATAAGGGGATTTTGCACTAAGTAGCCCTGCAACCTTGACCTTTGACCTTTTGACCTCAAAATGAATGGGTGACCAGGGTAGGTCAAGATCAACATCTGTGCTGTGTTTGATTATACTATCTGTATTTGTTATTGAGTTATGGTGCGGACATAGCCACCCACATACATACTGTACGTACAGACAGACAGACAGAAGGCAGTGACCACCCTACCCACGGCCGACTACACAGACTACATAGAGTACATAATTAGTATTCAGCATGGGATTGTTACACAGCTATATTATACAAACAGCAGACATGAGTGTGATCGCTTCAAACAACTGAAGCTATTAATGAGAAAATTAAGTAGCCTTGAGCTCCACTGCAGTCAAATTAATGCCACATTGATCTGGTCGGGCTTATTAAGTCTAATGCATTTGTAAATTGATTCGAAATGAAACTAAATTAACAGCAGTGTCTAATTTTCGCTGATCAACAGCGTCCATGAATACTTAATACTTGATACGTATGCTCTTTAAAGCTGCAGTAGGCACAACAGTGGAAAAGGATTTGAAAATGCAACCGTCCTTCTGCAGCTTTTCCATCTCCCTAATCTGTCCTAAGCTTCTCCCACCACCACCACCACCACACCAAAATAGCCAAAGCAGAAGGCAACATTTACTTATGAATTCACACAGGATTCAAGGGAAAGCCTGTTCAACCACCACATCGTACTGCTAATGTGGACTTTGCTGCCTTTTCTTATTATTTCACTTGGTCTGGTCTGAAACGATGAGTCAGGTCTCCTGCATGGATTACATTTTGTACTGCCTGAAAACCCAACCAAGAGGCTGTGCAGAAGTCTAGTTTCCTATTAAACCACCTGAATTACATTGTGCTAAAAGGTTAGTTTGAAATTTTTGCCCAGTGAAGCCAAAAATGTACTGCTAACCCGAGCTTTACCCCAGTATTGTTACAGTGTGATATTGAATATTTATTTGTATGAATGCATACATTCAGTTCTGTACTCTGTGACTCAATATGGCCGCACTAACAAGGAGCTGAAGTAGACTTTCCCAAGATGAATTCAGACATTTGAAAATGTCATCGCACCTCTAACTTACAGAAAGCCGATCTCAGGGATAATGTCTTTTGGTGCACTTCATGTAATTTTACTCATCCTGTGCAGCAGGGCCGATATCATAAAGTCAGTGACATTTTAATTCTCACAAACACTACAGGATCTGTGAGCCGACGCATTTGATTTATTCCAACCATCCCTTCTAATGTTTTTTACCCGTGATGTCACAGCTACAGACAGCTTAACAAGAATGTTCTCGTAAAGGTCACCAACCAACGTGAGGAACATTGTGGCTTACGGTCCGGGATGCTTTTTTCTCTTTTATCTCGTCAGCCAAGCCGTCTGGCTTTTGCTCTTTAGCCCTGATGTTTCACTGAAAACCCTATCAGTCATAACCACTGTCTCCAGAACTCTTACTCTGGCCTGCTGTTTCTTTTACAGCTCTGCTTGAAGAGGTCAGAGACACAAACAAAGTGTTGCCTCTGTGGCCGTGGCACTTCTTTGTCCTTAGCTCAGGGCTTATACTCAGTCTGTGAGCACAGGCTTTTTTTCAAAAAAGAAGTAATGGAAAGAGGGACAGAAAAGCTAACAGCTCAAACAATATGACGTCGCTAAGAGGTGGCTGAAATGAAAAGTGCAACCCTGCCTCCTGAAAAAGCATGCTTATAAATAACTATATTGTTTTACCTAAATGGTTTTCTCAATAATGTTGGAGTGACAGATGAAACTGCTACTTTTCTTGAGTAATTATAGATTTAGAGAACAATAACAAATGAGTGTAATTCTCTCTTTTGGTTTTTCTTGCAATTAAGTAATCAGTTCCCTGGTATTCCTTAAACGATTTGTCTTTAACAATGTTCTCGTTTGAAAGTTTTTTTTTTCCAAATAGTATAGGATTTATAGCCACCCATGATAATGTGATAATATGTTTCTTTTACAGTACAAACAAAAAAGCTGTCTCACTGCTGCTATAGTTAAACCAAGACTGAAGTTGGCAGTGCATCTCTTTGGCTTATTGTCACAATAATGATAATATAATTAACCATATTATACCAACAGGCCTGTAAATGAAGATGCATCTAACTGTACCTGTTAAAGATGATAATAATATAATAATCTAACGTTTATTGTTCCCCTTCAGGAAGTTCCTGCTCTGCATTTGACCCATCTTTTCATCGTTAACCTTAACTATACATACTAAAAGCAGTGGGCTGCCGTGGTCCAGCCCCGCGGCAGCCCACCGGGGAGCAGTCAGGAGTTAAGGGCCTTGCTCAAGGGCCCACAGACTGGGACAAGTGGTTACTCTCACTTTCCCACCTCAACCTCTTGCCAGTTCGGGGGCTCGAACCAGCGACCCACCGGTTAAAGTACTAGGCCACCACTGCACATCAGCCAACAGAGCTGTCTCTGTGCTCCAATAGTTAAACCAAGACTCACGCTGGCTTATTGTCACAGTAATGATATTATAATTAATCATATTATACCAGCAGGCCTGCAAATTAAGATGTACCTAATGTTACAAATGATGACGAATTTTGTTTATCTAGTTTTCCTGGCAATATTAAATCAGATCATTTGAGAGCAGAACCGGAGCATGGAAACGACAGTCAATCAGGCAATGTGCGCTTTAAATGGCACAGAGTTCCAAGTACATTCGATTACTGGTTAAAACAGAAGTTACAACTGATTATATATATCACACTTAAATCTCACACGGTTACCTCAGCTGCCTCAGCCCTGGTCTTATAAATGCACAAGTAATTCCAGGCCAAATTTCCAGACTGGGAAACCTCAGACAGTCTTCTGTTTGTCCAGAATCAGAACTGCTTCAGCTGTAAAACCTGACAAAACGATGGAGCAACATTCACATTGCGAAAAACCACTTGCATGTGACAGAGATTAGTGCTTGCTGTAAAAGTAATTTGGGATCGGAAGATATGGGAGTTACAATGGGCTGTGTGTGAGATAACACAGTCTAAACATGAGTATATATATGCACTGCTATATGGACTATTTAGATATTTCATCATGTCAGTTATTTTCTATACAGAAATCCCAAATAATTCCGTGTTCCAGCTTCTCGGTTATGAGGATCCTCTGTTTTTTTTGCTGGTTTGTTTTGTAATTTATGTCACAGTAAATTAAGAATCCCGTAGGTGGGAGTGGGGGTGGCAGCTGTTAAGAAGGCAAACAATCTTTTCGTTATTTATTTATTTCTACATTTCACAGGCTGATCTCGAAAAGCCCTCGCCGATAACTCGCTTGTGCCATAATCTCAGAAAGTAATTCAGCCCTTCCAATTTACTGAGACAGTTTCTGACATTCAATTTCTCTGCTGAGATAACGACCGTATTTCCTCTCCTCAGAGCTCTGCCTGCACACACTGACCTTTAACACTCTGTGACATTGGCGCATCTATGCCACAAACTAGATTTATGCATCACGTTTCAAGACACAAAAATGACATCATAACAAAATAATCTGAAATATACCATGTTTTCTAAGAGTGAAACTGCTCCTGATGAGGTCAGGGCCTCTCTGTGTGCACTGAAGTACATCTGTCTCCATCCAGTGGCCACAGCTATATTTACGCCCCCCTAAGTTCGCTTATTTTGCTTTAAATTTTATACCATTAGAGATGAGTTGTCTTTTCTTTCCGCGGGAGGCCTTGCCAAGACTGTGTCAGCACTTTTAGAGGCAGAACAACAAAAACCTTTCAAAATATGTTGATGTATACTGGAGAAAAAGGAAGGAGAGGGAAACTGAGCAAGTGAGGAGATAAGGGAGCGACGGGGTGATCGCTGAAAGTAGATTCACTGTACGCTGTCCCAAAGTCTCCTCCTTCTCCTCTTTCTGCAGATTAAACGGACCAAAAATGTGAAAACCAACATCAAAGCGCAAGTTTTTCCACACAGAATCCATCCAAGCTCCTCATATCGTTCACGCCTGTTGTAAATGTTGAAATTTGTTTTGCTGAAATATTGAGGTTTTCGTTGGATGGCAGCCAAAGCTCTCTGGAACGATGGGCTCTGTGATTCACACCCAGCGTTGTGGGAAAAAAAAAGCTGACCGATAATTTTCCTCAAAACACAAATCACCTCTTCCACCTTCACAGCTTTAACAGAGAATTGTGTTTGTGAATTATTCATCAGTGCATTGCTCGAGAGAGAGAGTGCTAGCTTACCCTTTTGACACATCCCTTTGCCCATGCTTTTAAGCCAAAGTCACCTCTTAAAATGCATTTAGATGTTACAGTGATAGCATTTTAATCGTGGTCACCCTCCAGTAGAGTGTGGATATCCAAAGACTTAGCAGATAAACCAAATAGAGAGCGCCAAGCTGCAAGATATCCCCTGGCAGCCATATTAGAAGTCCTGAGATGTTGGGCCTCAGTGAGTTTGGACAGGTAGCAGTGTTTATTCGAGTCAGGAGTCTCAACGGAATTCTAATTTACCTTCTAACTAGTGTGATTGATTTTGTGTTCCATTGCCTTGTTAGCCGGCGAATCACACTTTTCTGCTCGGCTAATTGTCGCAGTCTTGATGTCAACCCGTGATGCCTCAGTCTTCTCGTTTAGCTCTTGGCAAGCAGATAAATGCAGTTCCCAAAAAGTTGAGTGCTAAATTTGTTTGTTCACGTGTGTCTATAATTACATTTTGACACAATTAAACTGAAATAAAGAATGTATTTAACGGTGCCGTATGCTAGATTTTGACGCTAAATATGCTGCTGCATTACTATAGTAGCCAACATTATCTGCTATGTAAAGATATAGTGAAGCAGTTGCATCCTTAACACAGTCCTTTTATGCGTGATGTATTCCAAGCTTCTCTGTTCTGTCGTGCCTAGGCGAATAAGTGCATGTGAGTCCCTCCCATTGAAACTGTGGGCCCTCCCTGTGCTTATTAACAGGCTGAGAGTAATCTCCCACACAGTACTGGAAAATTGAAAGGGCAGTCTGGAGCTTTTAGCCTGTGGCCTAAATATCCAACGCATTTAAAAACAAAGCCTTTTGTTTTTGTTATTCAGCTAATTTATGTGCATTCATCTCAGCTCAGTGTCTGTTGCGGTTTTGAGACTCTCCTGCGCTTCTCCTTTGTGTCTGTTGCACTCCGGTGTTTGTTCGTCTGTTTCCACACACGGCTTTGCTTCAGTCTGTCCATCAGTTCGTCCATCTATGTTTGTGGAAACAGAGACACAAAGAGCAGAACAGACACAGGCGGAGCAAAGGAGAGGCCGGTGAAGTGACGCTGTTTGTTCGCTGACAATGTACAGAGAAACTGCTTTAATACAGACAATATCCCCTGTGTTTATTTACATTTAATTAAAACCACAATCTTTTCCTGAACCAAGGTGATTTTGTTGTCTAAACTTAACCACCAATTGGGGTCTAGATGCGGACCCTGACTTCAGGTGTGAAGGC
Organism: Dascyllus trimaculatus; assembly: GCA_024666655.1. Taxonomy (NCBI): domain Eukaryota; kingdom Metazoa; phylum Chordata; class Actinopteri; family Pomacentridae; genus Dascyllus; species Dascyllus trimaculatus. The sequence goes on along the minus strand of CM045456.1, from coordinate 29,528,827 downwards.
TTTGTACACCCACCATCCACCTTGACCTCCTTCTGCCAACTTAGATACAGTAACTATAGGTGGCACTGATGCTCATTAAACAGACAAACAAACAAACAAACAAAAGCTGCCTCTGAACAAAATCTAACCTTGCAGCTATGCTAACCGAAAAAACAGTATCATTCCTAAGAGACGGGCTTGTTTTGCTTTGTTATATTAGCCTGCAAGCTGATTAACAAAATGAAAAATCATATATTATTAATTTTTCCAAGCATGGTATGACACAAATTAGGGCCAGTGATTTGTAAAAGAAAAAAAATCTAAACATATCATCTTTTGCAAACTTCAACACTGAAAACATTAGTTTTATGTATATACAACGTTCAAAGGAGTTCATAACATACATAAAGATAGATATTATATTATGAGATGACTAGTTGGTAGGACTGTTATCTGCAGTCTGGCAGTCATCTGATGTTGTTTTAAAGCTAATGGTTTGTGATTGCATTAAGTATATAACAGTATAGTATATTTTAACTCCATAAATCCTTATCAAAGTTGCTTTATTACTGTTAAAATTATTGTATTACACTCAACTCCACAATATCATCATCATTATAGTGTGCATTATGCTCCAACCCCTAATCAAAGCTGCACGTTTACACTGAGTGAATACCATTCAGTCCATGAAATCAGACCATTTGACTGTTTTATTCTTAGTTTCAGACACATTTCCCCAGAATTGAGCCTTCTTTTTAAATATTTTTTGGAAACAGTGAGATCTCCACTAGAATGTAAAATAGCATTTTGTAGGTTTGATCACAGCATGTGTTTGTGCTCACCAATCCTCTGGTGGGTGAGTGAGCTTTAGGATGTTAACTAATTTATGTCTCTGCCCCGACAGTCTTTGGAAAACATGTTAACAGAGTAAAATTCCCCATTAGTGTCATTTTAGAAATGAAACTAGAGATAATTTTCTATCTGCATGCAAACATTTAGGGGATCTAATAATATAGAGTGTAAGTTATAATAAATCTTAAACTGCGTGTGTCATGGACTACATAACCCAGCATATTTGCCATGATTTGATCCACACTCGCTTCTCTGTATGGAGAAATGTTGGTCAGTGCAGTCACAGCTTGTCAGGTTGCACCTGCTTTTCATGCCATGGCTATGATTGTGTTCCAGACTGAAATCAAGCATGAGCCTCTTGCCAGCTTGTTTTAGGTTTTGTGACAGCTTATTCAGACTAACAGCAGGGTTCTGCTTGACCTTCCACAGCATCTCTGCTGTCATTGATGCTGACTGCCCCACACTGCAGAAGATGATGACAGATTTCAGATTTAAGAAATGGTATTTTCAGTTTGGATGTCAGATTTAAAGTACAAATAATCTTGCCTAAACCCTTTCAAAAAATAAGCCACCGTGGAAAAGCTTAAAATATGAAGCAAAACTATTACAACTAAAAATAGTCATAGCGTAGACAATAACAGATGCAGAATTCAGATGAGTATCAAACTGTAGCTCAGAGCTCCAAGGCCCTGGGCGCAATACTCCAAGACCCGAGGGTGATAATATATGCAACTAGTGTTGAGGAGGGGAAGGAGAGCTGAGGTAAGCGGTAGGAAAGATACAGTATGACAGAAAAGAAAGTACAGACTTGGCAGAGGAGGGGATGTGGCTCACCAGGGACAAGAGAACATAAGGAAGTTCTTGCTGAAAGTGTTGACTTTTGCGCTTGCACTGGATTGTATCTGAAACCTGACTGGAGTGGAAATGTCACTGTACCACTGGGGAGACGAGAAGTGTGGTAGCTGAGACCGAGTGCCCAGTGATTGCAAAGTGGGTCACGGCCTGCAGTTCATTTATTGCACTCTGTTCTATACACAGGGTTTGAATAGCTTTATCTTCACTTCATATGTCTTTATTATTGTGTCCTACCTTGGCCTTATCTCGCTCTGGCTTTCTTTTCAAAACATCATTCATTCGACTGTATCAAACTCATCTTTCAGAAGTGCTGTTTGCTGTTCAAGGCCTTGCATTGTGCATGAATAAGCAAAAATATATTTCAAACTTTAAAAAATCACTTCCCAATCAGTACAAATACAGTCACAACAAAACTGAGAACTCAATCAGAGCAATAAAGCATGTTGTGTTTGTTCTTGTAAGTTGGGTTCATTTTATTTTTTGAAGAGAAGTCGATGCCTGAGTTGTTGGAGCTTCGCGTTCTGAATAAAAAAATGACAGACAGTGAAAAGTAATATTGATCCAATTCAAACAAAGTGAGGGTATGATATAATATATAATACATCATGTGGACTGTAGAGACTCCTCGGAATGTTTCTTTCTTGGTAAAACAAATCCACCATGAAATACATCGTCAGGTATTGTAAAGTAATAAACTTTGTATTTCAGATCAAAGCTGAGTAGGGAACAAAGTTATGGACCTCCATGCACTCTGATGTGAAGAAACATCACCCACAAGAGATGCATTTATTTAGCTACAGATTTAATAATTACATGCTGCAATGAATCACTCCCTGAGTTTCTTATAATTGTTCTCTCTCTCTCTTTCTTTCCCAGATGACAAGAACCCCTGCCACCTAGCCGAGGCTCCAGGTCCCTGTCGAGGGCTTGTGAGGCGCTACTTCTTCGACAGCAAGACTCAGCAGTGCAGACATTTCTTTTATGGCGGCTGCTTTGGCAATGCCAACAACTTCAGGAGCATGGCTGAGTGCCAGGCCAGATGTCTGAACCCAGGTAGGCCTTTGTCTTCTTAGACTAGCAAACACCCAGCCTGTCAACACAAGCCATTCAAAACTGCAAATAAAATCCGGAGGGTTATGTGTTCAGCAGCTGGGAATGCTCCATAGATGTTGTCATTCGATAGAAAGGAGTGTATCTGCGACCTTCGGGGACATTACAGTGGCATTAAACTGACTTACATGGATTTCAATTGGAGAACTGGAGGCTTCACCCCTAACCATAACTACTACTTGCCTTGGCTTAACTTTAAAACAAGTCCCCCTAAAAACTCATCTCTGTGTATCAAAATTGCATTTTTAGAAGTTTATTTTTTCCATGAAAACGAATCCCCTTACTGCTTTTCAAAGGCTTAGATGCAACTCTGCATCATTGCATCCTCTGATCTATGAAGTCCCTGCCTCTCTCTCCACCCACCAGCTGCAGCTCCAGCGAAAGGTCACCAACAACTGTGCTTAAACACTGTAAAGCGCCTCCAAGGGAAGCTGTAATAATGGAATAATTCAGCCATTTGACCCATAAAACTGATTCTGAAAAATAGAAACCCACCCAGCAAGTTGATAGCATTGGTTGTGAAGGTTTGTTATTTGTGAAACCCAAGAATTCTGAATCCATGTTTGTAAGACTGCCAACAGTACATTACAGTTTCAAGGTGGAAATAGTATTTTCCAGCATATATAAAAAGACCAGATGGACATGTTATTGAATTAAATATGCTTGAATTCACCAGTTAGGGTCACTGATTTACTTTATGATGATGTGCCCAAAGGAGAAGCAGGTCCCAGTAATGTGACTGTGTAACATGTATGTCCCCATACAATGAGCAAAACAAGTAAAGCCACAGTATTCTAAAGCACATTTAAACCTCAGACTCACAAGTCAAGCGGCAGATTTGTAATTGGAATCTGTGCTATTTTTACCTATCTAATTTGGCCAAACAAAAATAATTACTTTCCCCGCTTTCACCTCAAAGCAGCATGTAAGGCCTCATTTCTATACTTCAGGATCCATAACCAGCTGAGGCACAGAAGATCACAGTTGGCGCGCAACAAATGAAAACTCATTTCAGAGAGGTGACATAATCAAAATAGTTTTACCTCCGAAAATTAACTTTCTGATGAATTCTAGCTGACCATGAAATCACATTTCGCCTTCATTTACCATTTAAAGCGTTTAAAAGTGACCAAAGCATACTCAATTATGCTAGACTTAGGCACGACTTAGAAGTCATTTAGATATTGAAATTGTCAAGGAAAATAACGAGCAAGTCTCTCGACTGTGACCAATTTCACCAACAGCCCATGTACAGAAAATCAATTGGAAAAGTTTTTTCTCTGGATGGTAATTTCAGATAGATGACTGTTTGCAGACCAACAACATTTTTAGTCTGACACTAATGAAATTTAACTTACATTAATTATGACTGATCAGTGGGATTTCATGAAATCTCTTCTAAATGTATTCTCGTATCGATGTTCTGTGGTGTGGAAACACATTCTCAGGAGTTGTTTCTCTCTTTTGTGTGTGTCAATAAAGCAAAACCTACGACGGAACCAGAGGTCCACACACAGACTGCTAGAAAAGCCAGTGCTGTGCAGCCAACCATACTAACTGGTAAGACTGAATGTACAGCACACTCTACAAGTGTACAGCTATGTAATGCTCTTTGTCTTGATGTGCTAAATGAGAATTAAAGTGGTGAACAGAATTACAGGGATTGTGCAATAATTCCCTAATACAGCTAGTTTACAGATCTGTACAGAAGTGCTCTGGAGATGACATTTAACATGAAATGCGTATATAAAAGTTTTGTAGAGGCCAGAACAAGTTTTTTTCTCTCTGATTCTGGCCTTTATGCAGTTACATCCTGGTTATAGTTTAATACACAGACATATACACCGATCAGCCACAACATCCTGACCACTGACAGGTGAAGTGAATAACATTGATCATATTGGTACTATGTGGTGTTCTGATGGAAAACCTTGGATTTTAACATCCATGTTGATGAGACTTAGACACCCAAATAAACATTGTTCCACAACAAACACACTCCCTCATGCAAATGGAAATCCCAAATGTCACTGGCCTACCCCTGCAGGAAAATACACCCCACCACATTGCAAAGATATCAACCAATCAGGAACATATTGAGGAACATGACAATGGCCCAACATGTTGATGTGACCTCCAAACTTCCTACACCCCATTGTGATCAAGCATCAACAGGATGCAGTGGAACAAGTTGGATTGACAGAGGTCCCACTGCACAAGCCAGAGTACCCAAAGGATCCACTGCCTACGTCCTGGTTCCAGACCCCATAGGACACCCTGAGAGGTCCTCTTGCCTAATGTTTCAGAGCATTTTTGACCACATAAGGGGGACCAACACAGTATTAGGCAGGTGATCATAATGTCATGCCTGATCAGTGTAAGTGGTATCACTGTTTGCATCTCAGTCTAGGAAAGAAACTGATTGAGCGACTGAATGATTCCTTGACATATATCCTTGTTTTTTCAGGGGAACTGACTGCAAGCGAACCTCTTGTGCAAGTGAATGACAGTAATCAAGACACCAGAGATGGTAAGAAAACATGACTCTATATGTTTCATGGAGAATGCAAGGCCAATTTTAGCAGTAACATACTGAACTAACAGAAAGGCGAACCAGGCTAATTTGAATCTATACATGCTAATTAGCCTGAGGTTTTGCAAAATGTGGTTATGATTTGTCCACACAAAAAGAAAAATGTTTTTTCAGCTCAAGCAAAACAAAACTTGCATTTCCCAGAGCTGTAAGAACCAGTTCACTACAAAGACTGAGATTGCTGAGTGCTGAGATCATTCAGAGGAGAGACTCTTATAGCTAACTAGCTATACATACATCCCCACCTGTATCAGCCAAGAGAAAAATCTGTAAAACCCATCATCAATCTATAGGATCTACAAATGGCAGCAAAACGTATTAGATATGAACACTTTGCTTCTGAAAAACTGAAGATTACACACTGCTGTGGAGGTATTCTTCAAGCCCTGTGTGTGAGGCGCCAAGGCAGGCGTTGGGGGTGTATGATGCAAAGCAACATTTTAAATAGAAACTGCAGCAGAGGAGCAGACATCAGAGGCAGAATCAGCCACAGACGAAGATGTTTGTGGATCCCAAATCCAAAAGTATTATGGACTGAAGTTAGGCTTTGCATATTCACAGCACTGCAGAACCTGCTGATGGCTGATAGCAAACCACCTGCCTGAGCTTTTACCGTACATAAGTTAGAGTTAATCATTTTTATAATCCGTAAAATTTTCTGGAGAAGTCTGTAAGAAGAAAAAATTGATGGACATTCTGTATAATTGGGCACGTATGACTATAGCCTTAGGCTCTGCAGCACGTACATTTGCTTTTGGGGTCAATTCACGGACATCAATAATGTGAGGTGATACTTTATTATGAATAGGAGCAGCCCAATGTGCAGCTGAAGATGCCTCCAAGCTGCCAACAGCCGTTATATCCATCTATCTGTACAGTTCTCATGAAAACAACATCTCAGAACGCCTGAAGACAATGTCTTTAAATTTAGCATAAATGTCCACTTTGGCTCAAGGATGAAATATTTAGATTTTAGAGGTCAAAGGTCACCGTGTCACAACTAAACTATGACAAGATTTCTCAGAAATGTCCAACAGAATAAAATATTCAAGTGATGACGCTTTGCATCCACAACGTGAAAGGTCAGCTTCACTGTGACATCGTAATGTGCTGCAGAAACTGTTTTCTGGCACCAGAACTTAGGAACAGAACAGGGGGTTGTCACCATGTGTCACATTTGGTTGGATTCTAATTTGGTGACAGAAATCTTCAGTGCTCACCTTCAAACTGTGGGGACTGTATAGATCTCAGTATCCACACTGACAGCATTGTCCACTGCCATGGCTACAACTTTGTGTCCAATCAGAATCAGCTTTTTTGGCCAAATGTAAAAATGTCCACTACATGCAAAAATATTGTGATCAATAATGTAAAAATTAGTTCAGACAAAGGCTAAAAGCTAGAAGCAGAACTTGCAGTGTTCATTTATTACTCTATCAGACATGTGGGACAGATTTACTGCTGTAAGACATAATTAATTCACTCATCGAGTCCTCAGAGTGGCAACTAGTCCATGCTGAATTCTGAAATATGCTCAGACTTCAAAGTAAGCAAATCCAGGCCATTTATAAAATCAGTGTGTGCTGCCAGGAGCTTTTTGTGAAAAGAAGAAGAATGTCAAGGTGCAGTGATGCATACATGGTAGACAGCTTGCAGAATTGCTTCTGTTGTGAAAAGCAAAGGGTAGAAACAGTGTGCATCGGTGTCTGCTTTCCACATCCCATTTGTCACATATTCCTCCTTACTAATTCTCGGTGTATTAGCAGTGAGGGAGCATATATCACAGCTGCTGTGTTCCACTGCTGGTTTGTGCCACAGCAGGAGAACACAGGGAGACCCTGGCCCCTCGCCCTCCACTCATTCAGAGTTATAATTCTAAGAATTCAATTTCACTCTTGTCAGAAAATATTGAAGGGGAAAGATTCAGTAGTTTTGCCTCCTTATCAGTCTGTTTTATTTTGGGTGTAATTTTTCAAAGAGCTCTCCAACCAGCAACAAAGTACCTCTCAAAGCAAAAACATTGGTGTGTAATTTTAAAAATCTTAGAATAACAATGAATTATGGAAAGTTTAAATTAGACAAATTAGAGGAAAACACTTTAAATAGTTCATGTCAGTAATGTTCATGTTCAGAATTCAGTGCTGAGCTGAACTGAAGTATTTGGATGTCCAGGTCAAGAATGCTGGGAAATGAGCATCAGAGAATTTGGCATCTCGATGAACGTCTGCCAAGCAGATGTGGCCATGCTGAAGCCAGACTGACATCTTGTGGCTGAATGATGTTGTACACTTTTAGCACATGTGGGATAAACTGTAATGTGTTTAAGTAGAGGAACATAGATCCTAAACTGAAGCAGGTCTGGATCAGTTGTGTTCTAAAAAAACCTTCTGAAAATACCTGTGATGACATCAGCTTTGCAGCTACAATCATAAATCTAAATGTAGATTAATAGTACATCAATGCAGTTTTGCATTGATGAGGTAATAATTAGCTTGGGAGTAAAATAGAAAGCTATGTTAACAGGCAGGCTATTGTTAACGTAATACAACACCATGGTTATTGTTCTCCATCTTAAAAAAACACTTTATAAAAGAATTCTACAGTCAGTCTAGTGATTGGTATAGAACCACCATAGAGAAATGATTTGACAACACAGTTTATGTTGGAGATACTATACAAATGTTTGGTAGAACGTAATAGGAATGTTTATTTTCTCCTCTAGTTTGTCATGATGGTGATTTAATAATTCATGGACTGAAAAGCAAAACAGTTCAGTGAGATTGGTTCCTTCTATTATCACATCTGCACAGTTACTATGTCCAGTTCTATGCTACTACTGATGTCATTATTAATGTAATAATAGTGGTAATATTTATTGATATATTTTACAACAACAACAATAATCATCATAATAATAATCATAGTAATAATAGGGCTGCAGAGTGGCTCGGTGGTTAGCTCCGTCAGCACCTCACAGCTAGAAGATCCCTGGTTCACGTCCCGCGTAGGACGCCTGGGATCTTTCTGTGTGGAGTTTGCATGTTCTCCCTGTGCAGTGTGGGTTTTCACTGGGTACTCCAGCTTCCTCCCACAGTCCAAAAACATGCTGAGGTTGATTGATTATTCTAGAATGTCCGTAGGTGTGAATGAGAGTGTGCTTGGTTGTCTGTGTCTATATGTAGCCCTGCAATCATTGGTGACCTGTCCAGGGTGAACCCTGCCTTCGCTTGATTTGGCTGGGATAGACTCCAGCCCCCTTGCGACCCTACAGAGGATTAAGTGGTGTATAGATGATGAATGGATGGATAATAATATTATAAGAATAATAATTATAATCAATTTCTAATTTTTTTATTGTTACAATTCACCAGCTGACCCTAACAGAATAAGTTCTAATGTTGGACCTTTTAAGGTGTCGTGTTCACCAGTAACACTTAGTGTGCATCCGCTGTGGAAAAGACTACTCTTGGTTTTTACCAAACTCCCCTGCAGTTGGAAAACAGCTCTGCTTCTCATCCAGACTGAATCAAAGAGGACAGCTTGCACAGCCCTGTGGGAAGCCATGATAAAACCTCTCACTTGAATCTGTCAATTTAGGTCTAAGAGCCTGCAGACACTCGGTAAAATCTATCCCAGTCAGACTGGAGCTCAACACGTGAGTCGATGAAACCACGGGGGGTTTTAAGTTAAGACAATGCTTATGAAAAGCAAACAGGCATCTTTCAGCTGCTTTAGGACCATGATATCCTCCACCTGCTTCCTGGTCAGAGTCTGACACAGAATAATATATTTAAAAGACGATAGAGAGAATTTTGGGTTTTGAGGAAACACGGACTGATAATGACAGTAACTGCTGGCTGCCTCTCACTGTGACTTACAGACCTCAGTCCTTCAGAGCTGTGCTTCAGTCCTGTGGACAGCGGAACATGTCACGACATAGAGAAGAGGTTTGCATACAATGCAGAAACCAAGAGGTGCCAGGTGTTCATCTACAACGGCTGCGGAGGAAACGGGAACAACTTCACATCCCGGAAACAGTGCATTCACAAGTGCATTAAAAGCCGAAGGGGTCAGTTCCAAAGTGCCTGTTAGCATTAAAACAAACAGATTTGAAATTCATTACTGAAGGTTGTTTAGTTGCAGACAGTACATGGACAGTAAAAACATCAAGAGTAGATGCTTAATAAGCTGCGGTATTAATAATGTGTCATCTTGTTGGCTCTGTTGCAGGTCATGGGAGGAAGATGATCCGAATAAGGAAGAAAAACCTAAGCAGCATTGTTAACCGCTCAGTCTGAGCACTTGGCTCTGCGTGCAGTCATCTATATTTATGACTAAATTTATTTTTAGCTTTACTCATATCTGTTGTTTTTCTCTGTATATCACAAGACAAGTCTACCACAAGCTGTGTCATTGTTTTCCCAGGGGTGTGGTGTTAAATTTAAAGAAAACATTGTTAAAAATACTAGTAATAACTACGACTACCTTGATATGAGCTCAAACCAGCCGCGATGTCCAGCGTTAGGAGGAACACAGGGTCTCTACTCAGTAGTCATTATTGCATGACCACTTGGTACACATGGGTCAGACCACAACCATCATCGAACTCTGTCTTCATTTCTATCTGATCTACACGCCTCTGAAGTTTTGTGACTGTATCTTGCACAGTTCTGACACCTCTGTGTTGACAAGCTCTGTCCACAGACAGATTGACAGACATACAAAGACCTGACACTTCACTCCAAACTGTCTTTGTGATGGTTCCTGCCACAGTGGGTGTCTCCAGGGACCACTTTCTGTCATGATGACACACACAGACAGACTCACAAGGTGAAAACAGTACCTGTTAGTATCGTGGCTCGTAAAAATAACATATGATCAAGCTGCGCCATGCTGAGCCTGAGCTGCACTGTACATCACCTGCCATTCCACAGGCAGCTTAGGGAGTTTGATGTTTCTCTCTCCTCTACAGTCCTGCTGTTAATCAGAGCATTATTCACTCTCTGTACAGCTACATGTTTCTCATGTCCCAACTACGACGTTTCACTGTCTACCTGAGTGTTCCCCCTTTATCCTACTACAGTAAAGATTAGAAACATGATGAACAGACTTCGCCAGCTCACCTGTCTGTGTGTGTATTTGTGCTGCTCAGACTGCAAGACATGAACATAAATAGACGCTGTTGACAGGCTGTGGCTAATTTACCTTACAAATAACACCCAGGTCTTGTTGTTTCAGGGTAGCAACAGTCTGAGACACACACAGACAGGCGAGTTCTGATGAGGTGCAGTACAGAGTGAAACAATGCTGGAATATTCTGATCCTCATAAGTGTTACTACAAGTCTAATATATGCAGTGCCAGTTCAAAAAATTCAAAGTAAGTCATTTCTGGACACTTGACACAGTGTGGTGAAAACCTTACAATAGTGGATTATAGAGAAAAACCCAACAAATCCAGTGATTCTCTTTAAGAAACCTCTTTTGGCAACAGTGGGAAGAAAAACTACACTGCCTCAAGCAGTTGTTGTGAGAATAAAAGGGAGAGAAAAAATAGCAGAGTAGAAATAGTAAACATGTAAGACTGGTGAGCCAGATTTACCTGCAGAGAGGACAAAACACAAACTATGAGAGAGTAGATGCAAAGTTAACAACATGCAATGTGGCATATGAATGCATGAAGAGAGAAAAAGAGGAGAGGAGAGGAGCTCAGTGCATCATCCCACAGCGATCTATAGCAGCAGAACTAAAGGATGGTTTAGGGTCACCTAAACCACCCTAAGCATAATCTATGAAAAGAGGAAAGTTTTAAGTCTAATCCTGAAAGTAGAGAGAATGTCTGCCTACCGAACTCAAACTGGGAGCTGATCCACAGGAGAGGAGGCTGATAACTGAGGGCTCTGCCTCCTGTTCTGCTTTTGGAAACACAGGGAACCACAGGTAAACCTGCAGTCTGAGAGGAAAGAGCTCTGCTGGGACACTGTGGTACTATGAGGTGTTTAAGATAAGACAGAGCTTAGTCATTAAGAGCTTTGTATGTGAGGCTAGGATTTGAATTATTCAATTCTGCTCTGGATTTTAGAGGAAGCCAAAGCACACTTTCTCAGGTAGTCCAGAATTCAAAAGATCCCAGGCTTTTGTTTTGCCAGCGCATCGATGCTTTCGCTGTGGAAATGTGGGTTACTTAATAAGAGGAGCTGTTTATCCAATATATAATTTTTATAGGTGGATAAAATGAACACTTTAAGTAAAGATGTAATATGTAAAACATGCATGATCAATTCCAGAGAAGATAGAAACATCCCCTGTGCAGATACTGAATGATAACATGCTAAACTGCCTGTGAAGCAGCAGGTGAGGAGCAGTGGGCAGTGTTTTATCGCCCGTGTTATTATACACCAGACAGCATCTGATGAGCCCAGAACAGCAGATTATAAAGACAAACTGTGATTACAAACACGTGGGTTGTGGCACACTTGGCTTGAAACAACAGTACTTGTGTAAAAATCATTGTTATTCTGTTAGAATGATCTTTTAGTGACTGAATCTTTATCCATATTGTTCCAATATCTCACTGACAAGAAACACATTTGTTTTGCTGATGTCTAACATAGCAGCTGTCTGCACAGATGCTTTGCGTAGTGTTTATTTTGCACACAGATATTTTAAGTCTTTTTAATTTTATAGTTTCAAGGCTCTGTTACAATCATCCTTCCTTCATATTTCTCACTGTAACCTTTAAGGGGAAACGCCAAAGTTGCAGAAGCGTTGTTGTTCAGCTACAAAACGAGAGCTTGTGCTGCATGTTTACTGTAGCCGATGCTTTTCTACAGTGGTTTTGTTCTACCTTCACTGCTGTAAATCAGTGTGAACAACAGCATTAGCAGATTAAACCGCTGCACAGTCCTCGCAGTACCAGTGACAACAATGTGTAGAACATTCTCATGCAGACCTTTTAATCAAGAGAGCCAAACCTCACAGCTGTAGATCAATATGAAGAGGGCAAAGACTGTTTATTACTGCCAGGCTTTTCTTTTCAATCAATATTTTAAAGTTGCATAAATCACTCTTGCAGTCCTGTTATCGTTGTTGTTAAAGAAAAGGCACAAGGGGGCAGTGTTGTATAAAGATAGAAGGTTTGGAGCAGCGATCCTTCATGGCTGCACATTACTTGCTTTACTGTCTTGTTTTATAATCATGGCTGTAATGGACTGGACTGTACCAGTTTATATAATAAATTTTTACAATCTTATTTTCTTTTCTCTGGATGTATCTGTTCAAAACTCATGAGCAATACTGTTGGGCAGTGGTGGAGGACGTTTTCACATCATACTAATACCTCACTGCAAAAGTACTCAGTTACAGCTAAAAGTCCTACACTGAACATTTTGAAAGTGTGTAAGCATTAGCATAAAACTGCATTTAAAGTATTAAAAAGTAAAAGTACTGAGCCCCATGTGACTGTGATGATACTGTTAAATATTAGATTGTTATTCCTCACGCAATAATGTTAAGGCAGGACTTGCAGTTGGTCGCAACTAATGATTATTTACATCCTGGCCTAATGTGCTGATTATTTTCTCCATTGTTAGGTGTATGGTTGACTTCAATCAAAACAAAATAGACTCAGACTCAGACTCAGATTTCTTTATTGTCATTCGACCCTTACAGGATGAACGAAATGCAGATTCTCAGGTCTTGGTGTAGCTTATAAAAAGAAAAAGATAAGATAAGAATAGACATGTAATAAAATAATAACAATAATAATAATAATAATAATAATAATAATAATAATAATAATAATGACCTTCGGCATAATAAATAGTAAACATTAAACATTACTAAGATGCTAAAAAGCACACCTGCATTGGCCGGGAATCGAACCCGCGCCTCGCGCCCTAAACTGATTCCCGTTCATTCTCTATGGTAGTGCTGAAACACTACGGATGTAATATATTTTCTGCCACTAGTATGCGCCAGTTCGTCCTGTCGTTTTTGCGCATGCTCATGCTCTGGTGCTGGCTTCCCCCCGCTCAGTTTGAAACTGCCCGGCCACCGGAGAGACCGAGTGCGCTTGACTTTTCCTTGGACGTCGACTGAGTTAAACGGTAATTTTTCTGACAAAACGAGTGATGACACAAACTATGAATGAATGAAGGTCTATGTAAATTTCAACCCGCTTTATAATGAGGCTTGTATTTTTTTTCTTTCGAAGCTAAATGAGTACGTTTAGTAGGATGTTGAAGACAGAACCGTACGAGTTAACGAGTCAGTAACTGTTAACAAACGTGACTGTTGGACAAACCGGTTTACGTTTATAACAATTCATTTATATCCTCGAGTTATGATGAAAGAACGTCATGCCCGTTCATCCTGTAAACACTGAACATCACGTTGGCTTTATCCTCAATGTTATAATGACATAATGGCATGATATATATATGTGAATAAAGAGCACATTTCATTCAGTTTCGTCTGCAGGTCTCATTAATATGTGTGTATAATGTACAGTAATCAGTAGAATATTGTAATTGAAACTTTGAGGAAGATTACCAAGTTAGTCACTTAAAGAAGCATGCCCTTATCTTTGATTTTTTGATTTAGTTCTTCATTTCTGACGTGTAAGTAGTACTAAGAAAAAGACAAAAGACAAAAAATGGAAAAATACAATACTTAATATACCAGAGAATCTCTCAGTAGTCCATGCACAAAAAAAGAATAGAAAGAGGTTTAAACTGATTAAATCCTTCCCCTGTGATTTCGTTCATTTTTTCAATAACTGGGGACAGTGTCATGAAAGCTGCAATTTCACTGGCTGTCACTGAGTTCCAACTATACGCGACTGGCAACCACCAATGCAGACTAAAGTTCCCTGACCGGGAATCGAACCCAGGCCGCGGCGGTGAGAGCGCCGAATCCTAACCACTAGACCACCAGGGACAGCTAGCAAGAGAAGCTGCTGCACTGCCGTGGGCCGCCATCTTTTAGCTGCCAATTTTCTATTAATGTCCAACTAATAATCTATCAGTGTTTGAAGATGCACTTGTATAAACAGTTGGGTAGATGAATCAGTGACAACACATATTTTATCAGCTCTTTATATGCTTTGTGTCAAATCTGTGGAGTAAATAAAGCTGTCAGATCAACAGGTTTCCCACGTACATGTAGTGGAAGTAGAAAGTAGCATCAAATAAAGTACAGATTCATACTTTTTATACAGTTACTAGAGTTAATGTACTTAGTACTGTATCTCCCCTAGTTACATCAAGTAACTGTGAAGCTTTGTTACCATTGTGGACACTGAGGTCATGCACTAGTGTGTGTTTTTAGGGAACACATTCTTCGTTCAATGCTTGGTTTATATTTTATAGATGATTATAGAGATTTACTGGATGGAAACTTGAATGACATTTGTCCACTACATATGATCAAACAACAGTAGTATTTAATCCATCACTGTGTGGAGAATGCTTTGCAGTAGCGTTCACACCTTTGTGTTGGGAAATACATTTTACAGATGACAACTGCGACTCCAGCAGTTACACACGTCAGCGTCTTTCATCTTTGTGAGATGGGTTGTTCATAGTGGCAAACCCACAGAGAATTATCACCTCACTCTGCAGCTCCTCACAGCTACTGAGTACTACAGTGTCTTTCCACTCATTGTTGTTGTGACTCCTGTGATCCTTCATTTTTACAGACTATAATTTTCCACTGTTCAGTTTTGTCTGACTGCTCTAATCAGCACGGTTTGGAGCAGCAGCAGGAAGCTGTTTACAGTGAAAACGCTTGTTAAAAACACACACACAGTACATTACCTGCTGGTTAACGGAATCACTGACAAAGCTGGCACCTAGCTGGTAACCACAGTGAAGCGTTTAGCTGCTAGAGACACGTTTGCCTCAGCAGGTGGTGAACGCCGTGGCCATATTCCAAATCACTACTTGTTTCCTGTATAATAATAATGTACTGTCGTGTTCTGGTATTTCATTAGAGAGTGTGAGCTCTGAGTGTGCAAACTGAAAAAGACAGAAAGAGATGTACATCGCTTTCCACAAACTATCTAAAAATGCAACACACTGTATTTTACCTTGATCACTTTATATTATCACAGTAAAATAATTAAACATTTCACATAATGATGATTAGTAGGTGTATGGATTATCAGTTTACTATTAAGCTGCTATTAAGCCAATATTTCATAGCAAAGGAGTGAATGAGGGGGCAATCTTAGACACAGTCAGTACAGAGCTAAAGCAAAATGACTAAAGGACTTATATTGACCTGGTGGACGGACGAAATAGTTCCAAATGAAGGTTAATGTAATTTTGCCTACAAATATCCAACAGCTAACATCTCCACCAAGACCTTATGACATGTATGTAACGTTTCCTCTCTCAAAACTCCCCCATAGTCTACCTATAAAAAAGAAAAGGAGAAAAACATCCAGCTTTTATATATAAAATACATATGATTACATGTTTTTTTAATGTTGTCTTTTATTTATGTTGCAAACATGGGGCCGTCTAAAAATGAAGCAAAGCTGCAGTTACTTGAATGACCACTAGAGGCTGCTCCAAAAGTGAGTCGATCTCCATAGACCTCCATGTTAAAATGCCCAACTTTACAGTAGAAATTCATGTTTAGTCTGTATTTTTTTAAGAGTTTGACCTATATAGCCCGTTTCCCTGTTAATGATAACTGTACATGCAGTGAATTTTGAGATGACTAATTTATATAAACTGCATTAAGGCCTAAAGTATTGCATAATTAAGGGCATGGCTGCTTTGAGTGGCAGGTGAGTTGCCATGAAAATGCAGTCCATGGACGGGAGATGTTTGCACGGCCCACTTCTTCAGTGATCTTTAGCAGCTATAAGGGGTTAGGTGGAGTCGGGCACTGCAAAGATAGCGATGAAACAGCTCTATATCCACTGTTCAAGAATACGGGTGATATCATAGAGGGTTTTTCTATACAGTCAATGCTCATAGCCAACAGAAAAGATTAGGGAAAAAATATTCAACTGAAATAAATAAAATGCTTATTGTATAAAATACTTAACATAAATAAATAATGAAAAAAAATAAATATGTACTGTATGAAATACTTAACATAAATAATTAAATAAATGCATACTGTATAAAATATTTAACATAACTAAATAAATAAATAATAAATAAATACTGTATAAAATACTTAATATAAATAAATAAATGCTAAATGTATAAAATACTTAACATAAATAATTAAATAAATGCATACTGTATAAAATATTTAACATAACTAAATAAATAAATAAATAAATACTGTATAAAATACTTAATATAAATAAATAAATGCTAAATGTATAAAATACTTAACATAAATAAATAAATAAATAATAAATACTGTATAAAATATTTAACATAACTAAATAAATTTTAAATAAATACTGTATAAAATACTTAAATAAATACTGCATAAAATACTCAAATAAATGAATCAATAAATGCAAACTGTATAAAATATTTAACATAAATAATTAAATAAATGCATACTGTATAAAATACTTAACATAAATAATTAAATAAATGCATACTGTATAAAATATTTAACATAACTAAATAAATAAATAATAAATAAATACTGTATAAAATACTTAACATAAATAAATAATAAATACATACTGTATGAAATACTTAAAAAACAATAAAATGCACATTGCATAAAATACAGTATGCAAATAAATATGAAAAATTTGCAAAACAAATAAAATACATTTAAATAAAAATAAGTTTAATTAATACATATGGAAAATAAAATACTACTTACAATAATAAGCATGTCTTCTGCTACAGCCCTGGCTTTCGTCAATATTGGGCAGGCTGTGTGGCCAATTAATGAAAGCATATGACCAACCTCACACCTTGTAAGGTTCAACACAGTGTCTCTCCAGAAGACAACATCTCCAGCAGCACCTTGGAGCTGTGCAGACTGTGGTGGGGGAGAAGAAGACAACAGCCTTTCCCGGCATAAACCACAGCTTAACGACACAAACTGCACTTGTGAGTGTGTATCACAGTGTGGGAGTTGAGAGTGTAGAAGTGGCCACAGCTTCCAGGTCCTCAGCTCCACTGTGATGTAACAGGAAGCAGTGGGTTGCCTTCCAACGTCAACCTGACAGCACTTTCAGCTGCGCTCATTGCGCGCCGGAGACCCGCTGGCTCTGCTGCTCTGCTGAAGCCCCAGACGAGCTCACAGTCTGAGGATTGCCTCGTTCCGGATCGAGCCTTCCGCTGCTGCTGGATTGTACTCTCTGGTAGGACGCGCTGACTCGGAGGGTGAATTGTGTGCGATGCGCTGTGTTCCTTCCATGTTTTCCAGGCTTTTCGGGCTGCAGTAATGTCGGGCACAATTACCGCGGAGTTGACAAGACGTTTTGTTCTGCGCTGTGTGTTTATCGAGGTCATTTGAGCGCTATCCGCACGGATTACTGCGCCGAGGAAGATGCATTAATAGAATATGCTGCTTTGTCCTGAATCCAAACGTTCAGACTCCAGCCGGAGCATCGTTCCTGGGTCCAGTTAATCTGCAGTCCTTCTGTCAGGAGCTGCATGTAGAGATACGGATGGGATTGAAGAGTAGAATGACATAGCGGTGTTTATGGACACCATGAGACCACCCAGGCGTCTATCAGCATTTCGATCACATATTTAACAGCTATTTCTCCTGAGACATTCAGACTCACCCTATTCTGATTTATTCACGCTGTAGGTTGCAGATTGTTCGTCGAGTGATGCCTACAGGACTGTCTGTGCACGCGTTATGGGAAAGCGTAAAAGCCCATTTAAAAGGGACCGAAATTACGCAGCGCCTTGTGTTTACACGCAGAGCAGATATGACATGGTCAGAGCTGGAAGAACCTGACAGACTCAGCTGTGGTGGACACAGACTCGGATTTGTTCTCCCAGAGTCTCCCAGACCTGATATCAATTCCATAGATTGAACAATCACGTATATTGGGATGAAACGCAGCCAGGCTTTTTACATTGATTAAACTGGGAAACAATGAATCACCTCCATTCAGCAGCGAGCCTTTGATGTCAGCGATAGTCACTGGTTGCTAAATCATCTGCATGGTTACATAAGTTGCAGATTTGGACATGCTGGAAGTTTGTGGGCTGGACAGTAAAGAGATGATGGTGATGATGATGGTGATGTGTAGGAGGAGGTTATGATGACGGTGGCCACTACTGGCAGAGGATGCTGTGCTGAGGAAAGATGCGCTGGCATCATTATGAGGGGAGGTGACAGAGCAGAGGTAACTCCCAGTGCACTGTTAGTGGACACCAGTGAACTGCTGTAATCGTCATTTCAGATTTGATCTGCTGCAAATGTGCAATGAGGAAGTGGAGTGTTGTCAGTCAGCACATGATGCATATGAACTTGTTTATTGTAGCAATTTTGCACTGGTGAATTGGAAAATGATAGCAGTTATGAAGAACTGATCTGACTGTGTAAAAAGTCAAAGCAACAGGTTTTACGTGCTGGTTTCGTTTGCCTGTTTGCCTTTAAACTGTCCTCCAAACTGAAGCGATGAATTTGCATTCTTTTCTCTGTAATGTGTGTTTGAGACAAAGTTTGAGAAATTACAACTGTGAGGTTCAGGAAAGATTGTACTCATGGTTAATTATTGAACATGGAAACAGCTGCAGCCAGTCTCTTAAATTCATTTAAATGTGACAATATCCAACATTTATGTCCAAATAAATTGTAAATAAATAATGTTTTTTAGATCCTTAGATGTTGCTTTTAAGATAAGCATTGACACAGGGGGCTGACGTGGTTTTCTCAGGGCCATATTGGTTATTAGCATCAAGGAGCAGATATCGGTAACAGATATTTGAAACTGTTATGCATTTGCTGTAGAAGTGAAACCTTGGTGCAGCATTTTAAAAGAGCACTAACTCCAACACAAGAATCCATTGAAATGCCTTTATTCGTTCATGACGTATTGTTTTTTAAAGGAGGTCTTTCAGCATTTACCCTGCAGTGTTGAGAGGCCGTTAGTTGTGATGTGCATCACATAGGGTTGCGGGTGGGAAATGACTTGAAGATACCCGAGTGACTACAGGCAAAGGCAACTGATTTAATTATGTCAGGGGTTTAAGAAAAAAAATCAGATCTGATTACCAGCCAAACCGATAATCAGTCAACTTCTAGTTGATACGCTTAAACAGAGGGGAATAAAACAACAGACAACAACAAAGATAGAATGTCCTGTGAAAAGACTAAAGGACTATTTGGCTGATTGAGAAACTGAGAAAACTGAAGAAACCTTTTTGACTTGTTGCATATGTCAGAGAATTTATAGTAGTATTCTTTTTACTTCTTAAAGATATATTAAACAGTTCACAAGAAAAATATTCTGGAAATATAACCAGAAACCTGTGTAGCAGAAATGTGTATACTGCCTCTCCTATCCTGATGATCACGGCCCCCTTTTCTTCACACTGCGTGTCCTAATAATGAGGGTTCCCACCCCAGATCTCAAACATTTCTTTTCACTGCGCTAAATGAATGTCACTTTCTGCATTGATATAAATTATTTCAAATGTATACTGTTAAATGTAAGTTGTTATTTTCAGATCAGTTGCACATAAATGTCCATCGTAGACAGGTTTATAAAAGGACACAAGTGCTGAGAGATAACCAAAAAAGAGAAGCTTGGTGAAAGTGTGTTTTTAGCTGCTGTCAGGACACTCTGGACAGCGAACGTATCAAAGCTGCCAGTTGGCAGAGCTGTCAGATAGGTCTTTGAGGCCATTTTGCTGTGACATCTTCCAGCGGCCCCGGCCTACACTAAATACATGAGCTGATTGTGCAGCGGGAATGTTGTGCATTCAGTCCTCAAACTCTCATGCTGAGTGTTTACTGCCCGAGTCCAGAAAGCAGCTATTAAGTGTGGGCGAGACAAAGGTCTTGGCAGCATAGCTCCAAAGCCTTTGCAATCTCAGTGGTATGGTGGATCTTTCCTAAAGCAACGGCATTTAGAGGAGCGTGACAGTGGGATCTCACTCTGCTTGGATTCTGACATACAGTAGTGATGCAGAGGGGCTCAATGTAGGGTCATTTTTTTACACCCAAGCAGCAAAGGGATGATTTTTTTCCCTGCTTTCCATTCAAGAGAAGCAGTGGTGTGGCCTTTTTGTAAGTGCATGTGTGTTTACATTCTGGCTTTCTGATGAATCATCCTATAAACATTGCTGGTGACCTACTGTGAGGAGAGCAAAGGCCACCTGATTCTCAGTCATCAGAGTAACGACGATTCTCATGAAACGTGACCCCTCATAAATCATCCAGGCATAGAGGGATCCTGCGGGCTGCTCATTATTGATCCTCCTGTTATATTCTTTGTACTGCTGTAGACACTGTAGAGTCTGTGGATTTACTGAGGGATCTGATCAACAATTTCTAATTCTTCCAGCACCTTTTACTGTCTTTCAGATGTATTCAAGTTGAACCCTTATTGTGTTTCAGCTCAGATTAAATCAGCAAGCCTGGTATACGTTATATGTTTTTCCTGTGTGCCTACCCCAGGCTGAAGTTATCGTATTACACAAAAGCACAATGATGCACATATGCAACGCTCCCCTCAGGTTCTGGATTCAGTTTCGGGGATGCGAAACCTTTTGAGGTAATTTTTCCGCTCATACATTATGAAGGGTCATTTTTTCCCCCTTCTCCTGTTTATTTCAGTGTGCACGGTGCCTGACGGGACCTGTCATGGGCTAATGTCTTCAGGAGCAGCATGTGGGCAGGTAGTGATTGGCAGTGGGAGCTGCAGTGCTTTGTGGAGGATAGAGGGTAGTGGAAAGAGGCTGTGTGGTTTCTAAGGGTGTTCCATGTTTGTGTGAGCTAAACAAACTGTCAGTGACACCAGCTTCCTGATTTACTGTGTGGGAGGGGGCTCCTGGCATACAAAATAGAGGAAATGGTCCCTGGGAAGCTCTGCGTGTTTGTCTGTTTGTCTTCCAAAGGTGAACCTGCGATGCTGGGTAGACGTTACAAATGAGTGTTGAATGAGTTCCAGTTCAGTTTGAGGGTTTTTACTGTCTGATATAACAACATTACCTCATTCTCTTCATGGGGATTCGACAGAAAAGTCCATTAATAAATAATTTGTTACAAGGGCAGAGATTTCTGGTTTTGCAGAGTTCAATTTCCAGCCAGTTTACACTGCTTCGGATCGCTCTCTCCTGTCCTGAATTTTCTGCTGCTGTGAACAGATGTCTTCAGCTGACATTTCTGTTGGATCTCCAATTAGCTAACTTACTCTACTGTGAAAATACGACTGTTATTATTGTCAAGCTCAAGCTGCCGTAAGCTGTGCCAAAAACCTCTCCATAATATTGCAGTTAATTGGTTTCCAAGGTTAATAAAAGTCTCAAAATGCATCCTTCCCTTTAGAAAAACACAACTTATTACTGTCTGTACTCTTTATAGTGGTCATTATCAGAACTTACAGCGTGGCCTGGATGAGTGTCTTTACTATTACACTACCATGCATCTCTAGGAGGTTATTAATCTGGTTTTAAATACACTTCATGCACTCATTGCAAAACTGGCAATTTTGTAGTTGTAGTTTACAAAACAGTTAATGTAGCCCTTTTCTTTACTTCTCAGATGGTGCCAACATGTTGTAGTTTATTGATAGCTTTATTTTAATCCAACCGGCTGTCTACACAGGCTGCATAATGTTTCACGACTCAGTTGCACTTTACACTTGAAAAAACATGACTTGAAACCTATTTTCTGCCATTACACATGAATAACAGCATTGATTGTATGTTGGGGTTGGAATGCTACCAACATGTGGGTGAACTATACTCCATAGTGTGCCTGGATGCATCCTGCATAGACAGAAAACTGGAGGGCTGCCCCCTGATATTCGATATTTTGAAGCATCAGTTGAAGATCCCTGATTTGACTCAGGTTTTTGGAGTGCTTGTGGTTAACTTATCAGAAAGACCTGAAGTGGATTGACAGTCTTGTTACTGGCCATGGCTTTCCTCTAAGGAACGTAGCTTTGAACCCTGTCCACTGTCCAGTCTAGTTTGTGGGAAGTTACTAACTAACATTGCCAGCAGGTAGCACATGCCAGCAGGGGTGGTTAGGTTACTGTGGTCAGCCATTAAGGGTCTAAAGTGTCGAGGCCGAAGTTCCAGTGTAACAGCTATCCTAATATTATGTACCGTGTTCACTGGCCTCAAAGAAAGGAAATGAAGGCCCTGTTCATGCAACGCTACAACGGTGTAGCTCTCTACATCCGCATCATCACTGCAGAGTTGACCTGCTGTGAATTTACTAAACTGCTTCTTTTTTTATGTTTATTCATTTACACTGCATTTGTAAGAGCTTGTTTTATAGAGAAATAGATGTGTTCTGCTTGGCTCATTATTCCAACAGTGGACGAACTGAGAAATGGATACTGGACTCAAAGATGGCACTCTTTCACTGCTCACCAAGAACATGACCCACAAGAGTTTTGTAGCTTTCTAGCATCTGCAAATGGGCGTCAGTGTTTCCTTAATGTCCTTCCAGGCCCCGAGGGGACTGAAATAAAACACCTTTCATAGTGCTGGATAGTAGGGCTGAGCAATTAATTGATTTCAAGTTAAACTGCAATTTGAAACCATGCAATTAGACTGCAATTTAGGATAGACGAGCTGAGGCTATTAAATAATGAGACTACTGCTGCAATTGAATTTGAATGGATTTGAGCCCGTTGAAACTTTTAGGGGTTGTTTGTGCCGTTCATTGATCAATGTGTACAAGGTGGTTCAGGAAGGGACGCTGTGGTTCAAATGACATGAGCCCAATCTCTTTATTTAATAGTCCCACCCTGTACATTTTAAACTGTTGATGGTGGTTTAAAATGTACAGGGTTTTTACAGATTCATGCTTTTGATGGTATTTTGTGTGTTAATGCTCCATCACATGTTTTAAATCTGTTACAGAGTGAATTCATCGAACTGAAGCTTGATTTTAAAATGCTATATTGCAAATCACAATCTATCAGAAGAAACACAGTTGGATAGACCTCATTTACAGTTGTCCTGTCAGTGTTATAACGGTGATCTATGACAAAAATGCCTTTTGAGCCTCACTACTACGAGCAGTCACCACGAAACATTGGCAGCAAGGCTGACTGGCGACACCATACCCAGCTCTCCTTACACATCCACTAAAGCCGTGGCTCTGTGCTCTGCTGATGTGTAAGCGAGCCACACAGCAACCTGCTACACAAGAGCCACAGACGGAACAGCCAGTAACACAGCCAGCAGCTTTCCTGCTGATGCTGCATTCTTGTTCGGCTTACACGCATAATCGTGTCTTGTTGTGCACCTCAGCTTGTTGAGCCAGTGACCAAACAAGCACCTACAGGGAGAAGGGAACCACCATCTACAGTTTGCAGGCTAATTAGCCAATCTGCTGCAGCATATTAAACAGCTCGATAACTTACCTGCAGATGTCTGTTTGGTCCATTTTAAGGCCGGTGTGCTCGATGCTCTTCAGCACTACTAACAAAACACTGTCTGTGTCTTGTAATCTACGTACTTCCTTTGCTTCGTCATAATCATTGGTCTGACTTTTGCTCACTGTTCAAGGCTCACACACAGAGAGACTCAGAGAAAAAGCAACATTTCTGGTTCTTACTTTTTTGCCTCCTTTTATAGGTTGAATTAAAAACCATTATATCTGTTATTATATTTGACAGCAAAAAGAAATGTCTACTTGTAATGTGAGATGGACTGTAAATGCATAATAGTGACAGTTACAGTATGTTGTATCTATTCAAACTTAGATCACCTTTTTCTTCAAGTTTTGCCAACCCCGGTCTTTTAACGTCTTTATTCACACTGGTTTGACCCATTTTTTCCAGTCTGATGCGGTTTCAGTTGGTTATGAAGCCTGCTAAGTTCACTGATTATCAGCCTGGTCCATCCATAATCAGGTTCCATATTCATTGTTTCACCTTTACTGTATCATTACTTGGGGTGGCACTGGGATATAGTGGTGGCCGCTGTCGTTCTGGTTTTTGTGTTTGAGCCTGCTTGCAGCTCACACATGTAAGCGGTTGCATGTTTTTGTCACCCAAAGCCCGAAGCATACAGAGCAACTTGAACCTGTTAGTAATGACGTGAATGGCACTCTTGGAGGTCAAGTCTAGGGCCCACAACGCGCACATGGAGGATATTCCTTGGCTTTCATGGGGCTGTTAAAATTGACCGGGCTCCAGCGTTATTTTTGTCCCCAGAGGGAACCACTCACTCCTAAAGATCCTGTGTTGTCTTTGTTGGACTCTAATAAGCACTAAAAGACGCTCATTCAAGTAAACCAAAGGAATAAATAATACATTAGTGGTATGTTTTTGGTAGACAGTTACAGCTGTCTAACTACCTTACTGCTCCTCCATGTTCACTGTGAT
Organism: Dascyllus trimaculatus; assembly: GCA_024666655.1. Classification (NCBI taxonomy): domain Eukaryota; kingdom Metazoa; phylum Chordata; class Actinopteri; family Pomacentridae; genus Dascyllus; species Dascyllus trimaculatus. The sequence continues at coordinate 29,503,969 of CM045456.1, read as the reverse complement.
CAGTGTCAGTAGCAAAGTATGTCATATTTTACCCTGGGAATTCAAGAATCCCTTTTACTGGCCCAGAATGTGAGCACAGCACGGAGCCCTGGAAATGTTTGGATGGATAGAATGACACTGTACACAGAGAGCATTAGTGGAAGGTGCTTGACAAGCTTACAGACCTCTCAAAGAACATCTTTCTCAGTATTATATAGTATTTCAGCAGTCAGAAGAAACAGGTAACTGAGCTGAAGCATCTTTGCTAAAATCCACTGACATAAAGGAACTGTTTACCTATTCCCAAATAAAATCTACGAGAATGTGTAAACACTATTTGTTAAAGCCATAAGTCCGTTTTTACCCTGAAAATCCCCGTCCGGCTGTGAGCCACTTTAATGACCGCTAATCACTGCAACAAACAGCCATGAAAGTAAGTTCTGTGAAAAGCAGCACCTTGGTAGGATGCAGAAATATCACACAGACAGGAGGGAGAAAAAAAAGCCTGCAAAGGAAGCTTGAGCTGTTGTGTAAAGCTGTCAGCCTGTCAGTGCACTTACAGCACTTGACAAAGAAAATCTAGTGACCTGTGAAAATGTGGCTCCATGTAGTGGAAAGAATTGGTGGAATTAGCCACACATTCCCACCAGACTGTACTGTACGCCCCAGGTTAAGCAGTGAGCACATGCTCAGCAGGTTAGTCTATTTTGAGCGCAGCCTGGTAGCCCTATAGCTACACCAAAACATTTACATTAACACAGAGGAGAATTACTAGCAGCTATGCAGGTGCTGTGCACGATGGAGCCTAGTGTATTTTTAACCAGTGTATTTTTAACTAGATATTTGTGCTATTTTTTCCTTTGCGTAGACTAGAGGCCTCTGGAATGGGATCCTTTTCTATGATGAGACCTCGAGTACTCAAAGGCTCCTTTAAAAGTAACTGAAGACACTCGAAGTGTTTTTGTCGGCAGGTTTGAATGATGAGGATATGGGCTCGATGCCAATGCAAATTTTAGACCAATGATTTTAGATCGATACCACTCATGTCTGTATGATAAATATGTAGCTATACAGCCAGGATGTTGAGTATTAAGACTGAAAACAAGTAAAACAGCTAGCCTGGCTCTGTGCAAAGGTACTGCAGTATTATCTGCCTAATAACCTCTGAACAGACCTGTCTCCCAAAAATGATGTTCCTATGCAGCTAAACTACATTCTCACCAATGTTTGTGCCACATCACAAATATGTTTCAAATCAACGTATCTTAAACATTTATATTTTGCATTATTGTCGCTCCAACCAATAATTAAGTGTCTTTGGTGCCTGAACCTAACCAAGCTTCTAACATGTAGTTACCATTGAGAACATGTCCACCAAAGTGTCACATGCTCCTAACCCAACAACAAGTGAAAAACCAAAAGTAAACTATCGTAAATAAAACTTAATGATCCCACGCAGGATCTAATCCTGGGTGACAGTCCTGTTGCAAACTCATGCTTCCTTTCTGCTCGTCCTGCTGCATCACAATCGCACCCCTCAGGGAGAAAATACATTTCTTTGTAAATGTACGTGACAGTAAATGTTAGATGTACAGGAATTTAACTTCTGGGAGATAGGGTTGCTCTTAAGCTCATAAATGTCCGTATTACCAGTATCAGTTACTGGTTATGAACAATAGCAAATTGTATTTTTCAGGATGTTAAATAGTCAGCTGTAGAGGTGCTGATTAGTGGATTATTTTGCCACAGCCAAGCAATGGTAAAAGAAGCACTGAGATCCTTTTGATAAATTACATTTGTGTTGAGTAGATCTCTCCACTGGACTCCTTCATTGTCACATTCTGAGACAGTTTTTCATTGTGTGGTACTTAAAGTTTTAAAAGTAAACGTACCTATTTTGCTGAAAATGTGTGATCTGTGATTAACATAATCATTTATGCTAGAACTAATCCGTCATAAGCAGCATTTTATTGCTGCAACTGGTCCAGGTGGTTTTAGTTTTCAAGGGCCAGGAGGTGATTACTGGGGCAGAAACAGACAAAAATGACTTTTTCTTTTATTATTATTGTTCAGTTTTATTGAAGCCAAAGTGATGTGGAGCCCTGATCTGACACTGTGTGTTTTGTAAGAGGTCACAAGTCAAAGAAGTTGCAGCCCTGTGGGTGTCTGATACATGAGGATGTACATGTGCGTGTACACACATGCTGGTCACTCAATATACGGTCCTACAGTGGAGGAGAAGTGCTTTAAAAATGTACTTAGGCACAGTACTTGAGAAAATATAGGGTCTTTATGCTAAGCTAAGCTAATCGGCTGTTGGCTCCAACCACATTTATGCTATACAGAAATTAAAGTGGTGTCAATTCTGGCTTAACTCTCCTCAAGAAAGCAAATTCTTTTTTTTCTTTTTTTTAAAATATCAAACTGTTCTTGTAAGAAAAGATTTTGTTATTTGGTTCAAAGCTGAGAAACGCAAGAAAAACAGGGGATTGGGCTTCACGGGGGGCCCTTTTTGATCTGCATTTTGGGCGATGGAACAGAGACGAGATGGCAGGTGTTAATTAAATCTTTCTTCAGTTTTAAGAAGAGACATTTGTCATGCTAAGCTGTCATGCTGACACAATAGCATTTCTTTCAGTAGGCTGGGACTGCTGCCTGCTGTGTACTAATGCTGTTGTGTTCGCCAGTTTTGCAGACTATTCTCCGCACTACATGAAGTCTCTCTGGATTGTTTGTGACTCATGTAATTACTGTAGAGTGCAGCTGGTGAATATTTATCATTATTAGGACTTTATTAGAAGAATGATATGTTGCACATATGCTGTTGTCTGTTTATAGATGCTCGAACATGCAGTTGCATGACATTGTTGCTTGTGTATACATTGTAATAAGGCTGTATTACCACATCCTGTATGACATTTTTTGCTCATGCTCAACAGGTGTACATTTAGAGTTTCTGTGTCTTATAAGATGGGTTTGTGGCTGTCTTTTTTCCAACAGTGTTGCTCTATTTGACGGTGACAGTAACCCTGCATGGGCCAAGCTCTCACTGTCCATAACGCTTCAGACTTGTTTATTAGCTCATGTAGATCAGTGACATGCAAGAGTCTTCATAACAGTTTGGCTGAAACATAATCAGACCCCTTCAAATATGTCCAAATGTGACCTGCTGATGGTAGTTTTAATCAATGTTCTTATACTTACAATGAATATATTGTTTTGGGTATTTCTGGCTCAGGAATTGTCTCATCAGCCACCGTATTGGAGCAGTTAGTAGTCTAAAGCTGCAGTACAGAACTCTGGTCTTCCTCTTTCTGCACTAAGAGTAATTACACAATGTCAATGCGTGGTTATGACGTTGATTGGTTTCTTCCTTCTTCTTTTTATCTGGAGCCTTAAAACTTTTCTTGGATGCTTCCTAGATTTTCCTGCCATACTTTTAGTTTCAGTAGCTGTGGTTTCTCACCTCTTCCCTTGTGGCAAACCAATGTTTTGCTGGTTCAAGTAAAATGTATTTCTACAAGTGCGCTGGGAATGTCGCCACAGAAGCCTGATTTAAAACCCCAGTATACTGTAAAATACAGAAAGATTTACCTGCGGCTGATAGGCCCAATCAATACTGTGTGAACTTGTTACATAAGTTCACTTCTATGTAAAAGTCAAAACACTCCAACTGTAAAAGAAAAAGTATTGGACTCAGATTGTAAACTAGATACCAGCAAGACTCCAAATGAATTCTAATGTTGTTCCATGACTGCTGGATGTGGAACTTCCCATCTGTTTGCCAACAGATTAACCTTATCACCACCATAAGGGGACAATATGCCACAGATGTGTTTCCGCCTTGTTTTACTGCTGCCGAGGGACCGGAAAACCTAATTAATGCACCTACTCATCCAAAGGCAGGAGCATATTCTGAGTGACTAAATGTCAAGGCAACAGGGAAAAACGCTGTGATTCAAACTTTTGCCAGGAAGAACACCACATTCTGCAAAGCCATTAGTTTATATAAAATGTGGCCATTTGCTGTAACCTATTTATCTTTCCAATGCAATATCTTCTGTGTATAGCAAGTTGAGTGTGGTCAAGGTGGGGAGGGGGAAACTGTACATACTGTTTAAAACATGTATGCTGTATATATAAATATACCTTTAATTCAACCATACTATATAAATAAAAAAGTTCACATGAATGATTGATTCATAAGAACTCCATCAGACGTACTATACATCCATCCACCAACCCACCCTTCATACATTTACTCTCTGCCTTGCTACAAAAGAGCACACTATGTTCTGCACAGCTACTGAACATTGGCATCAGATGAAGATTGTGAGCGACATAATCTTTCAATATTCATAATTCCTTGGGATGCTCGGTTGCGTCATCTATCCTTTGACCGTGCAGCTTCTGGGGCTTGACAGACTGTACTGACTCTCTTATTTTCCCGTGAACTAAGAACATTAGTTCTAGAATGCGGGCTTTCCCCCTTTTCTGCACCATAGTTGTAAATAGATCCATGTGCTTTGCCCTGAGGCCGCTTGCATGCTGGCGAGGGTGTGAATGCAGTGACAGGAATACTTTGGTATCTGAGTTGTTGTCTGCTTCAAAACCACAAGAACACAGCCTCCCTCTTGCCCTGTTAATGCAAGGAATATTGCGTGCATCAGTCAGGGCGGGTGGATTAAGACTTGAGGAGGTCTTTTCATGCAACAAAGACGACTCACGCCTCCTTCACATCTGCGTGGGATTGCTATTGTTTTTCCTGACATCTGGTGATGCCCTTGGCAACTTGGAGGTCTGTTCTCATGTCCTGGGCCTGGTAACATCAGTGACTGCACTCTAATTCAGACCTTTCAAAGTCACATGGGAGGATCTAAATGTACAGCTGATCCTGTGAGTAAAGTCCAGGAGCTATATTTGGCCCTGTTGATTAAGAGAGGAAGCTCTCAGAGAAAACTATGCTTTTACATTGTTTTAAGAGCATCTCCTCCTCTTTCTTGTGCCCTACATCTGTTGCAGACAGACAGACTCAGGGTTCCTCACTTTTGCAGACACTCTTCTATCCACTCTGTTCTGCCATCAGCTCTTGTTGTTCTCAAAAAATGACAGAAAATAGCAGGAGACCAAGCTAGCTGGAACCCATTTCTTCCTCCCAGGCCACATCAGTCGGAATGTCACAATGACTCACATTTTTAATAATTCATTTTTTGTGGAATAAAAAAGATGATGCACCAGTTAAACTTTTCATCTGAGAGTAAGTAGCTTTACATGCAGGGAAATACAGTAACACTATCCACAAGATCATAAGAAGTCAGTACTGAACTTGGACACTATATTGCCAAAGGTATTGGGACACCCCTCCAAATAATTGGTTTTCCAATCACTTCCACGGCCACAGGTGTATTAAATCAAGCACCTAGGCATGAAGACTGCTTCTACAAACATTTGTGAAAGAAAGGGTCGCTCTCAGGAGCTCAGTGAATTCAAGCGTGGTAGGCTGTCACCTGTACAATAAGTCCGTTTGTTAAATTTCCTTGATACTAAATATTCCACGGTCAACTGTTAGTGGGATTATAACAAAGTGGAAGCAATTGGGAACAACAGCAACTCAGCCTTGAAGTGGTAGGCCATGTAAAATCACAGAGTGGGGTCAGCGGATGCCAAGGTGCACAGTGTGCAGTAATCACCAACTTTCTGTAGAGTCAGTAGCTACAGACCTCCAAACTTGGTGTGGCCTTCAGATTAGGTCAAGAACAGTGGTAGAGAGCTTCATGGAATGGGTTTCCATGGCCGAGCAGCTGCATCCAAGCCGTACATCACCAAGTGCAGTGCAAAGCGTCAGATGCAGTGGGGTAAAGCACACCACCACTGGACTCTAGAGCAGTGGAGATGTGTTGTCTGGAGTGACCCATCACTGCACAGAGTCCTGACCTCAACCTGACAGAGCACCTTTGGGATGAATTAGAGTGGAGACTGAGAGCCAGGCCTTCTCATTCAACATCAGTGCCTGACCTCAAAATGTGCTTCTGGAAGAATGGTCAAACATTCCCCTAAAAACACTCCTAAATCTTGTGGAAAGCCTTCCCAGAAGAGTTGAGGCTGTTATAGCTGCAAAGGGTTGGCCAACTCCATATTAAACCCTACAGATTAAGAATGGGACGTCATTAAAGTTCATATGCATGTAAAGGCAGATGTCCCAATACTTTTGGCAGTATAGTGTATGTACGTAAAGGTGGTTCAATCGGGTGCAGGGTGATATCTTGCTCATTAGTTTAGGGTGATGAACTGCACTAACACCTGCGCTACTCATGTTGTTTCCCAGCGAGCGTATTTGATGTGAAGATAACAAGCCTAGCTGGTAAAGATACAGACACGTGCTGCACGTGTTGCATGTAAAGCCAACTAGACTCTAAGTATCATGCCCATGATGTGGAGTATGCTGAGAGAGACTGGATTACTCTCAGCATTATCACATTAAACTCTACACTCGTCACTGCTTGTTTTCCAGAGAGAGAACTGAAAACAGTATTTGGATGTTTGCAACATTAAGTTGACGGTTCATTTCAAAACAAACTGATAAAATCCATGTGATGTGACACAGCACACGTACAGAAGATGTTGCAATATCTCACTCTATCAGTGTGACAGTGTGAGTTTTTACACCAGCACATTTTATCCAGATCAAAGTTTTTTCTTACATATAAAGAGTTTTTTCAAAGTCGCTATGTCACATTGTTCAGAGCTCCATGTATAAAGAATATATGTTATGTTTACTGCTTTGAAGCTGAACTCTATTTATTTATCAGATTCACACAGAGAGCGTAAATAAAAGATGAACATCATGCCATCATGACATTTTGGCCACTGCTTTGAAGCCTTAAGTTTGGCATTTTGGCTGTTGTGGTCTAGGGTTTTTGAAAATGTTTATGATGAGCAAGTGGTGGATCTGACTGAGAACCTGAAGACATTAGGCATGTCCATAGAGACTTGTCAATAACAAGTTAGCCATGCCCCAAAGCATACACTGCTTTATTGTGTATATTACTGTAAATGGGACCATGATTTACAAAATGAACATTATGCTATATTACAGGGGACTTGAAACTAATGGTTGAGACTAAAAACTCATTAGAAAAATATTAAAAGATCAAGGAAGAAGTAGTCCCATTTTTCTTAGACTTCTGGTTTTTGCAATCAGAGAAGTCGCCCCCAGGTGGCTGTTGGAAAGGTTGCAGGTTTAAGACATGTCTGGGTGGCTTCACTTCACTGGAGACCACATCCATCTCTTCTGTGCCTCAGTTTCTTGTTTCATATCACCTGACATATCAGTACCTATGTATCTGCCGTAAGCTCATATCGGCAAATTAATGGCTGAGCGCTACAATTTAGAAATAAAATTTGAACTCGAGAGGGGGACGCGAGTAGTGCCAATTCTTTGCTAATGTTAAATGGAGAAAACGAATGAGCTGAGCTGAACAGATAGCCTCGTCAGCAAACCACCTAGAAGGGAGAAAGCATTATACGTTTGACACATTCAGTTCAAAAATTGTTCATAAAGGTAATTCTGTTTGCTGCCTTTTGAAAATGTCCTGCCCCGCAGTAACGCAGGCTTGTCTCTCAGGAAAGACAGCATCATTACAGACCAACAATTTTATAACAATGTTTGGATTTAGGATAAACAGGTTGCGAAATGAATTCAGACAAATTAGTTCTGAGTTGTTTTTACAATCTGTCCTAATGTCTTAAATAAATGAAACAAGATAAATAGAGAGTGTTGCATTACCTGGAAATCTAACTGCTATATGCTTTATTTATATGCTTACATCAATCTGTGCTTGGAACATGACCCTGCACTCGATGTTCCGTGGCTCCCCCTGTTTATTGAAATGATGACTGATGATGAAGACCGCACGTCATTTGAAATCAGATCCAGAAGGCACAACTGCGCCACTTCCCTTGCTCGCCCGTTGTTTATGCAGCAAACACAAGGCACTCAAGATCACTGTACCCCGGTGACCAGTTCTGTGTTTGTCTTTCAGAGACTGATAACAAGAATCAAGCAAACATTGCAGTGTGACAGCAGAGTATTGTCTTTTGCATTCTCACCACGCACCTTCATTCATCTTTCAGAGTGCAATATCATATGAGACTGTATTTGGTGGAAGCTGGAAGAAATAACTTGAAAGGGCCATTGCTCTCTTGAGTTCAGTTGCTAGTACAGTGTAGATATGGCTGACTGTAATCCACATATATTTTATATGTTTTTGCAAAGCATTACTCAGCGAAAATTGATCTGCAGCCTTTTTGTTTTATATTATCCTAAAGGAGGCGTCTTGGTTGAATTTTTGAGGTGAAAGTCTATCAACATGATCAGTCACAGCAGAGACACAACACAAAAAAAGCAGATCAGCAGAGGCTTAATCAATTCTCATGGCTCCCCCATCTCCAGTTAAGTCTGCATCCTGCTATAGATTTAATGAGGCAGTAATGAAGTTATAGTCCCTCACCAGTCTGATGGACATCCGAGCACCACTGGGCAGAACTTAGTGGAACTTGGAGTGTGGGGCGCCGAACATCCTGTGAGTGCAAAAGGATGTTTACAGCGTAACACAACATCTCTGCAGGGACAGTGGGAGTTGATAAGTACAGCCTGGACTCTGGCACCGGGTGAGAAGACAGCAGATGTTATGCATAGGCTGTTTTTCTGGGTAACTCTCGGCACGCTGGCAGATGTAATAGGTGATGTCAGCCTTTGTGCAAAGTGTACATGACTAACCACTTCAGTGAAAACACTCTGAGGTACTGCAGATAATAGTGGACCACCCACAGTTTGCGCTGGTCTGTGGTTGGATTAAGTTGACCCAAACAGATCAATAATCAAGTGTTGTGCTTCTGTGGAGGTTGCTCTCTTTGCTTTGAGCTGCAATTAGCAAAACAATATTCATGAAGTATGCGGTTTTTGGTTAGCTCTTTACAGGGCTTTGTTGATCATTAATTCACCTGTCCTTTGTGTGTTTGATATCCATTGTGTTGTGGCACAAAAAACTGAATCGGGGTGAGATTCTGGGTAAAACTGGCTTGTTTAGCCGCTACATAAATACAACACATACCAACTGAGTTACACAAATACTTACCTGACTTACATGGAAAGGCAGCAGAATTACCTAAACTCAGGATTTCAGCGTTTCACATTTCAGGAAGCTGCAAACAGTAAAAGTAAAAGATACCTTGTCGTTGGTGACTGATTTCAGTAGCCACTAGAGCCAGCTTATGTAACTTTATCTCTACATTTCTGATAACTACAGTTGGGTAACAAATTAAAGGAAAAAATATATCTGTTATGCTGTAAAGGACGTTTAGCTGCCATGGTTTGGGTCCACTTGTCCTCCCAGAGGGAAAAGTCACTGCAAGTCAATACAAAGATCATCCTTATCCTATGATGAAAGTTTTCTGTCATGATGGGAGTGGTAATCTTCCAGGATAACAGGGCCTCCAAACTTAGGGTATCAGAGGAGTCAGCGATGAAAATGATGTAAATTTTATGAACTTGCCTTAACAGTTACCAGATCTCACCCCAGCTGAACACATGGGCAATTTGGGGCCGACGTGTTAAACATCGCTCACCACCAACAATCTGAAGATATCCAAGGCCTCCAAAGTAATTGAAGACAGCTTCGGTATATTGCTGGAAGTCGTACAGTGGTGAAATACTAAGCCCAGCTATCAGCGTCATACCTAAGAGGACAGAGCTCTTCTTCTTCTTACATGCTTATGCTTTTCACTACATTGTAAAAGATGTGTTGTATATTTTATTTTTATTATATTTTATAGGCAATTGTTTGATAAACTCTTAGCATTGCCCCCTAATGGAAACAGTAGATAGAGATGGGAGTAGGTGATCTTTTAATGCAGCTTTAAAGGTGGAATCTGTGATTGTACTAGTTTCTTTTGCTCACATGGCCTCCTTTGCCCCCTGGCCATTCACTTGGTGTTTTTTCCCATTTACAGAGACAGGGCTGTGTCTACTGGGTTTTTTCGGTGCACACACAGAACAGAACAGAAGTATTCATTGGAAATAGAGGATATATTCAGTAAATTCAAAGAGTACTTTATTGGATTACAATTACATGCTCCACCTTTAAGAGAAGATTAATTGTGGGCTGGTTAAGGTTATATTGGGACATCCCACTGCTTCCTGCATTGGAAACAAATATTGCCTTTCATTATAAATTGCTGTTCTGAATTGGTTGCATGCTATACAAAAGGGTTGGTTTGGGACACGCAGAATTAAAACCTTATTGTCTCAGTATCATTTGGTTTGAATAATGAAAGGCTATTTGAAACATGGCTTCTGAGTTAATTAAAAACGACATGCGGTATTTAGGTCCAAGCACTCTTCATCCCTCCATGGCATTCATTACCCGAGGTTTTATCATTCAAGAAGAGCCTGTCTGGAGTTGATCGTGCATGTTCAATACCTAACCCTCATCACTGCGAAACTAAAACATGTGTATTTTTTTGTTGTTCCCATCATAAAGAAGGTATTTATGGTGGAACTGAACAAATGTCGTGCTGGAAATTCCCACCATGACAAATGGATTCCATTTAGATGGGAGGGGTAGGGCTCTTTTCTTCACTACCACCTTTAGGATTAGTTAAACGGTATTGTATGTCCACTTTAAACAAGCTCTGGCCTTAGAAAATGGAACGAGAAAGTAATCACAATCACTGTAGCCATAAGCAACATTCAAGGAACTATTGGGAAAGCATTCCTTGACGTCTGTTCTGTGTTGCCATTTGACAAGATACATCCTCTGTATCACTGCTAATGTATGAAAAACAACCCTTGCCAAGAAACAGCTGGGGAACTTGGCAAAGCAGAGTGCAGTGTGTGTTTCTGTGTGTGTGTGTGTGTGTACATTTTTGCGTGTTTGCATGCATGCATGTGTGACAGAGCAGCTGATCTTTTCCTGGCTGTTTCTAATTTGCACATCACCATAATGTTTTACAATCCCAGTTTCAGTAAGCCCCTCCTCCTCCCTTCCTCTCCCCAGTGTAATGCCGCTTTAACTCTGAGCAGACTTCAGGAGACCTGGGAGAGTTAAGTGGGTCAAATCCCTCTGTGATGTACTGACGGATGGCCCCCTGCTTTGTCACTTCATTTATTCTTCAGCATGTTCTTCGACTGTACACATTTTTTGTCAGGGGATATTGTTTTGTTTTTGTTGCTAAACAACTAATATTCAAGCTTTTTTCAGAGTTGATGCTGTACAAAGTTTCAACATTTGAATAATTTGCAGCAACAAACCTGTACATGTCTTTATGCTGATATGTAGTATTTGCTATGCTATTTATTTTAAATTTTAAACAAGTTTCAAATCAGACTGACTTCCAGATTTTAGGTAGCACATTAACCTATATATACGCATTTTTCCTGTTTAGAAAAGAAGCAACTCTTGATGTTCACTGTGGCTGCACAATGTATTGATGCAGCATCGAGATTGCGATGTGCAATAGTCACATTACAGGTAGTGCAATGTGAAGTAAAGCAAATTAAACACATCATGTTTTAACTTTTTTGCTGCTTGTCTCAAAGACACAGTTTGTTATCATTCAGACTCCACATGTGCACAGCAGAATGAACCAGGAACAGGAGATAATTACTGAAAGGGAAGATTTGGATGCAAAAAGAAACGTAGCGTCTGTTGTACTGTCTGCAGAAAGGATGACACTGACCAAAAAACAGGTACTGTTACTGACTGTGAAGAGGAACACTGCAGCACCAATTCTTTTCCGTTTTCTACTCAAAAGATTTCTGTTAGCAGACTCAAATTCTTAACTGTCACAGGCTGTAAAATCCAAGAGAAAATCATTACATTTCATCCTCAGTCATAGAAAATATAAATTTGTGTGTTTACAATTAGATACCATGCATTCTGAATGCTCACCTTTTCCCCAGCTCCCTGTTGCAGTGTTGTTTAAGCTGTTTTGTTTCCCCAAATTTAATTAGACTTCAGATGTTGCAAATATAAGTGATGACCTAGTTCCTTCAAGGTATGTAAGATGTTATTAAATTTCACTTCTGAATGGGACGTAATCCACTCCTGCATGCCCTAAACCTATATGTATCTCATTCTGGGTTCAGATTCTCTGTCTGTTGCTTCCATCCTGTCTCTTTTTGTTCCTCAGCTGCTAGTAATAAAAATGCTTGTAGTTTCACACTGAAAGCACAGGAACCTAGTCTCATGATTCATATCAGGCATTCTAACAATGCTAACAACCTGTTTCTGGTTACCTTGGGTGCCAGGAGGGACACAGGTACTAATTTCACATGTATTTATGGGAAAAATACCATAGAAAAGCAGCTAGAGTGTTGGCTGACCTGTAACTCTGAGATAGTTGACCGTTAGCAGTTTAAACTATGGAAAGCCACCTGAGCATCAGTAAACCCAGCACTTTGCAAAGCAAATTTGCTTAACCTCAGGGAGATGTTTCCATTTGAATTTTGTCTCATCTGTGATGCAGCAGCCTGACATGAAATCCCAGTGGCCTGCAGCTTTGCTCCAAACAACCCTCTGGGATTCTGCTTTGATGACTCGGAAGTATCACCTTTAAAAGTGAAATGTGTAACACAGCCACTAGGTTGTTTACAACTGCTGTCACATTTCAGAATTTATGATAGGGTGCAAAGCATGTGGCTTACAAAACACACACACTAAAAAGACATTCAAGGGACCTATTTTCACCACTCAGTTAAAGTTTGCTGGTTGAACATTTTTTTAGAGTGCACCGCAGCAGGAAGAATGTGGTATTTTAGGTCTTAGCATAGCTGTACATGACTTTTGCAGGGAAGTGGAATTTCCTTGGATTGATGCAGTTTTGTTGGGATGATTCCAGCTGCTTATTTTTTCAGCTGTGTTGTTTTTGGATCACAAAGTTAAAGCATTACATGGCCGGAGCATTAAGTCCAAACTGACGTAACATGTAGAGAGAGCTGGCATGCTACGTTGTCTGTAAATGGACAGTCATACAGTGCATGAGGATTGTTGGGTTGATTATTGTAAGAGTCAGGATTACAACAGATCATGTCATGCAATGTATACTGTATGTTCTTGCTACTCTGGAAGAGTTTCCGCTGAGAAGATGAGCAGTTTGTGGCTGTAATTAAATCAGACTGTTGCGATTCGTTCTTGGCATTCTTGATTTACATGCTGCTTATTGCTCCCATTAAAAGTACTTTGAACATGTTGGTCTTCCATGTCAACAGTCCGAACCACTGAGTTTTGAGTTCAAGAAATAAGACCAGTCCAAAAACAGCTAACAAACAGAGAATCAAAACTGGCCTTTGAACCATAGTCTCATGAAGGTCACTTTACTCCTCTTTACTTGGTGAATTCACTGTCATTAACTGCACATCAGCAGTGTTAATGGCGGTCAGCTTTTTGAGACACCATTTAAATCTGCCCTGCATTCCTAATTAAATGTTGTTATGTACCTGTTAGTTGGGTTGAGCCAAAAATCTGTGGGCGTTGTTGTAAATAAATCATTACATGTATGCTTTTTAGCTGAGGTTTCAATGGTTCTACTAAATGCAGTAGTAGCATTTCCATATGTTAAAGCCACTGGTCAAAACATCTATGAACATGGAGAGATATGAGGTCAATTTGTTGTGGCCATACCGCCTTATGGATGCCCGATCCTGTCAGATCTCAGAAGCTAGGCGAGGTTGGGCCTTGTCAGTACCTGGATGGGAGACTGTGAGGGAACACCAGGAAGCCTGGGTGGATGCAGTGTGAGAGTGAGTGGTTGGTGGTGGTTGGAGGGGCCGATGGTGCAGACTGGCAGCCTCGCCTCCATCAGTCTACCCCAGGACAGCTGTGTCTACATATGTAGCTTACCACCATGGAGTATGGAGTGAATGAATAATGCAATGTAAAACGTCTTTGAGTGTCTAGAAAAGCGCTATATAAAACCAATGTATTATTATTATTATTATTCTAAGGAGCGCTGTGATATTTTGATTTAGATTTATTTCTCTGTAATGGCTGTGCTGAATTGTCTATTCTCCATTCCAGATCTGCAGCTGGTAAATCTTCAACCAGCTCTGACATGGCTGAGAGGAAGCTGGATGGCTTTGGACAGAGTTGGATGGTGGCGCTTTTACTGCTGTGTAATCTAACAACGGTAGGGAAGCCCCCACGCACACAAGATAAGCTGTACTTCACTAAATACACGTACATGTGCGTATGTATTACGTAAAAGTTTTCGATGTCTGTAAGAGAAAATCTAGACAGCACATATTTTCCTACCAATTTAGCATTTTTAAACTCACTGCTCAGACTCATTGCCACCTATTATTGCACACTGCACAAAGACAACTACCTTTATGTGTTGTAAGTGTGACGTATATGTATTTTTAAGAGTAGCGTTTAAAATGCCTCATATATCAACTGCCTTTCTTCCATTTTGTTGTGCAAACCATGTAAAATAGTGCATTACCTTACAAAACATCATGTCTTTGTGGAAAAAAAACCACCCACAAGTTGCCCTTTAAAGGATCGAAAAGCCGCTTGAGTTTAGTCTCCGCTGCTTGACATGTCTGGTTGGCAATTTTTCTGCATAGATGTCATATTTTCCAAGGAGCACGTATGAATTTTATGAAATCTTGTGTGTGTCATACTCCCTTTTCCAGCATTAGATAGGATGTGATGACTCTCTTAGCCTAATGCTTCCCCTGTGAATCCAAGTTCCTCAACCAAAAATGGGCTCAGACAGAAAGCTGGCTTGTAATACTTGTGTATTAGTCATGTATGCTTTTCTCACCCATTAACAACATGTAACAGGAGTGGAATACTTAAACACTATATACAAAGAAAATGTTCTGAGGAGTGTATTTTTCTACATTATAATACTCATGTCTAATATATCTTTTGTGCTCGCTTGCTCAAGACGTCTCAGGAATAATCTTGCTTGACTGAAAAGATTTATGCACCCTTTCTTTCCTTCCTTGCAGTTTTTGGTGAAGGCGAGCATGGGAGTTAATGAAACCCATCAGCAGCATCCAACCAATGTCTACCATGACATGGGACTCACCAGGAACAAGATAGTTACAGCACAGTTTGAGTGCTATCAAAAGATAATGAAGGACAATATCCACAGCAGACAAGGTAGCCGTGGTGTTTCATCTTTCTGAACCCTCTGTACCCGACTAGAAAGCACAGGAAATAGGTTTAAACCACAACTTGGTGGGGAAAAAAAGTGTATTCTGTGGTCAGTTTGTGATGCTTATATGGTCTGAACAGAAAAGAGCAACATTTCAGTCCCAGTTAGAAAGTTTTTGAAGTGAAATGCAGATTTTCTGATATCTCAGAAGCTTTGTGAATTAGTATGTAGTAACAGTTAGAATCACAACGTAACAGCAAAATGTCTGACGCTCAAGTGTTCTGCTGGAAAGAGTTAAAGTGACTGAATGTAATGAAGCGAGAGCACTGAACACTGTCTCTTCACGTTTGCATCATCCTTACTCCAAACATTTCTCTTTGGTTTTAGAGCCCGTGTGTAATCGCACTTGGGATGGCTGGCTGTGTTGGGACGACACCAAAGCTGGAGTTATATCCGAGCAGCACTGCCCGGACTACTTCCAGGATTTTGATCCTTCAGGTGAGCTTTGCATCTCATGGTAGCCGAACATGCTTGGTTCAGTTGCAAGTTTGGCAAAATTGAAACAGTAGAAGTCGCAATATCCTGACTTTTTTAAGGGTTTTTAGGGAAGTTTTTTCCATTTTTAGATATAGAAGGAGAGACAGCGTGAAAGGGGGTGTAGATAAGAGAGAGAGAGACATGCAGCAAAGGGTCATGAGCCTGACTCAAAGTCATGACCGCTGCTGGTGACCTGTGTCCACATGGTAGCACCTTAACTCAGCGAGCTACACAGCGGCCCAATATCCTGACTTTTAGTCCCAAATGTGGGTGAAATCCTCAATGATCGTTTGCAAGCTTACTTTCAAATACTTCAGATTGACGCAACCGAAACTGAGATAATTCTTCTGGTTTCATTATTGTTGAAGTTCCCCCTTATCTCTGTTTCACCCTTTCATTCAGCTGGGTGAGAACAGTGACAACTGGGCCCTGTGCTCAGGCACAACATACAAACCAATTACAACAGATAGCCATGGAGCTTAAAGGGTCAGGCTTATGAGAGGATAGACAGGAGCATTTATAATCTTTGAAGTGTCCTAAAATGACAGAGTAAAGCTCCTTGTGTTTCTGACGCAGGCCTCTCTGGACAATATTAAATGTGCTTCCATGTGTGCAGTAGTGTAATTGTATTTCAGTGTTTCTAACAGACTCTGATGGAAACTTAAGTAGAGCACATCCCCCAACAGGATATCCAGCTGCATGATTCAATACAATCTCTGATCGCTGTTTTCAGTTGTAGAATTTTAGAATATGTTTCTAACAACCGTTTTTATTCACCCATTTAAAAGACACAAAGCCGTCTTTACCTCTTACCTGTGTAGCCCCATATGCATTGGTCATCTGCAACACCTTAAAACCACCTGCCTAATATTCTGTGGGTCCCGTTTGTTCTGCCAAAACTGCTCTGACCCATCGGGGTATGGACCTTTTGGGGTGTCCTGTAATGTGTGTTGCTGCGACATTGACCTGTAGATGCTCCATCAGATTGGGATATGTGGAGTTTGGAGATCAGGTCAACACCTGGATGTGGTTCCTAAGGGGTCCCTGAGCAGTTTCTGGGGTGTGATGGGGTGCATTGTCTTGCTGGGGATGGCTGCTGTCGTTGGTTTAAATGTTGTGGTGGATTGGGGTAAATACCAAGACTCAATCAAAGACTCAAAAAGGTTAAATATTCTGAAAGTTGTGCTATTCAAGTAGCTTGCATGTTGTTCTGATCTTCTTCCTTTTTCCCCTGCAGAGATGGTCACAAAGATTTGCACTGATAGCGGCCATTGGTTTCTGCATCCTGAGAGCAACAGGACATGGACCAACTACACCCGCTGCAATGAACACACCAATGAAGGCAGAGTGGTAGGTCACTTCAGAAAACTGCATTAATGCTTACGGATATAAACAAATGAATCATGATTAGCAGTGGCTTTTAATACAAGTCTGGACAGTTACTGTGCATTTACAGTGACAAGAAGATCGTAAAAGGTCACTAATGTGCATATACATCCTCAATCCTAATTCCACCCCTTGGCTCTAGACATCTGCACTACTGTTTAGGGTAGGATGTCTCATTTTTGGGTGGTTGGAACAGGGGTTGTGGTCATTTAGCCCTTAAAACAGAGTGTGAAGGGCTGTAGATAGGTAGACAGTCAATTCTCGTACATATACTCCGCTACGTGCATCTAAGCAAAAATGTCATGCTCACTTTGGCTGAAATGTATTAGATGATTCTGTAGTGGTGCTCAAAATGTTCCATTAATAGCATTCAGTATCTGGAGATTATAATTATCCACAGCAAATGGAAAGAGCCACATTGAGAGCATTTTAATGGAAACATTAAGCTGAGTGTTGATGCTATAATGATACGTTGTCTTACTACATGAGTAGTCATTAGGAGACGGATAATCAGACCAGACCACATAATCTAATTCCTGTCTCTTGTTTCCTTCCAGACCGCAATGAATCTGTTCTACTTAGCCCTCATAGGACATGGGCTGTCACTGACCTCCCTCTTCATCTCCCTCGGAATATTCTTCCATTTCAAGTGAGTCAGCATCTCTTATCTTGCTTCACAGAGAGACATTTCTTAGTGTTTGCATGGATTAGAAGCACTGTGATGTAACATCACCTTTCTCTTCTTGCAGGAGTTTGAGCTGCCAAAGGATCACCCTTCACAAAAACCTCTTCTTCTCTTTCGTTCTCAACTCTGTGATCACCATCATTTTTCTGACCGCGGTGGCAAACAACCAGGAGCTGGTGCAGAGGAATCCAGTGAGTTTGATCTATTTATTTATAGTTTTCTGTTATCCATTTAAATATTTTTTCAAGTTACAACACCACAAATCATTTTAAAGAATAAAAGTAGATTTTTTATTATTATTTATTTTACAAAAAATAAATAAAAATTGCATCAGCATGTGCAACATTTTTCCAAATGCCCACAGATGTTATTAATACTGAGAAAAAATGGCAAATTAACAGACACTAGATAATTTAGTCATATTTTAAATTTGTTTCCATATGTTCCTGTTTACTCTGTGTAAACACAGCGAGCAGTTTCGCCCAGTTCCGCTGAGGAGTCACTGAATTTTTGCCACCTTGTTGTTGGTCAAAGCTGAGTTACTAATAACTTCACGGTTGCTATGAAATGTACAGAATTTTGTGTTTTTTACAGAATCAGGTTTTTGAAAATGGTTTATTTTTAGATAGATATTTTTCAAGCGGCACCTGTAGGATAATGTGATTTTCATGGAATATCTAAAGTTCATGCTTAGATTTGGTCAGGTTTTTTCAAAATAACAGCACGTCACAGATGAGTAGTAGCAGTAGTAGTTGAAGGGCCGATTGAAAATCCAACGTTTCTTTCCGATTCTACAGTAGCTCTGATAAATGGTGGGATTTTGGTATTTTTTATAAAGATAGCACGCCTTTCAAACCCACTGGCAGGCTTTGAGATTCAGAGAGATGAGAGTTGATGCACTGTTCTAAAATTGTCCTATTGGGTACAGCCTGCCTCCACATTTATTATGTGCATGTTTTTCTTCCCCAGACAAGCTGCAAAGTGTCCCAGTTTATTCATCTGTACCTGTTTGGCTGTAATTACTTCTGGATGCTGTGTGAGGGAATATATCTGCACACTCTCATCGTGGTGGCTGTGTTTGCAGAGAAGCAGCACCTCATGTGGTACTATCTGCTAGGCTGGGGTACGTATGACAAATAGTGAATTAAACCCATCTGCAGCTGCTTGAGGATTTAAAGATCTTTTGTTTAACTGAGTACATGTTTTTTGCAGGCTTTCCTCTCATTCCAGCGTCCATACATGCCATTGCTCGGAGTTACTACTACAACGACAAGTAAGCCAACACTATCATCCTATGAGCAATTAAATCTGTAGGTAGCAATATTGTTGAAAAGCAAATTAAACATAAAAGATGTAAATATGGTTCATGGAGTCCCACAGTACGTGCTGTTTGTTTATCTGCATCTTGCACAGTTCAACAAAGCATTAAATCTCACTTATAGCCCCTCTCCACTGACCTGTTGCAAATTGCAAATTAATTTCTCTGCATGATGGGTCAGCTGCCAGGCGATGCATTGATACTGTTGTGTAAACCTTTCCTTTTTGTGCTCTCCTCCATTGTAGCTGTTGGATTAGCTCCAAAACATCGCTACTCTACATCATCCATGGTCCCATCTGTGCTGCTCTCCTGGTAAGACTGCTCACTCTGTTTGCTGATCCCAATCAGTTACAGCAAAGTTAATCTTAACATGTCTGTTTACTAAAATAAACCAACAGATTTGTTCCATGTCTCTCTTGGTACATTGTTGTTATTGCACAATGAGTACAATAAGCTGCTTTTGTCCTCTTCCGAGTGGACACTGCAGGGGGGCCTGCAAGCAGGACACAGCTTCATAGCATGCATAATTGTGTTTGTCTTGTGAAATCAATGCATCTGCCCCTCTGAGGATCCACCCACTGGTCCCAAGGCCTGTGTTGTTTTCTAGGAATTCACCTAATCAGCACAGTGGGGCATGCTTCACAGAAAACTGGTCCCTTAGGACTTTCTCAGCACTAAATGTTCAGCCTCAAACAGCCTTTACAATCATTTGCACAGGTTTTAAGGCCCAAAGAAAAGGTTTTGGTAATCATGGACTTGCAGTTTAAGAACTGAATTATGGGGCAATTAACTTAAAGAGTCAGGATCTCTGGGGTGCATCAGTCATCAGAGCAGATGCAGACACGTGGAAAAAAGGAAATTCTTGAGTTTTTGACATAAGTGAACAAGCAAAGAAATTATAATAAACTATCATTTTGTTGCCAGTATTATAATTTGAATAACTGAAACAGAGCAGTCACATGGAAAGCATCTGTCACGCGTCCATACAAATTAGAATCAAGGGTTCCAGATTAGCTGCCAATGATTAGAACCTTTTTTTTTTTGTTCAAATATGTCAAAAAAATCAACATTTTTTGCGTCACTTGACTGTTTGACTTAAACATTCACAGTCTTCATGCAGCCTATCATGATTTGGGCTTATAATCACACTTCAATACCATCCTGTTCGTCATACCTTCATACTTGAATACCTGAATGTAATGCTGATGCACTGATATCCTCTCCCATTAGGTCAATTTGTTCTTTCTCCTAAACATTGTTCGAGTTCTCATCACCAAACTGAAGGTGACCCATCAAGCGGAGTCGAGTCTCTACATGAAAGCAGTGAGAGCCACCCTCATCCTGGTGCCTCTTCTGGGAATTCAGTATGTCCTGCTTCCCTACAAGCCAGAGGGGCGGGTTTCTTCGGAAATATATGACTACATCATGCACATACTAATGCATTACCAGGTAAGATGGTGGTCTGTGTGGCAGCTTGTGTGTCACGGTGTTTTGTCCAGTCGAGGTGATACTGAGTGATTGTCGCCAGCTTCCTGAAACATTTCCATTGGCATGTTGTGTAAATGCCTTTCCAGAGTGTATTTTTAGAATGGCATTCAAAGGTTACTGCCGGTTGTGTGTACTGCTGTGTTCCTGTTTGTAAAGTCCTGTTGTCCTTGGCACATGTATGTAATTTATCATAAAACTTAAAAGCATTTGTTTTACCATAGTGACTTGTTGCCTGGACTTCAATCTCGTTATTTTCTTAGCTTTTGGTAAAAGCCAAACATTCCCATCAGCCTTAAATGAGACTATGTTTATGTTGTAGACCGACGGCAAGAACAGCAGGAAGGAAGGCATGAATTATCTGAGCTGAAAGGGGCTGAAATGAGCTGGATGTTGACGAGGTGTTATCTGATCATCCTGAGCTGTCCCAGCATGGGCAGTGCAGGGAAAACGTCTTGAGCAACAGGCTGAATCCTCTTTTCAAAATGCGTTCAGTTTGACCTCTCAAGTTTCTCTGCTTTGCAGCACTTTGGACCTACAGATGTTGACGTGTCATTTCTCTGTGTCATTTGTTTCTTTTTTTCCATCCCAGGGTCTACTTGTGGCCACCATCTTCTGCTTTTTCAATGGAGAAGTAAGACGGGGTTATGCCCTTTTAATACACCTTTCAGACGTGCATGCACACATACACACATTATTCCACACTTCCTCTTTGTCATCAGGGCTAGCCTAGACAACATCTTCTCATCTGCTGCCTTTTGCAGGACTATACTGTTGGCAAACAGCCATGGGTTGTAAACTGATTGCTCCCAATTAGACAGGTGATTGATCTGCACAGCTTGTTTTTGCTTGAAGTGAAAGCCTTACAAGATCCGCTGAATAACTCCTCTTTGATCCGGGAATAAAGGAAGCCGGCACATAGTAAAGCTTTTACCGCTATCTGATATAATTTGCCGCCAACGTGTGTCCTAATTCTGAGCTCATTATAGGCTCAAAGAAACAGTGACATCAGTATGTCTTTACACAGGAACACTGGCTCAGGAAATGGATGCAAATAGATCCTTAATCAAGACACGAAAAAGTGCTTCAGAGAGAATTTGCAGCAAAAGACATGAGTCCAAAGGCTTGATAAATGATCTGATCAAGACCGTTTTAAGAAGAGAAGGGTAACATTTTCAGAAATAATCACATTCACTGTCTTTCCAGGAGTTACAGGAGAAGATCACTATGGATTTGTTGCACTTAAGCGAGCTTTATTTTTTTTATTGAATATTTAGTGATAACATTTTAATTTTTGACAGAGACAGGCTGCCTGTACTTACTTGTGTCTCTGCCTGCTCCATATGGAATTCAGGCCTCATCAGAGGTTCACTTACACTATTATTGAAGGGAAAGTACAACATTTGATCAATCCTCGTTAGCTGTCATCCATCAAAACATAGTTACACTACCCCAACTACCTCTGAAGCTGCAAAGTGCTGTTATACTTCCGTTTGTGTAAAGACTATTCGGCTTGATCATTTCGAGGTGACGATGAGGTGAGCCCTACTGGCAGCTTCCTCCAGTTTCTACACTAAATTTCTTTGAGTTAGGCTAAGCACATACCATTTGTAGGTTTATGTAAAATGATGATTCTTTGGCAGTCCCATTAATATGTGAAATGTCTTTCCTCTGATTAGGTCCAAGCAGTTCTGAGGAGGCACTGGAACCAGTATCAAATTCAGTTTGGCAGCAGCGTAGGAAACCACTCGGATGCCCTGCGCTCAGCCTCCTACACAGCTTCCTCCATCACTGAGGTGCAGGGCTGCTACAGCATTGACGGTCACACAGAACACATGAACGGCAAGGGCTGCCATGATGCAGACGCCTCCATCTTAAAGTCAGACAGCCCCTTCGCCTGACATCCACATCCTGTCAAACTCTTTCTGTCCCACCACCACCCTTAAAAATCTGCAGCATGCTCGGAGCTCCGTGGCAACCAGGGAAACTTGCCTCTTTCTATAAATACAATGTCAGTAGAAAGGAGTGAGGAAAAGGACTGTCCACCCATGGCTCCCACCCACCGGAAGGAAATGATGGCGTCTCAATCACACCACCACAGGCCCTTTAACAGTACTGTAAAGCGAGCTTGATACAGCTAATCCTGCGCTGTGTTTGGTCAACAATTTCCCACTGAACTGCTTCACTTGGACTAAGATGCATTCTGATAATCACACTATTGTTGCAAACTTTCTGCCTGACAAAATAATTTCTAAATGGATGAGTATCGACTGCCTGATTATCCTATTGGGGTCATGTTGTGCACAAAAAGCCTTTGGTTACACTGTAAATTCTTTTGACACGGTTAGTGCCAAACCAAGAAATCTTGGCTGCCTCATTAAGTTTTTATTTTCAATAAAGAATCAGAACAGAGATAGGATGTCTAACAGGTGCATAATAATATATTACAGCTATATTGTATCTTTCACATGGTAAACTTAATTTATCTAGTCATATTCTTGTTTATTAGATGGAAACAGAATAAATACCATACAGTATTTATTAAAGTTGACATTTTACAGTTTCTTCAACATTAGTCATTTATATACTGATATGACTTGTTCCAGCAGCACATAAGCTGTCTAAGCTTTTCTTGTTTGTTTCAGTGTTTATGTTAGTGCAATTCATTTACAGAGTCACATCCTAAGCTTCATACCTAGAGATTTAGAGGTTTTGTCATGCTAATGTTTGAGCATGTTAAAGTGATCCTTACCGACGTGCATCTGTTTAAACCACATGGTAGCTTGTAATGTAACCTGTTAACACAGTGTGACCACAGAGAAGCCGTTGTGATATTATATGTACTAAATCTGCTCAGTACACTTGAATGTAACCGTTTAAAGACCTGGCTATTGAACATAAACAGTATCACATTCCCTTTCACTGCTGTCTTTACCCAACCCATACCCTGACTTAGATATATGGAGATGTTAGCACTGTTAGGTGTTCAGATCTAAAACAGCACAGTGTTAAAAATGCAGAGCTTTGTGTGAGTGAGGTTGTTTCAGGTACTGGTGAGGAGAAGATGTAGAGTTTACAAAGTCTAGATTTGGTAATGTTCACATCCATCTGAAGGTTCTGTTTGCAACCTTTTAGTACTATTAGATGTAATGAGAGCACCAGTGTCTCAGACCAAAACAAACAGGCACACCTCTTCCCTCCCTTTACTTTAATTTACCACCACAAAGGTTGTGTGAACGAGAGCCAACAAAAGCTAATCTAGCCACAATCATGAAACCCACGCTAGCCTTGTAACGCACATTAAATGGCTACAGCGAGTGACTATTAAGTAACATTATGTTCGCTTCACCTGTCTCTCCTTCCTGTCTACTTGTGTCGGTCTGTGTGTGTCTGTTTCCACTTATGGATCCACTCCAGTCTAGAAAGAGACACACAATGACTGGAGCAGAACAGACACAAGTAAAGAAGCAGAAGCAGACACTCTGTCATGTAGCTGAAATGAAACAAGTGCACCCAAATTAGGTTAAAAATTCTTTGTTGGTAGGGGGGTGGGATGCAGCTAAATGCTGGACCGTTATTTGCTTTTCCAATCCATTGAGGAAGGTCACTCTCAATCTGTTTATAAGCATGAGGAGATCAAACAGTTTCAATAGGAGGGACTCACATGCATGCACGGCTAGACTGGCAGCCTAAGTAGTGTGAGTTGATGCCATTACTCCACTATATCTTGACATAGCAGATAGTTGTTTGTTGCTATATTAATATTAGTTTATTATCATTCAAGGTCTTGCATACAAGTCCATTTAAATACAATACTCACATGCACTTGAAAGAGTTGTGTAATAATTCCTTCTGTTCTTACAGGCCATGCATTAAATCCTCTGTAGTGCAACTCACGGTTAGAAACGGGGGATACATTTATAGCAGTTGTTTGGTGCCAATAAACAAGCTAAAATTCAGTCAAAGCTAATATAATTAGCCAAATCAAGTAAGTATCTTCATGCCAGCTAGTCATACACATTTTTACTAGACAGTACTTTTTCAGGGAAAGCACAATTTTCTAAAAAACTGTCTTTAATTTTGGTAAAGACCCACCTCATTTGGTAAACTCAGACAGATGAAGCCTCATAATGGCTTTATTACTTCTGCAGACAGATTTGTCCCCTGTCTTTTCAGAATAGTCTTACTACTAAAGGATGCTTTAAGACCAGTATGGAGGCTTGATTACAAGCATCACATTTTTAGTTTGCATATAAATGACAAATCGGAACACGGAGGTCAGTAAAGTTAACGCTTCAGTAAAAGCAAAGTGTGAAAAAGTGCAATGAAGATGGACTTAATCATGATGTATGTAAAGCATGTGACATCCACATCCATCCAAACATCTGCTAAAGCTTCAGCTACACTGAAGACATTAAAAATGACAGCCAAGCAAAAACATCAGATCTGTGTGGAGAAATGGGGAAAATAGTATATTTATTAATACATGGAAAAAATTACAAATTTGATATGTTCGTTGTGCTTTTGTTATCATTTCTGTTTGTTTGAGGTCTGACTGATGCTCTCTCAGTCACTGTGATTTTGTCGCTCTCTGTTCTTCTGCAGTGATACCCGGATAGAGAATTAGCACCCCCACCTACTTATGTCAGTGAAACAAGTCCAACCAGTCGCATTGCAGTAGTGGATGAAAATGCATGCATTAATTCACCGTTTTTTCTGTATTGTTTATTTGAAATTTTTTTAAAATGTGCTACATCTGGATGAAAATCAGGCTACTTAACTAGAGGTTACAATTTGTTTTCTGTCTGAGCCCGAGGTAAAGGGTGCTCTCTTAGAGGATGCTGCTGTACTGTGGCATAAGTTGGGCCACCCAGTGTTTAGTTTGCCACAGCCCTCTGGTTTTGCAGTAGTGTGATGTCAGTCTGTACACAGCCTTAATCACAAGTACATGATGTGATTTTCACATCTCACATGAACCTGGGCAGAAATAAATAAAAACAACTTAACAGTGCAAAAAATGTTTTCCAAAAAGCATTTAGCTAAATCAGGATGTCTCAGACCTGGTTAAAAATCAGTGCACCTATATTACAAAAATGTGGTAATTTCTCTCGCATTCAAATCCCAGAACCTTTGTTGTTTTGTTTGTTTGTTTGTTGTTGGGGGGTTTTTTGTAGCCTTTTTAACACACATTGTCAGTAATGCTGGGAACATGACTCACTATCAGTTGATGTAAATATTTTTGTAAATCTAACATTTCTGCAGAGGATAAATTGAACGTGTGAGTGCGTGTGTGCATGATTTATATATACAGTATTTATGAGTATGTTATACTCAGAAGCATTCAACCACTACTTCTGTGTTTTTGTAAAGGGAGGGCCGGGGTTATTAACTGGGGACTCTCATCATGCTACTGTATGTGTCTGCCCTTATTTCCTGTCCTTGTTAAATTCTGTCACTTTTCGATTTAGACTGTATTTTAAAGCACAGAAATGGTGTAAATCTGATATGTGAAGATTCACATTCAACATTCAGAGTATTGGAAACAAAAATGTACCTCCAATTTGTCTAATTTTTTCATGTTTATTATTTCTTTCCTTTTGGATACAGTACAAAGTCTAAGGGGGATAACTTGTTCATGCAAATTTCAATTTTTTTTTACACACATGGTCCAAAATAATCATCTTCTGACAAATTGTCAACATCAGTTATACTGATGGCTACTTCTTTATCCTTGATTATATTTGAATGTCTCCATGTTCAGTCTTTAATGCAACTGTGATGACTTAAAGCACCTGGTTCTACACAGAACATGAAAGGTGGCATATTTTTGAGAGCAATTATTTTCACTTATGGCCTATGTTTGAGCCAAAGGGTTAATTTCAAGACACGCAAATATATTCACATTATTCAAACCTATATACATATATTGTGTGAAATCAGGCTGCAGTATCACACATATCGTTTCTGCTTTTTAGGTCATATCTGCAGGACAGTTTCTCCATTTAAACATTAACTACACAACCTACATTTATGACTTTCACAGTCATGTTTTGATTAAATGATTAATGTACAATGACAGCATTGTGAAGTCCTCATGAAGTCATTTAATGTGTAGTGATGCATCGTAATCATTTATGAAGCTACAATAATTTTATCAGAATCGTGGAAAGGCCAGAGGCTTTTGGCACATGTAGTAAATCTTGTGTATCATTTAAGTTGTGTATTTATGTGTGAAATGTTTTCATATGACTCTCCAAAGGGTTTGTGAAGTCCCCAGTGACACTTTGGTAAAATGTTGTAAAGTATGACAAAAGCATTGAGGACAATGTCTGTAGTTTTTGTTTATACTGTACTGTATCTAACTTTGGTAGTCTTGACTTGACACGTTGACTCCACACTGCTGTTTGAATGTAAATGGTTCTGTTTTATTCTCTGGATGTGAAGAACATATATATATATACATATATATATATATACATATATATATATACATATACCTATATATATATATATATATATATATACATATGTATATATATATATATATACACATATATGTATATATATACATATATATATTTACATGCTATGTCTCTTTTTTATTATTTCACAGACTTAGACAATGTTGCTATGTTGTGTGTGTCTGCATACTAATACAGAATAGCACAGCACTCGTCCTCAGCTGGAGTTGTTTTTTTTTTCATTTTCTGTTTTTCCTTTGCATTTCGTGCTAACACTGGTCCAGCCCAAGTATGGTGAAATTCTAGCACAACAAACATTCACAAGTGCTCTATGTTTGAAGAGTGTTTTCAGGAATGATTTCACTGCATTCATGACACACCATCAAGATACACAACTGCTTTATGTGTCAGTACCACACCCATACTAAATGTTCTAGTAAATGAAAAGCACAACTCAAAATTTCACTTCAAATTTTGCCAGTGCAGACAGCTTCTGTTTAGTTAAGGTCTCACACCCCTCAGTCTACAACCACACAAGCAGACTTACTTAGCAGCATTTTTAGTATATCATTCACCATTGCTCCACCTACTGTATGTTATATTTATGAGTTCAGTGTCATGCCTGCCAAAAGAACACCGTGTAACTGAATTGTGCAGCTGATTTGACACCTCTGTGGCTCTGTAGTGAGCTGCTGTAATGAGAAACATCTGCCATGTTGGCAGGGTCCCCACAGTAACCATCAAAAACAACAAACAAGCTTTCTTTTTTCATTCTGTCATTCCTTTTGTTGTGAGTAGTTTGGGAAAAGTCTGGTACAACTTACAGTTACAGATAATGGGGGATTAGGACTGACACCATATTAATACAAATCATGTAATCCAACTCTGATGAGCAAAAACATTTACAGGTTACCAAGAGAAGAAATATTTACAACAGCAACTCACTTTAAGTACATAAAGTAAATGTAATAAATGACTGGACGCCTGGTAACAACTTGACAGTGAAATGTTGCAGGGTAGAAGAGAGAACCTAAGGTTTAAAATACGACTGCCATGGGCTGCTGTATAGCTCACTGAGTTGAGGCGTTACCACATGAGTGCAGGTCACCAGCAGTTGTCATGAGTTTGAGTGTGGCTCACGACCCTTTAATGCATGTCTCTCTCCTCTCTACCCCCTTTCACTCTGTCTATCAATAAACTTGAAAAATCTCCCTCTGAAAAAAAAAAAAATTTAAAATACGACTGCCATGATTGGAAGTGATATACAGAAAAGTTGAATTCCCATGCGCTCTAAAAGATGACTGCATTGGAGTTTTGACCTTTCACCTTGTTATAGGTTACAGGACCCTTCAGAATTACAAAAAGCTCACTATGTAAAGTGTGTATTATATTATAAAATATGCAGTCAGGGCTTCAGTCAACACACTGTTTTCGAATATGGCCATACGGACATATTATATCATGCATTAGGGCTGTCACAACATCAGGTTTTCACATTATTAAATTATCATGGACAAAACAATTCACAATAATGATATGATCGCAATGTTTTTAATAAATCTGAAATATTAATGTCAGTATTTCATTTCTTGTGTTTCACAGTTATGATCAATTCCTGTATACCACGATGCCCCTGTCATACCATAATAGCAGGTTCTCACATTGTGCATACATACATTCCATTCCAAAGTTTCAACACATTCACAAGACCATCTTAATGATCTGTTATGATTGTCTTTTTTTCCAGTGGGTGAGTTAAAACAAAAACTCCACCAGTACATAGAAAGTACAGCTGCTATTTACTATTGAGTTGTAGCTCCACAAGAATGCGCTCATTCCAAAAGCTGCTTTTGGATGAGTTCAAAAGTTCATTCGTGACTGTCCAACTGTACAGTCACACAAAGCTAAAGACATTCCACCAGCAGCCTCCTCTGTTTGCCCCTTTGTCCAATTACAGCCCCCTCGCACCACTCGTTTACTACTGCTCCTGTACCCTGAGCTGACATAGGGGATTTCTTAGGACCCTTTTCAGCATGTGGCAGCAGATCTTAGCTTCCTGTAGTTCTATGTCAGCAGACATTTCTTCTCTTTTTCTCTACTGCTGGTGGCTTGTCTCTCTCTTACGTGACCTAAATAAGTGAGGCTGCACATCCCTGGCTGGTAAATAGCGGGAAGAGACTGCTTTAGGGTGCTGTCACCTGCACTTAGTCTCAAAAGTACTGATGCAGTTGTACACTCCACAAAGTGCAACACAGAGGCCATTACATTGTTCTCTCATCCACACTTTACCCCTAATGACACTTATTTGGTACAGGTAGTCAGTCAATATTTTTCAGATGTGGATTAGAGTATTAAATATAAGAGTATTGAATATTCCAGCCTGTGCTCCTTGAGACTGAAGCAACAGCTGTTGTTTTTTTTAAAAAAAGAATGTGCACCCTTATACAACACTCCTACCCCTTAAACACTTCATTTTTTGGGCCAACAAATTCATGCTTTATTAAAGCAAGGAGTACCTGGCTGTGGCCTGCTGAATGGGGTGGAGTTCAACATCCATCATTTATTCCCACCCAGCATGATTTCATTGATAGAAAATGTTGAATTTGCACCAGTTTCAACGTTGATTTCTTTGGTTTGGACTTGGGTGTGACTCAATGACACAAGTTCATAAAATGAAAGGACCTACTGCTATGTGTTACTTAGCAGACAATACAGCTACTGGGCTTCTTGGGTTCTACCATAGATTTTACATAAACGATGGATGTAGACTCTGTGTCTGAAAAGTGAAACCAACACAGATGTCACTTAACATGCATCCTTTCTAACAGCCAGCAGGAAGCAATTCCACTGGCTGCAAAAGAAAGTCTGATTGTATAGATGTCTATGAGAAGATGATCCTATTCTCACTTGATCTGTTACCTCGCTAAACATTTTCCCGTTGAGTTTATGACCTCAGTCTCTTGTTTCAACATGTATTCACAAGGCATGGTATTCACTTCTTAAGTTACTGTGTTGTGTACAGTACACAATACAGTAACTTAATACAATATACAATATACCTCCATTTTCTTCCATGGTGAGATCCACTAGTCTTCAATGGAAGACATCAGGTGGAGATGATTAGCCAATCACTCCCCTGAATAGGATGGGTCAAATGCAGAGAAGGAATTTCCCCAAGGGGATCAATAAAGGTTAGATAGATTAGATTTGAGGTGGAGCTCCGCCTCCTTTTCCCTCTTTTCTTTTTTCTTTCTTCCTTTTCCCTCCATTTTCTTCTGCAGTGAGATCCACTAGTTTTCAATAGAAGAGATCAGGTGGGGATGATTAGCCAATCACTCACCTCCAGGAAGAGGAGGGTTATTTAAGGAGTGGGCGTGGCCTATTTGAATCTGTTTGTCTGGGACCATGCAGCCACCCAGGTAAGTTTGCTTGTTGTTTCTGCCAGTTTACCTTTCTCATCTGCTACTTAGTAGGATTGATAAATTGATCGACTGATTAATTGTTTTTTGCCATATGATGACCTGCAGTCTGTTTTAGTTTTTTTGTAGCGATATATCCTCGATTAATTTCAAACTAGGAAGCAGATTGTAGTCCTGTAGAGGACATGTGTTAGTATCAGCATTGTCACTACCTGGAACTTGCATGTACGGAGCCTGGATCTGTTGAAGGTGGCAGTGCTGTTTGGGCTCTGATAGCCATGTGGTAGGTAAGGGAAGTAGCTGTGTTGGTATGTGGAGCAGTGATGACTGGCATTAGGGGAGTGTCTCTGGACGTCAGATTTCACTGTCTAGCCTGCTGGAGGTGTCGTGGGACCAACTAGATGAAACACCTATGAAAGGATGTTCCCACCTGATAACCTCAGAGACATGTTAGCTATCACTGCTCACTGGTTTAGACCGTCAAGTTGTGCCATAACAGTGAAGCATTAGGCTTAGGACAGGGGTGTCAAACTCTGGTCCTCGAGGGCCACTATCCTGCATGTTTTAGATGTTTCCCTCTTCCAAAACACCTGATTCAAATGATCAGCTCATCATCAAGCTCTGCAGAAGTCTGACAACGATCCCAATCATTTGAATCCGGTGTTTTAGAAGAGGGAAACATCTAAAACATGCTGGATAGTGGCCCTCGAGGACCGGAGTTTGACACCCCTGGCTCAGGAGGTTCTTTACTGGTTGCAAATCCTTTCTTTCCACAAGTTTCTTGTGTTTACACTGAACTATACTTATCACTGCTGCTGCATTCTTGTTACTAGACTCCAACAAGTTGCTTTTATTTGATCCTCCATCAATGAAACAAGTGACACAGCAAAGATTAGCAGATTTCTTCTGTAAATTTTCTTCACAACCAGAGGTGCAAGTTTAAGCATAAAAGCACCACAGTGATGAACACTTTCACCTGGTTAACAGCTGTACTGTTAACCAGTCATCAATGAGTCAAGTAGGTCTAGTCTAAGATATTTATTTACTGACTCTGGAAAAGGAGTGGGAATTCCATTCCATACAAGGAAAGATAAGAGTTTTGAAGCAACCATTGTGTGTGTGCGTTGCTATCTAATCACCCGCATCCTGCACCCCTCCATGACAGCAGAGGAAACGGGGACAAGGGGAGGTCTTTGGCTTAATGACAACATTTACCCTGACTTGTACTAATAGCTGCATTTGTATATACACAGGAGAACAGCCAGCTTTACTGGAAAGAGCCGGAGCGAGCTTGTTTACCTTTGGGGAATCTCGGAAATTACTACGTGCAGGTCACACAGGCAGGGTTTTACAAAATGTACCCTGAGCTTAGCGCAGATCTGTGTCAGGGAACCAGCACTGAGTCCTACATCTGCTACTCTGTATCAGGAATTTCTTCTTATTCACATGTTTTTATATAAATATAAATGTTGCATATTCAAAGGAAATTCATGAGCGTCGAAGAATATGTGTTAGTCTTAGTTTAGTCACTATTGTGTGTTCACATTAGGAGGACAAAGAAAGAAACAGACATTTTTCCCCACTATATCCATCGTATCCACACTATGACACTGCAGTGATATCCTCACAGTTTCTCCCTTTTGGCCACACACAATATTCTACTGCTTCCTTTTAAAATTATCCATCCATCCATCCATCCATCCATTTTCGAGTCACTTACCCCGGTCAGGGTCATGGCAACAACAGATCAGCAAAGTATTTTCTCCCCAGCAGCTTCCCCCATTCCTTCAACGGGATCCCCTACAGCCGAATGTATCTTAACCTTTTGATATGTCTGACATGAGGTTGAATGATAAGTGCCTGAAAAGCAACACTTGAAGGGCTTGATGGTGTTTTATTAATAGTAACACTGGGAGCCGACATCTTCAGCTGTCTGATGGAATAAATGCTAGAGAATTGTAACCCATGGGGACCTCTCCTATGTGAGCATTGGCATTATCCTCCGTACAGTAGCCATTTCCAACATCTGCTACTCAGCTTGTCAGGCTTTGCTCTACATTTCATCAGTGCTCACTCAATCAGCCTCAACGGTTGTCAGCTTGAGGCAGTTAAAGGCTCAGCTGTGCTTTGGACTTGGGTATTAAACATTATATTAACATGCCAACATGCTATTGTTAGCTTGTTTACATATCTAGTGATTTATTTAAAACCATCTCTCTTATCTGTTATCTCTCTTTATAGCCATGCCAGAGATGTGACTTGGTCAGTTGGTCACTGAAATATCTCAACAACTACCAAATGGATTGCCATGAAATGTGGTACCAGCAGACCATCATATTAACCGCTGTCCGAATTTTAAAGACTTCCGAGATCCTGTGGCTTCTTTTCTTATAGAACCTTACCTGGCCAGGTCATTTTAATATGCCTCAATCTTTGTGTGTGTTATTACTGCAAGGACCGTCCCTGTAAAACCTCTTAGTAGCTATAGGCTTTAATTATTTAGTTACAGGAAAACACGTCCTGCAGTGAAAAGACACCTATTGTCAATTTGTCCAATACTGTGGTTTATGATCAGATACCTACAAAACCATTCTCATCACCCTCAGTTGCACTTTGTGTTAAGTGCGAGCAAATGTAAACAGGTTAGCATGGTGAACTGAGATGATTAGCATGGTGAACATTATACCCAACATCAGTATGTCAGCATTTTCACCGTGAGCATGTTAGCTACATCCAAGTACAGTTCCATGAAGGTGCAAAAGCATGCATTGCATCTTCACTTTATTATTTTGCAAACTTTGGATAATGAATGCTGCATCATTTAATTGTCAATGGGAACTCTTGCCAAGTGCACCATCATGTAACACTCTCAGTAAGATGCCAATTAAAACTGTGCACGTCTGCTGTGTCGTGCTGGTTTCCGCAGCTGTGCTTGGGATCTTCTGACCACAGCTGGACAACTTCAGTCTACAGTGTTTGCTAATACTTCAAATACCTTTACATGGATATTTTGAAAATGGTGGTGGAGCAACAAAGCCTCCACAGCTGCAGACACTGAGGGAGATACTGGACGGCAGTAATGTTACCGGGAGCAAAGTCATTATAAATACTCCAGCCAGAATTAGTCTGGCTGTCTCAAGCTTAGTGCCAACTACCACCAGCTCACTCCCCCTGCCTGACTCACCCTCACCCCTTAGCCTGCAACTTCAAGTGCCAGACAACCTCAGTAAAGAGGAGCCTGTGCAGATGTGTCTAAACCCTGCTCATCTGTGCAATGGGATAAGGTGTTGTTTGTTTATAGCTCGTTGAACAGAGAACAGGAAGAATATTGTCATATTTTAACATGTGACTCTCGGTATATATTTACATAAATTGCATTTGCAACTTTTACAGGCATGTGCCAGTATGATGTGTTCATTGGGGACCACACTTGGGATCTGTAACACCCCAGTTTTTCATTGCTGTTGCAGTGTTGTCTTATATATAAAACGTATTTGTATGTCATGTTAATTGCAATCTAATTTCCAAACACAGGTGGCCTGAACAAGGATACAAACACATATTGCAACATGCAAATGCTTCTTAGGCTTTGATTATTTAGTTACAAGAAAGTTTCGCAAAGACATGCTTTTGCTATAATCACTAATAGACATAAAGTTATATGTATTTGCATGTCATGACCGTTTGGTTCTAATAAATAATAATAATAACTTTGCTCTTGATTTTGGACTGGCTACACCATAGTGAACAGTGTGGCTGAAGACCCTCTCTTGTGTGATTACTAAAAAGTCCCTTTGAGGTCAGTGTGGTTTACTGCGGTTTTCCTGTTTTAAAATACCAAGTGTTTATCCTACTGTATTTAATAGATGGGTTAAGCCCACTGTGGCTGGTGTGCGCCACAGTTATATTGGTTTTGAGAAGAAGCTATCTGGGGAAATCTCAGTTATTACTTTTAGCAACAGAATGTACCAGGAAATTGGGCCTGACTCTGTCTGACCTCTGTCTTTGCATGCACTCTTTCTCTGTGCTCTGTTCATCACTGCATCTCTCTCTGAAACTGAAAAAAACTCCTCTTTACTCCCTGCGACTTCCTAGAGGGGGCCTCCTTGGGTTCACAGCATGGACAGGTGCAGATATCTGAGAATCCTGGTGTTGCTTCGCCCTCTGACCGTGTGTGGGGTGAGGGGTTCACCAAGCCTTAACATTCCTTGGGAAACACTCGGATGGCTTTGGTGTACAAGGGTGTGACATTGTGAGTCAGTGAAATGCTTTTTGTTTGAGAGACCAGGTCAGTGATTTTATTAAAAAAATAACAGACAAATATTATGTAAAAGAATATGGGAAATAAAGTTACTTTTACATTTGTTGGGAAAAGTCTCTAAGCTGAAGCACAGAGACTGGGGTGAAGGTGGAATGGAAAAAGTCCTTCAGCCACAGGTCTAGTTCCAGCTAGTGTGACCCTATAGGCAGAGGAGACCAGTAAGAGAAGAAGAGGACTGTCACTGAGAGGTGACAAGTAATTTGAACTGAATTCTTTTGTCAGAGGAGGTCTGGTTGACTGAGAGCGAGAGCAGATGATCGAACAACAGCAGAGATCGTATTATTTTAAGGATTTTCAGAGGGGATAGTATTGCAATGTTTCATGCATGTCAGCATGTTTGGGTTGGAGTGTAAAATCCCAATTACCAAACACATAATACAGTGCTTGGTATACCAGAAACACCTGGACATTTGAGAACCCTACTGCTTTATGATAATACCAGAAATGCGACAGTAAGCAGATGCAAATAAGGGTGAACAGACGAGCAAGTTGATTTGAAGTAGGAGTGCTTTCCATACATGATAACATGCCACTTAAGATGCTGATTAAATGAGGGGTTGCAATATAATAAACCAGCAGTGCAAACAATGCCGTTGCAGTTGTCAGTAATCAGTAGCAGATACCTTTTCTTATTAAAATTGCACCAGTGCAGGCAGAGCACGTGTTGCACATGCTGCAGAGATAGAAGTACTCTGCCTGATTGAGGGATTTAAATGTTTAATTCTCTGAAAAGGTTAAGATTATCTTGATCAAGCGCAGATGGGTGTGCTCATTTCAACATATACATCCATATACACTTCATGTTTAAGAAAAGTTTCTGTCAGCAGCCCTCAGCTATATTGGTCGATCTGTGCTATGTCTGTGAGTCTATATCCAGAGCGTGGAGCTTCCAGGAAGTACTAATGCACATCAGCCAGAAAGCTGTTTGGCAGCTGGCGTCGGGGAGTGTGATGACAGGTGTATCGTAACAGTGGCACGGACACTGCAGAAAGTGAGAATAGAAGGGTAAGCTGTGACAGAGCATTTGCGTGTGTGTAATTAGAGCTGTGTGTGTCTTTGTGTGCGTGCAAGCTCATAGCATAGGTGTGTGTTACAGCATGTTTCTGTCTTTTAAATGAATGCATGTGCACGTTTTGAATGGTGTGTTTGTTTTACGTCTGTGCCCTGTAAATATTCATATTGGAAACTAAGGATGTTTTATATTCAGTCCTAAAAAAAACTTCATATTGTGCAGTTCTGCAATCCATGCAAGTCTTGCATTTGTGTCCATGGCAACAAAAATACACTCGATGTGTACAGTAGCGGTCATACTTCCTATGCCCTTGGATTTGACACCAGAGGTTTAGGGGTTTAATTCCTGGCTAAATCTGTCGCTTGGAACCCGGAAGAGATCAGCAGTTCAGTTGGCACCAGCACTTTTAGGACTAGTTTCAGTTGCACCTCCAGAATAAGCCATCTCCAATTCTGCTTTATTTGTCTGCTGTTAAAGATGTAATTCTCAAATAGAAGCAAGTCGAGATGTTAAACTAGTGACATGCATAGTGTAGGTACAGGTAATGTCAGTTATCAGTTCTGTTATATCAAATACTGTGGTTTGTGGCTGCACCTCATTGTCATTTAGCCATGAGGGGAAAACACTCTGACTTGTTTGTATTTCTTTCAACCAATTACAATTGTCTTGGGTGGTCCTGGATGCAGCAGTGATGCCTTTACAAAACTGTTGGGTAGAAATGTTGTGGTGAAATATTGGCACACAGGTGAGCAGTGTCATAAAAATTGATACATTTGCAGAAAAAACAATGACACACTAAACCTGTCGTTTTCTGTGTGTTGCTGATGAAGGTTGTAGTTTTTGGATTTTAAAATCAGTGACCTGCACATAGCAGAAGGGGAAGAGAAAGCCACATGAACAGCATGGCAGTTTTATTCTTGTGGTCAGCATCTGGTGAGTCTGACTAGTACGTCTGTGGTTCCCTAAAGATGAGTCCTGATGATTTTGATGTGTCATTTTTCATCTTTCACCACAAAAGGGTCAAGTTTTCACTTAACCAGTGAAACGTCTCAACTTCTCCGTGATGGATTAGAATGATATTTCAATGCAGAAGGTCTTGATTCCCCAAAGCACCACCAGTAGATCCAAACTGGCACATCGGTATTTGGTTTAGATTAAAATGTCTTGACAATGAGTACATTGATTGTTCTGTACATTGCAACAGATACTCATGTTCTGCTCAGGATATATTGAAAAAATGTTGGTTTTGAAAAATACCTGTGCAATACCTGCAGAGCCGACCCTACCCAATGTGGCGCCCTAGGTGAGATTTTATATGTGGCCCCTCTCCATCAGCGATTTACATTCTCTTACAAAAGAGCATTGTTTTGTATGGATATTAATTGGGAATTGATTTACATTTGAATCAATGTGAGCGTTTCTATTTTAAGAGTTAATAGTGATAACTAGTTCTAATCTAATTATATCAATTATATGCCATATTTTTTAAACACACCGACACCAAGGACGTCCGGCTGCCTACCGGGAAACTGATGATGATGATGTTAAGTGTAATCCTACAGACTGTCACCTGTTCTTTGACGGTTATTTCCAGTAAACAGTCACTGTGTGCGACTGCAGGTTCTAGCTTAAATCACTGTCAGTCAATCAGGGACTGACTCGCTCAGGCAGAAACAGTCGTAGTTGTGTTTTCCATACGTGTGTCTACTCATCTGTTGTACGCTACATATTTTATATACAATTTAAAAATCCGCGATACAGTGAGACGGCAAAAAGTAAACCGCAATATGGCGAGTGACTACTGTACCTGCAAACTAACCATCAGTCTCTGGTTTACTTTGTGCTGATAAATCAAATTTGGCATGCCAGCTTAGTGAACCTTAGATGGTGATCACAAACACTACTTGCTTAACAGTGAGGACACAATCTGTAAGTGGGCCTTTGTTAATGTGTGATTTAACAGTTTGTTGCTTTTGCGTCATTAAGACAAAACAAGGCTTTCTCAAGCATAGTCTGCCACTCAGCAAGCCACTTTGGAATTTTCAACAATTTACACAATTTGACTCATTTTTGCAGGGAAGAGGGAAAGATGAGGCTTGTTTGTGGAGCCGGCTGTTCAGGATGTCTGCTAAGAAGACAAACTGCAGAGTGCAGCTCTTCTATCACACAAGGAAATGTTTGTCCGTCTTAGTAGTGAGCAGCCTGGGCAGAGTCTTCCTGCAATTGTGGAAAAAAGCACTCCCTTTAAGTGCTCATACTTTCTTTGCTTGTAGTCATAAAGATAATTATGTTACTCCACCAAAATGTAACTCATAGCAGCTGAGTGTGGGAAAAAACACATTAGGGAAAACAAAACATAAAGCCTGTGGCGCAACGCTAAAAAATGTCCACTTATCTTATTTGCATCTTAAATCCATTTCCTCGATTGCAAAGCAGGAAGCCATACATTCTATGTTCAGAGCATAGAGGGTCTTTTTGCAACTAACAATAATTAACATTTTATTGCAGATTCTGTAGGAAACATGGTAACATTCTTAATAAAGCAGGTAGTGAGACTATTGGTTTTTCTATGTACTTGTTTACAGCAATTTCATACTGGAAGTGCTGATGATGAAAAAGCTAATTAAAACCCTGTTAAATCCTTACTAATTCACACTGAGAGTATGTCTTATCTCTCCAGGCCTAAGCTGCTGGAGGACTCCTCTCCGCTCTTTCTCTCTCTCTGTAGCTTTCTGCAGGCATCGCTGGCTCTGGAGCTTCTACAATCACTGGCCCCACCAGCCTGTCCAGGGTTTCTTGTTTGCTGTTTCTGAAAATGTTCATCTTTTCTCTCTTTCACCTCAGTGACTCAAGATCTTCCTGATTCAGATTGTTTTAAAAGTATCTTCCTGTTAAAAATGATTGTTTTTCTCTCCAACCTCAAGTGGTGATTGTTAAGCTTCTCTAGACCTTGAAGTTCTCTGAGATAACTTATGTTATGATTTGGGGCGTTATATATCAAAATTAACTGGACTGAATTGAATCTCTCAGAATCTAGAACAGTATTTGATATGACTGCCTCATTTTCAGATAACACATATGTATTTTATCCTGGTAAAAACTTGAAACAACTTTTAGAAAAGGTGACAAAATAGCTAAACATCTGAATAGTTCATGTGTATTAAATAAAAATTTAGCTAAGACTGAATTCTTAATAATGCATTGGTTTTATATTACTCTTTTCTAGACACTCAAAGACGCTTTACATTGCATTATTCATTCACTCCATAATCCATGGTGGTAAGCTACATATGTAGCCACAGCTGCCCTGGGGTAGACTGACGGAGGCCAGACTGCCAGTCTGCACCATCTGCCCCTCCGACCCCCACCAACCGCATCCACCCAGGCTTCCTGGTGTTCCCTCACGGTCTCCCATCCAGGCACTGACCAGGCCCAACCTCACTTAGCTTCCAAGATCTGATGGGATCAGGCATCTACAAGGTGGTATGGCCATCTTAGGCAAGTATCTAACAAATTTACAACAAAAACATAAGCTAAGCTAGAAGTGCATTTGGAGAGCATGGACTTGTGCCAAATTCAATTCTCAGTCTCAGAGTTTTAAAGATGGTCCTGACCTGGGTACCTCCTTTGCCTGGGAACCATCTTACTGGACTATTTGGGCATGCAGGCTTTGTTTGGTTTGGATGGCGACAGTGTCTTTCACTGTAGGGTCTGCTGCTTGGTCTCGGGGTTGTACTGGAGGACTCAGGGCTCATCCCCAGTGAAGATGCTGTCCAGAAACTCTGGGTGACCCTGTAACTGCTCCAAAACATCCTAGGACACATTCCATGGCAGGTCCTTTTGATCCTCAAAGAGCAGTTTGGGTACCAGCCTTGTACAAATCTTCTGCATGCTCAGATTGTCCAATAAGATGGTCCAGATCAAGTCTGTATTCAATCACAGTGGCTCAACCATCATTCTGGTCATCAGTCTGCAATCACTCTGCACTAGTTCCTTGACCTTCTGGATATAAGTTCTTCTTGTTAGGGGACATTCTGTTTTGTGTGCTCCCCCAAGTTGTTTGGCCCCATTCTGAACCTCTTGTGTCACTCATAGACATGTGTATGGGACATTGTTTTCTTCCTGAACATATCAAGTTAGCCAAGAATGCAATGTTAGTCCTCTGCTCAAGGTTCATTCTGTGACAGAGGGCACTTGACTATGACCTGAAAAGGAAGGTAGCAGGTCAGTTAAAGTGTTGCGATGTTGGGTAGCACTATCATGTACTTCATTACTATGTGGCTGCTGAATCATGCCATCAGCATGTTTCTTTTTTGCATATTATTATCATAAGCAAATAGCAGTTTCTTATTCTCCAATGGTAAGGTATGTAAAATTTACTGGCACCATGACCATGAAGAGTAATGGAAACGTGTGTCAGTGTAATAGAGGACTTTCTGTCAATTTATTTGAAGTGAGGTTAAGTGAATGTGTTCTAACAGGAAAGTAAATTAATAAATTCAACGTGCTGCCTGATAAGCTGCAGTTAATTTGTGTTCACTATTCTGTGAAGCAAAAAGGCTGCCTCAGGAAACAGATAACATGCTATATAACCCAACGTAACAGTCTTCAGTGGCTTAAAAACCTTGCACATGTGCCAAATATAGCCAAAGACTAAAAGGAATTTAAATGGACTTTGACTGTCAAAACAGCCAACAGTGTGTTTAAATGAAGAGGGACTGCAGTGCATCCAGAGGTTCTTTATCTGGCTCCAAGCAAGACATCTGAGCACCCAGGACTAGCGGCATACTGCAAGTAAGAATACCAAAGTAAGCATGCAGAATTCCCCAAAGACTTGGCATGGCATTAGAGATCACCTTACCGAGCAGTAGAGTGTGAGCACACACTGCTTTTCCCACATGATACCACTAGGCCTTGCCAAACACATGAATGCACACATGACATCCTTACGGCGATGGTATTACTTTCATTATTTTGTATTATGTATGTACAATACAGTAATCATACTGTATGCAAAGTTCCAGCAAATCCTTGAAAGTAGACGCTACATACATTGTTTGTCCACAGCCTCTTTTAAGAGTCATATAGTGATATATGGCGATGGTTTCGGGTCGCTTTAGACACAAAAATGAATTTGGGTTGCAGAAAAGATCAGGGTTTAGGTTCAGAAACAGACCTGTATCCCAAAAATTAGGTTCCCACAGAACTAAGTTATATTTTTCTGTTACGTTTTGAAAGAAATGTATGAGGTAGTAGGAAACATCTCCTCTTCTAAGAGGCACAGGGTCTTCATAAAGACCTTCCAAGCCACTGCCCCAATCCTCTCCCAACATCACCGACCAGAGGACTTATGAAAATTTTGCACTATTGTATAATTTTGGACATCTTGATGTTTTGCACCATACATATTGCTTTCTGACACCATTTTTTTCTTTTTTGTATTGTCCTTTGTATATTTAGTATTTGTCTACCTCACTATGTATGAGTGAATACGAGTGATAAGTGTGAAAACATTGAGTATTCTGTAAACAGGTTAATGTCGCCCCTAGGCAGAGACACAGACAACTAAGAATTTAATTGCACTGATAATTACTGTTACATATGACAATAAAGCTGTTGAGGAGGTTTGAGGTGGAGTGCACTGGGGTCGGGGTCCCGCAGGATCCAGTGCAAATCTTGCAGAACTGGGCGGTTTAAATTTTGCTTTGGGCGGGACTGGGCGGTCAGAAAATAAATGATCAGTCCTGGAATTTACTGCAACCCGAAGGATAGATTTAACAAATGAAGCTGAAAAGAAGATTAAATCAGGTTTTCACAACCTTTCCAAAGATGGAGAAGAGTTGGACTTCGATGCAACAGATGTGCAAAGAGTTGATATACAACAGGCGCAAATCTTGCACATGAGCATTCCTTTAAAAGTAAATCACGTCTTCCTGGACATATCAAACAAGATACCATCAAGAAATTTATGAAATGTGTTCTTCTCTGCACTGGAATACCTGCCTCCCTGTACTAATACTAAAGCTGCACAGTACGTTCTGTGTTTTCCCTGTAGGACAGGAGAAGACATAAAGTCAGTGATACTCTCTGTTGTGCAGTCTTGAATGGTCAGAATGTTTGCAGGTGTTGGCAGGTACGGACATCAGGGGGGCAGGATTAGGAAAACAGTCCCAGCCAGGTTTCTAAATAGAAGGATGATGGTGGCCGAAGTCCAACACGAGACTGTATCACATGTAGGAACATCATTCTTGGATGTAAGCTTCATTTTCAATACTGTTTTGTTAGCTTCTCCTCCATTTTCTGGGCTGTCGACAGGATAATGAGAATTGGAAAGCAATTAAACAAATGGCAAATAT
This sequence comes from Dascyllus trimaculatus, assembly GCA_024666655.1. Classification (NCBI taxonomy): domain Eukaryota; kingdom Metazoa; phylum Chordata; class Actinopteri; family Pomacentridae; genus Dascyllus; species Dascyllus trimaculatus. The sequence goes on along the minus strand of CM045456.1, from coordinate 29,461,845 downwards.
ATGTTGAGTAGTACTATATTTGTCGTATATTGTGGTTATTGTGGTTACATGTGGTTATCGGTAGGAGACAGTTCCATGTGGTCATGCTTAAAAGAAATGTTGACTGTCAGCTAGAACTGCGAAACAAGCACTGGTTTCTAGTATGGAAGTCTGATGTTTTGTTGACCCATACATCCACCCCAGTCTTCTCCCTTTGTGGAGTGTGTCACCACCACCCCACTCCCTCCTTTATTCTAAGGTTTAAAACACCACAAACAACATATTGTCCTTAAAATAAATATAAGCATCCGAGGAACAGAAATTGATAATGCTAATATTGCGGCTTCCTGCCCTGTTTGATCTGTCATCCTTTATAGTCAGTCAGTACATGACCCTTCATCAGTGGTGCTCTGTTTCCTCCAAGCACTTTAAACAGACAGTGATGTTTAGTTCTCTGTTCTATTTTCTAGGCTTTATAGTTCTGGCAAAGTAACCAGAAGAAAATACATTTGCAGCAGATGTTTTTGTCTTCCTCTTTTCTCATTAGTCATTGTTGAAACCCTCGGATTTATCTCGCAAACTTCCCACCCCCAGCTTGGGAACCACTGCCGCAAGTTTTTGTAGGCACGACCACATGCTCTGGCTGATACAAAACCTTTATAAACAACAGTGAAATGGGGGGAAAATGTCACGGCTTAATTGTTTCAAAGAATATTTTCAACGTCATATTTATAAGTGCAACCGCTGGTGTGCTGGTGGGTTACAATGCCTTTCCTTTCCTTGTCCCAAACAAAACAAATCGTCCTCATGTTTAATCTCCTGCACATCCCCAGATAAGATTTTTTTCTGTAAACACCGGATGGATTGTTTACAAAATCTCTGCTGCCTCCTTTGCCCTTTGCTCTTGATTGAATGCAATTAAGGAAATGATATTGAATGATTGTTGACTTCAGTGTGGGAGTGCTGCCGGGCTTTGTATCGCAAGACAGACGAAAGCAAAACAATTTAAGCTTAGTGCTGTCTTGAAGCAGCCGAGGAGATGTAGTTTGAGGCTGACTCACTTATAGACGGTATATATACAAGTATACAGTTTAAGCATTAAGAAATAGTTATCTGTACTGCTTGATAGACCAGAACAGAGGAGGTGGAGTCTAAAGAATTTCGATGAGAATTAACGCTCAGAAGTGGTCCGTTTGCCTGCAGATGATTGCCTTCATAGTTTTTAGTATGCTGTACCATGCATGGAAAACCTTACCACGACCCTGACCCTTTAGTATCCCAGTGCGTTTACCACTAAATAATCCTGAACTCTAAATAAATCTGATAGAGTTACTGACAAATTTAACTGAAGTCTCATTCAGAAAAGTAGATCTTTTAAGCAAAAACATGTTTTGCTTGTTGTTGCGTCACTTTGGATCTTTGCTGTGCTGATTGATAAAGATGTACGAGCTCAAGTTTGCTGACGGTAAACGTCTGTTTTAACATTTATCTGATGTAGGGCCAAAGTTTCTGTGTGCTCTGCTTTAATCTCAGTTTAACCTGTGATTTTATTTACAACTAGTTTGGAATGCAGATGATGTTATTGCGATATGCAACAACAACACACTGAGAATGGATTTTTCCATGAAGAGGGAGGCATCTTTAAAAAGAATGTGCATCTGCAATTTCTAGAATATTGAACAGTGACTATTCCAGGTTGTTATTTTCAATGAGCTTAATAAAGTTTTTCTTAATTTTTGTAGTGATAAAAACACATCTATCATAGTCCAGCTGTGCTTCGTCCCACATTCCTGGTGTTTCTGTGGGTTTTTTTCCTGTTGCCCTGTGTTTGTTGTTGTCGGCCCCCTTGTTTGTCTGCCTGGGTGTGGCTTGTCATCCGGCACACAGGTTCATCACTTATCAGCTCCGGCAGTAAATCTGCCCTGGCTCTTTCCTTCACTCTCCACTCTTTTAGCTTATCTATGTGGTTTCTCTGTCTCACAGTTTCATCTTCAGTGTGTAGCTGTGTTAAACTGTCTTTTCTCTCAGAGTCTGCTTTTAATTAGTTGCCTTACAACAAGATTAGACACAAACTATTATTAAAAGCAGAGGATTCTGATACATATCCAGAGGGGGTCTTTCTAATGGACCAAAGCATGATAAAAATAACAGAAGAGAACCTACTAGATACAATCAGATAACCAAATATATCCTTATATAGCTTTTTATGCCCCTGCTTTGATTTCTCTAGGGTTATATGGAGCTTTATTTATTTTAAAAGCCACTTTGTTAAAACTCACTGTCAGGGAAGCTTTCATTCCCAAGGGATCTTTCCTACTTGGGACCTCATTTTAAAAGCTCCTATTTACATCTGGAAGACGCTTTATAAAACATGTCTTTGTCAAGGGACGACCTTAGAGTTTACATCTGTGTTAGTTCAGAGGCCTGTACCATGAAGTTCAACACAGCCAGGATATCTTTTCATTATCTGGCTTCACTTAACTAAACAGCGGTCACAGGAAGCAGGTTATCAAACTGTCTAACTCGGGTTTCTGAACCTGCATATGAGCGCGTTCACATAAAAGGGGCAGTGTTGTTGCCAGAGGACTGAACATGGACAGTTCTAAAAAAAAAGAGAGAAAAAAAAGAGAAAAAAAGAGAACAAACTATGACAGCACTAACATATTATGTCAACTCGGTGGTGTTAAAAGGTTTTAGGACCAAGTAAAGAACAAATACAAAAACATAATGAATATTTGCAAGAAGGCTTCCTGCAAAACTTACAACATCAACAAGTGCAACTCTTTACTATTTTATCAGTGTCTGCTTTAGGACTATATTGCTATTCAAAGGCCTGTAAAATAATGACATGGCTTTATAATTTCTTCGCAATCAACTGCTTCCGGAGCAGGTTATGTAGTCAGTGTAGGTTACCATGGTGATGTAACAGGTGAACCTCTGTTGTAGTAATGAGGAGTGGACTCCATTCTAAAAGGGAAATCATTGGTAGAAGGAGTGTGCAACATCCTAAATAATGAGGGGTTTGATTTTTTTTCTTTCATGTCTTTACAAATTAACAGACCAATTAAAAAAAATAGACTTGCTGTGCATGAATTTGGGCTTTGGAAACAGCAGTGTGACAAAATAAGCCCGACTAAATGTCCACTTTGTTGCTGTAGGGCCACTGAATGTTAGATGAAGGGCTTAACGTTTACGACGTCAGAAGTAAAACATCGACTGTAGTGCTCATAAAAATAAACTCTGTACCTGGCGCAGAGTTCTTGTCTTCTCATTCCGATCGCTCCGGCACTGCAGCATGAATGACTCATCAGAACGATGACTAATATAACCTGTGAGCGCGCTTCAGGTGACAGTCAACTCACGGATAGATTTGCGTTCACAGTGTTGCGCTATGGAAAAAAAAAAGACAATTCAGCCCACCTACGATTTCAAGTACTCACACACAGGTTTTAATGGGTTTCAGGAATAGCCCAGCCACCCCTACTCACTGCTCCTGCACATTGAATGTCCATGTGCATAAAGAGAGTCCGACCACTTCATTTTGGTTTTTGACATGAGTAATCAATGTGCCATAGGTGGTGCACATGAAATCATGTCCTGAATTTTCTTGCAGTGGTTGTGTATTATTCATGTGTAATCGTCATGAGGGAACAGGAAACACGTCTGTGGACAAACTTTGAACCCCAAAAGCTGTTCCTGCTGAAACATGTTGAAGCTCATGTAATTACACTTTACTGGCTTCATTAAGCTAGTTATCAGCTGTCTGTGTTAACACTGTGTTTTCCAGCTATGAGTGAAAGAGTTGAGTTGTTAAGCGCTACAGTACAGGACACAACACCAGAACCATGAATGGAGCACTGAGATGAGATAAAGCGGTCATGGGAAAAATTAGTTACAACAAGATTAAAGTAATATTCAACAAAGCTGAATGTAAGTAATATAACTTCACAACTAGGATATCATAAATAGCTTCAGAAAAACTGAAACGAATTTAAGTAAGACTAAAGTATATGTGGATATGCACACTGAGCCACAAAAGGAAACCCCCACTAATGTTGTGTTTGTCCCACATGTGCTCTAAAAATAACTCTGAGAAGTTGGGACATGGACATGGGACCTCTGGGAGTATCCTGAGGTGTCTGGCGATGGGATGTTGGCAGCAAATCCTTCAAATCCTCTGGGTTGTTGGATCAGGCCTGTTCCTGTGTATCTAGTAGACGCTCGATCAGATTGAGGTTTGGGGAGTTCGGAGACCAGGTTGGCACCTTGAGCTCTTTGTTGTGTTTCTCGGCTGGTTCTGGGGGACTTTCTACACTGTGGCAGGGAACACTGTCCTACTGAAGGAGGCTGCTGCAGAAGAACACCGTTTGTATTAAAATTGTAATTTTCTCATGAGCTTCATCAACTATTTAATAAAAAATATAACATGAGCTAGCACATGCACTGGCAGGGTTGAGAATTTAAGACTAAATGGTGCTACTTGATTTAGGTGTGTAGACCTGTGTACGTCGTGCCCATCAAGTTTGACAAAAAGTTGTTTAATTGCACGTCTAGAGTTTTCTATAGATGTCTTGGATTTGTGTCCTTAAGCTTCCAAATGCTGTGTATGAGGAGGCTGTGAAAGAAAGCAGCTTGTTTACAAAGGGGAAGAGTTCTCAACGTTTAAACCAGGATTTATTTGGGACCAGAGGATTTAGCAGTCAGCGGAATTTAGCCACTTGCACAGATTTCTAGATTCACTAGACTCACTTCTAGGGTCAGTGACCAAAAATCATATGCTGAAAAAAATGCAAACCTCAATGTAAGGAAGAGTCTCAGCCCGGACGTCCCTATAGAACTGTATGGCTCTACCACTGATATACAGTTATACATATGAAAATATGGTTTTTCATTTTTATGAACCATCTTAACTGTCCGAAAGCATCTTCTTCCTGAAATTTCTCTCGATAGTTTTGAATTGTTTTTGTGTTTGTTCCTCTTTTTATTAAATTCATAATCACTACCTCATCATTATTGGCTTTATTGCCTTAACTGTGCCTCACAAACAATGGAAAATGTAAATCAGCAAAGACGTAAAAGCAATGATGACAACAGGTTAAGAATTATCAAAGGCAAAACAAAATCATAAAAATATAATAAGAAAAAAAACTACAAAGTCCATCAAACTGAAATTTAGCAAGTATAAAATGGAACAGATGATTTTGTGTCTCATGCAAGTTGTTTGGAAGTTGACTAATAAGCAAGATCCAAATCATTTGTCTTTAATCTCCAGCCAGAAAAATGCTAACAAAGAACTGCTGGAGCACCTGAGGCTACGTTCAGGCTGTTTGAACAGCGGCCTGTCAGATACACTGCTTTTTAAAGGGAGGTGCTTTTATACAAGTCGGGCAGAGGGCTTCAGGAAATTGCTGCTTTGCACCACTTGGCCACCAAGAACACCCAAACATGCCCGCACGTAGAGAGGACTCATAAATGTGTTTTGTGCAGTATTATAAAGTCATAATAGCATAAATCATAAAAAATAAATAGAGAGAATCTCTGTGATTAGATATATTTTTAATGAAATTAAATAAAAATGAAACCTTGAATCAACATGTCCAGCATTTTTGAAATTCCCACAAGTGTTATTGGAAAAATATGTACAATGGATACTTACCATTTTAATTTGTTTCCAGGCTGTGTAAACATGTAGAATAACAGGATTTTGATTCAATATGATGATTTGAAGCTCAGGTTTGGTCAGATTTCCCGATTTAAAGGCCCCTGACAGATGAGCACTTCAAGTACCACTGGGAAGTTGAATATGTGACCGTTCTTCTTGTTTTTGCAGTTTTCGGCTCCGTTAAATGTTTATATGTAAGATTTATAGATTCAACACATGCATATAGAACGAAAATTTCCCACCACACCAGCCATAGTGATTAATTTCTCCATTAATATAAGATGTCGATTACACCAGATTCTACAGTTTCACCCCTTTCATGTTTCATACTGGGCTGTTTTAGAGGCATTAACACAGGCCTCCTTTGTTGCGTACTTGTCTACGGACATGTTGGCACCCCGTGTTTTGTGTCAAAGTTACTGACTGGCCAACATTTACAGGGAAGCCCACTTCTCCGAACCACATACTGATGACATCAGCTTTGTTCTTGGCAGCAGAGACGCTCTTCTAGACTCCGATCTATGCAAAACACAATAAGCCTATTCATGCCTTTTTGTGTCACAAATAATTGCTACGATAAGATTTACAGTAAGCTTCATTGTGTTTGTCGCAATCTGTTTCCTGCTTCTGTGATTTGCTGATATTGTGGCAATTAGATCCGACAGCGATGTAAATAATGTGGTCCGTGAAGGATTTTAATATACTCACCACTTTGTAACAGTCAGTACAGCGTAATAATGGCTTGAGTATACTTTCATCTGAACATGTGGGTGGCTTTTCATGTATCCGGGGCTTATTTGAGTCATATATCACCTTTTGTCGCCACCTATTATCCAAGGAGTGTAGCCTCTGTCAAGCAGGATTTAAAGTGTGCTCTGTTCAGTAAATCAGTTTAATCACCACCTGCTACACTTCCTGTCGTATGTCAGTCTGTCTGCAAACGCACAGCTGGAGAGTTCTGAACTTTTGCCGCACCAGAGAGCGTTTGATATTGGAAGCTTCAAACAGCAGCACCGCAAGTGAAAAAAAGACGTCAAGGACAGTCATCTTTGGAATGGTGTTCATCAGGACCAAGGTTGTACACGCAACATAACAGATTGCATTTTCCACATATTGCTTTCCTTCTGTCTTAGAACTGGATGATTTTCAGTTTCCAGGGTCAACAACTTGGAGGAGGAAGTCAAAGAATTATGAACTTGATGATATGGGCGAGCCTGAAACGGAAAATTTGAACAGTGGTGCAAAATGTAGGCTCTTAAGAGATGCATACAGTCTGGCTTTGAAACATAGGTGTGGTGAGTGAAGATGAGAACGTTGTGTGTCCTCAAGGCGCCTGGTCGGACGGGCAGGAAGGATAAGGAGGAGCAAAGAAGAACTAGCCAGAAAGAAGTGAAAGTTATACCAAGGTCAATTCCGTGCATCAACCCCAACTGCTGTTTTAACTTCAAAGCCCTTTTAGCTTTGTCTAAAAATACGCCCCCATACAATAGTCTGCTCCATACAGATCCACTCTCACAATCAACACTGAGGCTAAATGTTCTCCATTCAGCCCCTCTCTGGGACTTTCCTCAACATCTACTCCAGAGATTAACTGCATCCCAAAGTGCTCATCAAGTGGTAGTGGAGTGTCATGTGAAACAAGATACAGCTAACCAGCCCAACCTCTAAAACAAACTCACAGCAACTGTTGAAAGGATATGGGAGTTGGTGGTAGTATTAGGCCAGATTAACAGCCTCAGTGCCTGCACTGGGGATGGCCTGTGGAAACGTCCTGCATGTGTTGAAAAGAAGGTTCCTGTGCCCTCGATTTGGACCTGGAGCATACCGGACCCTCCCACTCTCTGCTTTTCGTAGAAGGGCGGCTTCCCTGAACTTCTGCTCTGGATGCCTTCTTTCTTGAACAGCTGTGAAAGTGGAAAACAGGTTTAGTGCGACTTGATTCTGTCAGATGGAGGCTGGTACACTGCTCTGCTATTGTTGTTTTCCTCTCACTATCTGAACTCCACAAGGACACAGATACTGCTTGATCTTGATGTTACAGCTGCAGAAGACATGTTTCACAGTTTGCTCAGTTATTAAAGCGATGTGAATCTCAGCGTCTAATAACTTTCAGAGTAATTATTTTTGCATCAGTGCAGTCTTTGACCTCATGTTAGAGCTGGAAATGATTCCTTATTTATCTTTTGAGTGAGATTAAATCAGCCATTTGAAGGCAGCAGAATCGGCAGCTGCAGCGTTATGATCTGGAGTGTTTGAAACGAGTGAGTCAAGGAGCTCAAGAAGAAACTAAAAGAACAGGCCACGACACATGATGGTAGTTCCTTTCTACACTATCTGCACGTGCAAGTAGAAATGATTAGAGTTTAGAATTAGTGTGGGTATAAAATGGGATAAGATTAACCGATCTGCTCCTCAGGTTAGTTATACATCTGATTTCGAAAGCAGATTCCAGTTGGATGTAATTGAGATTCTAAGGTAACACAACTGCACACACAGCCAGTGACAAGGGTGAGTTTCAAGCTCTGGTTATTACAAGCTAACTTGTAATTATTATTATTACTATTAAGATGCATTGATACAAGAAGTTGGGCTACTTTTTATTAAGCTGGATCTGTAAATCGTGTTGCATTGTCGCAGGTTGTGATAATCTGGGCAACTTTTTTGGAAGCATGTGGGCTTCCTCCACCAATAGAAAATGACCCTGTATTCCAATAAACTGGACCCTACTGTCCTCTGAGAGATGAGATTAATATTGACGGAGCTGGTTTGACTCCACATAACATCGGATAACATCAGTTTATTAACGCCATATTCGGCTACATACCAAACATGTGTGACACGGCCTTTTTTAGCAGGCAAATATGCCAAAAATCTGGCACCACTGCTTAGAAGTCAGCAGATTTTATAACTCCTTAATGATGAAGAGATAGGGAGAGGTGTCTGGAGAGAGAGAGAGAGAGAGAGAGAGAGAGAGAGAGAGAGCTGGAATTTTTCATGAATGATGAAATATTTTAGAGGCTGAGTCAACGCACACTTCACACACACACTGCGTGGATTTCTTGCTAGCTCTACCATCTGTACAGTTGTGCAGATAAACACAGGCTATAAACAGGCCAGCTGTTAGGTTTGTGTGGATAATGCACCACAGACACTTACTTGGTATTCAGTCTGGACACGCCTTTACTGAGTGAGTTAATGCTCAATATAGTATTTAATAATCGTCTGGCAGTTTAACTTTTCCACTATTCAGTACTAATAACTATGTATCGGTTGAATATGTTCCAAGCCAAGACTGAAACATGGTTCAAAAATATACACAGTGGTCCCTTTTGTGCGTGCAATCCAATAGAACAGCTCTGCCATAAATTCTACTTTTTTGTCCTCCATGTTAATGTATAGGCTATAGGAAATAGTGCTGTACTAGATTTCAAAGGCAAACATTGGACTTTCCAGCTATTATTTGTTACATCACATGTAAATGTTTAACATGCAAAACATAATAGGATAATGTAACAATATAAATGACTAGATCACTGACAGGCACTTTTCTGCTGCCTCCTGAGGACTCTCACTTAAGCTACATTTTGTTCATGATTATATTTAAGTATAATTAGGAAAGCAAATCTTTTAATTACATTGGTATATTTGACGTTGAAGTATTTCTACTACTGTCTATTAAAGTAATGGATTTTTGCTATTCCTCCTCCCCTGTCAGCCAGACTATATTATTATGCTGAACATCCCTACAGAATTGATTTAAAGGGTTGTCACTTACAGTGAAAGCAAATGCAAATTAATGACAGCAACACCCTGAGCCTGTTTTGACCAAGATAAAGCCTGACTGGCTTATCTTGCTCACATGCCTCTCCAATTGATTTCATTCATTCATTCTTTTCCTAATATCTTTTTGCAAGGGCAATGCTTATAATTGTTTATACAATCATATAGTAGAGTGGCTTGCAAATCTTATAATATGTTAAAAACAGACAGTGGATTTAATATTTATGTAAAATACGCATGACCACATGTCTGGACACGTACACTTAAGCCCACAATTACTCATCCTTATGCCAGTTTTCATTTGACCAATAGGTTTCTTTTTGCTGGAGATGACATGAACAAGTACAGTTGTGCACACATTAGGTTAGTAATGTTAATGACTGTGTCACTTTAACATGTTCATTTTGTTTCTGTTAACTGTTTCTTGACTGCTTGTCAGAGCCGGCTGGCCCAATAGGCACTATAGGCAAATGCTGAGGGTGCCGTGGCTTCAAGGAGCCCCACTAAATCTTGAAAAAATTCAGCTTCAATATAATTATATTAAAACTAGTCATTAATATTAACTCTTAAAAAAAAAAAAAAATAACTCTTAAAATGGAAAAGCTCACATTGATTCAAATGTAAAGCAATGTCTCATTACTATTACTACAAAACAATGCTATTCGATTCTTTTGTAAGTGAATGTAAATCACCGATGGAGGGGGGCCCCATATAAAATCTCACTTAGGGCGCCACATTGGGTAGGGCCAGCTCTGCCGCCTGTGCTGTATGTGTCAGGGTGAGTGCTCAGGTTTGGACCCAAACGCAGACAAAAACCAAACAAAGGGACGAACAGGTTCGGGGAAGAGCAGCGGGTGGAGGCAGTGTCCGGAGGGCGACTGCGTCGCAGAAGCAGGTGGGGGGTTCAGGTAATGGAGCAGTTTAGGGAGGGCAGACGAAAGACCAAACGGAGAGCAAGACAGCATAGTCTGTGACCGCGCACCGAGAGTCAGCATCAACAGGGTGAAATAGTGGTGGCAATTAGTCCCAGGTGTGCAGTCCCACGGCTGCCTCCAATAGTCGCAATCAAAACAGGTGGGGAACACGGGGAGGGAGAAGGAGAGAGACAGATGGGGCCAGGGCGGGGATCATGACAGTATGTTTCAGATCATTGTCTTGTTTGAAGGTCTAATGCTGCCCAAGAACAAGTTTTTCTGCAGACTCCTTGATTTTTTCCTCTTTTCTCTTGATGCTATTTAGTTGACAAGGTTGCCTGGCCCTTCGGAAAAAACACTTTCTGACCACCATGTTTGACTGTCAGGATGGTGTCCTTGGGGTTGAACACTTCTTGTTCCTTTCACTAAATGAAAGTCACATCCCTGCATCCAAAAAAAAAATCTATTTTCCACAGAACTCCTGGCTGCTTTCTTCTTTGTCCCAATGAGCTTTTTAGCGTCTCTCTTGGAGAGGTGGAGTTCTCTGTCGTCTGTGTCCATGGAGACCAGCCACGTTCATTGTCTGCTGTTTGTGTTGTAACATTGGTACCAGAACTGCTCAGATTAATCTGGATTCTTCTTGGCCCCTTGCACTACCATTCTTGCCAGTACAGAGGTCACTTTTGGCTTTCTACCATGCCCTCTATGATTTTTCAGTGTGGAATTCATATTGTTTCATTAAGCTTTGCTCTGGGGCCACTGGGACTTGGTAGCACTTGGATATGGCTTTTTAGCCTTTCTATATCTTTTGAGCAGCTCTGTCTCAGTGTTGAACCCTAACAGCAGCTTACTGAGCTCTTTGGTTTTAGCCATGACTTGCAATTAACTAACTATAGAACTACTGCATCAGCTGTTCTTAATGTTTAGTGTATTACAATGCTCTAGAACATGGTAGAAATTACCAGGACCATTCAGAATGATACAAAAGCAGCATTTTTTTTTTTTTTTTAAAAAGTAACAATTTGAATGGACAATGTTTTATAATTTTGGACTTGGTATTTAAGTAAAAATAAAAATGTATATTACAAATGTAAAGAAAAAATGGTTAAATAAAGATTGTCAAAAACTCCAAATTTAGCATGTGTATGAATAGTCTCTGGCTGAACTGTATACATCTAAGAAAGTGTGCGTCTGAATGTCACGAACAGCTTTTTTATGTTTTTTGAAAACGTTTCACTTTCATTCAAGAGGCTTCCTCAGTTTTAACTGACTGCTGGGGAGCTCCAGGTATTTCTTCTCACCCTCCATTCACATGGCTCAGGGCTGGCTAATGAACCGAGACTCACATGACTATGGGTGTGAACGGTGTGGAATCCGCCTGAAGAGGGATGACTCAAGGTGTCAGGTTGAATTTTCTCTCTTTTTCCCTGTATTTCTTCATGCTACTTAACTGAGAGCTTTCACGCTGAAAGTAACTACTGATAAATGTTTGTTTGTTTTTAATCCAGTTAATGAGATCAATATGAGTCATATTTATTTTTTCCACAGTTATAAAATGCACCTACAAGTTATCTGTTCATGTGAAAGTGAAAAAGGTGCAGAAAACCATTCTGACAGAGAACTAGCAAGCTGCTTGCTATGGTCATCGGTCTTGTACAGGAATTCCCACTTCATAAGACATGAAGTGACTTCCCCTGAGAGCAGCATTACATAACATACAGTCAGTGTTTCCAGACCGGCTTTAAGCTGAGCTATCTTTGGGCTCACTGAGCAACTTTCTACACCTTTCTTTTGCCCTTGAGATGGTGAGTCTATGTTACAGGACTCCATTAAAAATGAGCCAACAGTTAAAAATACAATCACCTGCTTGTCACATTTCTCGTTTTGTGCGACACAGATCTCATTGTTGGTGTTAGCAAACATTATTTTAGACCATTTTAAAAGGTAGTGGCTTAATCTCTGCTGATTTCACCAAATCAACAGTTAGACAGTAACAACAAAGACATGTGGTGTCCTGTGATTCATGGATCGATGAAAACCATTTACAAATAAAACTGCTAGAGGACTCAGGCTGATCAAACAGATAAAGGTTCAGATGCTTGAGTGCCTATCTGTGTATCCACACTATCCATTTGCTGGTCCATCTGTCTTTCAGGGGAGCTCATTTTGATTGGTTTGATAATTAGTGTTTGGATTCCCCTCAGCTGTCACTGTGACCTTTCCATTACAGCCATCGGTGCTTGTTTAGTGCCAACCGAATGACAACTGATGCCTAAAGTATAAATTTGTGCCTGTCTCCTGAGTAATAAAGACACAGTTTGACACTGGTTATGCAACATATGGTATTTTCTGCAGCTTAGATCTATCCACTCATCCATCTCAGGTTTGCAGCTCATACATAGTCATTTTCATCATCCTTGATCATCCTACAGCCCTCCTCGCTGTCCTTCACTAGTGGCATGTGATTACTAAATTACTAAAATTTACTTTTGGATATTTCATTTCATTAATAATTTGTATTGTTATGCTAAATGCTAAATTAATGCCATGGACTATGAAGAAATGATGTATGTAGTTTTTCCCAAGTTTAGAAAATCAGCCGTCGCCATGTCACCAGAAGGACACTTGGACATAGCAAATGAAACCATTAACTAATGAGAAAAATGGTTACCAAGATGATACATTAGTTAAGAAATAGGTTCATTTCCTCATAGATTTCTACACAATCTGACTTTTTTTTGCAACTAGAGGAGTCGCCCCCAGCTGACTGTCAGAAAGAATGCAGGTTTAAGTCACTTCCTCACTTTCAGTCCTGGAGGCCACGTCCATCTCTGATATACGGGCTATTATTAATGCCTGTTTCCATCTGCTGCTGTTATGCAGCCATTAGAAGATGGGAGCATCAAGATAAACAGCTGGTGATATGCAAGCTGGTGCCAGTAAAGCAGCAGAAGCAGAGAGAGGCGATGTAATTAAAAGAGCCACAGTCAAGGCTCAGACAAATGGAAACATTTAAGTTTGTTTCAAGTAATAATTTGAGGGAAGTTACAGTATTCTTATTGCTCCACACAGATCTGGTGTTTTTGTTCAGGTTTTTTGCCACTCTATTGGAACAGATGCTGCAATAGACATTTCACTCACATGCATTGTGGATGTCTTGATTCATTCTCTGAGTCATATTAATAATGTGTATAAAATATGTAATACAAATTTGACGACTGCATTCATGCTACAGATTGACAGATTCTTTTCTATCATGAAACCTCCCCAAGTTTTGGTCACCCTCAAGTAGCAGGAGTGGACTTTGTATAAGTGCATCAAAAGATTAGCATCCAGATTGTAAATAATCATAAGCTCCACATTCTTAATGTTTTATTAAAATGCCAAATGTGCAGACTTGTGTTTTATTGTGTTTCATTTTATTTGTGTAGTTTGTGTGGAAAGCCGTACTTCCACTGTGCTGAGCCGGGCCAAACAGACTGTCACCTCTGACCTCAGAGCTGAGAATCCCCCAGATGTCTGCACTTGGCTATTCTCAGTTTTAATACAGCAGTGGCCTCTCACTGCCCCGAATGTGTAATTTATGATACGTGTCAGAACTGTATTATGAAGAGTTCCAACTATTCTTACAGCTGTTATTGTTCTGGTGAGCCATCACGGTGAATTTCACATGGCCTTTTCGAACAATGAATGTATTCTTTCAGTCAGGCATTGTTGCAGCATTATCTTAACACTCAGCATTAAATGAAAAGGACTTAAATCATAGCTGACACTGTATACAACATTACTCAAAAGTTATGTCTCAACAAATAACAGCACATTAGGCATGTCGGTGGTTAGCAGCGTCGCCTCGCAGCTAGAAGATCCCTGGTTCGCGTCCCGGTTAGGACGCCTGGGATCTTTCTGTGTGGAGTTTGCATGTTTTCTCTGTGCAGCGTGGGTTCTCACCAGGTACTCCGGTTTACTCCCACAGTCCAAAAACATGCTGAGGTTAACTGATTATTCTAAATTGTCTGTAGGTGTGAATGAGAGTGTGCTTGTTTGTCTGTCTCTATATGTAGCCCTGTGATAGGCTGGCGACCTGTCCAGAGTGTCCTTCGCCTGAGTCGACTGGAATATGCCCCAGCCCCCCCGCGACCCTACAGAGGATTAAGCGGCGTATAGATAATGGATGGATGGATGGATATGTTATGTTAGCACAGGAATGATTTAAATCTCCACACAACTATGATGGATAACACGATTAAACATAAAGGTGTATGCATGAAAAGAAACTGGAATGAGGTCAGTAAATACTGGTTGATTGCAAATCTAATAGTGATTCTAAAATCAAGAAATGACATTTTAGTCCAGAGGCAAAGCAGTTGTTCTTGGTCTAGTAAAACAGACATTTGCCGCAGCCTCCGTTTGTCCTTTTGCATTTGTCTCATTATTCCAAATGTGCACCTCTCTCTTCCTGCAAACTGTGATATGTTTATACTCTGATGACACAAATAGTCAAAAATAGACGATATTTTTTCCAGAGGAAAAGAGTTTTAAAGTTTAAGGAAATATCTCACAGGAAACTGCTGCCTCTCGCGTTGTAGATACATCAGTGCTCTGGTGTTAATGTCTGCAGTCCTTTACAAAAGCAATATCCGCAGAAGCAAGCTGGACACCAACAGGTGCATCCACTCTCACTCAGAACACACATGTCGGTGGGAATACTTTGGAACAGAAAGCAGAAGTCCTAAAATATAACTTTGCAATCCTGAGGGGAAAATAAAAGCCGGAGCTTTAGCTGTGCCAGGCTGGATTAACCCTAACTCCAATTTAGGAAACACATTTTTATTCTGCTGTGTTGGAACCTTAAAGAAAAATCATGTTCTCATTATGTTTCTGTGTTAGTCTGTGGTACAGATAAAGCTGATTGATGGAAGAAAATAAGAGGATTGATGTGAAACCATGAATGAGTGGCAGCCTGAGTTCTTATGCTTTTGGTACTTATGACCCTCTCCAGAGCGAAGCCACACCACAAAGTTGTAGAGCTAAGTTCACTCGTGCATCTTTAGTGGTTCTAACAGCCTGTTGGAAAGAAGATGCTCTGAGGGACAGTTGGCAAACTACCAGATGTGTTGATGTAATCGCTAATGCTCTAGCAAGCCAGGAATATTCTAGCAATATCTAAGCAGCTGAAGCGGCCACAGTGAAGGCCCAGGAGAACTTAAGGGAAGACACAGAACAGGCATCTGGTAATGTCTATGACTTGCAGACTTCAGGCAATGCAAAGTATTTTCCACAAAATATTAAAGACCTTCTCCAGTGAAAATCAAGTGATATTGTGTCAACATGATGTATTTTAATACAAGAAGGCATTTCCACATTGAAACTGTAATGAACTGATGACACTCTCAAAAACACAGATTACATTTTAGGCCTTCTGTGTTATTATTCTTCACCAGTTCCAACATTTATGGCTGAATTACTGCAATATAAAAATCTCCCATTGTTGGGCTGCCGTATAGCTAGCTGAGTCAAGGCGTTACCACATGGGCGCAGGTCGCCAGCAGCGGTCGTGAGTTCGAGTCCAGCTCACGACCCTTTGTTGCATATCTCTCTCCTCTCTACTGTGTTTCACCCTGTCTCTTCCTCTATCAACAAAACTGGAAAAATCTCCTCAAAAATTTAAAATTGTGTAGAGCAGAACAGTCTTACAGTGTTTGATGTTGTAGGTGAGCTGGTGTGCTTGAGCAGCAGCGAATGGAGATGTGGGGAGTGGGTGGAGTCAGAGACAGGGACTTCACAGATCTGCATATTCAGTTGAGTACGGTTCCATCCAAGTCTGTTTTGAGGGGTTTATTCAATAACAACAGAGGGACTTTAATATGGGTATTTTATATGACTTCAGGTACATCTGTTCAGTTGCTTTTGAACGCCAGAGTTTTGGACAGCTTTATCTCACTCACATATTTTTTTCTATATTGATGTAAGCCTACTCTAAGGAAAACTGGCACTTTAATGTAATATTCAGTTTTTTTAAATTTAAAATTAACAAAGAAAAAATGGTGTTAAAAGACAGAATATCTAAATATACAGCACATGCTTGCACATAAAGCATGTATATTATATAATAACAGTGGTAACTCTGCCTTGGGCCTTCTCCAGACCTTCAGGATAAAACTAGTCCACTGAGTAAACTTAGGTTAATAACACTGGTACAATTCCGTTGTAATTTTTAAAGGCAAATTTCAGCGGGTATTCGTGCCATTAATTCTTTACTAACCCAAATTCTGCTGTGTCTGCTCTTTTTCAACAGAAGACACTGTGAGTGCTAAGGGTGACGCTTGCATTATGAATAACCAGGCTTGTCCCAAACAAACCAAAAGGGAGAACAAGGCAGAACAAAGGAAAAAGAAAGTGTGTAAGTTAAAGTTCCTGTTCCTCTTTTGTCCCCTCTTTAAGCGAGAGAGTGTGCGAGGCAGAGGCTGTGGGTGTGCCTGTTTTTTAAAGAGGGAAATGGGGTTGGAGGGACTGAAGACCCACTCTCTGGAGAATGCAGGAAACTGTGGGGGAAAGTAGGAAATGGCCACACATTTTTGTGGGGATGCTAACAAAACAGTATCAGTTCACCAGACTCGGCTGCAGCATGTTTTCACTTTGAAGACGGCGAAACAAAATGGTATTGTTAATGCATGTGGCAGACAGTATCAGTGAAGAGAGGAAAGGTCGGTGGAGGAAGGAAGTCTTAATGGTGCCGACTGTCTGCTGACTGGCTTGCAAGACAGGAGATCGTCTGTCAGACAGTCTGGAGAAAAAGTGGTCAACACATATTATTTCTTGACCAGTAACTTCCTGGAAATAGCCCGACATACTGTATAATCCTTTGCAAATACGTATCTTTTAGTTCTAATTTTTAGATTATAGATTTAACAAACAAGTTTATTTCAGATCTTTGGAGTAGCTTCTTATCAAGCCCTCTGCAAGAAAGAAAATAAAGGAACTTCCCTAAATGTCAAACCTCTCTTTAGGCTCTGTGCAAACACCTGAAACTGTGCAGTGTTTGACCTTTCTTTTGTGATATACATGAGATTCAAATGTAATAACGCAGTACACGTGGCCCTCCTCTGGATGGATGAATACGTACATACAAAAATGTTGCTGTAAATGTCAGACATGTAGATTAATCACCTTCACTATAAAAAAGGTGGTTCCCATCTTTAAGGGATTTGGTCGTTCACTAGAGAATTTTCTCTGCATCTCCATCTCTTCTGAAAAGGGCAACAGGTCCCGTCTTCAAAACCAGGCTCCGTGTAATGAAATCCAGATGCTGCACCAGAAAGTTCCCACAGAAGAAAAACATGCATGTGCGTGCATCACACGGAGAAAAAAAACAAACCATATGGGATTTATACCATAAATAACAGATGAAGCATGACATTGCATCAGTGCTGTCAGAGGGACAAAATTTTCTTCCAACTTCTTTTTTTTCCTCAAGAGATAGAGACTTATAATCAATCCTGACCAGTTTCTAAAAATGGAAAGCAAATAGTATAAAAGTAAATGTCAGCACCTGAAACGCTGACAGCCAAAAGCACACAGGCTCAGCCGGAGAGCAAAGTTACCAGGACAACCGATGACCTGCTGACATGTGTTTGCTGAACCTGTGTCATGCCTCTTCCTCTGAGGGTTTTGGAACAGGGAGGAAATGTATCACACACTGCAACCTTTGAGTGGCCTGCACAGCATTAATAATTAAAGCGTAATACACAGAATTCAAAAAGAGTTCCTTGCATTTTAATTCTGATTATTAGTGTATTTTATTCTATGCATATTTACAATTTGGATTTTACATATGATGTAAGCTAAATAGCAAACATTTGTTTAAAAAATGCGTGTCATCAAAAACATATCTATTCTAGTTAATAATCAGCACAAACCACTCCTTTCAAGAAATTTTGTTTTAGGTCCACACCAGTGTGGCTTTACAGCAAAACACAGTACTGTCACTGACATTACTTTGGTTCTTAATGGCATAAGATCTGCTGTTGACAAAGGGAAATATTGTATAATAATAATAATACTAGTAATAATCTAACCTTTATTGATCCCCTTGGGGAAATTCCTTAACTGCATTTGACCCATCCTATTCATAGTTAAACTTAACTATACATACTAGGAGCAATGGGCTGCCGTGGTACAGCACCTGGGGAGCAGTCAGGGGTTGAGGGCCTTGCTCAAGGGCCCACAGTGTTGGTGACAGGGACAAGGTTGTTCTCACTTTCCCTCCGCAGCCTCTTGCCAGTCTGGGGGCTCGAACCAGCGACCCACCAGTTACAAGTTCGCTTTACAAACCAGTAGGCTACCACTGCCCTTATAGCTCACTTTGTTGATTTAACAAAGTCATTTGATACTGTTGACCACAAAATGTTCCCACAAAGGTACTCTGTCTGGGTCCTGTCTCTTTCACAAGTCATATAAATTGAAATGTCTATCTGTATGCAGATGATACAGTGCTGTATTGCTCTGCTAATACTGCACCGTCGGCCACTAAAATCCTACAACAAATATCTGATAAATCATAAGATGCACTTTTTAAAGTTGAAATTAGTCCTGAATGCAAACAAGACCAAATATCTGCTCTTCTCTAGAGCCACAGATATTTTGGACAACAGTTCCAATCTGACCACTAAGTCCTGGAGTAACAGTATCCTGGTATCTGGTTGGATCAAAACTCGCATTTAAATTTTGTATCGACACACTTGTCAGCAAGGTACAGAAAATAATTAGGAACTTGTACAGAAAAAAAAGCTAATTTCCCTGCATTTAGCGGAGAGAGAACAATTGAAGCCATCTTCTTGACTGTCTTAGATTATGGTGATGTCATTCATAGACATGCCTCTATCTCACTCTACAAGCACTTAATTCAGTTTACCTCCCAACCCTGAGATTTATTACTTGTGATAGTTATTTTACACATCATTGCTTATTATAATAAAAAGCTGACTGGCCATTTTTTTGTAGTGACAGACATTATTTTCTTTTCCATTTACAAGGCACTGAACAGCAAGATGCCACCATACATAACTTCTCTGTTGCCCCAAAAGACACACCTGGAACATTTTACAACAGACATCAAAACAACACAATTGTACCTGTAGGTCAATTTAAAACTGTGATTACAGGCTACTTTGCTCTTGAATGTAGCTGTTTTTAACTGTGTTCTGCTTGTTTCTCATTAACTCTTGCCCTCTGTATTCTGTTTTTTAATGCACTCTCAACATTTTTGAAAATACACAGCACACACAGCACAGTGTACGTAATTCAAAGAGCGGCCAGTGATGGTTCATTCATACAGTCACAAGTTCAAGCATAGAAGGACGAAGACTGAAAATCAACACAAGTATTATATGTAGTAAAATGCAATGTGCCATGCTCCTTAAATTGATAACTGCACCCACTCCACTGCCACCAGAAATTCATTGAAACGAATACGTAAATATGTGGCACATTCCATTAAGACTTATTGTTTGCTGCATGAAGCCCTATGGTGGAAAAACTGCAAAACAAACACAAAATAAAGGATACATTGTTTTCTTGGTGTGCAAGTATGTGCAATCCATTCTCATTCCCAGGGTGTCAAATACTGTTGTTCTGTTGAAGCTGCTGACCTCTCAGAGATACACACAACATGTCCTTTAACAGTGGGAACACTCGGGTCAATATTTGATGCTGACAGACATTTAAACATAGACAGTTTCAAACAACCTCATGAGAGGATTTCAGGGTTGGTTTCATCCAGGAGACCATTAGTTTTTCACCTAAATTCATTTTCGTTGTGATTTAATTTCACTTTTTGTTTGGTTAAGATTAGGTGCCAAAAGCCATTTGGTTGGTTTTGGAAAATGCCATGATATGGGTCAAGATACGTCCTTTCACAACATCAGGCACATGTTACAAGCAAGACTACTGGAGCGACAGTGATGACACCAGCAGACAACATCTGTCCACAGACCGTCTGGCTCTGACTTTCACACAGTTTTATAGGTCTATCAAACTACTGTGTTCAAAAATGGTGCAAAAGTATAACCACTGCACTCAAATGTGACGCCAAATGGTCCTGATAAAGCACAGACATGGGATAAGTTAGGCATGTTTGGGATGTATAACATGTTATACTGATATTAGTTGCACAGGTTAAATAAAACTCTGGTACCTTTTCTGTTGCAGTTATTGAGGAAAAAATGCAGAACGAGTGTTACTTTACTTCGAGATGTGAGGCTTCCTTGTGTAAACATTAACATCTTTAGATCTAAGGATCACTGCCATCATTAGGACACGCAGGATAACAAGCTACCTTGTTAGCTGCAGCTGCACGATCAATCCTCTTTGATCAAACAGGCTGAGATCAATAAACATAATAGCCCTGAGCTTGAGGTGCGAGCATACATCAAACCCGCTCAGAGACATCAATGCAACGTCCTTTTCACAGAGCTGAAGTTACAATTCTGGTCCTGCAAAGACGTTCTCTGTTCACTTGTTCACCAGAGAACAATCTGGGTCGAAATTTCTCCAGTGTCCACAGTAAGCAGGTTGGCGGTCTTTTTAAATTCTATATATTTATATATATATATACATATTTGTCATTAAATTAAAGTTTAAGTTCAAGATTTGCATCGTTAGAGGTGACCTATGCCCCACACAAGGTCAACAAAGCACTTGGACTGCATCATTTAGCCATACAGTTCTTGTGTTGCAAATACGTGGGCCAGACGTGGCCACGGAACATGGGGAGGTCTGGCACTGTGTAGTTCCTAGAGCATATATGACAAATTTTGTCATACATTTTTAAATTATCATAGTCGGCTTGGAATCTATAGATGCTACATGGTGCAAATGACATATGCCATAATCTTCTGTAATCTTTTTTTGGTTGGTTTGGATGGTGTTTCTAAAGACAGCACACAGAGCAGCACTGGGCCCTTACAAATGACATCTGAGATGCCAAATGTTGAGCTCTTTTTTGAAAACTGGTTAATGTGTGGTGGGCAGTGTGTACTTACTACAGGCACTCAGGATTACGTGTAAGATGTCTTGATTCCATGTTAAATCAGTGCAAAGATGCAAGTGGACTTGGATTGCCCCATGCAACGTGAATTGAGGCCAACACCGGTCCACATGAAGTGAAATGTTTCAACAAACACAGATCTAAATCTCAAATCCACAGGGCTTCTGTGAGACTGCAGCGGCTGTACCAGAAGAAAAAAATGGGCTTTGGCAGGAAAACAAAACGAGCACAACGGCAAAATGCTCAACTTGAGGTTTGCTCATAGTCAAATTGTTTCTTTATCTTTTATTTCCTCAAGCAACCCCCTGCTGTCTAGAGATAACAGTGGGACAGTTCAGTCTGGGACACGGCAATGTCATGGGTGGGAGGGAGACGGAGGCTCGTGACGACAATGTAGGGTTGCAAAATTTCCTTTAGTACTATCAGCATGTCAGTGTCTACTCTGTGTGTTCTGCAGCTCTGCATTGAGGGAAAGGCTGGTAGGACTGAATGAGATCATTGGGAGGCTGACATGCTTTATGACCATAGACCATTGGCTAACGTTAGAGTTACATAAGAACAACCGTTTCTACACCAAGTGTTTCAGTGATGATACCAGACAGGAGAGGGGAGTCAGATTGTGAAATGAGCAGTGCAGCCAGGCCAACAGCTCACATCACCTCTTGTCTTTGGGGAACTAAATGTTTGGGAAGGGGAGGATGATAAATAAAGTGCTCACTTCTTTTTTTTTTTTTTTAACTTTGGTCTGCCACAGTCAGTATCCCAAAGGGATCATGTCAGGAAGGGTTATTGTCTCCATTCTTGCAATTTAGATAGACTGTACTTCCAGTGCTCACGCATTTGATTCAAGATAAATCCTTGGCTTCCACTTCAGCTGTATACTCATTCAAAATAGAGTCAAAATAGAGTTCTAGACCGTCATAGTGAAATGTTTTTGAAAAATGAGAGCATTTTGGATGGTCTTCACTGCTGACAGACTTTCAAACAACTGAGGTTGAGATGTTATGTTAGGGTAGAGATTTGGGGTAGGTAAGGTTAGGGTAAGGGGCTAGACAATGCATGATGAAATATTAACATGTTGGTAGTGTTGAAAGCATCAGTAGACAGAAATCTGGACGAGGCAGGAGGAGGAAAGTATGAGTCCATCCCACCAGACAAGCACACACTTCAAAATAAAAGTCAGCTTTACTCTTTACTCTGTGGCTACTTGAACCCAAACCTCCCAGGCCAAAGTCCTCCCATCACAGGATTCTCTAACGCCTGAAAATAAAGCGGCATGAAGATGTGCAGAAGAGGATGACTTGAATTACAGTGTGTTAAGGGTTTAGTGTGGTATTTGTAGAATCTGAGCAAGCATGCTGCCCATTAGACATGCAGCAATTTAAAATAAATGATTTATAACGTCTTTAGAAGGCTGACATGCCTGTCAGTGTTCCAGCTCACGGTTTGCCAGTAAATACACATTTGTTTTTTGAACTTTTATTTGATAGTTATTCATGCTAGAGATCAAAAATGATTGTTCAAAGCCTCTCCAACAGATCCGGATTTAATTACTGTCATCACCAAAATTATACAAAACACTTTCAGAAGGCGGGCCTGCAGTCTAGAAAACATGAAAGTGAAGCAGGTCAGACTTTTGTACATTTTCTTTAGGTAGGTGATTTAGCTGTCGGCCTATACTATGTTTCTGTCAGTACGTTTTTTCTTTTTAATTTGTTTTACTATGAAACTAAATACACAATGAGAAAAAACTAACACCTATTTAATAAGACTTAAACTTACAAATAAATGCATATGACTGCATGATTCACCGAAGAGCCTACCTGCAGAATGATTGAACAGAGATCAGTCTGAATAAGCAGAAACAGACATAGCCCAGCTGAGAAAGACCAGACACCTTCTCCACAAACTGAAATTACATCTCCTTAGAAACACACCTTGTGGCCTCTTACAGTACATCAAAAGGTCAATGATCCGCTATACAGAAGGCTAATGGGAGGTTATCCAAGGATTTACTCTTATCATATCTTGCACATGGCCACACTGCTATAGATAGCCTCCTCTTCCTGACCTCCAAGTGGAACCCTAACGACATTATTTGGCTCAATTAAACTGACATTTTAAACTTGCCCCAGTCTCATATTATCTCATTTTGAGCCACAGCTGCACGTACACACGGTCATCTGTGTGCAGCCACCAATTTGCAATTGAGCTCCATCTCCGTAGCTCGGAGGAATGATTTATTTCCATTATTTTCAAAGCCAAATGCTGCCTGTCTGCTTATTGTTTTGCAGATAAAGCAGGGCTGGCTTGCACTCAAAAAGACAATGTTCAAGCAATTTTATTTAAGCTTTCATCATTGGTGCGATATCCTTTCCTGCTATAGTTAAATGGAGCCATAAAGCAGATGTTTTTAGAGCTCAAATCCAAAGCACGGCTAATACGGAATGAATCCTCCTGTTCTGACCCTTATCTGACTCCACACAGGTGTCAGACCACAAACATGGCAACTTAAACACATCATCCCAGCATGGGTCCTGCTTCCTTCTATTTGTACAGCTGAAGCCCCGGTCGCTTTGGTTGAAAGGCACTGATGATGCACTTGTAACAGATGAGGGACCCTTACCGCCACATGAAAATGAAATAAACATGTGTGTCCTCGGCTTGACTTGTGTGCTTTCGCTCATTCACTGCTGTCATATCTTTTTACAATGTGCTTGGAGCTGTTTGGTTTTCAGATTCAGCTAATGATGCCCACACACACAGGAACTTTCCCCATGACTCATATTAATCCCGCTAAAGAAAGCATCTAAGCAGAGAGCTGCGGTTTTCAGTCATCCATCGCATGCATTTATCTCACAATGTATTTATTCCTGCAATTAGCCCAGCTAACTGCACAGGCCACATAAGAGCTTGTCTTTACTGTGTTTAACACCCATATATATGATAGAAGTCTATTTCGCCGGTGTAGCTACAGGGATTGTGAATGCGGCTGACCTCCAGCTCATTACTGTGCCTCAGCACAGCAGCACATGTGAAGCACTGCTCTGTTAACATGCTGCTCACGCTACTCCTCCTGTGTCGACACACTGTCATAACAGGTTTTTCTTCTGTTATTTTTATGCGCTAAACCAACTTGAAAATGCTCCAATATAACTGTTGTGGTTTTTTTCTGGACCTAAAAGTAGAGCGCAGAGGAGGGCGCATGGTTTAAAAAGGCTTATTGCATAACAGTCTTCGTGCTGGAGGAAGGGAGGAAAACCAGGGGAGGGAATCCAGAGATGAGGAGGCTGTTGCAGGTGAATGAGTGGTGTAGGAAGCTTGAAGTGTGTGGCGCCTGAAGGATGGTGACTGAGTGAGTGGCTCGGTGGATGGCTGACTGGGCCTTTTTGGAGTCGGAGGAGGTGAACGTGGCACACTGAGTAACCAGCTGGAGCTTCAAAATAGGAGTAAGATAGCAAGGAGACAACCAGAAGAGACAGGAACCTAAAGCACAGAGAAGTTACAGTTTAGATGGAGCAAACACAAGGACATGAATACCACAAGGACAGTTTTGCACATCTAGACTATCAGGGGGGGGAGGCAGAACAATGAGGCAGAGTGATGAGCCAGGATTTAACTACTGGAGCTGGTTGTTTGTAGATCATTCTCAGGTGTAGCAGAACTAGGTGGCCTTACCATAGCTAAGACATAGAAATGACTCTCATTTCACTCATTGAGGCTCCTCCATCCTCCTATTTCTCACCTGGATACTAATCTCAGCACACCATCTTGAAGGATGTGTCAATTCCTCATATGCATCTGGAGGAGAGAGGAGGAGCAGGTGTGTCCTCCATGTATCCTTTGTCTTTCCTGCACTATTGTGGTATAAGAGGGGCATGAAACACAGCTGGAATTACAAACCAAGTCATGAGCAGGACCGACAAATGTGTGTACATAATATACATCATTCAATCATGATATACTATATCTTTATTTGCTTAGTAGTCCTTTGTGTGTCACACTGCTTTTTACACTTAACAGAGCGTGCATCTGTGAAATTAAGTTAAAATAAAGAACAAAAGACATTCATCCATGTTGTGAACTGAAGTAAAAGCAAGTGTGTGCTGTGGCTTCTCATGAACACTGTTCTGCTCATCTGACAGAGGTCATGAAATACAGCAGTGGGCTGTAACAAAACAATGGACAGATGATGCCGCTGTGTCACACCTCATATCTGATTGATGTCGCTTTGAAGAAATAACATCAAGGCAATGATTTCTCAGTCTTTAAAATGCCTGTTACCTCAGCTCCTCTCTCCTCACCCCCTCCACTTGCATCCTCAAGAGGAGGAGTCGAGGAGAGAAATCGAGGACGTACAAACTGACAAATGCGAGGGGACAAGAGAGAGGACGAACGAGGACAAACAACAGGCAAAGGGGAGAGGCAGAAAACTGGAAGCACAAAGACAATACAGGGCAGACAGCTAACAGAAGCTTTATTTGACAAAAAAGTGACACATACAGTAATTAGTTATAGTTTTCTAAAAGAAAGGACATAAAATATGAATATAATAATTGTTAGACCACTTTGGGGAAACAAACTGTGAACAAAACACTGAGCCAGCTGTTACTGAATACAAGGTTAGCCTTCATGTGGAGTCGTGTTTCTCTGCACCTGACAAATGGTAGTCCAGCATTCGGTCCCTTCAAGAAGAATGTATTTGAATCTTTAGCCGCGCAATGTTCCTCGAAGGCAGTAACCAACTTGTCTGTCTTCAGTTTAGTGGTAAATGAAGCTACCTGCCCCTGAAAATGAAGCTATGAGAGCAGTGAGAGTAAAGCAAAACAGCAAACAATGAGCTTAAAGATGCTTAACCACTATTTTAAATAAATTCAAAGTGCTGACAACAGCTGAGATGGGTGATCACTACATGTAACACCCGAGTGATCCACTGTTAATGTAAAAATATGACTCATAGCTGCCATATTGACATCTTCAGTTGGGTACACGTATACATTTTTTCTCCTTTTCGACAGTGACTTCTTAATTTTAGGATTAAATCCAAAGTGTGCCTCTAACACAACACTGAGATACCCAAAGAAGCAATCAGCAAGCATCTGCCAAATGTGTGACTGAAATGAGGCATAACATGAAAAACAAGGCCACGTCGAGAAAAACATCCTCATGTCATCAAAGCTAATCTCACATAACAGAGGGTCTGTGAAGCATTTGACCACAGCAGACCACAGACGGAGTGAAAGGCAGTATCCTAGCCGAGCAGTGACATACATCGGGTCCAGAGCAGCATGAGAAACAGCTGCTCTGCATTTGCACCGCAAGCCAAATAAATACTGAGAGACGTTCCAGCTAAACTTTATAAGCAACACTGGCGTTCTGTCCGTGCAAGCTCGAATGTTTGTATGTAAATCAGTCAGCTGTGAAAGGCTGAAACAGCAAGTCTGGCATCATAAATCAATTCGCCGTTTTTTGAGGCTTTAAAGCTTTCAACAGCCATCTTTGATCCCCCAAGTCTGCACAGCACATGTCCCGTTTTCTATTGTTCGCAGAGGATTAGAATGCCTTTGTTTTTTGACATTAAGATGTTGAAATGAGTACTAATGCAAGCTGGGATTGGGCAAATACATAATCTTTTAATTGTAAAAGATGTGCTGTCATGTCGTACAAGTTTTCCGCTGCATTAGTTATTGGTGTCTTGGGTGGCAGTGTCCAACTCTGTCTCCCTAAAGTTATGTTCCCATACAGATAAACTGCAGCTTCAATTAGGTTTTGAAAGAACCACGCTTATAACCACCTCTAAGATAACGGTATATTCAATGTATTCAGTATGAAGCCACTTTGAGAGAAACACAAAGCCCACATTAGAAGGCTTAAAGGGGTGGTGGAGACTTAAATCCAGTACAGGATTTTCACCTAGGAAGTGGGATTCATGGTCCGTGTCAGCCCATTAAGTTTCCTTTTTACTCACTGTTTGGTTAGGTTTAGGCACCAAAACTGCTTGATTAAGGAAATTATCACGCTTTGGGTTAAAATAGACAAATCCTAATGTTAAGTGCATGTTTAAAACTTCTCTGTGTTCTGGGTTACCAGGGTGACGAGGTTGGTTGACAAGGAGCGACAGTTGCCAAGCATAGCAAAGATACTGTGTGTTTATTAGAAGTGTACAAACAAAGTAACCCTGTAGAGAAAATGTGTTGCCTTCAACATGTAACTGAGAATATCATTTAATTCTGTAAGAAAATAGTCTTCAGGAATCAGGTCTCCAAAGTCAGCTAGTCTGTCAATCACTTCTGTTCACGCGAACTGTCTCGAAAACTGTTCAGTCATTCATGGCCCCCCAGAGGAGAAATCTGATTTGATTTTGTTATTTGTGTGAAATCTCTCAGAGGATTCAATCAGATGACTTAGATAAATCCACTAAATTGTCATATAGCATCAGCAGGTCGGCAGTCATTTAGGGAGACATCTCCATAGCTACTTAATGGACTGGCTGAGTTATCTATACACATTCACATAGCTGAGATCCTTCTCACTTCACTATCCCCTTAACATCTACTTTAACTCCTGTAACTGTCATACAATTAAAAATGTAATACTTTGCTTTTAGTAAATATTCTTGTGTTTAGCGCTGCCATCTTTTGTACTATGAATGAAAACAACTCTGAAGGGCTCTGACAGTCAGCACCTTATTTTACTTTTCTCTGGATTTGTCTCTTCATTTCTGTTATGTGAAGGCTATTTTTCACTGTGTTGACTGCAAAAGGACTTTATCTACTGTCAGCCAATGGGTCAATGTCTCCTTCAGTGTAGAAAACACCACCTTAAGGTGAGAAGGGACAAGTCTGGGTGACAGGATTCTTGGATGAAGATATCTGGTTCAAACCGTCAAACTATGGTTTTTAAAAAATACTAATACAGCAATAGTTTTCCTACTTCTGAGCTTTAAACCAGTGTCAGTGGGATTTATGAAGCTAAGCCTATTTATGTTAAGCCAATATAGGTGTCTGGCTTAGATGTACTGGATCAGATCGTGTTGGACACAGTTCCAGCATCTTGATCCCAGACCACTTTCACTTGTTGAACTGCAGCACCAAGTTTTTAATGAGTAATTACTGCTCAGCATTCTGCATGTCCTTGTTTTTGTTAAGAATGGATTGTTCATTAAAATAAATATTATAGTTCATAGTTTAGCATTCTCAAAAGCACTTGTCCTCTATAGGTTTGTCCAAATGTATATAAAGTGGTTTTTAAGTCATCAATTCTGTTTGTCTTTCAGGCAGGAATAAGATGATTCAGTTTAATATTGCATGTACAAAAAAATCGAGTTGGAAAAAATGAATTGTGCTTGAACATGCAGATTAAAGATCAGATCATGTTTTTAAAGAAGGATCTTTCTTGAGTCTATAAATGCACAGCGCAAAATACACTTACACTGAACCCAAGTCAATTGAGTACATGCTGAGATTGAGAACCTATGTGCCTGTGTGTCTCCATGGTTACATATCAATGTGTGACAAACAAAATGTAGGAAGTGAAATGAAACCCGAGACCCAGAAATCTCTCAGGGTATCCATGTCAATCCCTTTTCAACTCTAGGCTATTTCTGAACCCATTTACGCCAAGCGGCGCTATTTTGGGTCAACGGGGGGGCTGGTGTGCGTGCAGGGTAAGGGGGACTGTATCACAATAACTTCACCCAACGTTATTCAAGCATATTATTCATGCAATGTGGCATACGCAGATCGCTGTGGGCAGTGAAACCTGTCAGTTCAACTTATTGTTTCCAAACTCAACCACTGGCTGCACGAAACTTCGTTGTCGTTGCAATTACAGAAGAAATGAGGGCTTGATAAAGAGTTAAAAACCAGCGCTGAACTCCCAGTCTAATTATTCAAGAACTCTTTCACTTATATTCAGTCATGATGCTTCTCGTTACTGTATGAGCGTTAGTTTTTACCCAGTGAGCTAAACAGTAAAACTAATGCTGGAAGTGAAAATTAACATACTCTGTTATTATTATTATCATGTGATCATGGCTGATGTAGGCGTGCAATTATTCGCAAGTGTTTCTAAAAGGCAGCACACAGGGCTTTTTGAAAACAGCGAGCTTTGTTTTGTGAGACTGAGAAAGTCAAAAATTACCTCCAGACAACCTTCAGTTAAAAATGATTCCACTTTATGCCCTGATGTTCTACCACAATGAGTCGCATCCATTAATAGATTTAAAAAACAGTTGAGAGTCTGATTATAGAGTCATGTCACTGACTTGGTAACTACGGTTGGACTGCAAATACATGTTTTAGCATTCACCATCTTTTGATACAAAGTGTGTGTTTCTGCTGAAGACTGTAAACCTGCACTGATTGTTTTGTCCGTTTAGGGCACTCAGGGGCAGCACAAGACACTGACAAATTTTTGCCTTGTCAAGTTGCGTGAATGATCAGCAAACAGTTGCTCATTTCCACATCGAGTAGATACCAAGCAACCGAAGCATTCATCATGTTTCTGGACATCTGATGAATCCAAGTCCAATATTTACTCTCTTTTAGCTCTGCTGAGGAGAACTGTAAAGTCGGGTGATAACTCTCTGTAGCTTCCAGCCTTATACAGAATAGTGATTGCAGCAGCGTTAGTGTTCGCATTAGTCTTTAGGGAATAAATGAATGTGCAGTAATTTCTGCACTGTAAATAAAAATGCCAGAGTTAGTAGGAGGGATGACACAGCATGTTAGTGTGTGTGTGGCTTCTGCTGTTTGGAGGAGATAACTTTGCTCCTTTACAAGAAGATAAAAAACAAACAAAAAAACTGAAATATAAATGACAGAGATAGGTTGTGGCATTCAGCAAATTGAATAGCAGCCTCCTCCTCCTCCTCCTCCTCCTCCTCCCAACAGGCCTGCTGCTTCTTACCTGAGCACAGTCCACTTCTTGGCACAGTCCCGTGGTCTTAATAATTCTTTCAACTTTAACTAACAATCTTTGACATGATACATTTTCTGCATAGTGACACAAGTACAATTTTTATGTACAGGGATGAAGCCATCAACCAAAGGTACATTTAAGCATCAGAAGCATGGCTCTCAAAGCATGCTGTCTTCATACAGCACAGTCTGAATGAACTGAATTTGCAACCCTTTTTCTTTACTACTGAGGAGCATTTTTTGACATGACTGGAAACCCTCGTAAATACACATGACAAGCATCCCTGCTAATAGCCTGCTGTTAAAACAAATACTGTTGAGCTGGCCTCTTGCCTGTGTAACAGATACCCCCTTTTCACTGCCGGGTTGCATTCGCTGTCTGGCCCGGCGGGGGTTCACGTTTCGAAAGCTTGGCAGTGCAGTGGCATGTGAAAAATGTCCCCCATGTCGGGAAGGGAAGGAGAAAAGTAGAACAATAGGGCATCCTAATGTATTCTGGAGCTTGGTGCTCTGTTATGATGCCATTATATTCCACGAATGCCACATTTTGGTCAGCAACAAATGAGAGAATGCCTTAAGGGGTGGAATAATGGGTACCTATGACTTGTATTTTAACTGATGTTGTTTAAAATGTGTATATACAAAAGTCAGTCACCAGGTGAAAATTCTAAATATAATGGAATATAATGCAGTAAGGCTCTCTGGCATTCTGTACTGCTTTCAAATATTAATCTCCTGTAAATGAACTTTCCTCATTCAGTGCCATCCCTGTCGAGAGAACACACATATTTACTCTCCTGTAATCTCTCTAAATCTGCAGGTGGCAGCTTTTCTTGTCAATGATGAAGTAATTCTTCTTCATTAATTCATAACCCGCTTTACTGGAAGAGCTCAGATATATTCAGCAAGAGTTCTGCTCATGTTTAGTTATTGTGTCTGTGTGTAAATGTTAGAGTTTTCAAAATAAAAGTCCTTTGTTGTCCTAGGGATAAATGCATGCCTTCTGAATACTGAGGGAGACATATCTTCTGTGTCCACCCTGAGAGCTACACCCTTGCAGAATGAGTTGTGTAGAGCCTGATGTGGTTCTTGTGGGATCTGTGTGAAGTCTGATAAACTGCCTCCAGTGATGTCACTGGAGATGATGAAGATGAAGACAGTCTGGGAGTGGTGTTAGGATGAAGTGGACTTCTCAGACATCTCTCCTCATCTCTGCTTGATGGCTTGTGGCTCAAGGCTACATTAGTTGCTGCTAATGTAAGAAATCCAAATCTCTGCCTAGATTGTCATCAGTCATGTTGCATTATGGGTGATGTAGGCACCAGGTTATGACGAAAAAATGTCACTAATGTGACAAATCCAACCGGCATTCCAGGTCACATACTATTCATTTTTCCAGTTTTTACATACTGCAGCTGCACTTACAAAATACTTACTGTTGCATGCAGTATGAGCACAACTAGGACATAATACTTGAACAGAATAATGTGCCTTTGACCATCTTGCAGATATATCTGTTGCAGTTTGCAGCGTGTGAAGTTGCCTGTTTGTGCACTCTTAAGGTTGTTACTTTAGTGAGACACTGTGATATATCTTCCACTGCGTAGAGGATTGTGGCTCAGAGTGGTCAGAACAGCATGTTGATTTACATACTGCAAAATGAGACCAGATGTGGTAGGAAATCCTGGTATTTTCTGACATGCTGTATTTGACATATTATGTATTTGGACTGTACAGGGATTGGGTATTGGAACGTATCCCAACGTGCCTAGACTGTGGTCAGTGAATCAGTCATCATGGATGAATAGACACCATCTCTAGTCCTGCTGCACTGATTTAGATCCTTTTTCTATCTACCAAGAGTCAGACACTGTATTTGGAGCACAGTGCTATATCAGTGGAAGACTATTTTACTACTCTTCAAGCTGACAGTATGCAAATAAAAAAGCATGCTAATTTTGGTTCACTGTAAATGCAACACATTTGCAGAGTGGGAAAAAAAAACTTCCCTCAACTAATCATGCACAGTTGGGTGCTTTTGCCTCAAAAGAGGTTATGAACCATAAAAATGCCAGGGAAATATACGGTGGTGAGGAAATCACACAGTTCACATGAGGTGTAAGAGTGTGTCATTCACTGTCCCCCATAGGCCAGCGATAATCCTGCTGCCGTTTTATGATCTACCAAGTGCGTCAGACTGTTTCCATTCCAGCCGGACCCTCCAGCCACCTTGTTTTCTGCACTCTTACTCCACACATCCAGAGCTGCTCCCTGGTCCACAGCCAGAGACCCGAGGCCTCTTTCCAGGGCACAGACTCAGGGGTGTTACTGTGTGTGAGTCCAAACATTCATACTCACCTGCCAGTATTTCTATGTACCAGCAAAGTGCAGAGGCAGTTGGAAGTGATCCCGTCCCTTCATCGTTAATTCAATTATCTGTGTGAGGTCTGGTTCTTCTGATTGTTTAAACCTTGTACACAATAATCTGGAAACGTTTAATAGCAACATTTCCCAATCACATCCGGTATACAAGTTCTCTGACATTCAAATTTTGGTTTATGGAGACAACTAATAGGGAAAATGAGCAGACGGTTTGACTGATTTGAAACTAATGGACTCTTACGTGCTACAGCAAAGAATCTTTGAATATGTGTGCATTCAGGGGACGAAAATGTTTCTTAAATGCTCAGCTAAGACCGATGGAATCTGTATCATTCACATATTTGTGGTCCAAATCAACTCGGTAGTAGGTAAATGAGTGAAAATTCTTGAAAGTTAAATCATAAATCAGACATAGATGTTTGTCATAGTCTGGCAAAACTCAAAATTCAAAAATCAAAACTTGTGCAATTGTGACCTCTAGTGGCTTTTTATCATTAGTTGTAGGCGAAGTACCACAGCATCAGAGTGTGCACATTTATTTAGGAGACCTCTGTCAGAAAGTATTAACATTTACTCATGTCTCCTAAAGGCAGTTGATATTGGTGTTAAAAACCTCACAGGGGCTCTCAACAAAAGAGCTCCAGCATAACCAAAATAGTCAAGTAGCTGCAGCAAATCTTTCAGTTTATTACTAAGCAAGAAATAATACCACCACAAACAGCAGAAGGCTGATAGGCTGGGCAAAGCTGACAAAAAAGATGCCAGTCAGACCAGTCCACACAAGGATCTGGTGTCCTCCCTCTAACCTTTAACGTGATATGAGGCCAACTGATTCCCATAACTCAGATATCAAACAGGGATCAATATTCTACATACGTATGTCAGATGTTACCTGGCTTTAAATCACCTGCTTGTTTGCATCTCTTATTTCAGAACACAGAAAGCAGATTGACAACAGGCTGAATAATCAACCTAATATGTGTGTGCAGCAGTTTTGAGGTGAATCTGGTGGTAACTTAGAAAGTCTGACAGAAACTCAAGCGTGTCAATTGTAAGAGCAGCCCAGTTTAAAGAGGCAGCTTCAACCCTCTGTTTGGTCCTATTACATCAATTTCGCAAAAGCTCCAATCCCAGGCCAGATGATTCAACAGCTGTTTTATTTTAGCTTCAGACAGACATATCTCTTCACTTCAACACAAGTCTGTCCATCCATTATGTATACACTGCTTAATCCTCTGTAGGGTCGTGGCAGGGGGGGCTGAAGTCTATCCTAACTGACTTTGGGTGAAAGGCAGGAGACACCCTGTACAGGTTGCCAGTCCTTCACTGGGCCACAATTTAGAGTCACTAGTGTAAACCCACGCATGCACAGGGTGAACATGTGAACTCCACCAGAAAGGCCCAGCTGAGATTCTAACTTGTCCAACTGTGCCAGACACTGCAACAATGTACCACCCTCAACACAAGTTAATTCATCTTATAAATCTTGAGTTCAATAGCCAGACTCAAGATTGTGTCAGCCTATTTGAAAAGGTCAGTTAACTCAAAGCTGGCAGAGACAGTGTTATGATCCCCACTTCAGTCCCTGTCTGTCTCCCTCTTTCTTTCCTTCTCCCTCTCTTTCTTTCCCTCTCACTCAGTCCTGCTTTCCCTCACTTTCATTCCAGCTCCCTGATCAACTGCATTCAAGACAGCTGTGAACAACAGCTCACCTGCCAGTAATCATCTTCTTCAATAAAAACCCGGTTCTTCCAGTCACTCTCCGCCAGGCCATAAAACTATTCAACCCCGCTTCTCTGCCTGCCCCCCGAAACCTCTGTCTACAGAACCCCCTGCCTTTGTGTTCTTTGATTTCTCCCTTTGTGGCCAGTTTAGATTGTTGTCTGTTAGTTTATTGTTTTTGCTTGTTTCAGTTCACTTCCCCTGAGTTTAGGTCTTCATTCAGTATTTTGGTCTTCTGGTTTGTGTGTTCCTGTTTCTAGTTTTAGCTTGTAAATTAAGTTCACCTTACATTCCCCTTTCATGTTAGTTTTGAGTTTTGTATGTTTCTGTATTGAGTTTGGTTTTAGTTGTCTCCATGGTTAGTCTCTGTTCTATTTTGTTTTCAGTTCAGCATTAAAGCAAATCAGCAATTAAACAGTCTGCACATCTGCCAGTTCTGTGTCTGCGCCTGGGTTCTCTGCCCCCCCCCCCTCGTAACAGGCGGCATACAGAGATAAGGTAAAGAAATAAGCCGTTGCTCCGTTGTAGAGTATACTGTCTGGTTTTATTTAAGGTTTACCACTAATAAAAATATAAGCACAACATTTTTCAAAACCAACACCCTCTTTGAAAAACAAAATGTCCAACTATAATTTGCTCAACCCTATTGCAAAGGTCAAAAGTTGTGCATTGTCAGTCATCACCAGCTGCTTTTTCTGTTTATACAGGATCTTTGTCAAAGCAAGAGATACAAATCTTTAAAACATTTAGGAAGCAAAAGTTGCACAAAACATCTACTGCAACGAAGAAACAACAAAGCAAAAGTGCACAGAGAAAAGAGCCAAAGTTCCTCATTGCACTTAATAGCTTTTATACATGATCTCCATGATTTCTAAGCTTCGATGTCTCTTAGAATTTCTCCCAGTTGTGGATATGTGCTGAGAACTTCAGGGTCTTTGAGAACCTCAAGAAACTGAACACACTTCTCTTGACCTTTGCTTGTCACCAGATCTATCAGGTCGATAACGGCCTGTTCTGGCTGAGAGACATTCTTCAAGCGTTGATATTGTCTGTCTGTGACAATGTGTTTGCGATGCACATGCTGCAGAATGAAGAGATCCGCCCTCAGGGAGTCAATGAGTTCCACCTTGTGTGCAGTAATCATTGTCACAGCGGGGCCCTGTAAAGACAACAGTTGTTTATCCTGTTTGTCTGTTTTTTTTGTGTGAAGCATTTGTGTGTAGCAAATCCTAACTCTTCAGCTCCTCACCCTTTAAACAGATCTGTCCAGCTGTCCCACAGATAATCATATTTCCACCATATATACTATATACACCAGTCAGCCACAACATTAAAGCCTGCCTATCATACTGTACACCCACCCTGTGTCACCAAATTCAACTCTGACCTGTTGGGGCATGGACATGGGAGTTCTGGGGGTGTCCTGTTGTGTCAGGCTCCAGGACGTTGATAGTTGACCCTTTAGTTATCATGTGGGTTGCAGGGTGGGGCCTCTGTGGATCAGGCTAGTTCTAGTGTATATTGTGGATGCTTGATCAGATTCTGGAGGTGGTGCAATGTCTTTGGTTCTTTATCGTGCTCACTGAGATGTTCAGTTTCTGTGGCGTGGACTATTGTGCTGCTGCTGTCTGGGAGCTCTGTTTCCATCAGTGTTATACACTTCACCTGTCTGTGGTTTGAATGCTGCGGCTGAACAGTGTGTATTGAGAGGAATTTGTCTTTTTGCATTTTTCACTGTTTGGAAAGGAGGAGCTGGAGATCAAAGTACTAACTCTATAAACTGTTCAAAGAATAGTCTTGTAATTAGGAAAATACACATATAGAGTATGTGTTTTTTTGTCCGGGGTTAAACGAGAAGAATGACAACACCCTTACAGCTGTCTGTTACAATAAATATGAAAGTAGATCCATGACACAGTTAGCTTAACTACAGCAATTTCATATTAAAAACTGGTAACAGGAGAAAACCGGTATCCTGTCGCAGTCCTAAAGACACAAATTCCACCTAACAGCACCTGTCCTCTAAAGCTTTCAATAAACATGTTGTATTGCTATTGTTTTGGCCTTACAAAAACAAAGAGTAAAAAATACGTGCTGTGGCTTTAAAGGTAATCATGTGTCTGTTGCGTTATCAAATCAGGAGTACAGGAGTAAGTAAGTTTTAATTTTCCTGTATCTTTGGCCTAAATAAGAGCAATAGATTCATGTGAACGGGAGAAGATTAGACTGTTTTTTCATTCTTGGGCTGTTTAGCATAACTTTAAACTGCTGTTCCTGCTGTAGAACAGGTACAGCAGCTTTGACTCTGACATGAAATCAAACTATCTTGTCAATGAGCCCCTCACTGTGTCTGTATTGTGTTCAGTTACTGTACCTGAGGAGTAGGCGGTGCGTCTTCTACAGCACCTGAGAAGACAACTAGTTAGGTTATGTTGACTTCCCCCAAAACAACTGACAATTACTAGGAAATCATTTGTTTTAGGAATGAGAGACAGACAAGTGACACACATACAGTTATTTTATATCTAAAAGGTGAAGTGTTACCTGCATGTGGTTGTGGTGGTTTCAAAGACACTGACAAATCTATATCACCAGCAATGGTGGCTCCAGATATTTTGTCAGCACATATTACACTGCCTCTTTGTGCAACGTAGTTTCCTTGTGGAACAACATTTCCTACATACAGAAAAAGAGAAAAAAAACGATTTAGTTCCCACTTCCTTCTATGAAAAGGTGTTCAAAAGAGAACCAAACCAAAACAAAGTGTAACTGAGTATTGTGACATCAGCTCCTGGCTTAGCTGGGGCACAGCAATGTAAGTTTCTATTTTTCTTTTAATGATTTCATGAAAAACTTGAACATTCACACTTACCACATGAATGACTTCCTGGATCGCTCACTATTTCAGTCTTAAGGAAAAGGGAGTTTGCTGTTGTATTAGTTATTTCTCTGTTGGTCACAACACTGCTACTATCAGCGACCACTGTTGGAAAAGGTGAGCCTGTAAATACAAAACAATACGAGGGCATGAACCTCTGACTGCTGTGACGTCTGACTGAAATTCAAGTTGAGACAGTGGAGCACAGGGCTGCATGCGGGACTGTTACAGACCTTGAGAGTGAGGGTTGAAAAACTGCTGCAGTTGCTGGTAATGTGCTTGATGCTGCCTCAGAATGTCCACAAAGCTCTGACAGGTATTTTCTCCCTTGCGTATGACAATGTTCAAAAGCAGTCTCATCTTCTCTAAGGCACCGTTTTGCTTTTGAACCTCTTTAAAATCATTCAGAAGTAAAATATCCCCACACTGATCGAGGATGTAGTCGGGGTCATCTGAAAGCCACGAACACAGCTTGTCCTGCTCTGACTTCAGCTTGTCCATGGCCTGCAGCGGGACAGAGGAACCGTGTGACGCTGAACTTGGTTGTTCAAATTCAACCAGAATCGAAGTAAAATTGCTTTGTATATTTACACAGTAGAATGTAAAAATAATGAATAGTGAATACCAGCCTACCTTTACAGACATGTTGTACTCGGGTTGAAGAAAAACTGCAGGTTTAAAAACAGATCAAAAGAGGAGATATTCAAGTTTAGCTTGTTGCAAAAAGAAAGCGACAGGACTTTCTTACTGCGTCCTCTCACGCTAGGGCGTAAAGAGCAGAGCTGATGTAATGTACTTCCTCATTCAGCGTATTCAGGCTGGGGCACGTCTGTAAACTATTTTACATTGAGCTGTAGTACCGCCCCAAACAATCGGCAGTAAAAGTAGTCACACAAGTTTCAAAACTTAAAGGTACAGTGTAGTCAGAGAAATGTACTTAATGTATTAAAAGTAAAGTCTTCATTCTCAGCATTGTCCTATTGGAGTTGGTTGAGGGTAAATAGCAAGTAGGCCTTTTACGATTAATGAATGACTGATTGTTTTCCTACTGGATTCATTTGCTGCTACTTTCTCAATAAAGCAGATGTTTGCTTCACAGAAAATTAATAAAATAAAGAGAAAAAAAACTACAAGAATCAGACCAACATTAAAATTATTAAAAATAGATTACATTTATTACAATAATCAAGATGACAAACAGCATATCAGTCACACTTGACAAGCTGGAACCATAAAAACAACTGTCACAATAGTTTCTAATCAATCAACTGACAAACTTATCACAGGATTATTTCAGTTCGACACATATTCACTGTTATGTGGTTTAAATGGTGACAAATTAGGACTTCAGGAGCTAGTCATGTTTCATTTATAAAATGCTGAGGCTGATTCTAAGTTTGTATCAAGATGGAAGGGGGGGGAAAAATCGGCGCGACTTTAAAAACAGGGTCATGCAAGTATTTATAACTGTGGGGAAAACATCAGTAAACAGGGTCTGAGACTGTAGATGACCTTGATGCTCATGCATTAGCGCACTACGCACAGAAAAACATAGGAGCAACTCTTCCTCAAGAGACCAAGAATCAGCCACAGAAAAAGCCGATGCAGGACGTGATCAGACTGAACAGATTAGTCTGCTGACCATTACATGGAGAGAGATATTAAGGCAGGGCTTCAGTGCATAAACCCCTCGTTACAAAGGTACATTTGAGAGTTTATTGGTGCAAAAATTACAGAGATGTGAAAAAGTGATATGGTCAGTTGAGTCACTGTTTACTGTATTCTCACAAATTTGCTGAGTATACATTAAGAGGACAGTACGAAACTATCGACTCCTAGACTGATCCAGTAGCTCTGTGTAGCAGAAGCACAAAGTTGCATGAAGAGAGAATACTCAAGTAAAGTGCAAGTACTTCAGAGTTGTACAGTTCAGAAAATGTACAGTAAAATGACTTCTATTCTACCACACTGTACCTCAACCACTGCTACCAGTAATTATCAATACTGTACCTGTGATGCACAAACATGTGACATCTTAGATTCTGAAAGTCTGGTTCACAGTAAAATGTAATCGTTAGCAAGTTAGCGGACACAAAAAAAGAAAACAAAACATTAAGTTGCTTTAGTTCTGAATTTTTGCAAGCCTCCAGCAGTGGAAGAAACAGTCTTTCTTGAGAGGGTCTAAGAGGTCATGACAGGAGTTTCTGAGTAACTACTCAGTTACTACCCACCACTGCTAATCCCTCCTTTCACTGTAAAAAAAAAAAAACTGGACAGTTTCCCCCTTTATAGACCAAACATTTACTAATATTTAGTTTGTTAATATCATTTGACTGCATTAAGATAGAAGCATAACAATGTGGCTTCATTGCATAAGCTGTTGTGCTTGTACTTTGAAGATAATAACAGACAGTCTTATGTCAATATCACCACGGTCAGTGTTTTAAATTAAATTAAAGACAGTATACACAAAAACACACACAAATACATAAAAATAAATTAAATGGACTTTTTTAAATTTAAAAGATTCAGTCTTTACAAGTTAGTCTTTGAGTGCATGTAGCTGAAGACTGGTCACTACTGTAGTCTTAAAAAGTAAGGCTGGAAGTGGACAAATAGGACAAATAATCAAATGAAATTGTAATTTGACACTGTTTACAAAAAGAGATGCACTTCAAGAAAAGAATATAACAGATACGAAGACTCTTAAAAGCGGGTGGCATATTAGACATGTTTAAAATGTAATGTTAAAACCACTATAATGACCACCAAGTCGACATGCACAGGATTTGTAATGCAGACTGAGGGTGATATGATGGCAGAGATGTGGCTGTGCTTCCATCCCAGGTTCTAAATTTGATCAACAAGGTGAGTGACTCAACTCACTGATGTAGTTTATTAACAAACTTAGACGGCTGTAAGCGATGAATCCGTAAGTTGTTACCGTGGAGGTGTGTGTTTGCTGCTGGATGTGCTTTTGACAAAAGTCGCATTGCGCTCCAGAGTTACAGTCCTCCTACCAGACGTCTGGTTCAGTTCACTCATATCCACCCCTGAGTCCAAACTGGTTTCTCGGCTCTCCACCGGCCTCCGCCTCCTCTGCTGCTCTGACACGTTGTAATGGATCTCAGCTGCAGGTTTGCCCTCCAGGGAGACGAACCAGGCCCGAGGAGGCTGAAGTGACGGGATTTTAGACAGTGCACCCAAGGCATGCGCAGAATGTCTGTTGTCACCGATTTTATTTAGCGTTCCTGGCACTGACACCGACTCTGGGAGGCTGAAGGGACTTCTGGCTGTGGTGGTGGTGGATGCTGGTGGAGAGCCCTCTAAAACTCCAAGCTGGTCCTCAGTCTCCGCTGCCTGATTCTGGGTCTCAGAGGGACCTTTGGGCAGCGTCTGGGTGAAGCTGTCTTTATTCAGTGACTCGGTGGCAGCGTTGTTTGAAGCGCCTGCACGGGGCAGAGTGGCCGACTTGCTCCATTGCTCTGGTTGCTCCTCCAAATGGAAGAATGCTGGAGCATGAAGAATGGCTACAGGCTGGTTGTAGAAAAACAAACTGTCCGTCAGAGATGCTGCAACTCTGATTTGGTCTGAAGTCTTGGGCGAACCCGTCAGATCATTCAGGTCAGTGTTGAGCTCCAGTTCGTTACACTCCAATGTAATGGCCACATTGGGGTTGGCTATTATGTTATTGCTGTGCATAGAAATAAAAGAGGAATTGTGCCGGTTATCCCCCTTTTCTGTGAACGGTTGGTTCGGTCCATCCTGGGGGTGGAAGTCATTCCTTGAAGATGCTTCAAACACTTCATCGTCACATGTGGAGGTGGTTTGGTCTCTCTTTATCACTGGGAGGATCTTCTTTGCTTTCTTATCCCTGGATGCACTTCTGCAGACAAGACAAAATGTTAACAACACATTCATTCGGACAAATAATAGGTGTAATTATCAACTATGCTCCATGCAGTCCATTTGTGTTTTTGTGTAGTATTGGCATGAGTATTTGATACTGAAAAAGATTTTTATTGAAGTACTCCTTTAAAGAGATAGTCACTAAGGATTTGTTAAGGTTAAAGTTAAAGATTTATTGAGGGATGAATTTGGGGTGAAAGTTTGAGCAACAGATCAGTGTAACTTATTATTTCTATTAACTAGTATGAGATGAAAATCTTCATTACCTGCAGTAACATATTAATCCAAGCAGAAGACAGATGACTATAACAAGCATTCCTCCTAAGAGAGCCATCAGGAAAAACGAATGGTTTAAGATGAAGTCAATGGGGACGGCCAGTCCAAAGAAACCTAAGAGATAGTCAGAGGAAAGGTGTTGAATAGAAAATGTAACATACAATGAAACATGTACAGAATCATCAAGCTGTGTATCGTATCTCAAAAGGTTTGTTGCCGTTTTTCACCAACCAAGACCAATCAATGGATTATGAAAGTTATATTCCAATTATTTTCCCCTAAAGCCATTGACCTTTTTTCCATTGGCTTCCAAAGTGAAAAAAAATCAATAGTTACAGTCAGAACGATTCCAATATACAGGACGTTTACAACAGCAACCACAGAATCAATGCTTGTCCATCATTGCAGTCATTTCCATTTGATGTATTATATTGATTACCATTGTTTATCATCATGTTACTGTTTGATCGGCAAAAGGTGGCCATATAAAGCAAAACACAGAGCACTGTACATATGTTTGCATACAACATTTTAACGTCATTATATGGAACACTTGCCTCTAGATGACAAAGGTGCTGCAATCCAGTAGCCGAGGTGAGGAGCCACGAATGTCCATGTGAGCTTTCCATCCACTGACGTCACCTTTCCTAGCCCCTTTCTCATCCATCCACCTCAGGAAAGCACACACATGAATAACAATTGTTTATTTAAAAATAAAAATGTGTTGAACAAGAAATTGAGTAAATAACATAAATAAAAATACATTGTTTTTCAATACAATGGGTCTTTGCGGTTCCGGCTAAATGCTTGAATTGTACTTTCGTTTGTTAAATGTGGTGTGGAAGGTCACTGAGTCTCTTTAAAAACACAAGAAGGGCCAACAGTTTCAAAGGGAGGGACTCACATGCACTAACATGCACTAACACTCACTAAAAATGCACATGCAGCAGGACTGGCTGCCAAAACAGAGAAGCTGGGATTACAACAAACACAAAACGATGCCATTACTCCATTGTATCGTTACATACCAGATACCTGTTTGTGGTTATTATAAAGCTATACTAATGCTACAAATTAAAATTTTGCATATTGCACCTATAAAAAAACATAGTGTATTTTCTATATTAGAGTTTAGATTTGTAGATCCAGTATCACCACAAATCTGGTTTTGGGAATTATGATTATGTTTTTCTTTCCA
Organism: Dascyllus trimaculatus; assembly: GCA_024666655.1. Taxonomy (NCBI): domain Eukaryota; kingdom Metazoa; phylum Chordata; class Actinopteri; family Pomacentridae; genus Dascyllus; species Dascyllus trimaculatus. The sequence continues at coordinate 29,419,180 of CM045456.1, read as the reverse complement.
AAAGTAAGGCAAAGGTGGTAAAATAACTGTGAAGACATATTTAACTTATATGGTAAGACATAAGAAACATGGGATAACCTGTACAATTAAATGCAATTACATACAGGGACTCTGGGATAGGTACACCATAATCGGTTTTTCCTAACTTTGAACCTACTTTCACTTTACACTCCGCATTTCGTCCACAGTGAACAGCATACTTAGAAACATGGGGAAAACTGTGCAGGCTCCACTAATCCCTAAGACCCCAAAATATCTGAAAGTTTATGGAGAGAAGTTTAATAATGCAAAAATTCCTCATGGCTCAAAATCCTTCATGCACAAGACAGGTCCCCGCTTGGCTGCCGTCTGTAATGCAGCCAATACCTTGTGCGCCTCAACACTTCTCTAAGAATGCAGTGTCTGTCGGGTTGAGAACGTGCTAAACAAACCTTAAAATTAGAAGCCTCCCTGAATAAGCAGTCAAGAAGATTTAAAATGAGCTGGGTATAATATTAGCACAGGGCTTGCCTAAGGGGGGGCTTAAATATTAGCGACAGTGTGTAATTAATGACTCCACAATTCACTGATTATTAAATGGATTTTTAGTCATAGCTCTATTAACACTGAGTCAACTGATATATGAAAAGCTGAACAAAGCAAAGCTTGACCTCCTTCTCTAGTCTGAACAGATATGCTTACAATGAGGCATCTAACTGAGCCAGGTTCATGACACTAATAAAACACAGTAAGGGATTGTCCTAGAGCTCTACATATAGGTTAAAGTCTGCAGACATGACATCAAGTCACACATCTCTAGTTCTTTTAAACTGCCTATAAACTATATTATTAATGTAAGCTGAAGGCTGGGTATAGTGTTAGACTGAAATATATAGAAATGACCCACTAAATGTTTAAATCAGTGTTACTGTTC